>OX463776.1:8685545-9300290 GCA_949825005.1 Gasteruption jaculator
TGCACCCTCGCACCCTCGCAATTCCCGTCTCGTACAACATAGAGTCGTCGGATCTGATTTCACGACTATGACTATTTCACCCTGTTCCTCCTCCTTCTCCTCTTCTTTTTTTCCCCCTCCCCCCTGTTATTCCTACCTTTGGAATGCGAAGTTTTCATTATCATCATGGCAATCACATTTGGAGAATGGAGATTTCAACTTTATCCCATTTCAATCGCACTTTCTCCGCGTCTCCTCTTTCTTTTAGCCGTTCCTCCAGCGTTGCAAATTAATTTTCATACATCTTTTACCATCGATTTCACATCCGCAGCTTCTGTTGATTTTTCATTTGGAAATTTACTTGCACAGACTGATGTATTACTACCTATGCGATTTTTCCCTTCTCTTTCTCTCTCTCTCTTCGTCCCCAGGGATTGTGATTTAGGTGAACTGGGGATGAATTAGGCCAAATACGTACATACACAGACTCGCGATATAATAAATCCTCTAATTTTACGCCTTTTCTCACAGACAGCGCCACCAAACGGTCCCTGAGGGAGTTCGTAATTTTATTACAGCTTAGACAATTTTCCTTTCGCTCCAAAATCGAGTTTAAAATCTCCGATCGAGCAAAAATCCCTATTTTCTTTTTCTAAAAATGTAGAATATTTCGAATTACGCGGCTTATCTTCGCAGACAGCGCCACCTAACGCTCCCCAGGGGAGTTAAAAATTTAAATACAGCTTAAACAATTTTATTTTCGCTCTAAAGTAATATTTCCAAGCCCCAATCTAGCAAAAATCGTAATTCTTTTTTTTTTATGTAAAAGTTTTCAAATTTCGCGGCTTTTCTTCACAGGCAGCGCCACCAAACGGTCCCTGAGGGAAGTTAATAATTTAAATAGAGCTTCAACAATTTTCCTGTCTCAATTACGCATTTTTGTTTTTCGAAAATTCGAAAATTAAAAAATCTCGTGCCTTCTCGTCACAGACAGCGCCACCAAACGATCCCTGGGGGAAGCCTCCATTTAATTCGTTTTATCCGAAGCGTCGGTAAGTGAATTCCACTTTCGGTCGCTTCGTGGAATTCGATAGCTCTTGAAATAGATAGTTATTAATATTCGCTGTGGCATTCGGCGCATTCGAGGGAAGTATTCGGATTTCCCATGTAGTAAATTGTTGACCTCCCTCTGGCAGGGTAGTCGGTGATTTCCACTGCAGTGTGTATGACGATGATAATGAGATGCTAAGTATCTTCTTTGTTATTACGTAACGAAATACATGAAATAATTCATTATTTTAATGAACTGAATTATAAAACGCAGGTACGAGGAATGCAAATAATTACACAACAGGTTTCAAAAGGAGGGAAAGCCGAGCAAAAAGAAAAAATACATGAATTTCAAGTTATTCTTTGTTTCCCGTTACAATGGTATATATTTATTTACTAATGCTATACCTTGTGAGAGGAATAAGTACTTGCGGGTTTATATAGGTGCTATTACTACTACTGCTAATACTACTGCCGTCGCTACTATCCCTGGTACTACTACTGCTGCCGCTACTACTGCCGCAGTTACTATTTCTGTTACTACTACTGCCGCCGGACTACTACTGCCGCTACCACTGCCGCCGTTACTACTAGTGCCATTACTACTGCCGCCGCTACTATGTCTGTTACTACTGCTGCCGCCGGACTACTACTGCCACTACCACTGCCGCCATTACTACTACTGCCATTACTACTGCCGCCGCTACTATGTCTGTTACTACTACTGCCGCCGGTACTACTACTGCCACTACTGCTGCCGCCGCTACTATGTCTGTCACTACTGCTGCCGCCGGTACTACTACTGCCACTACTACTGCCACCGCTACTATGTCTGTTACTACTGCTGCCGGCGCTACTATGTCTTTTACTACTACAGCTGCCGGTACTACTACTGCCACTACTACTGCCGCCGCTACTTCTACCATCCCCCCAAAAAATCGCCCCCCATCAAATTTCAATATCATAAATAATTACGCTTCGCCAAATACATTATATTTGGATTATCTGTAATATATCTATAACCCACTTACGTACATTTCCAATTTAAATTCTGTCAAAGGAAAAACAAAAATATAATAATAGTAAATTTTCTTCAGCTCTCGTGGATATAGTAACCGTCACTATACTCCCTCGGAGCTTTATAAGTCGCTACCCTCTCGGACCATTTTAGTAAACGAAGACTTATTTCACGCTCTATTCAGGAGAATTCGGCAGATGCTTCCCCTATGGACTCCGGAAAAAAAAAAAGAAAAAAGTTCGATGGAAAGCCATTGGTTGGTGAGTCGGAAAAATCCCAAGAATGCAGAAACATAAAAAAAGAAGAAGAAGAAGCCGGGATAAGTCCGTATAAAGGAGCGGCGTTTTATCATTTCCCTCTTCGGCATTTCAAAAATATTTGGCCGTTTGAAAATTCAAAGGACAAAAACATTGTCGTTCCAGAAATATTGCTTTCACTTAAGACCACATAAAACTTTGGGGTGGAAAAAAAATTGTAGCTTTAAAAAAAAGGACGCTTTTCATATCAATTCCCCCTCACCATGGAATTCCTCCCCTAACTTTTTTTTTATATAAATTTCTTCCATTTTTTTCCACCCCCCGGGCTCCCCCTCGCGCTTTTTACCACTCATTCAACCCTCGTCGGTTTCTCAACCCTCTTGCACACACACACACACACACTTATATATTGATTCAAGGTGGAACATTAAACTTGCACCCGGTATTTATTTTAAGTCGTGCAAACTTACATTGGGGAATGAACAAAAAAAAATTCAAGTAATGGGAAAAAAATAATTTTGAAAAAATGAAAGAGGGGGTGGTAAATATATAGCCAACGTATTGAATTTTTATTATTGCAATTTCACCGAAATCCCAAGTTAGCGATTTTCAATTTTAATTTGTTAATTTTGCAAAATTGGATTTTCGCAATTTTACCCCTTTTTGCAAATTCTAAAATATCAAAATATGAATTTCTAATTTTATCTAATTTTTATTTACCAGTTTTCACGAATAACCAAACACGAAAATTTCACCAAAAAAAATTATTACACAATAAGGAATAATTTAAAAAATTTGAAAAAAAGGGAGGAGAGAAAAAAAAGGGAAAGAAGACCAGTTAGAAAACGAAGGAAACGGGATATTGAGAATGAGATAGAAAAAAGGGATTTAAATAGCATGAGATTGAAAGAGCTTAAGGGCATCGTTGTTTCATAGTCGTTTGTCGTTGGCAGCTTTTCCTAGTTACACAGGTGCTGGAATGGGGTGGCACGAGGGTCGGTTTCGTCTGGAACGATACTGTCAGCTCTCGTTACGACAGGAAGATCGCAGCGTTCGCCCCTCGCTTTTTTTTCACCTCAATAATTGTAAGGAAGCCAAGGGAGACTGCGGAGCTCCGAAAGCTCGGGGGTAGTTTCCGAGACAGAAGTCATAACTTCGGGGAGACGAATTGTACAGATTTTTTTTATTTTTTACGAGACATTTTATACCACGACTCATTTCGCTGAAAATCCGGAATTTTCGAATCCCCACAAAATCTCTCCCCAAAACTACGAATTTCCAAAACCAAACAAAAAAAAATCCGAATCGAATTTCGAACCTCCCCCATAAAAAATAAAAAATTTCAGCAAGAAAAATCCCATGGGATTGAATTCCCAAAATCTAGAAAATTCTTCCTAGAATATCGGCTGAGAAAGAAAAAAATCGGTGCCCCAAAATTTAGCGAATTTCGCGATTCCAGCCTCTTTCGTGGACACGTCGTGGGTTGGGATCATTTTCGGTGGCAAACAAACAATGCTTTTTTTATTCACCGCTGTCGTAACGGCGACGAAAAAATATGAAAACAAAAAAGAAAAAAAAATGGTAGTATATTTTTTTTCTTTTGCCTCGTTTCACCCAATTTCGTTTCATCCAATTCTTTCGACACTTCGCCCCCTTTCCCTTCACCCCCAACCCTGGAATCAAAACAAGGCAAAGAAAAAAAAAAAAAAAAAAAGATTAGGTAAAACCTATAAACAAATAAATCAGAATAAATTAAAACGAATAGTCCTCGTTAACGGGTGATAAGAAAATTTCCCCTTTATCCGCTTCGAACTTTTTTTGCTTTCGAGAGGCAGAGGCACTCTCCTAATACATTCGTTAATTCATCCCATTTCCGCGGACTTCCTTTGTCCTTTTATTTCTCATTTTGATTCTCATTTCCTCTCTCTCTCTCTTTCTCTCTCTTCCTACCCTCTCTTTCCCTCCCTAACCCCCACCCCTCTCGCCCTTTCTCTCTCTTTCTCTCTGCAAGCTCTCCCTTTCTCTATTTTTTTTCTCTCACTCTCTCTCTCTCTCTCACACCCTTTCTCCTTCTTCCTCTCCATTTCACTATTAGAAACTCGTTTCCAAGGGATTCCAGCCAGGGTGCCCATACATACGATTGCGGGAAGGGTGCATATGGTGGCACATACGTGCACACACAACATTTCGCGTTGCTATTTTTACCCGGCACTATTTTCCACGCGTGCTGATAGAAACACAGCGAAAAAAGGACGAGGAAAAAGAAAAAGGACGAAATGTAAAGAAAAAAAAAAGGATGGAAAAGCGAGAATCAGGAAAAAGGAGTTGAAAAGTCAATGGGTTTATAGGTAACGTCTTATAAAAATGCATAGAGAAAGATAATTCAGTGGCGAAAGGCAATTCGGTGGGATATAGAGTCGAAAAAAGAGGGTGGAGGAGAGCTTTTTCCGAGGTTCCCTCGATTTTCATAATTTTTGTTTCTCTCACACCCCTCGTTCCCTCGGAAAACATTTGAAATTTAGTGTCACGCTTTTCCAGGTGCTTGGTTGCACGGGGAAAAAGTGCACATGTGTTTGTGTGTGTGTAAAAAAAAAAACACACACATGTTCGGAGAAAGTGGAAAATTTTTGAATTTGCTGCTTTGGTAAATTATAATTTTCTCGAATTTTTGGTGTATCAAAAATTGGTCAATTGAAATAATTGGTCGATTTTTAAAAATGATTTTTAAATTTGAATTTTTTTAAAAATTGGTAAATTGAAAATATCCAGAATCAGCAAATTGAAATTTTGCAAAATTGGGAAAATTGGAAAATCACGACGTAATAATGGAAAAAAAAATAATATCGAATAAATGTATAATAATTAGCACACACAAAAAAAAATTTTATTTTAGAAAAAAAATCTATGGTGCCCATAAAATCATAATATACACCCCCCATAATTTACATTAAGATATAAACCGTAGCCGTGACCAAGGATAATTCGGTGCAGAAGTTTCCGAGCCATCGCGGGCCAATTAATAAGAAATTAATATCGAGTGCCACCCGCGGGACCATAAAATAAATGGGACACCCCATAGACGTACATGGGGAATATATGCCTCCTTGAGATTCTTATTGCGCTTACTTTTCTTGCTACGGGAGCACAGGGAGTAGTACGTGTTTCCCGTGTAAAAAGAACCAAGTAAATGGAAAGAGAGAGAGAGAGAGAGAGAGACTGACGAGGGTTGGGGTGGCAAAGAATGAATGAGAAAGAGAGGGTTGACGGTAAGGGAGTTTAGATGTATTTTCAGCCTGGGGAATCCTAAGTAGGTACGGCATGCTTCGCTAACTTAATTAGAAAGGTTGGGAAAACCATGCGAGGGTGGCTATCATTGTGTAGGAGAACTTTCGGAAGGACCTTAACCCTTTGCTTTATTCCGGGAATCCATTAGAACCGTCAAAATTTCTACAAGTGCCATTTCCCCGATTCTGCTCGCCCTCTTTCCTCGAAACTCACCCTCCAACCCCGACTCACCCCCATAGACGCGAATTTGAATGTTGGCAGTAAATTGGAAGCTACATGTGTGGTACCGATTCCGATACTAATTTTATTGCTGAGTCATAATTAAAATTTTGGAAAAATTAAAAAATAACTGAAATTTGAAAATTAAAGTTTTGGAAAAAATAAATAAAAATAAGTAAAATTGGAAAATTGAAATTTTTCTAAAAAACCGTTAATTTGTTAATTTTAGTTATTTTTCAATTATTATTTTTATCGTTATATAATTGGCCAATTTTAATTAACCAAATTTTGTTTAATAAGAAAACCGGGTAGGACGTAATTTTAAATAGAATGTATTTAAATAAATTCTCGGTAAACATATCACATAAATTATGCAACTATATCAAGGTACTTATTATTAACGATCATGGTATTAATTAATTAATCTACCGTCAACACCGCCACCGTTGCCGTCACCGCGGTTTCCGTGCTGTCGTTGTCCGATGAATTCTTCTCCACGGGGCCCCATGAAGACATCGGTTGGAACAGGCTCATGCCGGGCTGCGTGAAAAACAAATGACGAGTAAAAAAAAATGCAAATTTTCTTTACAATTCGCGAAATAAATTTTTCCTTAATTTTATGATTAATTTTTCGAAAAAAAATTCGAAATTCAATTTTCCAATTGGAACATTATTTTTTTTCTAAATTTTCCAAAATCCGGAACGGCAAAAATTAACGCCACCTTCGTTTAAATTCGAAGGAAAAAAAAAAAATTTTTTATTTTACAAATTTCTCTCCGATTCCTACCGATCGGATACCGATTGATTATTTTCCAGTTCGCCAATTGTACAACGAATAATTAAAAGCCCGATGAGCCGGAAATATCATCGGGTTTTTAATAATGCAATGCAAATTTCAATCGCTCGCCGACGGGGGCTGGCGACGACGGGAAGGAACCCATGGATTATAGGGGTGGAATCGAGGAACCGCCGCGGGAGAACGAGGGTAACTTACTTGTTTTTTCCACAAGCGGTAGAAAAAAAAGATCGGCAGCGGCGCCAGGGTGGATAATCCTATTAAAATGCCAATCGCATTAGCCCAGTCCGGGAATTCGTAATTGCCGTAACTCGATACTTGGTATATCGCCATTTGGTAAACGAACACCCCCTGTATTAAAAAAAAAAAAGAAGAAGAAGAAGAAGAAAAAATATTAAATATCGGGGAGCGAAAAAATATTCGGGGAAAATGGTTTTGTGAAAATGAAAAAATATATTATCAATCAAAATATTATTATTATTATTATTATCATCATTATTATTGTTATTACCAATTTTCCAATTTTTGAATTTTCCAATTTTACCAAAATTAATTAATCGATTATAATTAATTAGTCAATTGATAATACCAATTTTCAATTGACCAATTTTATATGGAAAAAATTCGCAAAAAAATATGGAAATAATTTTTTGCGAAATAATCTTCAACCATCTCGTTACGGTGATTTTTACCAAACCGTATAATTTCCTTTGACATTTTACGCCATAAAGAGGGAGAGAGAAAGAAAGAAAAAGAGTGAATCTTCCAATTTTCGTATCTTCCTTCTTTCCACGACCTCCTTTCTTGCCGAGAATAGCGAATAAGTATTTAAATAAGGACGTACTTAAAGGGATGAAAGAAAAAAAAGAAGAAAAAAAAAGAAGAAGGAAAGCTTCGTTATAAGTTTATTAAAAACAAAATCTCTCAAGATAACGCCAGTGAATATTTATCCTGGAATATGATTACGGGGGTGGCACGGGGGGGAGTTCGGGAAAGAAGACGCCGGCAGAATGGGGAAGAAGGGGCAGGAAAAGAAAAAACAATTTGAAAGTTATTGAAATGGTTGGAAAGTTTTATGGCTCCTGATAGGCTAATGTAGGCCAAGATATTGCAAAAAGATGAAACGCGAGCGGAGGAAAATCATTATAGTGGCGCAACGAGGCTGGGAAGAGTAACAAAGAACACGTGTTTTGGGTACCTCTACTACCCCTAGACCCTACCATCCCCCCTGTAGCCATTTTCTTCCCCTTTCTCTCGATTAAAAGAAAATTGCAAATTTTTTAAAATAATAATAACAGTATCAATAATATTTTTTTTTTATTTTTACATAATTATTTTCTTCCTTAAGATTCTTTTCTTAAAATTAATTTCTCGAATTAATCCGAATTATTGTCACCTAAAAAAAATATATATATATTCCCCAACAATCTGCATTTCATCCACGATATACCTAATTGATGTATTTTTCAATTCCATCAATTCCAGTTTCAATTTCAACTCCAATTACTGTTGCATTAATTAAAATACGAGCAAGGCTATCTTCGGTTAATTATTAATTACGTGCGTATCATTTACCAGGACCTCGGTCACCCATTTCCCATTTCCCCAAAATTTCCTAATTCCCAAGTCCCGGGTAAACGTCATTGAAATTTTTTTCAGCGGCTTTTCTTCCCATTTTTTTCCCGGAATTTTAGCAACATTTTCCCGACTTTCGCGTAAAAAAAAGGAAATGCACCCACAGGTGCATATAAATAATTGAACGTTTACCACTTCTACCCCCGTGTTGGTACAATAATAAAAACAATGGAAAGGGAAACAAAATAAAATTAAAGAAAAAAAAAAGATCGAAATCAAAAGGAATGAAAATTATACATGTATATATATATATTTTTTTTTTCACGTGTATATATATATATATATATATATATATATATATATATATATATATATAAATATAAATGTGTATACATATATATACAGAAATTCATATCACCGCTTTTTCCTGAATCCTGCTGTTTCTTTGTATAATGCCAGTGAGAGAATCTTTACAAAGACTTTTACAAGAATTCTTTTGAAATATAAAATGCACCGACACGTGATATCTATAGATATATAAATACACGCACATATATAGATATTCGTGAAAAATAAAAAGAATAAAAAAAAAGATGTCAATTTGTAAAGAAAAAATAACAAAATAACAGAATTGTAACTTGCTAACGATATATATGTATTTTTTTTATTTTAAATATAAATATATATCTATATATACAATACATATTACGTATATGGATGCAATACACATATACAACGTGTATATGCATGAATATGTATATATATATATATATATATATATATAGGAGGGGGTGGTTTGAAAAGGACGTCGCGACATATTTCCCGATTTCCATTCAGATACAATTTGTATGTGTATATATATATATATGTTTCCACAGAAAATCCTATACATATACAATAAATATATAGATGTATAAATATATATGTATATAAAATTACGGAACATCGCATAAAAATATGTAGCTTTCGTGCCATTAGTAAAATAAGGGGTAGTACGCGGGTGTTAAACCGCACAAACGTCAATATTGTAATAAAAGGATTAAAAGGAGAAAAGGAAACTGTGAAATGCACGTGGAGTTGAAAAAGCATGAAAATAAATTTGCGAAATAATAAAAACGAAAAAAAAAAGAAAAAGAACTGCTTCCCCCCCGCCCCTTTTTTTTCTTTTTCTTTTTTCGTTCCATAAAAGTGCAACCGAATGTGCGTGTACGTGTGCATGCACATTCAGCTTCACGTACACGTGATACTTAAGTTTTTATAGATGAGGAAAATGTACAAATATGTGTAATAAAATGCAAAAAAAAAGAAAAAGAAAAAACGTGCCCGTGTGTGTGTGTGTGTGTATATTTTTTTATATATGTAGGTGTGTAAGGGTATGGCAAAATAAAATAAAATAAAAAAAAGAAATACAAGGCAGGTGCTACAGGGGAGCCTCGTTAGCGTGATCCGCAAATAGGGGAGTAAGAAGTGCTTGTATAGACGAGGAAGGAGAAAGAAGTGCGGATGAAGAAAAAAAAAATGAAAAGAAAAGGAAAGGAAAGCAAAGGAAAGTAAAGGAAAGCGGGAAAAAAATAAAAGCTCGATGACGATTCAGCGACAACAGACGTGCAGTCACTGCGATTCGTGTGTGGATGTATTTTCTTTTTTTTTTTACAAGTGTTTGTATGTGTGTGTATTTGTGCGAATTATTTTTCTTAATTGAAACACGCGAAAATAATTATTGTCCCGATTTTTGGGTGAGTTTTTTGAAGATCTAGAATTTCCTTTCCCTTTTCCCCCAAATTCTGGAATTGTTAAATTTTTGGGAATTAATTTGCCCGATAAAAATTATATAATTAATATTAAAAGGAAAATTAAAAATTGGAAATATCGAAAATGAAAAAAAAAAACAATGCGAAAACGCTCGGAAACGGGAGGTTTCCAGTGCTCGCGTCGCCGGAAGTCGTAATTGCCCGGAGCTTTCTCTCCAGCGAGCGTCTCCGGGACCGGTACGATCACGAGTTACGGTCACTTCACCTGGGAATCGATGGCCCGTAATTCGAAACCTTACGTCTAATTAAAAATACCGAGAGCGTGGCTTTTAATTAATTATTTAGCTCCGCGACTCCAGCGAGCACGAGTTAATTGGCACGTCGATTAAAATCGATTCTGAGATCGCGATTCTTACGATCCATCTAAGAAATTTCCGAATAATCATTAGTGACGCGGATAATTCATTAATTGGAGCTGGAAATTAATTACTTTCCCAGCCCAATTTTTTATTTCAATATTAATTTTCATTTTATTACTATTATTATTTTTTATTGTTGTTATTATTATTAATTTGAATTTGTAACTCCAATTTGTAATTATAATTCCAATTTAAATCACCTTCTTTTGAAAAATATTTGGAGAAAAAAAAAATTGAAAATGTATTTTTAATTTAGGACTAAAAAATTCAATAAATGGCGAATTTTCAAAATTTCCTTATAATGAATTTCCCAAAATTCGCAGTTTCCCTGGCCGCTGCAATTTTTCGAATTTGAATTTTCAAAATTACAAATTTCCAAAAATAAAAAAAAAATTCTCCAATTAATCGAATAATCCGTAATAAAAAAATTCAAGAAATGACACGATTTCCTCAAGATTCGCAATTCGCCCCCTTTGGAAATTGTTAGTTACTCGAAAAATGTAGGTTCCTTTTGAAAAAAAAAAAAAAAAGAAAAAAAGGGCGACGGGAAGCTCGAGAAGTTTCTCCATTGTATGATAAATGTAAATTGGAATGAAAGTCAGATATAATTAAATATCATAATAGAAGGCAAAGAGAAAAGGTGGAAATGTGGAAGCCCATAAAACCAGTGCAAGGGGAGCATTGTAACGAGAGGCTCGAGGGGTAGGGGGTGGAAATTATATTATACGGAGTGTTGTAGATGCGTATTTAGTAGCATTACGTTCCAAGAGTGGTAGTGGCGAGGGTAGTGGTGGTAGAAGTTATAACAGTATTAATAGTGGGAGAGGGTGGTCGGGCACGAGGGGGTGTAAAACGATAGTGGAAGGGTTGAATGCACACAAGTATTTACCAATGCAGTAATCGGTGCAAGCACAGTCCAGCTGAGCCACCAGTAGCTTCGTAACAAACAGCCGAAATTCATTTGCATTTCAGCAATGTTACGTAGAAATTTGTTGCATCCGTAACACCAGGAAGCCAGTGCGACCTCGGCTGAACCGATCAATAGTATGGCCCAGGAAGCAGTATTCCAGTCCATAAGCGTGAATAGGTAAATGCCACCGTCGAATACCATAGGTATTCCCAGTAACCAGCATGACACGCACACGGCCAATATTACCCACGCTTCGTACTTTCGCAAATCCGGTCGCAAGTCCAGTATCGCCGTGTTTATTGCCTGTACACCTGCAAACTGCATCCGAACCGGTGCAACCGACTCGTTAAAAGGGGCCGCTCCAGAACCCACCCGTCGCCGATCGGCGAGGGGCCGATTCACACGTTTTTATAGGGGTTCCCCGTGGGAACTCGAAAGAAAAAAAAATATATATGCATTTACGGGCAAAAGTTGGGGACACCAATTTTTTTAGGGCGGCTGACGCATTTTTGGAGTGAAAAAAAATTAGGTGTCAATTATTTTAGGGCTGCTGATGCATTTTTGAAATTAAAACAATTAAGTATCAATTATTTTAGGGCTGCTGATGCATTTTTGGACAAAAAAATTAAGTGTCAATTATTTTGGGGCTGCTGATGCATTTTTGGAATTGAAAAAAATTAAGTATCAATTATTTTAGGACTGCTGATGCATTTTTGGAAAAAAAAATTAAGTGTCAATTATTTTGGGGCTGCTGATGCATTTTTGGAATTGAAAAAAATTAAGTATCAATTATTTTAGGGCGACTGATGCGTTTTTGGAAATAAAAAATATTCAATGGTAATTATTTTAGGGCAGCTGATGCATGTTTGGAAATAAAAAAAATTCAATGGTAATTATTTTAGGGCAGCTGATGCATTTTTGGAAATAAAAAAAATTGAATATGAATTATTTTAGTTCAGCTGATGCCTTTTTGGAAATCAAAAAAATTGAATGGTAATTTTTTTGGGCTGCTGATGCATTTTTTTCTGGGGATTAATTAGTAAATTAATTAATATAACGTCGAAAGAAAAAAAAAAAAATACTTGCAATTGGATAAAAATAAAATTTGGGTGGGAACTCTGGGTACTTAACATAAAATAAAATGAAATGAAATGAAATGAAATAAAAAGGAAAGCACTCACCTGGCTGCCGATACCCAGGATGAAAAGCATGAAGAAGAAAAGCACCGCCCAAAGATTCGGAATTGGCATTCGTACCACGGCTTCGGGATACGCGATGAAGGCTAAGCCCGCGCCGCTCTGGACCACATCGTGAATTGGCATGTTTACTTGTACGGCTAAGAAACCCAATATCGAAAATATCACAAACCCGGCGAAAATCGATGTGATCAAATTCGTCAGTGTCACGAAAATTGCGTCTCTGAAATCAGTAGCGAGTGGAAGCCAACCCGCCTGAGTTAGTAGGTACAGAAATCAGGGTTCACGTATATTGGACGAGTGTATATGTACATGTGTGTGTGTACACGAAATAAGAGAAAAAGGAAACGCGTTTCCTTTGTCAAAGGAAATTTGTGTAATCGAAAATGCTGTTACGAAAAAAAAAAAAAAAAAATTTGTAAATTCTGGAAATTAAAGAAGAAAATCGTTTTCTTTTTACTTATTCCAAATTTTTGTAAATGGAAATTGTTATTTTATAAAAATAGGCTCTGAGAAATACAAAAAAGACGAAATTTTCCCGTGGAAAAAAATTATTGCAGTCGAGAATGTTGCTAAAAAAATAATTTGATGGAAATTCTGGAAATGGAGATGAAAATTATTTTTTTTGGGGCTTATTTGAAATTTTTGGGACTGGAAATTATTGTTTTATGAATATAAGCTCCAAGAAAAACGAAAAAATACAAAATTTTCCTTGGGAAAAAATTATTGTAATTGAAAATATAATTGCTAAAAAAAAATAATTCGATGGAAATTCCGGAAAATGAAATTGAAAATTATTTTTTGAGAAATACATTTGGAATTCTTGCAATTGAAAATTCCTATTTTTGGAATTTTCACAATATCGCAATTTTACAACATTCGTATTAATTAAAATATCAAAATGAAAATACGTACAGTAAAATTTACTATCTTGCGATATTTTCTAAAGCAAAAAAAAATTATACAAATTTTTCCACCGTGGAGTTTCGATTTTGGCGATGCACGATGACCGCACCGGTTACTTTTTGTGCAAATAAACTGCAAAAGTAGCACCGAATCGGTATGCAAAAATTCACCGTCTCGCCAGTTTCTCCCTTTTTTCGCTCGGAGCTTTTAACGAGCCTGTTTTATTTCTATTTTCGTTCGCCGGTAAACTTCTCCCGCGGAAAAAGGATGCATTAATTCCGTGTAATTTGCGGTGCTTTGTAGAATAATTATTACATCCCTTGTATAGCAATTATTGGACATAGGAATTCCTTTCCTATGTGTAATAATTGTTACATGCATTGTTGGAACGGGCTGAAATATTGTATTCCGTTTAGCCCCAATTTTCCCGGTGCATAATTTCAGGACGATGTTAATATAATTGGATGTGAATTAATCACATCGAAGGAGGTGCACGCGAATCTACAGGGCGAGTCGCTTGACGCGGTCTCCTACGGTCCCAAATTCCACCTAAAATTTCCTTTTCGTAAAATTTCCTCGAATAAAATCAATTCGCAAAAAAAAAAGTAAAATTAGAAATTTCGAAAATTCGAAATCAACGCAATTAATAATTATTATTAATTACGCGAAAATATTACAATTAATTGTTATTTCAAAAAAAAAATTCCCCTAAAATTGGCCAATTTTGAAAATTCCAAATTCGATCGCAAGCTGTTGCGGCCGAATCCGGGGGAAGGTATCGCGAGAGTCTCGTTCTCGGGGTCTCTTATTAATTCGGTAAATCGATTTGCATGAATCCTCGGGAACGACGGCTATCGACGCCGATACACGCTGCCGTTCCCTTCTGGCTTCTTCGTTAAAATCGTCACACGTGCCCCCAATGCGGTCTCCTCCGTTCGTTCCAGTGGAACATCTGGTGGTGCCGGTATATAAATTGCTGCTTTCGGAGAATTAACTCGATTTTGTTAGTCATCGACCTGGAAATCCTCCAGTTTCCATTTCTGGAGGGAATTTCCACGTAGGGAGGTGGTAGGTATTGAGACCTTCCCAGTCTCCATCATTATTGTTTTTATTTTTTCGAAATTTTGGAACATCCACGGTTGACCTTGAAAATTTGGGAACAATTTTCCTGTGCATCTTGCTAATGCCGATGGTCCAGATGATGCTGATGCTGATGCCGATGGTCCAGATCATGCTGATGCTGATGCCGATGGTCCAGATGATGCTGATGCTGATGCCGATGGTCCAGATGATGCTGATGCTGATTCTGATGCGAATTTTTGATTTTCACGAATTTCGAGTTTGCTGATTTCGTTGCAAGGAATGCAATTATGCACATGGATGCATAGGTGAGAAAATTTTTGTGAATCACCCTCCCCTGATGCCCTGATCCCCCGGCCTTTTCTCTTTTCTCTTACGTTCCATTTGATCTTGATAAGTACATAAATCCTTTGAGGCAGGAATTCCGACTGATCTGCATCAATACGAATTGACCGACTGACTCTGCAGCCGCATTGCTATTGATGTGCATCTATATTGTATCATCTACACGATATACCACCCTTAACATATATAGATATATACCCACCCTATATACACACACCCTCTATCTCTCTCTCACTTACACACTCACACATATACATAGATTAGTATATATATATAACATAAAATACACATTTATATAAATATACATACACAGACACATATACGTAACTTATGTATACATAATATACACAAGTATGTGTGTACATCCATACGTGTATGTATCTAACCATCTAACCCATCCATTTATCGCTATATTGTATGCATGTATGTACATTTCGTCGATGGAATATATATAGATGTAGACACACGTACATATATCCTCCCTTTGCTTTGTACATACATAAATACATACATACATACTTACATACGTATGTCATGTGGTTTGTTGGTGTACGTACAAATGTTGGGTTTACATGACTGTCTACCTGTATCTCTCTCTCTCTCCTTCTCTCTGTCTCTCTCTGGTTGCACAAATGTACATACATGTTTACTACAGCTGTGAATCGGGAGAAAAATACACATAGTTGCCATAACTATGCTTGCGTGTATGCACACTATGTATTTACCCGCGTCCACAGTGCGAGGCATGCTCGGAATTAATTTTACAGCTCCCGCGAAAATCCAAAATTGCAATTTTTGCAATTTTTTTTCTGACCCTAGCTTTTTCCGAATATGTTTCGAATTTTTTTTACACACTTTTATACCCCAAATTAATTTTTGAGGTTCCTCTAAAATTCATCAATTTTTGTTTCCTGAATTTCAATCGAAATTTCCGGAAAGTTCGATTGATTTTTTAATAAATACTAAAATTATTAGAATTTATTTTCTCCTTACGAAGGAAAATCCCTCGGAAATCTGCCGTCCAAAGGCATTTGCCGACGTCTAAGATTTTCCGAAGTACAAACAAAGTTGGACTCACCGGTGACAATTATTGTTAAAAGAGCTGTAACTCGAAAGAGTGACCAGAGAGCCGCAACCAATACCCAGGGAATAGAAAACTTGAGACGCGGCGTCACCCCACACTCCAGCTTCCGTTAACTTGGACCAATCCGGTGTGATGTACCAAAGTGTACCGTATCCAGCACCTTCTAATGTGACACCTGGAAAATTGAATTGAAAACCTTGAGAACGATGAGACGTTTTCGAGTGACGTTCACATAATATACTTATACGGATATATATATATAGGTATATATAGATCTGCTTTATATGGGGACGAAACGGGTATAGACGTAATGGTATTTTTTATCAGCCAGCATAGGAATCTCAACCTTTGTATCGGAAAAAATATATAAAATGGTGAAAAAGCTGGGGAATTAAATATTTTTTTATTCTCTAGCATAAAAAAACTATAAAGAAAAAAATCGACTTTTGGTCATACCTTCCCCTTCCCCCAAAAATGGGGTAAAAATTAAAGTTTCAAAAATGGGGTTGGACAAGTCATTTCTAGGGGTAATTTTTCCCGTAGAATCGATTCCCAAGGTCAAATTTGACGAAATCCCAGCGGAAGTTGGAAAAAAGTAGGTTTTTTGAGGAAAAATCGTGCTTCCCGTAGGAATTCTTGAATTTTGACAATGAAAATGGATTCCTCGGAAAAAAATACATCGGATATGGGTCTCCCGAAAGTGCAAAAAAAATTTTTCCAAAAGTCGATTTTTTGGGCATGCCTACCCCTTCCCCCAAAAATGGGGTAAAAATTAAAGTTTCAAAAATGGGGTTGGACAAGTCATTTCTAGGGGTAATTTTTCCCGTAGAATCGATTCCCAAGGTCAAATTCGACGAAATCCCAGCGGAAGTCGGAAAAAAGTAGGTTTTTTGAGGAAAAATCGTTCTTCCCGTAGGAATTCTTGAATTTTGACAATGAAAATGGATTCCTCGGAAAAAAATACATCGGATATGGATCTCCCGAAAGTGCAAAAAAAATTTTTCCAAAAGTCGATTTTTTGGGCATGCCTACCCCTTCCCCCAAAAATGGGGTAAAAATTAAAGTTTCAAAAATGGGGTTAGACAAGTCATTTCTAGGGGTAATTTTTCCCGTAGAATCGATTCCCAAGGTCAAATTCGACGAAATCCCAGCGGAAGTCGGAAAAAAGTAGGTTTTTTGAGGAAAAATCGTGCTTCCCGTAGGAATTCTTGAATTTTGACAATGAAAATGGATTCCTCGGGAAAAAATACATCGGATATGGGTCTCCCGAAAGTGCAAAAAAAATTTTTCCAAAAGTCGATTTTTTTGGGTATCAAGTAAAAAATTTTAATGAAATAAATTTGCGAACCTCTTATCAGCAACGCGAGCAGCACGACGTATGGAAAAATGGCTGTGAAGTACACGATTTTCCCTATCGATTGAACTCCCTTGACCAAACACAAGTAGCAAATGATCCAAGCGAGTGTCAAATAGCCGAACAGCTCCCATCGAATGGATCCGTAGTTTTCCCAAGTCGTTCCCGTTACTCCCAAAACGTAATTGCTTTGAAAAGAAAAAAAAAGAAAAAAAGAAACATGAAAAATAAATAAATCTGAAATATTCACAAAAATTATCAATTTCAATATATACTTTTCCGCTTATGTTTATTAAAAATCCCCATTTCCCAATACATCAAAAATAAAAAAAAAATTTTAAATACGGTAAGAAAAAAATTGAATATTCTCTCCGAGCATCCCGGTGTTAATTAACGCAACGCTATAATTCCAAAAAAAAAAAATCTCACTTGTAATACTCCTCCGCTGCGAGGACTCGCGTATAAACGTGTCGCAGAAGGGTGGCATCGGTGCCATTAAAACAATGCGTCGTATTGCCACCGTCGTGGTGTCCGAATTCAGAGCAGACCCTGCCGATTTCCATGCAAGTTCGATTGAAGTACATGGTGGTAGCGTTCGCCTCCTGGCACTCGGAATCCTGCAGTCCGCTGTAACAGCCTGCGATAACGAAATCGGTAATTTTTTATCTTATTTTTATTTCAATTTTTTTAATTATCCAGGATATATTTTTTTTTTCTTTAACAAAACCACTTTTCGCTCGTTTAATTTCGAACGCGTACTTCCGGTATTGAAGTCATTGTCGCAATAAGCCCAGGCCAACTTGGGGTGAAAGGACGCGACCATGTAAAAAAATGCCCAGGCGACGATTATCATGTAGTAGGTGATGACGAGGGTGATAACCACGAGGGTGCAATATCCCAACCCCTGGAAGGCCGGTGCCATCCGGTAGAAGGCCTCGTTCGGGCCCAGACCGCTGTACTGGCCCACCACGAGCTCCAGGAAAAAGATCGGCAGGCCCATGGTCACCAGCATCAGCACGAAGGGGATCAGGAACACCCCTGTATCGAAAAAAAAAAAAACAAAAAATAATTGATAAGGGGAAGAAATTCTGAGAAATCGGATGATATTTTCTTTATTTTTTTCTTATTAATAAATACTGAATCAATGAAACAATAAAATTGGAATTAAATAATAAGGAAAAAATCGTCTGATACCAAAAAATAAAAATAAAATTCTAATGAAATTCTCAACACAAAAAAAAAATCAAATGCAACAAATTACGTAACAATCAAAGGGAATGAGAAATGGATACGAACCACCCCCGTTGCGATAGACCAGGTAAGGGAATCGCCAAATATTGCCGATACCAACGGCATAGCCGATGCAGGAGAGAACAAACTCGATGGGGTTGGCCCATCCCCCGCGATCTCTAACCGGTAGCACCACCAAAGCACCTCCAACCCCCAGAGACACTCTGTTTGCCTGCCAATAACACGCTGGTAAGAGTAGTGTCTAACATCATATTTGCATCACATAAATTATCACGGGACCCGACAAAGAGAGAGAGAGAGAGAAAGAGGAAGGGGTGGGTTTTCGTACCAGTCGAGATGAAGAGGCTACCCTGCTCTTACCTACCCAAGCCTAGGCTAGGCTAGGGCTAGGCTTTCCTCTTAGACTGAAGCTTCGAAAGGGGGATGAAAGGCACGGAGGGGGAGGGAGGGGGGAGGGGGAATCAATGGAACGTGCAGATTGTGGAAAGAGATGCAGATAGAATCGGAGAGAGACGAGATGAAACAGGAGGAGGTGGAGGAGGAGGAGGAGGAGGAGGAACGGAAGCTGGGGGTGGAGGGATAACGCGAGTGAAGACACGAGTGGAGGAGCGTCGCCATCCTCCCTTGTTCCGAATGTATTTACATAACCAGATTAGAAGGAACACTCGATTCGAGAGAACTTATCTCCGAGTGCGAGGCGAAACTGCAACATCGATGCATCGAGTATGAAGTCTACGTGCACCGATGTTGTGGTTATTTAATCCCCGGTAACCGATGACACGATGACGTAAAGTTTATCGCCATGAATCGACAAGTTCTCCTTTGTGCACGCGTACGGTGCATATATATATGTAGGTGCACGTACGTGTGGGGTTATGCGGGTGTGTTTATAGCTCGCGGCTTCGTAAGTGATAGGGACGAGGAATGACAGTCATGGGAAATGCAGGCAAAAAGGAGAGAAAAAAGGGGAAGAGGGACAAGGGAGAAAAAGGGTGGGGTGAAAATTAGGGGTTGAAAGGATAAACGGTGACCCTCTGACCCCATGGTTGACCCCTATTTGGAGTCAGCAGGGAAGGGGGTGTCGTTTCGGTTTTTGTTAATCGGGGACTAGAAATTTATTTTTTTTTTTAAAGAAATTTAAGTGTATTAAATAATTGATTTTTTTTTCAAAGTTTGTAATTAAAGGAGATAATTATTGGGGGTGATAGAAAATCGAGAATCTCGAAACGTCAGTTTTTAATTTTTTCGTTGTAGGAAAATTGATTTTTCTTTGTGTTCTGTATTTTTAGAATCGGTCAATTTCAAATTGAGAATTGAATTTCAATTAAATGCGATTGGAATATTGATTCTAAAAAAAAAGGAAAATTAAATTTTGGAATTTAATGAACGAAAAATTGAAAAATAATAATAAACACACGGTGGAAAATCGAAAATATCAAAATTACAGCCTTCAATTTTTTTAATCTACAATTTAAAAAAGAAAAATATAATTTTCACGACAATTAATTAATTTTCTACCGAATTCAAATTTCGAAAAAAAAAAAATTTCCAAAACCAAAGAAAAAACCACGACACATTTATTTCCCCTCCACGTCACATTTTTCTGCCGATGCTCGTTTCACACCGTTAACGACGACCCGCCCTGTAGAATTTAAAGTCGGCCCGATCGTGAGTCACTTCGCTCTCCGCGATTCTCGAGAAATGCCACAGGTCGTACCGGAAATTACTCGCGTTTTTTGGGGCTTTTTATCGAAACTCGAGACGCGCGAGCACTGCGAGGATGCACTTGGCGAGAGATACGTGCCTTGTACCGGGGCCTGATGAACCGCCTGAGACGGTCCAGCATCCCGGGACTCTTCTGCCCGCTCCCGAGGAAGCGTTCTTCGGCGGAGACGCCGAGTTTCCCTGAGGTTTCCCTTAACTCGACCATTCGCGACGTCAATATCCGCCCACTTTGGAGTAAATCGCCATTTGATAAAAGCGTGCAACTGATAGCGCGACGCATACGTAGCGTCCCAATGTCAAGGCGTCTCGTCTTGGCCGGTCTCAAGTATCGCGGTGATTAAGTTCCGGCGAAAAGGCGGTGATAACGACACCTGGTGCTCTCGTGGGTGTGCACACGCACATGCACGTACACATTTCGCAGGAATTCCCGCGAACGTGAAATTCCAGGCAAAAGTCAAGTACAAACAAAGTTCATTTTTATAGAAATTAACGTCCCTTAATTAATTCTTGATTTACTAAAAATTAATTATGGATGATTAATTGCAATTTTCGTAAAAAAAAAAAATTGAATCGCAATAATTATTTGCAATTTTCGTGAAAATTAATTCCCGATAATTCGTTCAAATTTTCCTAAATATTCATTCCCAATAATCAATTGGAATTTTTCCAAAACTCAATTTCGCAAAATTAATCGTAATTTTCCGGAAAATCAATTCCCAATCGATAATTGTAATTTTTTCGAAATTCAATTCCCCTTAAAAAAATCAATTCCCATTAATTCCTTCCGAATTCCCTGAAAATTCGATTCCCACCGATAGATCCTAATCTCCCTAGAAAAATTTCGAAAAAAAAATAGAAAAATATGATTTCCGTCGTCCGATTCGCCAACGACTGGAATCGCCGTTCCATTTCCTACGGACAGGTAGAAACCAAGCCACAGTTCGGTCCATTTTCGGGAGGCTGTAAATCACGGCCGCTGGAGATCGTGATTTATCGAGCCGCCAGCCGCGGTAATCGTGTTCACGTTCACAGAATCAATGGGATCCAGTGGATTGCGCGTTGCATTAGAGGAGATTATTCCCGAATGCGAATGATATTATTCCCAGCAACCATTTTTGCAATAATCTCGGATCAACTTTGCTTCTTTGTTAACGAGAATTACATGATCTATGGTTATCGTCGATAGGCCGGAGTGGCCTGTCGGAACGAGGGTGGACGGAGCTTATCCGGGTGCACGGAATAAGCCACTGGCGCCTGCATGGATGGCTTACGGCACGCACTGTCACGGGTTGCCGCCTCCCGAGGTGTACAAATGCCTGCGTAATTCAGGCGTTCCGGGAAATCGCCACTTATTTGAAAAAAATATATATTCACGTTACTAATTTTCATTAGTTTATATATTTTTTTATAATAAATGATTTTTTCCAATATTTTCTGAATGAATAATTTTCCAAAATTTCCTTTACGATATAAATCTTATTTTTGGTTCCGATAAAATTTTTTTTAGCACCAATTTTTCATAATTATCATTTTTCAATAATAATAATAATAATAATAATAAGAAAATAATTTTGAAATTTTTTTTGAACCTGAAAATTATTATAAAATCTTTTTTTTTTAATTTTCGCTCAAAGGTGAAATTTAAAAAATGGTGGAGGGGGGGGGGGGGGAAGTAAGAGGCTACTTCTTGGACTTTTTCTTTATCTTCTCGCGCTTTCTCTCTCTCTTTTTTACGTAAACGCGAGAATTTTGACCCCTCCGCTGGTGGGAATTACCGGCGATCCCGACACGCGGTGACATTCGTTTCTCGCAACGAAACAACGATTTCCGCGATTGTCATCGCAGATTTTATTGGCGGAGGAAAACGTACGCGCCCCGGACGTAATTACGATAATTCCGTCCGGTTGTCATCTACCTCCGCCATAATTCAGCATTTTTGGAATTATCGCGTTCGCGATATTATTGTACGTAACAGCTTTTAGTGGCACTTTTTGACCGGTTCGCAAAAAAAAAAGGAGGGAAAATAAAACTAAAAAAACAATGATCTCCCCGTCGAGAGGCAAAAAAAAAGGCGGAATTACACACGCGAATTTATCGGACCGAACCCATACGTGGTATGTGTTCGGCAATAAAAGCAAATAAAATAGAAAAAAAAACGGTGGATTCGAGTAAATGTTTCGACCTGCGATATGAATGTATAGACAAAAAAAAAAGAAAAATTTCGAAATTTTTATAATCCCCCGGATTTTTTTTTTACCGTGGAGTTGAAAACTTCGATACATTGTGAAATAAATATTATTCGACGTGTTATTGAATTTTTTCTGCATTAAAAAAAATTGTTGTTAACTAAAAACGAAGATAGGAGATTTAACGAATTTTCGAATTTGTTCAAGACGTTGTCAAATTTACCTAGAATCGAAATTTTTATCGACTGGTCGTATAATTATTTTTTACGTGTTATGAAAAATAACACAAAATAAATAATAATAATAATAATAATAATAATAATAATAATAATAATAATAATAATAATAATAATAAAATGAAAATTAATATTACTATTAAGAAAAAAATAATTGGATTTGGAAATTAATTAATATGAAATTAATTTCAATCACATATTATGACAAAAAAAAAGAAAAATTAGGTAAACAATAAGAAACTAAAATTCTCGTAAAATCAAAATTCCCAAAAAAAGGTCACACCGAGAAAGCTACTGTAAAAAAATTGTCTATTCACTTGAAATTGGAACAGATACCGTGGGGTGATAAAATTTATCTGATCCATCGGAGGAGTTACCGAAAACCGGTAAAATTTCCTTTCCACGTTATACCAATATTCCTATTTTGAAAATTTCAGTACGAAAAGTGGGGATCGCAAATTATAAAAAAAAGTGGGACAATTTTTTTTTAGAAAAATAAATATTTCTTTCCTCTAATTTTTTTCGAGATAAAAAATAAAATTATTAATACAAAATATCGCCATTTATTTAAACTTAAAATATATATATATATTAAAGAAAAATGGAATAAATTGAATCTAAAATACAATAGATTTGAAACGAAAATGGCAATTCAGCATTATTTTCGAGAACCGATAAAATATTCATGGAATCTTCATTTTTCTTTTGTTATTAATTTTTCTTTCGCCGGTGCTCGAAACCGGGGCATGAGTAAGAGAGTAAAACCTACCTTTTCCACGGTGTGTCTGGCCATAACGAAGACCGCGAGTATATAAGATCAATTTAAGAGTTCCAATAACAGTTGGGAAAGTACAAGTGGTATTTATCTATTGTTTCAAACATGAGCGTAAAGGAAATCGATAATATCCTCTATGCTGAATTTTCACGGTATATTAAATGAACGTATACACACAAATACCGATACGGGTATCGCGAAAATCGGCAACTACTCGTAGGAAAAATAAACAAATGAATAATTGTAATTCAATCGCCCCTGGTATCGAATAGAATTCTTAATCGAGGTCTCCGCAAACACTTTGGACGATAAGGCTGCCGTGAAATTTATGTCACCAACGTAATGTCACACTTTTGATACTGATTAGGAATCGGAGATATTAATGCCCATATAAGTACCTCCATATACATACATTTTTATACACATACGACACACAGCTTCGAAAGAGGTGAAATATAAAATAATAAGGTAGGGGAAAAGTTAGTGCCCCCCTTTGGCCCGTCCTAATCTGATTGACATCCGAAAACGAGGTCTCGTTTGTAATCAAACTTCACTACACATGGCCAAGTTATTGTATAATAATTTGTAATTCATTAATTAGTCGATATAATTAATTCATGGCAATCGGGGCTAATTAAATTTCGTTAGTAGTCGCTATTCTAACGATTGTTGTTAATTAATTTATTCATTTTAGTCATACGGGAGCTCTAATTTGAACCACAAAATTTTCAAAATCCTGAAAAAATTTATTCCCAGGTTTCACAAATTTTCTAACAAAATTCTCCTTTTCCGAAAAATCGGATAATTGAAAAAATTACTTAAAAAATTTATAACTTCGCAAAAAAAAATCCTACCAACTTCCACCTTAGCTTATTTTATAGCTTAAAGTTTCTACTTTAAACCAAAAAAATTTCAAAATCGTAAAAAATTTTTCCCGGTATCTACGAATTTTCTAAGCCGATAAAAAATTTGCCTTTTTCCCTAAAAATCGAAAATTAGGAAAAATACTTTAAAAAATTCCAACCATTACAAAAAAAATCTTATCACCTTCTGCCTTATCTCATTTTCTTCCCCAAAACCTCTACTTTCTACCCGAAAAAAAATCAGACTCTCAAAACCTCCAGTTTCAGCATCCAAATTTTTTTCCCTCAATTATCGAAACCCGAGCCTCGAAATTCCTGTAAAATGAGACGAAACTCGTTAACTCGTGATGATTTCGTATCGTCTTCTCTCGCAATTATAATAATCGCGAAATCCCGAGAAATCCAATATCGTCCTCGGGTGTCCCGGAAATCCTGATTCCTCGCGAATACGACACCCACCGTGACGCGATTTCTTTTCAAAAGCGACAAGGTGGAAATCGCGAGGCAATATCTCGCGTATGGAAATTTCGTCGGACTCGTGTCGGCCGAAATTCCATATCGGACCGCTGCGCTCCTGAATTTGACCGGCAGGATAAAAATTCCTGCGGAGATTGCGGCCCCCCAATGCATCCCTCATCAATCCACGTCCTCGCGTTCCACATACCGATGAAATTAACCGGGCGAGCTTTTTTTTCTTTTTTTTTTGTTCCTTTCTTGCCATGCGATAAATTGCAAGTTGCCTTTTCCGTCTCGACGATGAAATGACGGGGAACTGCGTCGCGACGCGATACAAGAACGGCTATTACCGAACAATTGCTTTATTGAT
This sequence comes from Gasteruption jaculator, assembly GCA_949825005.1. NCBI lineage: Eukaryota > Metazoa > Arthropoda > Insecta > Hymenoptera > Gasteruptiidae > Gasteruption > Gasteruption jaculator. The sequence continues at coordinate 8,710,632 of OX463776.1, forward strand.
ATTTCGAAGCTCTTATTGCCTTCGATATATATATAGATATACATGTACAAAGGAAACTGGTTATTTTTCTTTGTAAATAAAAAGAAAATTAAAAATCGGCTAAATAAAATAATAATAATATTACAATTTGTTAATTAATTTTGACATCTTCTTCAAAAATGTCAAAAAAGAAAAATATGATTATCAATTTTTAAAATTAATAATTGATTCAATTTTTTTTTTAATTTAATTTACCATTAATTATTTTTATTCCTTCGACATTTTATCGAACAACCAAAAATCAAGACCTCGGACGATTGCCCGCGGATTCTCGAGAGAGCGCATGAGGACTCGCCTTTAAGCCCCGGCCAGCTTCCGCTAGTCTCCCGCAGAGACGCTGCGGTGCCCCGCTCGGCGAATAGCGAGTCCCCGATAAACGCGGGAGATTCGAATCTACGATCCTCCTCGTAGCGATACCGGTCAATGATTTAAGGAATTGAATGGCCGCGAAAGCGGCTTACGAAGTTGGTAGTAGCTTTGTCGATACGATATTACGAGAAAGAGAGAACTTCCGGAGGAAGGAAACGGCGGAGGAAGGGAGAAAGCCAGATATTGTTGGATACATTGAAAGAGAGGAGTACATTACCCGGCGGTTGTTCGTTCCTGCCTCGCTCTCTATACATATTTGGGCCGCTTTGCCGTGCCGGAAAGGACACTATTAGTAAACTTGGTAAGCTTATTGCGTTAGGGACAATATACTACCCCGTATAGACGCTAAAAGGAGAAGGGAAGGAAGGTAATGTATACCTCCGTTCTATGCTTACCAACATGCACACATATATCTTTGGCCCAACATTTTAAACATAGCTCCGAGTTCGCTATATACTTACATGTACGTACATACATACCCATGTAACCAGGTACAGCCGCTATGTACGCCGTGTAAGGGACGTATACCGTGCCATAACAACCTATGATCATGTATCCTCTTTCCTGTGTAGTTTGCATATAGAGCTGCTCTTGTACCCAAGACTGTGCACGGCCTCGGGATGCCACGGAACCAGGACGCGTCCTCAAAATGCTCCTACGCTTTAACACTGGATCCACCCGAGCTTCCAAATCACTTTTTTTCAAACCATTTTTTATGGTTATTGGGTATTTTGCGTATATGTATAATATTTTCAATTTTTCATTTTCCACGCAAAAAAATTTTGAAAGCCTCTGTTTTTTTTTCTTTATTCGTTGAAATTCCAGTCGACGAGATACAGTTTGGAAAATTCCAATTTCGCTCTTTTCGAATTGGAATTCGCAATTTAACGTAAAGGCGAAATAAAAATTCCGAGTGCAGCAAAAAGTTGGCAATTTTGCGGTACCCCGGGAGAGAATCCGGTCACCGTACGTATTTCGAAAAAGGTATCGTTTTATTGAATTAAAAGTTCTCGCAGTAAACGCAGTTTGCAACTTCGAGGCGAAATAATATTAAAAAATCTCGGCTGGGAAAGTTCGCCGGAAAAATTAGAGGTTTTAAATGGCAAAGTAATCAAGCGTCGCGCGGTTATTGTTTCTCCTTTGTTTCGGCCGCGTTATCTCAGTCATTGTTGTTATTATTATCTTCGTTATCGCCGGCATCGTTTCTTTTTTGTACAATCGATGTAACAACAACAACAGCGACGACAACAACCACCACCCCAACCTCCGCTTCGTTCTTTTCACACTCGATAAGTTTTGCCGTGACGAACTGTAGTGTATCATATTTTATATTTTATATACATAAAGTAAACCCCCTGTTGCGCGTGTGTGTGTGTGTGTGTGTGCATACTTTAGTGCCGTTGCGTCGTTAACGTTTTAATGAAAGCACACAATCACGCCGAGGGGGTGAAATAAAAAGCTCGAATTTCAAATCTCTGATTTCTAATTTATTTACTTTTTTTTTATTCCTCTTGTGACTCAAAAATGATGAAAAACAAAAGTCCACTCTTGCTGAAAATCCAAATGGAATCCCATTACGCGCATTTACGTGCACTCGTATCCCTCCTCGCCTATTATGCCGTTCAATTAATGCAACTTTTACATCAGTGCCATGCAGTTTTCATGTTTATCCTATGAAATGTTGAAAAATATGTTGCAGCTCGCATGCGAAATGCACGTGTTTTCAATGACGTCCTAATTTTCAGTCTTAATTAATTGTCAAATTTTCCTCTTTCATTATTTTTTTGATTCACAATTTTTTTTATTCTTTCGTCAATAATTTTTGCAAACCAGGAATTCAAATTCCCGAATTTATGATAATAATAATAATAATAATAATAATAATAATGTAATAGTTTTCTCGTCAGGGTGAATAAAAATACAATAAATATTTTTTTATAGAAAAAAAGCAAAAATAAATAAAAAATCATCAGACAAAATATTGAAATTCAAGATAAATCATATCGAGGAATTTTCCGAAATTCGAAAGCTCCTTGCGGTCACTCGGAATCGCCCTGTATAGAATTTTTCGCTCGGATGTCCGGAAATTGGAGTGCAATTTGAAATGCTTTGAAATGAAAGGGGAAAAAAAAGAAAAGCTGCAGCACAAACAAAAAAGCCGAACACTTCTATTAGATCAAAATTACACCCATCCAATCGAAAATTGCATTCCATCGAAATTTCTATCACTTGCATCGTGACCGGCGGGGCATTATTATTATTATTATCATCATCCACCTCGTGATTATTATTGTTATTGTTGTTCCGGCGAATGGCATCTTTGGCGAGTGAAATTGCGCGCTTTCACGCTGAACTTCGTTTGCGTGTATTTCAATTGCGTGGAAAAAAAAAACGGAAAAAGGGAGCATCGATACACGCACGAAATTTTCTCGTGCCGGTAAATGAAAACGCGGGGGAGAAAGATATTCGACTCGTACATTTCGTTATAGATGAAAAATGGCAGCTTTTTATTCTCAAATATCCATTTTTGTCGGAACCATGCCATTTCATTAAAGCTCCGCCGCCCCCACCTACGCGCGGCCTGGCGTCAACACGTATTCCACTGCATCGACAGCCTCGTGAACGATAGCAGGATCTAATCAACGACCGAAAAAAATATAAAAGAAAAATAAATAAACCCCGCGTATATCCACAACAAATTCGTCCGGCGTGCTAATAGCTTTTTCCTTGAAATTTTCACCGTTCCTCTTGATTTTTGTTTCGCAGCATGTATCGAAAAAAAATGGGGAACCCGTTTAATATTTGAGAAAAAAAGAAGAATTAAATAAAAAAATGTTGTTAAATATTTATGTCAAAGTACTCGGGTTAATTTTGCGGTTAACTATGATTTTTTTCATCGGCTAAAAATCACCTTCTCCTTAATTCGTGGATCGAAGGAGGACGACGCGGAATTTTATTAAATAAGTTGGCGACGATTAGCGCCAATCGATCTGATGCAATTACTTGCAAGCCGCGTTTTACCATAATGGTAATTTTCTGAAGGTGTGATTATTATGGGACAAAAAGACAAAAAAAGTGTTCCTCAAGATAAAAACTTTCCACGGATTCCTTCGAAATTAAAAAAAGTTCCCGAAAATTCATTGAAAATGAATGTCCTAAAATTCCCATGAATTTTCGCTGCCCGACCAGTGGTAATTAAAGTGTGCAATTACAGGACAACCGGGTCCCTAAAAAAGCATCAATCATAATAATAATAATAATAATAATAACAATAAACCCCCGGTCGAGGATGGGTATGAAGGGGTAGAGAAAATAATGCTAAAAGTGATTGCGGTATTTACGAGGTAATTTTCCTTTTTTTTTCTCTACCTCACTCCCGTTTTTATCGAGCATTTATGATATATAACTCAAATGAGGACAGGGCTTTACTTTATAAGCTAATCAATAATTTCATAGCAAAAGGTGGGGTTTTCAGCAAATGATGCAGTTGTTGACATTTCGTATATCTCCACGTACGGGTATACACAGTTGTAATACATACACATATCTATGCACATGCACGTGTTAGTTACATACATAACGTACGAAGATATACGCCGTATAGCCTGGTTGTTCACGGAACGCTTGTTGACATTGCATTGTTGTTCATTATTGACTACTGTAATTAATACTTGTGTTTTTCCGGGGAAAGGGAGACAATACGGAGTTAGTTTCGAATCAAATGTTACCGCTCTCCTTCGTCTCTGAGTCTTGGTAAATGCATCGGGAAACTGAACACTGCCTCCTCCATCAACGAGAATTATCATGTTGGAATTCTGAAAGAGGAGATATGCTAGAAATCAGAAGGAAGAAGTAGTCCAAAAAAAAACACCCTCGCCGAAGAACCAACTATTGAACCAAGTACGTGCATCTAGGATGAACGGGCATGGATGCGGCTGCCTGCTCGGCTCTTGTTAAGTAGTAACTCACTGTGAATTTTAATTGAAGTCAGACCCAGGATCCGCTGCGGTTCGATGTGCAAACTTTATTTTATAATTTAAAGTTACTCGGATTTCAATATTAGCGGGAGGGAGGAATAAATATAGGATTCCTCGAGCTTCCTCCTTCTCTTGTAACCCCTGAATTACTGCAACACGTCAGTTGTTGAGTAACGAACTACAACAAATGTCGTTGCCATCTTTTTCTCTCGTCTCTTTGGGTGTATTGGACTTGAAACTACGGACAAACACAGGTAGATGTGGGTTGTAATGTCGTTTTTTTGTTCCCTCCCTCGAACGACAGGGAATGAACAACATTTTCTGTTGCTGTCTGTGTCTATCCCTTTTCTGTCCTGGACCCGGTCTATTGTCATCGTCTTTGTACGTAACTATTTTTTCCAACAACGACATTAACGACAGACCCAAAGTAGAACCGGCGAAACAACGACAGAAGATTGTTTTGTTGTTACACAGATATTTCCCGACCCGAAACAACCTCCTGGATGAAAATTTCCAGAGAAAAAAATTTCAAGATAACACAACTCTCCCCGGACCAGGATTCGAACCCGCGACCACAGATTGGTGGACCAACGACTTTACCACTGAGCCAACATGGGACTTGTGAATTCTCTTGTTCATTAAAGTATAATTACCGACGAGATACGAAAACTTTTTGAGATCCATTCCATTGCTGTTACAACAGGGGAAGTAGAAATGAACAATTACCTTAGATGGGATCAATTTTTAAGGAACATCGACTTCGAGTGAAGAAACAGAAAGACGACGAAGAGAAACTCGTGAGTCTTGTAAAATGATTTTATTAATTAAGAGAAGTAGAGATACGAGGACTCGCAAGCAAAACAGGATGGAATCGTCGTCTATAATACATATATATCATTTTAATGGCACGAAGTAACGATTTTTTCTCCGTTTGAATTCCATGTATTTTCCGAGTGTATAATAATTCTTTTGAAGACGCGCAATTTCATCCGAGGTCGTAAAGCTTTCATGAAAATTAAGTGCTTAATCTCCCACCGCTAAATTTGTTTGCATTATTCGAATTAATATTGTATCAAGGGTTGATAAAGTGAGGATCAGTGATTGGACCGAAGAGAGAGAGACGCTTTGCATCGCGTATTGATCTTTAATTCATTATTTCAGCGGACTGGGATTTTCTTTCTTTTTTTTCTTTGTTTTATCGTATGTTGATAAAAAGCCGGATATCGATTGCAGCTAAATTATGGAGCAGAAAATATAGGGGGGATGATATTGGATGGCATTTATGTATTTGTATCTTTCTCTAGTTTAATTTACCATCTGTCGATAGTATGAAATTAAATATTAGTACTAGGGAAATTTCGAAAAAATTCCCCAGCTTTATTTTTTACAAATCGATTTTTTTGGAAATTAAAATTTCCGCGATTTTAATGTAAATTATGGAAAAGAAAAACGAATAGTTAAAAAAAGAGAGAAAAAAATAGTGCGGAAATTTATTCGTATTATCATTTTTAATTCGAGGCATTTAAGATTCGCGGGTTAGGCTAGGGATAAAATACTAAACAAAAAAAATAAGTAACTTTGGGTATGTTCCGAAATACGGGGAAATTGTGGGAACTTTTTTTAGCGGGAAATTGAAATAAAGCTTTTTGCTGATACAATTATGGATATTTTAGAATCGTAAATATTATGTAGTTAAATCCCTGTTATAAATTTATTTTGTGCATAATATGTATTTGTGATATACATAATATATTTGTGGGATATATAAATACCGGGGTACTGACTACGTAGTATTGATTAGAATCGATACTGAAAATAAATCGATCATAGGATCGACGGGTCGCACTCATGGACCTCTCAGCCGCAATTTATAACTTAGGTTAGGTTCTTCCCGGATAGGTTATAATTTTAGACAGCCGACTGTCAGATACGGTGAGACAAAATTCATTGAATAATAATATGTACACTTTATTAATATACGTTTAAACAATATCTATCAATTTTTTATCAATTTTGGCGTCTGTTTGTCGCGTTGTCACCAAAATTATCAATTGTCCTTTGTTATTTTATGGAAATGCAATTGCAGCTGTTAGGTACCATACCAATAATTTTGCAATTTTCTTTTTTTTTGCAATGTCCTTTCCATTTACACTTCAATCAATCTTAAAATTTAAGATAAAAAAAAGTCAGACCCAAAAAACAAATGGATAATTTGAAAATATTAGGAAGCCGTTAAAAAATTGTTCGAATGTATTCACTTTTTATATTATTTTAGTATATTTCAATATTTAAATTTTACTTAATCCGATATTCTATATTTATATTCCTTATTGTATGCTTTATTATTATTATTATTCGCATTTTGGGTGAAATTAAAAAGATAACTCTGAAGAAACAAAAAAGAATCGAAATAAATAAAGTCAAGTACCTAGATTCTAATAATTTTCTTTTTTATGTTAGCGGAAGGACCTACAGTATATTATATAAGCATATATTTATTTTCAACGAGGATCGGCGTCGGAACGTAAAGTACAAAATGGAAGATTCGCTTAGATTGACTCGAGCTTTGCGAGCCACCTTGGAACCTGAACTTATGAGCGCCTTCTTGGAAGCGCAAGCGAATTCTTTGAAACCATGCTTGAAAACGTGGCGAGGGTCTGCCAAGTATGTAACGTTACTATTATTACTATTCATATTATTATTATTGTCATTATTGTTATTATTATCATGATACTGTCCTTCGAAGAATAAAGAACAATTTATTACATTTTATTTTCCCTAGCAGAGGTCCGAGTTGGTCCGAAATATGTAAAAAAATCCCCAAAGAAGATGCATCACTTTTACATAATTTGCACAAAAGAGTCGCGACCGTTTGCGGTACGTACAATTATCAAATAATGGTCATTTCAAGTGAGAGTCTCTTTCGAGAACAAAAAAATACAGGGAGGATTTTTTTTCCAGAGGGTCAAGATACAGACGTCATAGACGATTTGGTGATTTTTATATTAAGGTTATTTAGGGGAAAAAGAAACGTCTCCCAAAAAGATTTACTATCATTGCGACAAATTATGGGAGCCGTGACCTTGGGGATGGCTACCGAAATTTTGAAGGTAAAATACTTAGAAAATGGAATGTTAAATAAAATATTCAATTTAATAAAATTCAATTTAATATTGTTCGATAATAAATAAATATTAAAACCAGGACACATTTGCAGGAAATTCAAACGATCGAAGAGAAACTCGATGAAGAGACGTTGAATTTTTTCCTCGATGGACAAAGAGTCGATGAAAATGGGAGCACGACTGGTAGAAACGAAAAAGAAACATTTCTAACTTGGGCCGACAAAAATATTCGCTACGATCTGCCAAAAGTTGTGTGGCCCGACACGAGTAGGCTTCCAAAGATGATAAAAAAAGTGGTACCGCAAATTGTGAATAACTTCACCATGGTGTATGAGAAGAAACCAAGCAAACCAGAGAAAAATGAGGTGTGTAAAAATTTTGCCTCATTAAAGTAACAAATATAACATAAAAAAGAATTATGATTATAATTATGAAGTTTGATACAAATTCCTAAAATTCTATCGAATACCTCAATTGCAGTTTAACAAAGCAGAATTTATTCGAGAGTTGAGAAAATGTTATCAAAAATATGCATCGGAAATGTGTTACGAGGAGTTTTGTCAAATGCTGTCGAAGAAAATAAATCAGTCGGGTGATAACGTTCAAAATGAGTTGTTCGATTTGTTCGGCTACGAAAGTATCCAGTTTATCGAAGAAATTATTCGTCATAAGAGCACCATCATGGCACTGTTCGCCAGTTTGAGATCGAACAAACCCTCGAGTGAGTATTTCGGGAAGAGACTTCTATTGTGTTTCTCATTTAAATTTCTTATTGTGGAACAAAATATTTTTCAGACTCGGAGCAACCGCAAATAAGTCGCCAAGTCATCGTCCAGTCCGAGAAAGAGAAGCAACTGATGAAACAGGTTCGAAAGGAAGAGAAGAAATTGATAAAGGCATCGAGTAAAATGGATAATAAGAATGAGAATGGCATCGAGGACTCGTCTTTCGATCCGATAGAATTACGTTTGAAGCGACAGGAAGCATTGATGGCTTCGAGAGCTCCTCTCTTCCCCAAGAGAACTTTGGCCTTCGGATCGAGTGCGAGAGAAAATTATCCTTTCGTCTTCGACTCGAATGCTTCCCACAAAAATTCATCGGGTAAGAAATATAATCTTCATCGATAAAAATTCCACCACATTTTCTATATCAATTTCTTTCATTTTTACAAAAAAAAATATTGAAATTCTAGGAGATAATTATATTTGTCACCAAAAATATTCTTTTCGCAGGTTTTATTTCCGGGGAGAAAATTATGTTACCGGAGGACGTTCGACGCAAAGATTCCCCATTATGTGAGGAAGTTCATATACCAGTTCCTGAAATGGTGCCGCTGAATGTTGGGAATGATCCAATTTTAATTTCCAATTTGGACGAGGTACTGAAAAATAATTTTTTTTGTGTGACTGAAAATAATTGAATTTAAATTTTTTACTCTAATATTTATTTTTTTTGAATGTTTCTTTTTTTTTTAAATGCCTCGACTTTGATACTTCGAACCTTCGATTAAAAAAAAATTTTTTGCAGGTCGGACAAATGGCTTTTAGTGGAATAAAATCCCTGAATCGCATTCAGAGCATCGTTTTCGACGCTGCCTATCATACCAACGAGAACCTGCTGATCTGCGCCCCGACCGGCGCCGGTAAAACCAACGTCGCTTTGCTGACGGTCGTTCACCAGCTGAAACAGCACATAGAAAACGGGGTTTTGCTGAAAGACACGTTCAAAGTCATCTACATCGCACCGATGAAGGCACTGGCCGCCGAAATGACGGCGAGTTTCAGCAAGAGGCTCAGCTGCCTGGGCGTTTCCGTCCGAGAACTCACCGGGGACATGCAGCTGACGAAGGCCGAGATCCAGCAAACGCAAATGATCGTGACCACGCCTGAAAAATGGGACGTGGTTACCAGGAAAGGAACCGGGGACGTGGCCCTCACCAGTATTGTTAAATTATTGATCATCGACGAAGTGCATCTGCTTCACGGAGACCGCGGGCCCGTTGTCGAGGCACTGGTCGCCCGAACCCTGAGACAAGTATGTTTTTTTTTAAATTTTAATTCCTTAAAAACGAAGGTACAAAATTAAAATTCGTATTCTCCTTTCAGGTGGAATCCTCGCAACGCATGATCCGAATCGTGGGTTTATCCGCGACTCTGCCGAACTACGTGGACGTTGCCCGATTTCTGCGAGTCAATCCTTACAAAGGATTGTTCTATTTCGACCATCGCTTCCGTCCGGTACCTCTGAGTCAGACCTTCATCGGCGCCAAAGCCATTAAACCTTTGCAGCAGATGTCGGATATGGACCAAATCTGCTACAATCAGGTTGTCGAAATGGTCCGAAAGGATCATCAGGTAATGCCAAATTTGGAAGATGGATTTATTTGTTATTTTTCTTTTTATTAAAATTTACTATGATTTTATTTGTGGAACAAAAAAAAATATTGGAAATTTTAAATTCCCAGGTGATGGTTTTCGTTCATGCCAGAAACGCGACGATACGAACCGCGAACGTCTTGAGGGAAATGGCAATTCAAAACGGTACCATCAAACTTTTCGCGCCTCAAGAATCCTCGAAACTCGCTTACAGGAGTCTTGAAAAATCGCGGAACAAACAATTGGCGGAATTGTTCACCGGTGGTTTCTCGATTCATCACGCGGGAATGTTACGTTCCGACAGGTAACAAAATTTTGAAGAAAAAACCGTAAATTCTGAAATAATAGTAATTTTTTTTTCATTAAAATAATTTTAGGAACCTTGTAGAAAAATATTTCTCGGAGGGTTTGATCAAAGTCTTAGTGTGCACGTCGACTCTGGCTTGGGGTGTCAATTTACCGGCCCATGCCGTTATAATAAAAGTAAGTAACGAAATTAATAAATTTCCCAAGGAAAGAAAAAAAATATATATATATTTGTATACTTTTGAAAATTTCGAAAAATTTTTGTCTCCTCGCAGGGCACAGAAATTTACGATTCCAAGCACGGGTCCTTCATCGACTTGGGAATTTTGGACGTCTTACAAATTTTTGGCCGAGCCGGAAGGCCGCAATTCGATACTTCCGGGCACGCTGTGATAATTACATCGCACAACAAATTGTCTCATTACTTGTCGCTTTTAACGAATCAGTTTCCAATCGAAAGTAGTTTCATCACGTACTTGGCTGATAATTTAAATGCGGAGGTGAGTACTTTATTATTTTCTAAAAAAGTCTAATCAGAAACAAATTTAAATAAAAATCAAAAATATAAATTTTGGAATATTGACAGATCGCCTTGGGGACGATTTCGAACATCGAGGAAGCCGTCGAATGGCTCAGTTACACGTACCTGTTCGTACGAATGCGTCTGAATCACTTGGCATATGGGATTCAGTACCAAACGATACTGGATGACCCAAATCTGGAACGTAAACGCAAAGAATTGATAGACACAGCGGCAAAAGCTTTGGACAAAGCTCGAATGATCCGGTACAACATTCGTACCGGAGATCTTTCCTCGACCGGTAGGAATTTTTTTTATTTCTGTTTTTTTGCAAAAATGCAATTCCAAAATTTTTCTACTTTAATTTCAAATTATTTTATTTTTCAGATTTGGGTCGAACGGCGAGTCACTTCTACTTGAAATACGACACCGTCGAGATTTTCAACGAATTTTCGAAACCGATAATGACAGAAGCGGACATACTCTCCATGATTTCGAGGTCCCAAGAATTCGAGCAACTGAAAGTCAGAGACGACGAATTGGACGAATTGGACGAACTTCAGCGCGAGTGTTGCGAATTGGCAGCCAAAGGTGGTTCGGAAAATATTCACGGCAAAGTGAATATTTTAATACAAACGTATTTATCTCGGGGGCGAGTCAACACCTTCTCTCTATGTTCGGACTTGGCCTACATTTCTCAGGTAATTTTTATCTATTTTTTTGTAATGATTTTTTTTAATGTGTAAAAATTCAATAATAAATAATTATGCGTTTCGTATTTTCAGAATGCAATTCGGATAAGTCGTGCACTTTTCGAGATGATGCTGAGAAAAAATAATGCAATAATGGCGGGACGGTTGTTGAGTTTGACGAAAATGTTGGAACGTCAACAATGGGATCATATGAGTCCTCTGAGGCAATTTTACTGCCTTTCCTCGGAGATCATCAATAAAATAGAGGATCGAAATTTGGACGTGGAAAGATTGAAAGAAATGGACGTGAAGGAAGTCGGTAAGTGACACGCAATTCACTCAAAGTTCGTTTTTCGACATGCTTGTTAGTACTAAGTCATTTACTTTTTTCTTAGCTCATTTTTTACGTCACCAGAAATCGGCAGCGCTGGTAAAAAAATGCTGCGAAGAATTTCCAGCGCTCGAAATTGACTCCAACATCCAACCCATCACGCGAACCGTCTTGAGGATACGCTTGAAAATCTCGCCTCAATTTCGTTGGAACGAAAAAATTCACGGGAAAAGCTCCGAGGCTTTTTGGATTTGGATCGAAGATCCCGATACGAATTTCATTTATCACTATGAATATTTTATTCTTACCAAAAAAGCGGTGAGTTGAAGCCAAAGGCAGAAAAAGAAATTCGAAAACCATTTTTTCTCGTATTTATAATTCGCGACCCCTTGATTCAAAGGTTTTCAGCAAACTCGAGCAGGATTTGGTGATGACGATCCCCTTGACTGAGCCTCTACCGACGCAATATTTAGTGAGAGCTACGAGTGATCGTTGGCTTGGCGCAGAAACAATTATTCCTCTCACATTCCGCGGATTGATTTTGCCTGAGACTCATCCCCCGCATACTGGTAAGTTTTTTTTTCAGTTGCATTCTCTTGAAATTTAATTAATTTTTAATTTTTCTATTTTATTCGGATTATTCATTATTTATTATTTTTTTCAAGATCTTCTGAAACTGCAGCCGTTGCCGGTAACTGCGTTGAAAGACGAGGGATTCGAGAGACTGTACAATTTTACGCACTTCAATCCCATACAAACGCAAATTTTCCATTGCTTGTATTACACGGACCATAATGTGCTTCTCGGGGCACCCACTGGGTCGGGAAAAACAATTGCAGCTGAAATCGCCATGTTTCGAGTTTTCAAACAGTATCCCGACCAAAAAGTTCGTATGGAATTTTTCAAATAATATTCAAAAATAATTGTAATGATTTTCTCCTGATTTTTCACATTTTTTCCAGGTGGTGTACATAGCGCCGTTGAAGGCGTTGGTTCGAGAGCGAATCAAGGACTGGAAAAACAGACTCGAGGAGCAACTGGGAAAAAAAGTCGTCGAATTGACGGGGGACGTTTCGCCGGATATTAAAGCAATTGCAGCCGCGAACGTCATCGTGACGACTCCCGAGAAGTGGGACGGCATAAGTCGAAGCTGGCAAACCAGGAGTTACGTTCAGAAGGTAGCTCTGATCGTCATTGACGAGATTCACCTCCTGGGGGAGGACAGAGGTCCCGTACTCGAAGTCATCATCTCGCGAACGAATTTCATCACGTCGCACACCCACAGGAATTTGAGGATCGTCGGGCTCTCCACTGCTCTCGCCAATGCCGCGGATTTGGCTTGTTGGTTGGGGATCAAAAAAGTTCGTATTTGCTTTCCCCTTTAAAAAAAAATAATATTTTTCTCGATTCCCAATTTTGGAGAATTAATGGATTTTCCAATATTTTTATTTTTTTTTCTATTTTTTTTAGATGGGACTGTACAATTTCCGGCCTTCCGTGAGACCCGTGCAGTTGGAGGTCCACATCAGCGGGTTCCCTGGCAAACATTATTGCCCGAGGATGGCCACGATGAACCGGCCAACCTTCCAAGCAATTCGTCAACACGCGCCCACCAGTCCCTCGCTGGTCTTCGTGTCGTCCCGTCGGCAGACGAGATTAACGGCCCTGGACCTGATCGCCTTCTTAGCCGCCGAGGACAATCCGAAACAGTGGCTCCACATGCCCGAAGACGAGATGGACATTATTTTGGAGAACATCAAGGACAATAATTTGAAGCTCACTCTCGCTTTTGGCATCGGTTTGCATCACGCTGGACTTCAAGACAGAGACAGACGAATCGTCGAGGAATTATTTGTCAATAATAAAATTCAGGTGAAACAACAACAACAACAAAATATAAAATCATAGTAAAATCATGAATCCTCTGAATATTTTTTTGACAATAAAAATATTCTTTCCTTTCCACAGGTGTTAATCACAACGGCGACTCTGGCTTGGGGGGTAAACTTTCCCGCTCATCTCGTGGTGATCAAAGGGACGGAGTATTACGACGGCAAAGTGAAACGATACGTGGACATGCCGATAACGGACGTTTTGCAAATGATGGGACGCGCCGGTAGACCGCAATTCGACACTTCCGGTGTCGCGGTCGTCCTGGTCCACGATATCAAGAAGAATTTTTACAAAAAATTCCTGTACGAGCCGTTCCCGGTGGAATCCAGTCTCCTCGAGGTCTTACCCGATCATATCAACGCGGAGATCGTGGCTCTGACGATCAAGAACAAACAGGAGTTTCTGGATTATTTAACGTGGACCTACTTCTTCCGTCGACTTTTGAAAAATCCGCGTTATTACAATTTGGAGGCTCTGGAGCCCGAGAATATCAATTACTTTCTGTCGCATTTGGTGGAAAGCACCGTCAAGGTCCTGGCCGACTCGGGCTGCGTAGAATACAACGAGGTGAGAAATTTGATCCTTGAAAAGGGAGAAAATTTATTTATTTATTTTTTTTATCCCTTGGTTTTTTGGAATTTTTTTTTTTTAGGAAGAGCAGTGCTTGCAGCCTTTACCGATGGGAAGGATAGCTTCGTTTTATTATTTGTCGCATCAAACGATGTTGATGTTTCAACAGAATCTGAAAGAAGATTTGAGCGTGGAGGAGGCCCTGAAAATTATGACCAACGCGCACGAATACGATGAACTTCCCGTCCGTCACAACGAAGAGATACACAACGAGTATGTTAATTACTATTTTTTTATAATTAATTACCTCGATAATTAATTACCATTAATTTTCGAGCATTTCTATTTTTTTTATTTAAGCAAAATTAAATAAATGCCGATTTCCAAAAATAATAAAAATATTGTATTCAGTTTCTAGACTGAGGCAATAATTTTTCTTTTTGAATCCATATTCCAGAGAATTGGCCGAGATGTGCCGGTACAAAGTCGATCGTTTCACTTACGATTCCCCGAACACCAAAGCTTTCTTGCTCCTGCAAGCTCACTTCTCGCGATTGCCAATGCCCTGCGTGGATTACGAGACGGATCTGAAATCCGTCTTGGATCAATCAATTCGAATTCTTCAGGTACCCAGGATGCAAATTTTATTGTTACAGTAAAATTCAGTTTGCAACAAAAAAAAAATGCAAACCATTTTTTTTTCTCCGCAGGCGATGATCGATACCGTCGCGGAACAAGGCTGGCTCGTGAGCACTTTGAGAATCGTGCAAGTCTTGCAAATGATCATCCAAGCAAGGTGGTTCGACGAACCGGCTGTGATAACTTTGCCGCACTTGGAGAGGCATCATTTGCATTTATTCAAAATTTTACCAAAACCACTGCCGTCGCTTTGCTCCGTCGTCAATTACAACGTACTTTTACACGAATTGATACAGGAATTTACGGAAGGTCAAGTGCATCAGGTAAATTCTCATACGTTTCTTTTCCTTGAATTTATAATAATAATAATAATAAAATAATAATATTGTCTTTTTTCGTTTTCTCTCAGATACATCAAGTTCTAAAGGAGCTGCCGGTACTCCAGGTGAACTTGGCACTCCAGGGTGAGTGGGGTAACGAGGAAAACGAAGTGAAAATTCCCCAACCCTCATCCGAGGATCGTTGTATCGAGGTTCACGGCGACCAGGAGTACACTCTGGTGATCGAGATGAAACGTCGAAATTATTCGGCGAATTTACGCGCGAACACGCCGATGTTCCATCGAGGGAAGGACGAGGGGTGGATTCTGGTCCTGGGGGATGTTAAACGACGGGAATTGTTGGCGTTGAAGAGAGTAGCCGGTGTCAACAAACCAGGAAGGACTTCACAGCTTGTGTTCACTGCACCATCGAATTTGGGTAAAAATGCAAAGAAGAATAATATAAAAACTAAATATTTAATTTTTTTTTCCAATTTCACATCGCATTTCTCATTCCAGGTCACTACCGACTGACATTCTACTTATTTTCTGATTGTTACATGGGATTGGATCAACAGTATGATTTACACTTAAATGTGATACGATAATTAATTTTTGTATTTCCAATAAAAGCGTTGTTCTGAACAGGATACGACTTGGAGAAATTTGGTAACTTCTATTTTTCCGACATTCCCACGAATACAGAGAAATTCGTGAAGATTTGAATACCAAAAAAAAAAGGTTTACGGAGGTTTGTTACTCTTACATTTCAGAATAATCCCTTTATTTATTTTTATCGGACTCGCGATTTGACCACAGGTAATTTTGGTATATTTATACTTAAAATTCTTAAATTCTACTTATAATCCGTTACTCATAATTCTGATTTTCTGATACAGCTTCCGGCCAATGGTTCAAGAAGATCCTCGATCGAAACCAATTGCGTTTCACGCAATTTTCCGTGAATAAAATGAAGACCGATATTCCACAACCCAGGGTCAGGAGAAGCAAAGCTGTGCTGAATTCCTCCAGTGCAACTGGAATCGGATTCGACTTGTGACTTTCTGGGCACTCGGGTCGTCGATGCTTCCAAACTTGATTCAAGCGACCTGGCATTCCTCGTTCCACGATTTTTCTCAATCTGAAGGATCGAAATTGAAAGTGAACGAAGGTATTAAAAATTTCCAAATTTTGATAGAGAAATTACGAACCCATAAATGACCATCTTTTTGAATGGGGAGTGTTTCGCTGTTGAAGTTGAAACTGGTTTTGGTGGAAAAAGTTGAATTTCCACCAGATCACAAATTTCGTCTTCGCTGAAAGAATCCTGAAATTCGATTTTTCAACTTAGAGCATTTCTCCAGCAATATATAATTTATAAATTGTAGACACAATTCCATGGGGTACCTCGATTATCTTGTAAGCCGTTGCAACGTCTACGTGAAAAGCAAATCCTCCTTTCCGAACTTTTTTCAGGCCCTCCTCAGGCTGATAGTACGGAGCCACTTTTCGATCCTCGTTGACTGCCACTTTTTTACGGTACAGTTCCTGAGCAACTGGGTCTGTGGTCAACTGCCATCGCGTCCACCGTGAGTGAAAAAGTTACTCAATTAATTTTTGAAAATATATTCGACGATAAGTACTGCCAAAAAATTAATAAAATGGCACCGATTTTTTTCTTACCCGGAAAAAGTCGTAATTATAGGCAATGTCTTCGATGCCAATTTCCAGAGAACTGTTCACTAAATCGGCTAAAGTATTAATGTATCTCGGTGGTTTTGATAATAGAGAACCAACTATGCTCGCAGAGTAGAATTGTAGAAGCAACAGGCCCCAAATAAATAGAAATAAGAAAACTATTCGACCAGAGAACGAACGTGGCCCATCGCTGAGACCTAAAAAAATTAATTGCAATTTATTAAAAATACCAGAATTTAATTTTTTCGGTACTGCAATTTTTATTAAAATCGCACTTGATAAAAAAATTTACCTTGTTGTGTGAAAGCAGCCATTGTAATTAGAGCAGTTTCCGAAGAGGGATAATTATCGAGGGTGCAGGAGGGAATCGGGGGACGGAAATATTGTTCCACTTTAACAGTAAAATATAAAAATAACCAGTAGAGAAATCCAGTAACGAGAACGAAGTACCATACCGTTTCCTCGAATGGTTTCAAAAAAATGCTACGCAATGCATGGGTCTTCGGATGTCGAAAAATAAAACAGGGCCTGAAATGGATGACTTTTATTTAGACATCATATATTTCATAATTTTAATATTAAAGTACTAATACCTTGCAACATAAGCTGGAACAGTATATTCGCAAACATCCATCCTTTCCAATTTATATTGAATGGGACTAGCACTGATATCCACGATACCTTTGACCATGTCACCGAGGATACCATTGAACGATCCATTTATTAAATACCCCCATGTCTCGCCTCTTTGGAGATTCATACTGCAAAATAAAATAGCTTTTATACCATTTTCTCAATGATCATAAATATTCTATAAAAAAAGAAAAGGTTATCATACGTAAAATTATAATTATCCCTGAGTTGTTCGACCAGGGCATAATTGAATCGAACCATGGTGTCGAAGTGCCTGTCGATGGGTGTTGTCAAATATTTGTAGATGTCTGGTATCGTCGGATGGTCCAACTGCAAAAATTTAGAGAACTCATTTATTTAAAAATATAGAATTCTACTCGATATCATTTTTCTTCCATTTAAAAAATATTGCATACACTCATGGAAACATTCAAAGTTAGCCCATGAAAATTCCCTCGACGCTCATATTTATATTGCACCAATTCATTTTTCAGGCCTTCCATGGGATCCCAGGACCCCTTGTAGGTGACGTTGAGACGACCTCCATGTCTGTGACTGTAATTGTAGATGTCGAAGAGTGTGAAAGAATTATTTCTTCTCGAAGCCAAAGTCATCTCCGTGGCGATGTTCAAAGGAAGGTCCTGCAAATGTTGCATCGGAAGGTCCTTCGCTTCGGTCGTCAATAGCCAGAAGTAGGTTTCGTTGAATCGCAATTTATTACTGGTAAACTGCATCGACATAAAAATCACCTTCGATTCAAAATTTGTAATTTTGGAATTTATACACATAGATTTGGAATTATATTTTTTTGGAGATAAGTATCGAAACCTAGGTAATTCGACAAATTAAGTTTATTCTTACTTGTTCGAGGATGATTTTGCTTCGAGGGCAGTCGAAGTCCAATACGACTCCGAGTCTGTAATAATTGACTTTCAATACAGACCCCATATTAATTCCACTCTTTATGGGGACATAGGAGAGCCTTATTCCATGAGGAGCCATGCGTCGAAAGAAATCCAATTTTTCTTTTCAACAAAAAAGGAATTTCATGAGATTCACATGTCGAGGTAAATAAAACATTACAAATATTGGAAAAATTTCATCGACACTAGAAATTGCAGTACCATTGTTATTCCAGCAAGCGAACACAACTCCAAAGCAAAGATTATTTTCAGTAAAATAGTCTTTCGTAAAAAATGCTAAGAATTCGTCACTTTTTCCACTTGCACAATTTATTGCGATGACCAAGAGGAAGCAAAATCTGATCATTTCTCGTAGATAGAAATACATAAAGTGAAATGAGAGACAAAAGCATCAATATTTGGACTACACACGATTTCCAGTTGATACGTATTTTTTCTCTAATCTCCCCCTTTTAATATAAACAGAGAAATTAAAAGCATTAATTAATAATACTAATAATACTAAGGGAAAATCACGAAATTCGTAACTGAATCGAATACTTTGTATACGAAATTAGGGGAATGCCGTATGGTTAGATCTCATAAGAGATACGCTTACATTATTAACTCCAAGGATCACCTGTAATTTCCAAAACAGTTTCTGGAATATATAACTATTATGATAAAAAATGAATGTAGTCTCCAGACGAATTATATACAAATTATGTGGAGCTCTGATTTATACATAAATAATTTTATTGAAACGGGGACATTCGAACGAGACTTATTTTCCAATACCATTCTTTGTTTCGATACCATTAATTGGTAATAAAATAATATCACCAAAGAAAATAATTTTTCAGTTTCCTAGTAATTTTTGTAGCTTATGTTTTGACTTATACTTTGAAATTTTTCGATACAGGTTTGCCCCGACTGAGGTTCGACAGAATGAAATGATGTTTCACACAATTTTCTGTGAACAAAATGAAAATTGATACTACACAACCCAGTATCAGGATAAATGAAGCTGTACTGAAATCCTGCAGTGCAACTGGAATTGGATTCATCTGGTAACTTTGTGGACACTTCGGTCTTCGATGGTTCCAGACTTGATGCAGTCGACTTGGCATCCCTCGTTCCACAATTTTCCTTAATCTGAAGGTTCGAAATTCAAAATAAGTGAAATAATTACAAATTTGAAAAATCGAATATTTGTTAAATTTTTGTCTGCGAAGAAAAATTACAAACCCATATGTGACCATTTTCTTGAATGGGGAGTGCTTCGGTATTGCGGTTAACGCGTGTTTTGGTGGAAAAAGTTTGATCTCCACCAGATCACAAATTTCGTCTTCATCGAAAGTATCCTAAAATTCAGAATTTTTTTTTAAATTCCCTTAACTTGGAAAATTTCTCTAGCAACATATCTTTCATAAATTGTAGAAATAACTTTATGGGGTACCTCGATTATTTTATAAGCCGTTGCAATGTCTACGTGAAAAGCGAATCCTCCTTTTCTTACTTTTTTCAGGCCCTCCTCGGGAGAATAAAACGGGGCCACTTTTCGATTCTCGTTCACTTCCACTTTTTTACGGTACAGTCCCTGAGCAACCGGGTCTGTAGTCAACTGCCATCGAATCCACCGTGAGTGTAAAAGTTATTCAATTAATTTTTGAAAATATATGCCAAAAAATTAATAAAATGGTACCGATTTTTTTTCTTACCCGAAAAAAGTCGTAATTATACGCAATGTCTTCGATGCCAATTTCCAAAGAACTGTTCGCTAAATCTTCTAAAGTATTAATGTACCTCGATGGTTTTGTCAATAAAGACGAAACTATACTGTCAGAGTAGAATTGTCGAAGTAGAAAGCCCCAAATGAATATAGTTAAAAAAATTATTCGACCAGAGAGTGAACGTGGCCCGTTGCTCAAACCTGTACAATAATTTTTTTTCGATGCTCAATATCACCAAAATAGTATAACAAATACATATATAAAAAATAAAATAATAATAATGCAATAAATATGTGACATACCTTGTTGCGAAAAACCACCAATTGTAATAAGAGCACTTTCCGTGAAAGGATGACTATCGAGGGTGCATTTAGGAGACGCGGGACGGAAATAATTTTTGACTTTGACAGTAAAATATAGAAATGAGCAATAAAGAACTCCCGTAAGAAGAATACAGCACCATACCGATTCCTTGAATGGTTTGAAAAAAATGTTACGTAATTCGTGGGTTTTCGGATGTCGAAAAATGAAACAGGGCCTGAAACGAAGGGCATATATCGAATTAATTTGAATATTATAATACTTCATTAATATTTTGTGATTTATACCTTACAATATAAGTTTCGACAGTAAATTCACAAACATCCATCCTTTCGATTCTTTGTTCTAATGGAGAAGCACTGATATCCACGATACCCTTGACTATATCACCAACGATACCATTGAACGATCCATTTATTAAATATCCCCATGTCTCGCCTCGATTGAGGTGCATACTGTTGAAACATGTAAAACAGCAATATTATGTGAATTCACGTTTCTTCCACTCTTTATATATAATTTAAAGAAAATTTTCCTTACCTAAAATTGTAAGTATCCCTGAGTTGTTCGACCAGGGCATAATTGAATCGAACTATGGTGTCGAAGTGTGTGTCGATGGGAGTTGTCAAATATTTGTAGACGTCCAATATCGTCGGAGACTTTAACTGCAAAAATTAGGATGAATCAATTTGCAGATACCCAATTTCTATTATTTGTATATTGCAAAATATTGCATACGTGCATTGAAACATTTAAAGTCAGCCCATGAAGATTTCCTCGACGCTCATATTTATATTGCACCAATTCATTTTTCAGGCCTTCCATGGGATTCCAGGACCCCTTGTAGGTGACGTTGAGATGCCCTCCATGTCTGTGACTGTGATTGTAGATGTCGAAGAGGGTGAAAGAATTATTTCTTCTCGAAGCCAATGTCATCTCCGTGGCGATATTCAAAGGAAGGTCTTGCAAATGTTGCATCGGAAGGTCCTTCGCTTCGGTCGTCAATAGCCAGAAGTAGGTTTCGTTGAAGACCAATTTATCACTGGTAAACTGCATCAACATAAAAATCACCTTCGATTCAAAATTTTTATTTTTGGAATTTACACACATAGATTTGGAATTATATTTTTTTGGAAATAAGTATCGAAGCCTAGGTAATTCGACAAATTAAATTTGTTCATACTTGTTCGAGGATGATTTCGCTTCGAGGGCAGTCGAAGTCCAATACGACTCCGAGTCTGTAATAATTGACTTTCAATACAGACCCCATATTAATTCCAGTCTTTATGGGGACATAGGAGAGCCTTATTCCATGAGGTGCCATGCGTCGAAAGAAATTCAGTTTCTCTTTTCAACAAAAAAGGAATTTCATGAAATCGACAATATTACAAATATTGGAAAATTCCATCGACAATAGAGATCGCAGTACCATTGTGATTCCAACAAGCGAAGATGACTCCGAAGGTCAGTTTATTTTCATGAAAATAGTCTTTCGCAAAAAATGCCAAGTATTGGTCACTTTTTCCACTTGCACAATATAACGTGATAACTAAGAGAAAGCCAAAGCGCATCATTTCTTACAGCTGGGAATATATAAACTGACGCGAGAAATAAAATACCTATCTTTGGACTAGACGATTTCCAGTCCGTATATAAATTCCCAATAATTTCCCCCTTTTAATATTTACAGAGAAGTGTAAATCAAACCCATTTATCAATTCTAATAATAGGACGGGAAAATATCTAAATTTGGAACTGAACCGAATACTTTGCATACGTTATTAGGAAAGAGGCAAGCTTGCCTTATTAATGTCACGCTTTACCTGTAATGTAACTAAAAAATCTAGAATATATAACTGTTACGATAAAAAATTAATGATGATTCCGTAGAAGGGATTATTTGTTTGAAATTCTTCAAGCGAAGTATGTACGACCTATGCGAAGCTGTAATTTATATACTTCAAAAATCATTCTTTCAGAAATTTCTTTGGATTTTTTAAAATAATAAATATTACTTTATTGTACCTTTCGTATTTTTTTACTTATACTTTGGAAATTTTGTTACAGTTTTGGGCAGAATAATATTCGAGGTCCTCTTGGAGTGGATAAAATGACGTTTCACATAATTTTCTGTGAGCAAAATGAAGATGGATATTCCACAACCCAGTATCAGGAGAAATAAAGCTGTACTGAATTCCTGCAATGCAACTGGAATTGGATTCAACTGGTGACTATGTGGACAGTCAGGTCGCCGATGCAGCCAGATTTGACGTAAGCGACTCGTCATTCCTCGTTCCACGAGTTTTCTCAATCTGGAGGATTGAAATTGAAATTTAAAAAGAAATACTATATTTGATAAATATCTCGAATTGCAACAGGAGTCGCCGCAAAAAAAATCGAGATCATTTTGAAAAATGGAAAATTTTTAAAATTTTTTTCTGCAATGAAATTACGAACCCATACGTGACCATCTTATTGAATGGGGACTGCCTCGGTGTGGCGGTCGACAAGTGTTTTGGTGGAAAAAGTTGGATTTCCACCAAATCGCAAATTTCGTCTTCACTGAAAGTATCCTAAAATTCGTGAAAAAATTCGTTTCATTAATTCCCTTAACTTGAAAAATTTGGAAAAATATATATAATTTACTAATCATAGAAACAATTCTATGGGGCACCTCGATCAACTTGTAAGCCGTTGCCGGATCTACGTGAAAAGCAAATCCTCCTTTTTTTACTTTTTTCAGGCCCTCCTCGGGAGAATAGAACCGGGCCACTTTTCGATTCTTGTTCGCTGCCACCTTTTTACGGTACAGTTCCTGAGCGACTGGGTCTGTAGTGGACTACCAAGGCATTCACGTGAGGGTAAAAATTATTTATATTATTTTAAAAATTATATTTAAGCGAGTACTGCCAAAATTTTTATAATATGACACTGATTTTTTTCTTACGCGGAAAAAGTTGTAATTATAGGCCATGTCTTCGATGCCAATTTCCAGAGAACTGTTCACTAAATCTGCTAAAGTATTAATGTATCTTGGTGGTTTCGTTAATAAAGACCCAACAATGCTGGCAGAGTAAAATTGTAGAAGCAACATGCCCCAGATAAATAGAGAGAGGAAAACTATTCGACCGGATAATGAACGTGGCCCATCACTTAGACCTGTACAATAAATTGCAAAATATTTTCAATTATTTATAAGACCCTGATCGATACCAGCAACAAAAATTTATCATACACACCTTGTTGTGTGAAAGCAGCAATTGTAATAAGAGCAATTTCCGAACAAGGGTGGCTGTCGAGGGTATTGACAAGAGTCGGGGTGCGGAAATAATGTTCCGCTTTAACAGTAAAATAAAGAAATAAATAGTAAAGGATCCCCGTAAGGAGAATACAGTACCAAACCATTTCCTTGAATGGTTTTGAAAAAATGTTACGTAATTCATGAGTCTTTGGATGTCGAAAGATGAAACAGGGCCTGAAATGAAGAAAATTAATTTATATATGCATCGTAGATTTAATTAATTTTAATATTAAGGTACTCGATCAATATTTTGACATCCGTACCTTAAAATATAAGTTTCGACAGTAAATTTGCAAACATCCATCCTATCAATTCTATATTCTAACGGAGTGGCACTGATATCCACGATACCTTTGGCTATGTCACCAACGATACCATTGAACGATCCATTTATTAAATATCCCCATGTCTCGCCTCGATTGAGATGCATTCTGTTGAAGCATAAAGTAAATTGAAATTTTCTCCATTTTATTTATAAAATTTATTTCGAATAAATATAATATAAGAATAAAGATTTTCTTACGTGAAATTGTAATTAATCATGAGTTGTTTGACCGCGACAAAATTGAATCGAACACTGGTGTCGAAGTGCCTGTCGATGGGTGTTGTCAGATATTTGTAGATGTCGGGTATGGTCGGATAGTTCAACTACAAAAATGCACAAAATAAATCAGTTTTTTTAACAAGAATGTTTCAACTCTCTATCTCCTTTCCTCAATTTCTGTTATTTATAAATAAAAAATATTGCCTACATGCATTGAAACATTTAAAGTCAGCCCATTAAAATTCCCTCGACGCTCATATTTATATTGCACCAATTCGTTTTTCAGCCCTTCCATGGGATCCCAGGATCCCTTGTAGGTGACGTTGAGGTGCCCTCCATGTCTGTG
The DNA here is from genome assembly GCA_949825005.1 of Gasteruption jaculator. Classification (NCBI taxonomy): domain Eukaryota; kingdom Metazoa; phylum Arthropoda; class Insecta; order Hymenoptera; family Gasteruptiidae; genus Gasteruption; species Gasteruption jaculator. Next base: position 8,735,265 of record OX463776.1, read on the forward strand.
ACTGTAATTGTAGATGTCGAAGAGGATGAAAGAATTATTTTTCCTCGAAGCCAATGTCATCTCCGTGGCGATATTCAAAGGAAGGTCCTGCAAATGTTGCATCGGAAGGTCCTTCGCTTCGGTCGTCAATAGCCAGAAGTAGGTTTCGTTGAATTGCAATTTATTGCTGGTAAACTGCATCGACATAAAAATCACCTTCGACTCAAAATTTGTAATTTTGGAATTCACACACATAGATTTGGAATGATATTTTTTTGGAATTAAGTATCGAAGCCTCGGTAATTCGACAAATTCAATTTATTCTTACTTGTTCGAGGATGATTTCGCTTCGAGGGCAGTCGAAGTCCAATACGACTCCGAGTCTGTAATAATTGACTTTCAATACAGACCCCATATTAATTCCAGTCTTTATGGGGACATAGGAGAGCCTTATTCCATAATGTGCCATGCGTCGAAAGAAATCCAGTTTCTCTTTTCAACAAAAAAGGAGTTTCATGAAATCGACAATATTACAAATATTTAGAAAATTCCATCGACACTAGAAGTCGCAGTACCATTGTGATTCCAACAAGCGAAGATGACCCCGAAGCTCAGATTATTTTCAGTAAAATAATCCTTCGCAAAAAATGCTAGATATTGGTCACTTTTTCCACTCGCACAATATATTGTGATAACTAAAAGAAAGCAAAATTTGATCATTTCTAAAAGCTAGAAATATATAAACTGACGTGAGAGACATAACACCTACCCTTAGACTACACACCATTTCCAGTTAGTATATATAGGTATATTCACAAAAATTTCCCCATTTTAATATATACAGGGAAATATAAATCAAATCCATCTATCAATGCTAATAGTAGGACGGGAAAATGACTATATTTGGAATCGAATCGAATACTTTGCATACGTTATTTGGGAAGAGGCAAGCTTGCGTTATTAATGCCAAGGTTTACCTGTAATTTAACTCAAAATCCAGAGTATACGTATAACTATTATGATAAAAAATGAACAGTGATTTCATAGGAGGGAATACTCTAATTGGGAGGCTTGTAATTTACAAAATACATAAATAATTTTTTCAGAAATTTCTCTAAATATTGAGATAAATAATTATTATTATTATCAAAATCTATACCATATTCGTAAAATATTTAATATTAATTTATTCTACCTACGTTTTTTTTGCACAAACAAAATTATTTAACAATTGGAATTTCTAATACAGGTTCATCGAGCTTCGAAATGCTTGTCGATCGAGTTAAGTGACGTTTCACAAAATTCTCCGTGAGTAAAATGAAGATTGCTATCCCACAACCCAGCATCAGGAGGAATAAAGTTGTACTGAAATCCTGCAATGCAACTGGAATTGGATTCAACTGGTGACTCTCTGGACATTGAGGTCTTCGATGCAGCCAGATGTGACGTAAGCGACTTGGCATTCCTCGTTCCACGATTTTCCTCAATCTGAGGAATTGAAATTGAAAATAAGGGAATTTACTAAGAATTTAAAAAATGGGAAAATAGAATATTTGCTAAATTTTTTCTGCGAAGAGAAGTTACGAACCCATACGTGACCATTTTCTTGAATGGAGAGTGCTTCGCTGTCGCAGTCGAGGTGTGTTTTGCTGGAAAAAGTTGAATTTCCACCAGATCGCAGATTTCGTCTTCGTTGAAAGTATCCTGGAATTCAACACATTTTTTTCTTCTTAAATTCCCTTAATTTGAAAAATTTCAAAAAATATATAATTTTGATATTCTCGAAATAATTCTGTGTAATACCTCGATTATCTTGTAAGCCGTTGCGACGTCTACGTGAAAAGCAAATCCTCCTTTTTGAACTTTTTTCAGGCCCTCCTCAGAAGAATAGAAAGGAGCCACTTTTCGATTTTTGTTCACTGCCACTTTCTTACGGTACAGGTCTTGAGCAACTGGGTCTGTGGTCAACTGTCGTCAAATCCACCGTGAGTGAAAAAGTTACTCAATTAATTTTTGAACATATATTCAACAAAACAAGTACTTCCAAAAAATTTGATAAAATGGCACTGATTTTTTTCTTACCCGGAAAAAGTCGTGATTATAGGCCATGTCTTCGATGCCAATTTCCAGAGAACTGTTGCTTAAATCTGCTAAAGTATTAATGTATCTCGGTGGTTTTGATAATAAAGAACCAACTATGCTGGCAGAGTAAAATTGTAGAAGCAACAGGCCCCAGATAAATAGAGACAAGAAAACTATTCGACCAGAGAACGAACGTGGCCCGTCACTTAGACCTGCACAATAAATTGCAATTTATTTTAATTATTTATAAGACCCTGATCAATCCTCAAAATTTATTGCACACACCTTGTTGTGTGAAAGCAGCAATTGTGATAAGAGCAACTTCCGAACAAGGATGACTGTCAAGGGTATTGGCAAGAGCCGAAGTACGGAAATATTGTTCCACTTTAACAGTAAAATATAGAAACAAAAAGTAAAGAACTCCCGTGATGAGAATATATTTCCAGACCCTTTGCTCGAATGGTTTCAAGAAAACGTTTCGTAATTCCTGGGAATTCGGATGTCGAAAAATGAAACAGGCCCTGAAACGAACAAAATTTATTTAGACAATTGGATTGAAATTTACCAAATTGTTTTTTGAACCGGAAAACAAAAAATATGTGCACCTTGCGAGATAAATTTGGACAGTAAATTCGCAGACATCCATTCTTTCAATTTTATATTGAAACGGAGTAGCACTGACATCCACGATACCTTTGACCATGTCACCGATGATACCATTGAAAGTCCCATTTATCAAATATCCCCATGTCTCGCCTCTCATGAGATTCATTCTGCAGAAATATGCAAATTGAAGCCATTATTCTACAATATTTTCACCCTTTACTTAAATATAATATAAAAAATATTTCCTTACGAAAAATTATAAGTATCCCTGAGTTGTTCGATCAGGGCATAATTGAATCGAACCATGGTATCGAAGTGTCTGTCGATGGGGGTCGTTAAGTAATTATGAATGTCCGATATTGTCGGATTGTCCAACTGGAAAGATTTGGATCACACTCGATAAATATTCTATCATAAATTAAAAAGAAACGGGAATTAAAATTTGTATACAAAATTCTGTGATTATAAAATATTGCATACGTGCATTGAAAAATTTAAAGTCAGCCCATGAAAATTCCCTCGACGCTCATATTTATATTGCACCAATTCGTTTTTCAGCCCTTCCATGGGATCCCAGGATCCCTTGTAGGTGACGTTGAGGTGCCCTCCATGTCTGTGACTGTAATTGTAGACGTCGAAGAGGGTGAAAGAATTATTTCTTCTCAAAGCCAATGTCATCTCCGTTGCGATATTCAAAGGAAGGTCCTGCAAATGTTGCATCGGAAGGTCCTTCGCTTCGGTCGTCAATAGCCAGAAGTATGTTTCGTTGAAGCGCAATTTATTACTGGTAAACTGCATCGACATAAAAATCACCATCGATTCAAAATTTGTAATTTTGGAATTTATATAGATTTGGAATTATATTTTTTAGAATTAAGTAATTTAGGTCCTACGACAAATTAAATTTATTCGTACTTGTTCCAGGATGATTTCGCTTCGAGGGCAGTCGAAGTCCAGTACGACTCCGAGTCTGTAATAATTCACTTTTAATACAGACTCCATATTAATTCCATCCATTATTGGGACGTAGGAGAGCATTATTCCATAAGGTGCTATTCGTCGAATGAAATCCAATATCTCTTTACAACAGAAAAGGAAATGTATGAAATCGATACCTGAGGATTAATTTATTTACAAAAATTCGAATCGATCCGAATAAAGTTTTCATAGAACATTATTATAAATATGAAAAAACTGCATCGACACCATAAATTTTAGTACCATTGTAATCCCAGCAAGCAAACACCACTCCGAAGCGAAGATTATTTTCAGTAAAATAGTCTTTCGTGAAAAATGCCAAGTGATCGTCACTTTTTCCATTCGCACAATATATTGCGATAACTAAGAAAATCCAAAATCTGATCATTTCTTATAGATAGAAATACATACAGTCATGTGAGAGTCAAAACCATTTATCTTTGGACTATGCACTAGTTCCATGTATATCCATGTATTACCTATAACGTCCCCCTTTTAATTTAATACAGAATCGTACAGGGACCCATTTATTAATAATGCTAATGATAGCAAGGGAAAATAACACATTTTGTAACCGAATCGGACACTTTGCATACGTTATTGGGGAAATGCCGTGTGGTCGTCTTAGATTCCGTGCAACAGACGCGCTTGCATTATTAATGCCGAGGATTACCTGTTATTTACCTCGAAAATCTAGAATACGTTGCCGTTAAGATCAAAAATGCATGAAGTCTAGGCATTTCGTGGAATGGAATTTTTGTCTGAATTTCTCCAGGCGAATTGTATACGAATTATGTGAAACTGTAATTTATCCATATATAATTTTATGGAAATAGTATTAGCTGCACAGAAATGGTATCTCTGGTGGAGGTATCATTTGTGCGATTTCCCTAAAAATTTTATGAATTTTCTTAGAATTTCTCAGAATTTCTTTGGGAATGTATATTTCTCAAAAAAAAAAATTGAAATTTATTGTAACTGGAGGTTCCAGAGATTCTCAGAAAAAATCTGAAAATTCTCTGAATTACTCTGAAATTATATAAAAATTCCTGCAAAGCATATTTTTTTTATTACTGCTCATTTTAAGTCTTTTTATTTTAAATAACATTCTTTTATATAATTTTCTGCATATGTACACACACACACACACACACACACATATATATATATATACGCATACACACACATACATATTTACTTATCTATACATGTGTAAACTAGCAGAAGCAAATCTTATCTAACCTAACCTAAAAATCCGAACGGATAACAACAAAAATCGAAGAAAATGAATTGTTTGCAACGACTTCGAAACATTTACGGTAATTATACAATAACATAAACAACAACAACAATAATTTTAGCGAAATCTTAAAAATCCATAAATAAAAAATAAATTATGAAAAAAATCATTGAAAAAAAAATTTAATTTCCAGGGACAACGTCTTTGAGGTTAGGTTCCCGGTGCATTGGTGATACAAAAGTACTTGAAAATAACAACAACAACAATGACAATATCAATATTCCCTCCAAGAATGACGACGAGCCCATTTGGCTGAACGAGAATCCCTTCGAAGTCGAGAAGAAGGAATGCATTTTGTGCAAGATGAAGATCATCCCAAATTACAAAAATGTGCGACTGTTGTCGCAGTTCCAAAGTAGATACACCGGCAGAATTTATGGGAGACACATCACCGGTCTGTGCAAGCAGAAGCAGAAGAAGGTCGAACTGGAAATCGCCCGAGCTCAAAGTGCCGGTTGGTATTTTTTTTAGAAATTTGTTCGTTAGGATCGATATCGTGACTTTTGTTGTAATATTTCTGTTGTTTCAGGTCTCATGGGGTATTACACGAAAGAGCCGACTTTCATGAACGATCCCTCGCTATTCAATCCCATGCGACCACTTCGACCTCATAAATATTAAGATTCGAGTCTCAGTAAGATGTAACGTGGGAAGTAATAAAAGTAGACACAGAATTTTACATATTAAGAAAAAAGAAACTGTTGATTTATATTTTTGTTGTTTTTTGCAACGATAATATATTTCCAAAACTACCCGCAAACTTCGGGGGATTAAAATCAATAAAAAGTTGTACTGGGAATTCATTTTTTATTGATATATTATGTAATAGGCAAAGTAAAAAAAATTCATTTCTTTGTCAGTCGAATCGGATCACATAAGAAACGTGGACTCCTCGGCCGAATACTTCACTAACGTTTCAGGAATGTCCAGCTGCGCTAAAATCTCGGACATTGTCAATGGCTTCTCGCTTCGTTCCTGAACGTCCTCGTGAAACCTTTCCAAAGCTTCTTGGCATCCTCGCCTCCACTTTTCGATCTGCGATTTCAGCTCCGCTGGATTATGCTTTAAAAAAAATTATCATTTGCCTATTAATTATTTATCCAACTTTGTAATAATCTTATAAACATCTTAAATTGTTACACCTTTTGTTTATACAAAAGTTTTCTTTTCAGATCTTCCACGGTTTTCCTTTTCTCCAAAATCCTTCGTTTCAAGATTTCCGTGGATTCCGTGGGAACATTGTCCGTTTGTTTCGCACTCGATGGTTCCTCGAGTTTTGGCCTTTTACATAAACTGTTGGAAATGCATTAAAAATTGTTCATGTATTTAAATATTAAAAATTAATAGTGAATAATAATACTGATAAATAGAAAATAGTAATTCAACTTACGGACTTTTATCAATTTGTGGGGGATGATTGCCGGTCCTAAAGGGTGACCTGAAGGGTGTATTGGCTTTTTTGGAGTTTCTCAAATTATTTACAGGAGACCCATACATCCCGGTTCGGTTATTATATTTTTTTATTTGTTACTTAATAATTATATATATTGTTGATAAATGTTATTTTTATATTCAGCTTCTTACTTTAATCTCTTTGCTCTGCTCTTATTTTATTTTATTATTATTATTTTTGTTTTATTATTTTTATTATTATTGTCATTCAATAATTTTTCTTTTTCAGTTTTCATTGATAAACAAAATATACAGAGTTTTATATATATACATATATATGTATATATTGTGTATATATAATTTGATAGAATTGTCAATAGAACATAACCTCAAAACCTAAATATTCCAGATTGAAATTTGCAAGGAAGCGGTTTTATTAATTTCAGGTCCTTGTTGAAAACATAAACAAATGTGACAGAAAAAGGTGTTTGAAGGTCAAGAAAAAAAAAATGCCTTTTGTGTAACACTCAAAGGATAATATTCAGGACAACCTGAAAGTATCAAACTCAAAGAAAATGACTGATGAAAGAAATTTCCGCTCCTCTTACTATGAAAAGGTATACAAACATTTATATACATATATATATAATACATAGAAATAAATCAACCAAATTTTTTCAGTCCAATTTGATAAAGAAAATAAATAAATACTAAATATCCAAAAATCTTAAATTACAATTAACAAAAATCAAATATTAAAAATCCAAAACATGGAAATCAAAACTACAATTTTTTGGATCCGACAATGAAACAAAAAATATTCCATTTAGGTGGGATTCCGAAGCGTGGAGGAGAAGAAATCCTTGGAAATTCTGTTAAAGGAGCATCCGTACGACAAAGTGAAGCTCAAACAATTCTGCTTGAGATTCACAGTCCCGACGATGCACAGAAACTCCTTGTGGAAAATCCTACTCGGAGTCACTCCGGTTTATGGAGAAAGTTACGAGTTCGTGATGATGCAGAGGACGGACGAGTTCCGAGATCTCCAAAAAGCCCTAAAAGTGGCTCGGATCATCTCCGATAGCACCAAACCTTATCAGATATTCCTCGCGATGTGGCTTCTGAGGACTCGCAGAGCCAAAATCGACATGAGCGTTCAATTGGAGTCGCCTTTGTTGAGGTGAAAAATTGAGTTTCGCTCGAAACAGTTTTATTAATATCCAGGCGGTAATTGTAATCGGTCGCAGGTCGATGAGTCGAATGGCGGAGACTCTCTGGAACGTTTGCGACGCGGAGCACAAACAGGATCGGTTGGTGGACATTTATTGGATCCTGTGCGGGTTTCTGGACCAGGTGGAGAAATTCTCGAAAGAAACTGCCAGGCTGCAGGATTGTACGGTGACTCTGCTCGAACGGGAAGACCCCGACCTTTACAAGCATCTCACGAAGATCGAAGCTCTGCAAAGTTTGCCCTTCGATGTCTGGTTCTGTTCCTGCTTCGCTGGGACTATCAGCGATGGATCGATTCCAAAGTGAGCCTTCGTTGATTTTCTTACAATTTTTCTTGTTTTATAGTAATATTAAATTTGAATTTTTGAAATATCTCGTTTTTTTCAATAGAATTTGGGACAAAGTGGCTGTGGGTGCTTATAAAATTTTAGTCTCGGTGGCGGTGGTTACTTTAATGACCTTGCGAAGATTTTTATTGAGAAGCGAAGGAGTCGATGGCGTTTTGGAAACTATAAGCAGTGTAAGTTGAGAAAAAAAAATATGTCTCAAGAAAATTATCATAAATGTTGCTTAATTTAATATTATTATTATTAGTATTATCGTTGCGGCCGAATAAAATGAAAATTTTTATTTAATAATGGGAAACATATTTTTTGATAGATCACGGAGGAAACTTCGGAAGTGATAGTCAACAAAGCCATCGAACTGTGGCAACAGAGTGGATCCGGCTTGGTCACAGCAATTTCCCAAAATACCGTGAATGTTCCCCAAAATATAAGCGCTTGAGAAGACGAAGGGTTGGGCGATTGTAAAATACAATAATTCATATATAAATCTTAAAATTTTGTCTCGATGCCCGCTACATACTTTTGTCCACGTAGAAATTCGATTTAGGCCCGAGAGATGGAGCCAGTCATTTCGTGCGGCCAACACGGGTGTCGCGGGGAATGGGGTATTAACGATTTTTCAAAGGAAATATATTTTCGGTGGGAATATCAATTTGTTTATCCGAGGAACTGCACAAATTTTGAAATTATTGATACAGAAATTATTAATAACAAAGTTACGGTACAATGTCGTTAGCTGCTAATATACGTAATGTAAGTTAAAGTAGAACCCAGTAAACATAACCTTAAAGTCATATTTTTTAATGGATTTATTATTATTATTATTATTATTGTCATTACTATTAGTATTAGTATTAGTATCAGTATCAGTATCAGTATCAGTATCAGTATTATTATTAAAATTGCTTTTCTATAAAAATACAGACAATCGGAACGCAGCGGCAGTTCGTAAGATATTTCCATCTAACTCCAGCTGCGAGTCGAGTTCAAGCCGGCAGATACAGAGTCACCATTAAAAAGAACCGACCCTTGACTTACGAAATGGCCAACAAGCCGAACATGATCGCCCACAGGAAATCCTGGAACTCGTGGAATACTTGTAAGAATCGACAAAAAATTGGAACAATTTTTATGGAATCGGAAAATTCTATTTGTAGCCTGTAACACTATTTTATAATTATACGCATAAAAAGTATATGCTACAAATGATAAAGTATTAATTATAAAGAATGAATTAATTTCGAAAATTAATGGTTCAACGTTTTCACCTTTCTCTCTTTTAATCTTCGGAACAGCGAATATCGTGGATGGAAACAGACCTTCGGAGACAGCGGTCGAGGACGTATTCATTCGTCGGTTCATGGCCGGCACCTGGCCAGAGCTCTTTGTCTCCGAAATTATTATCAAGCGACAACACAACATCATAAGAATAAGTGGAATCCTTCGTCAGGCGCTGCGTACGCAAAAGTTGTACTTCTTGGTCGGATACACGCAGGAACTTCTCGGATCGTGGCTGCAGTGTCCCGTTAAATTGGAGCTCCAGACTATTGGCGACAAAAGGGATATGATATATAAGTACATTTAATTTCTTTCTCGTGTTTAGGTATACACAAATGTTAATAAAATAAACAGTGAACCCTAATTGCAATCGACTCCCAAATTTATCAAAATTTTTCATACCAGCAAATCCGAGTCGAGTCCATTTTTTTCGAGTCCACACGGACTCGAATCGGATCGCAACTCGGTCCAGGAATGAGAAATAACATGTCGGTTTAATGTTTAACTAGAAGATCCATTTATTTTTGTATCATTTAATAAATCATTACATTCGGTCATGATTCACACGCAGCCCATATACAGCAATCATTGCAGGTTCCTTAATTTACTCGTATTACAATAATCATAATGAAGTCTGATTTGAGAATCTTAAAGTCCGAATAATGGTACATCGAAGAGTGAGAAAAAAAAAGAAAGATACATTTTTTCATTTGTTATTTTTTCATTCGAAGAGTATGAAACGATTCTATTTCACTTCTTCTTCATCATCTTTTCCTCCTCTTTCTATTTCTTTATAATTTCGTATTACCATTACAATAATCCACTACTACTTGTCGGAACAAAGAAAGAAAATGTTGAGAGCAAACTCTTCGTAAATACGACATGCAATTTCTAGTACTCGTGTTTTTTGTAATTTTAATATTTATTTTTTATTTTTATACATTTACTTAGGAGATACCTCTCGAGATCCGATCAGGCCTCGTGTAGCTTTTTGTACTCCGAGTTGCTTTGAGTATTTTTACGTGTTACACTAAAGTAATTGTTGTAACACGAAGGAAAATGGGGTCTTACATTAATTTTACATATTCATTTTTGTTTCTTCTTCGCTCCTCTTTAATCGTAAGAATGGAAAGCTACAACTAATCGCTTCTCTAACTATGGTCATTAATTATCAAGAGTGCCATTAATTAGGAATAATCGATAGCAAGGATTCCTTGAATCGCTGTTGAAAATTAACAGTCGATTGGAATTTTTTATCGATGCCAGTACTCGGAATCATCGATAACAGTATCGATGGCGATATCGATGTTACAAATTAATATCGATATCGATAGCGATGCTGAAATTGATTGTGTCGATAGTATTACCATCGATCGTCGATCCTTCGCTCAGCGATTCCTTTGCCGATATTTTAATAGGGAGAAATGTGGAAATGAATTTGCTGAGCCATTTGTTTTTAACTATCAACTTCAGCTAGTAACAATGATATTAATAATAATAATGACTATTATTTTGATTCTGGTTCTGAATTTTTTGCGAAAGGCGAGAACTTAATTTTTCCTTCGATCGATCGATCGACCGACCGACAAGAAATATGATTTTGCTTTTTCTTCAAGATGAAATCCAATTCTTAAAATTCCCAATTAATTTTATTCGACATTTACTCGAACCAATTCGTTTATATTTTATTTCCCTACTTTCGATACCACGATCAACGACAGAAGAGCCTTTACGAGACCTGATAGAATGTAAATACAAAAACGTAAAAGTGGAAGAAGCAGTAGCGAGTGTAAAAAAAAAGTAAAAATAGAAAAATGTTTTCCCCCGGAATACAAATAGTTTTTTGTCGCTTGCGATTAATTCTGTTCCTACGATATATATATACTATTGTTTTTTTTTCTTCTTTTTATAAAAAGTACGAGCCTTAAAGTAAAATAAGAGCTACTGTACGTACTTTGTGTCGTTCGATGAATCTGAAGATCGACTATACTTATATTTTTTTCCATTCGTATTTTTTTTCTACTTTTTTCTTTCCCTTATTTCGAGCTTTTTTTTTCATTTCCAGCCGTTGTTCGCAAAATAAATTTTTCATAACATTTCCATTCGATTTTCCGAGACAGCAAAAATAAGTTAAAAAATTTCGACGTAAATGCTCTCATTTTCAAAGTAACGAAAAATCGAAAAGAAACGATTCTCAAAATTTGTCCTTTTCGATCTTCAGTTTCATCTTCATTAGTCTTATTAACAGTTTCATACAATTGATTTTCTTTTTTTTTTCTACAGTTGGAAGTCAACGTTATAGTTTCTTTGTTTTCGTTCGCTTAATTTTACATTACATTCCTTTCCAACATTATCACGCAGTTTCCAGAAATTCCCATTTTCATTTTGAATTTGGAATTTTCAAGTAGACGTTTCTTTTTTTTTTTTAAATTGAAAAATTATTTGGAATTATTTTGAGATTCTTCTGAAATCAACAATGTCTTTTTACGAATTCCATTTTTCATACCATTCAGTTTCTCAAAATTTCAAGAAATGGGTGTTTCTAATATCAAATTTCTTTTTCTTTACAACCGAGTCTATTTCTGCCACTTAAAAATTTTTTCGAAAGGTCAGGGTCGATTTTTCACCTTTTTTTTCCTTCTAAAAATCAAATGCACCCTCATATACAACAATTAATCGAACGTGACACATCTACATGACTTCACAATTTCAAAAGACCACTGTCAGATCGAAAATTGTACCTAAAATGTTTGGTATTAAATTATAATTAAACAGCCTGCAAATTTTTCGTAGCTGCTCGTGTCACTTTTTATTACAATTTTTGTTTTTCAAATTATCCACTTATTTTACCACCGAAAATCCATCGAAGCAACGAACACAGATTCACACCACAGGCACATTATTTTCAAAACACTCCAACTTGAATTTCATAATTGTCGTATGTTACAATTTTTTGCAAAGTCGATGCGATGTCGATTCGGAGGAATTGTTCAAAATAATTTTTTTTTTATGGAGAAAATTCATTGTCCGTTTTAAAAAATGCATCTTGTCGATTTTCCTACCAACGAGCAGAAATAATTTCCAATATTTTCCCCACATTAATTAAATTTACAATTTTTCCTTACATTTTAATTTATTTTAAATATTCGAGAAAATGTTTTTTCCTTTTTATCCCCTTTTTTTGGAATTATGCAAAATCGAAGAAATATCCTGTGTTAAAAAAAATGGGAAGAATTAGAAAACCTTGAGGTTTTTCTTTTTCTTGCAAATTTTGTGTATTCAAAATTTTCGGTTAATTCTCAAATTCGAGACACCGCCGAAATACTTCAAATATACAAATGTTCCAAAAAAAAAATATTGTCCAAAATATGAAACTTCCATTTCGTTAAAAATTAGAAACTCATCATCGGTCATTTAAATTGTATAAATTCTTGTGCAGCTTTTTTGTTTAAAAATATATCACCATAAAATTCTTCCCAGTACAATAAAAAAAATGTGAAAATAAAATAAATTAAAGTTAAAATTCGAAAATTGGTGGCGCGATAAAGAAATTTGGGAACAACTCAACCTCGACTTGGAATTTTCAATTTTCCCAAATTTTCCTCTGCGTCGTCTCCAATTTTCTCATTTTTACATCGATCGTCCCTTTACGTGGAAATTAGTTTCCCTTTATAAAAAAATATTGAAATCGTTCAGTATTGCACCGATAAAAGTAAATAGTACCTATACTGATATTAAATAAAAAAAAACCAACAATACAATAAAAATCTGTGCAGCTAAAATACAAAATCTCAGTGAAAATTTAGAAACGATAAAAAATCTGGTATCTCGGAGCTGCGTGATAATTCTATTATTTGTTTCAATTAGTTTCTGTAAAAATGGAAAATGTTAACGAGAAAGTTGCATCTTGCAAATATTTTTCGCTTCATCATTTCGAATGGAAATTTTTATCTGATTTTCCCAAAAGATCAATTTCAAATTTCAAAATCATTATTTGCAAAAAAATATTAAAGGGAATTTCGAAAGAAAAAAAAATCACGAAAGTTTCTATAGTTTTTTTTTTAATTTTTATAATTATAGAATAAGTTTCCATTCATAATTTTCCAAAATTTTACGGAAAAATTAGACAAGACGAGACTTTCTTCAGAATGTAAATCTGAGTAAGAACTGAACGATTCTAAGTTTTCAATTGTAAAAATTGAAGCTGAATTACACTTAAGAGATAAAAATTGCTAACTTTAACATTTCTATTTTTCGCGTACGTGTAGTATGTATCTGTGTATGTGTGTATACGTGAGACAGATTTTGTTTAAACTATACTTACATACACCGAAAATAAAACACTAATTGAAACACTACAGAAATTGTAATTCCGCAGAAATTACAATTTTTGGATGATTATCTTTTCTCTCGGGTCGAATGCAAGAAATTTCGATTTTCAAAAATCGGCTTTAATTTCGGTGTAAAAACGTGAATTTCGTAAGTCGCCGATTCCTCGGTGAAAATATTTTTTCCTGATTTTTATTTTTTTTTCCAAAATTTTTCTATTTACCGAAAAGTGTGAAACTAATTTTGCAATATTTTTTTTCTTAAACGAAACTCTCTAAGTACTTCGTTTCGATTTTTTTCTAACGAATCGATTATTGACTTGTTTTATATTATAACAAAATTAGACGGAATTCGCAAAAATTCCTAAAAATGAATTTTCCAGTGGGCAAAATATTTTCACTCGAGAATTCGCAACTTTTGTTGGTTTGTTTGTTTGTTGTTACATTAAATTACATTTTACAATTAATTACGACTTACTTTATAAATACAATGTTACTACAATAATAATTATGATAATCATTAATCTATTTTTTTTGTTATTCCTCTTTTTTTGTTTCTCATTAACATTATTATTTCAATATTTACGTGGCCAATAAGAACAGATTTGTACTTGCATTGAAATTGTTGTTGTTGTTGCTGTTTGTTTTTTTTTTTTTGTTAAGTCAACTCCAATCACATCGCACAGCCCGTATTAGCGTGTATGTTAACAAAACCTTTGTGTTTCCATGCTTTGCAACACCTTCTTTTTTGTTTCATTAATATTAATATTATTATTATTATTATTAATTATTATTATTACATATGTTCGTAAAATTTTCTTTCTTTTTAGTTTCCATTCGTTCTTACTTTTTTTTTGTTGAAAAATACACTCTCTATTTTTATCTTTTTTTGTTTTGTTTTTTCACGCATTCTTGTTCTTCTTTGTTTGCTTTCTTTTACGTTTATTAATTTACGTTTGGATGGCAGCAAGTTTTTATTTTTTTGGTATTTATTTATTGATTTTATCAAAAAACGAATTGAGTATGTGGTTTTCGGAGAATGTTGTAATGACATTTAGGGGGGATATATTTACATGTATGTTTATATTTTTATTTTTTCATATCCCACAAATTTGTAATTTTTGAAAATCGAAAACGGTCGAACTGGAGGAACGGAAATTTCAAGTTTCGACCGAAAGAATTTTTTTTCTTAAACAGAATAAACGAATTTTAAATACAATAAAATTCTTAATTACAAAAATAATTATAAATATTTCATTAAAAAAAAAATAATTGTAAAGAAAACAATAATTCTAATAAATTCCATGCATTTGAAAAATTTCGAACCGGCGATTTTCGATTTTCAGAAAAATCAAAATAAATACAAATGGTTACTTTGCTTTACTTTTGCCGGTAGTTTGCAGATTTTTCAAAAGACACAAGGAGGATGAGAATATCACAGAGGCTTGATCGGAAATATTTCTTCTGATTATTATTATTATTATTATTATTTTGTTAATAAGAAAATAGAAACTGGCAGATGTACTTTTTTCATTTTTTTTTTTTCAATTTTCCGTTAAAGAAAATTCATCGATGTCAGTGATGGCACTACGTTTCGTTACTTTGTCGGAGATGCTCAGTCAAGAAATTTGATGCAATTACTATACATGGGCTAAAAAATTAAGTAAAAGAGGAGAAGCTTACAACTAAACGCATTACAACACTATCTCCCTTCACCTGGTCATAAATCTTCGACTTTTAATCAATTTTTGCAATATTCGTGAATTTTTTTTCTGTTTACGGGAAAGAGGCATTTCAATTATTCCAGAAACTTTCCCGAATTTACCGAGACTCTCGTATTGCTTTGTCCCCCGTGGAAAAGTTTCGGGCAAATAATCTCCCACTGCTCCTTTTAAGTTTGAATCCGTAAAAAAAGTGTAATTATTTTTTGTTCTTGTTGTTTTGCTTCTTACCAATGGTGGTTAAATGTTATGTCGATGGAGTATTTATCAAATCTGATCTTTTTGCTTAGTCCAAAACGGAAAGAGTAATGAACGGATAGATAGAAAATGAATGGACGTCAAGAGCTAAGAAAACTCGTGGTGGGAAAGAAAAAAAGAGAGTGATGAAATTGATATCTCTAATCGTTCTCACTGTCATAATTATTCATTATCCATTATTAATTATTAATTATATCATCATCCTGTCTCGGCGTGAAAGTTCATTCAAAGAAGGGGTTTTTCTTTACCTCGCGTTGCGTTACGTTACTTTACTTTACTTTACTTTACTTTACTTTTTTTCTTTCTTTCACTTTTACTTATTAGTTTCCTATCGTTTCCTCTTCCTCTTCATCACCTTCTTTAAGATTATTTGAGCCTAGAACGCAGCGGCTGCTACCTGCGTGAGATCAAACCGTTGCTCGTCCCCACTGTCGGTGTCATTTCTAATTCCACTAGGAGTGGAAAGTGATCTGAAATCAATGAAATCATTCAATTACTCTTGAGATACTGTTAATAATATTTTATCAACGCTTTGCCGTCCGCATTTTGATGTACGACACCAACGTGGTGCCACCGGCCCTTGACCGGGATAGTTTTCACATGGCACCAACGCGGTGCCACCGGACGGCATAGTGTTACTGTCTCAGTTACTATTACCATAATTAAAAAAATTCAAATTTCCATGGAAATGGAAACTTGAATTTTTTGGATTCCAATGGAAATTTTTGTAAATTCCACGATAAAGAGGGAACCTTACCAGATGGAACGTGTGGATGAGGACAACCAACAACTTTGTGTTCTCTGAACCAATCTGCACTTAAAGGACCCAGTAATCCCAATGGTACCATGCTTTGTTTCGAGTAGAAAATGTAGTCTATGATGCCTTTGAAATCAAACCTGGAAAAGAATAGAAAAAATCAAATTCCATATCAAATTTCTTATTTATTTTTTTTTGTCACGATCTGGCCCTTCGCAAATAATAATAATGGAATAATAAAAATAATAACCAGCTCGAAATTGACGATTCATATCAATTACGAATATTTAATAATTAATAATTCCAAATTCTGCCTAATAATATTTCTTTTTTATTTACAAATTAATTCCTATTTGAAAAATATAGAAAAGAAAATATATATCTCACGTGTAATTGGTGTAAGGCATTATATCTTCGCTGTAGGCTGAAGCTAGTTTAAAAGTGTGTGTGAATTCATTCGGTTTGTCACAGCCAGATATTTTTTGTAAACACGATTTGTACGCGAGATCCTTGAAATCTCGATGATCCGCTGCTACTCGACCGGATGTTAAGAACTCGATCACTCCTGAAATTCAATAAAATTATTGATTATATAACATATAATAATATAATACAATATAACATTTGAAATTTGCGAAAATTGCAATTACAAATTGACTTGGAAATTATTTAAGAATCAAAAATAAACAAAAAAAGAATTCCTGGGGTTCGAGGCTGGAAAAATTGATCGATCGATTAAACAACAATTGTGTTCGAGCATAAAGGAAATTTCAAAATACGTACCTGAATCGGGTAAAGAATTGAAATCACCACACAGTAATAATTGAACGTTGGAAGCATCCGATTTATGGCCAGATCGAAAGGACTGGCCCGCTTGGTCCAAAATTGATCGTAATTCATTGCTCAGCATCATTGTTTGGATCAATTTAACATCACAGAATTCAGGATCCCAATGGATGTGTGCCGTGCAGACTAATATCGGCTGTTGAACTTGAGCTGGATCGGATGGAAGTCCTATCGAACAAAGATTCGAATGCTGTTACATACAAATCTCGCATCCAAAAAATATCATTTACAAAAAATAGTATTTTTTCCAATACGGGACAAGTGGATTTTCCTTTACCTGAGTTTAGTCGCAAAGTGGCTGAAAAAATTCTGTTTAAAAGGCAGATCGAATCAATAAAACCCATGTGCGATTTCCAAAAAACTGTGTATCCTTTATTTACAACGGTCTTCCTCCTTTTACAATGTCGATAAAACTTAAACGCAATTTTGAAGTACAAAATCCTGGACTTTTTTCATCGTCTCCCTCGAAAAGTTGAATTTCCCACCCGAGAAATCCGAACGAATTTCTCTCGAAAACAAGATCTTTTTCAAAAATACTCGGTTGCTTTTTTCTCTCCCACGGATCCGTCGATTAGAAAATCACAATTAACGTGAAAACTCCGTAAAGGAGCAAACAGGGGTAAGCGATGAGGAGTCTCTGGTTTTCCTCCCCGGACATCGCCGAGAACAGTCTCGAGGCGGACAAAGTGGCCCAACCGACGGCGAACGTCGACAGCACCAGGCCCATGGGTCCCTTCAAGCTCGTGAAGATGCCGAACCCGGCCAGGGCGACCACCGGTAGGATGCAGTAGCCCAGGACGGAGGCCACCGAAGACAGGGTGATGTTTCCCGTGGTGCTCATCAACGTTTGCAGGATGTACATCAACATGCAGGAAGTCACCGCCAGGCCGTAAACGTAGCCGAAGTGGGCCTTGGATCCCGCCAGCAGCAGAAACGCGGCCAACGCTAGGCAAAAGGCGACCGGGCCGGCCAAGTCCGAGTCCTGGAGGAGGTAATTGGCGTCGTCGGTCTGTCCCCGACGATGGAACGGGTTCAAAACGGCTAAAGTCTTTTGCACGATCCTATCCGGGTCTATCCCAAGTTCTTCCAGCAGCGGTGGCTCGTCTTCGTCTTCGGTGAAGCCCGGTCCACCTGAATTTCAATGTTTCTTTTTTCTTTTTTGTTCCTTTTGGTGGTAACCACGAATGTGAAAATGAGAAAGTGGGAAAATTGGAATTCTTTGGGAAAATTTCATGTGAATTTTTATACATTTGCTAAAAAGAATAGGAGTTATTGTTGGCGACACCTTTGAACTCTATTAATTGACTTGGAAAATCTATTGACCCCCAAAATCCATTATTTGACATTTAAGATTTAATAATCGACCATTAATTATTAATTATCTCCAAAAAACTACATTTTTTACATTCGTTTAAAGAAAAATGACTCGTTTTATTTATATATTTATATATTAATTGTATATTATTTATATTATTATAATTATTATTATTTAATTATCATATTACTATTATTATTATTATTTATATAATGATAATAATTTTAATAATAATAATAACATGAAACTTTTAATGAAATCCCAACAATGCTCAACAATGGGGACTTCCCGGGAAGGAACTTCGAACCCAAAAAAGGAAAATGAAGGAAAATAGAATTCTCTGAAATTTCACAAAAAAAGCGAGATTATACCTTTGGGGAAGTCATCGGGGGCATACATTTCGCCGGCATACGCCATATTCTGCGTGGGGTCATAATAATTGCTCTGGTTGTTGTACGGCGAATTGTAATCCACCGGGTTCGACTGCTGCTGCTGCTGTTGTTGTTGCTGCGATTGTTGCGTGTCCGAGTAGGTCTGGAACTCGAATTGTTGGTTAGGTTGCCCGAACCCGCTGCTCTCGAAGTTGTACTGGCCCTGCGGCGGGCCCTGCGCCCAGTAATTCTCCTGCCCCGCGTAACCGGACATTTCGAGCACCGGGCACTCACTGTTGCGTCAAAACGCGATTTTTCTCGCCACTTTCCAGCAAAGAAAGCTTCCTCGACAATCACACAATCGCGGGTCGTCGCCAAATTACAATGATCCACGACACATGTATGTATATAGGTATACATGAATGTATATATGTTTATAAATTCGGTATAACTTGGTGTGTGTATATATATATGAGTAAGAATTATGTTCCCATGTCGATCGGTAATATAGAAAAATCGGTAATTTTGTGACAGGTCATTTTGACTGCTCGGTCGGTAAAGTAGAGCGATCCGAGCGTTGAATGAGTAATTAACTACAGTCGGTAAAGAAGTATTGCCTGGTGAGAAAGGTAAAAAGGTCGATAAAGTAGAAAGAGAAGGTTGGTACCGAAAGTGACCGCCCGGCGACGCTAGTTGGTACTTTTCTGTGGGCGCCTGCCAATAGGCTTTCACCGCTGCTTGGTGGGAGAAAGAAGCCTATTGCCAGGCGCCAAATAATTATTTTTGCTCAATGAAAAATTCCTATCGAATATTAATAATATTCATTTTCCATTCAAATTTATTGTTCAAAATATTAAATTGAAAAAGCTCCAGAAATTTCTAGAGAAACTTATTCCTCCCTTATAAATATATTGGATAATTAAATTTAAAAGTATCAATTCGAACAACCCGAAATTTTCGTTTCTGTACATTTTTTCAAATTATTCTAACAAAAGTTAAAATACAATATTTGACTTTGCGGCAAATTCGAATCCTTTTATTTTCCGCCAACTTTCAACTTTCAACGTCCGTTTAATAAAAAAATATGTTTTTCAATTACAATGGAATTCGAAATTTCCCATTTCCATGAAAGAGGCAAAGTTTGCAGGAAACGTTGGAAAATTCGATGGGAATGTGCAAAAAAAAAAATGAGGGAATCTATCGATAACGTTTGTCGGAAGCCAATTTAATGGATTTCCGTGGAACCTATCTGAAAATGAATAACAACTTACCGAGTTTTAACCAGTTTTCAGATGCATTCGACGGGGAGACTATGGAAACCCATTACATTTGCTATAAATGACTGTCATACATAGTTTCCCTCATTTTCCGCAGTTTTCGATGGAATTCGTTAAACAAAGGGTCGTCGATTCCTCGCCGGCACTCGATTTCCCCCGAAAATGGGAATTCAAATTCGTTGCATTATTTCCGTCGTCTTTGTCAATATTAATCAAGGGTAATCGATGCAACTGTTAATATTAATTATGACACGAAAGTGCCCGTAATTAATGCAGTTATCAATATTCATTATATCATTTGCGGACAATTAATTACAATTTTTTTACGACACCAGTGTAATTTTTGGAATTCATTTTTTTCAGGGACACTATAAAAATTATACCAAGAGTAATTAATGAATTAATTAATTCGGAATAAATTAATTCAAGTATCATTTTTAATTACGGAAAATTGATAATCGATGCATCATTAATTATTTTTTTTTTTCTCCAAAATTCTGGTGGTTTGAAATTTCACAAAAAAAAATAAGTGACAGGAATTATTCTAGGGTTTTTCTAGGGTTTTTCGAGTTTTCAATTTTTATATGCTAGTACAATAAAAATAATAAAATAAAGAAAAAAAATTCTCGCGCCCCCCAACGGGATCAATTCCCGGAAAACCCCATTCCGCCCCGGGTGGGAGGTAATACACCAATCAAGCAGGGGGGGGCTTAACTGTAAGCAGAAACTATTTATCAACAAAATCTATCTCTATCGATATTTTTTGTTGTTGCGAAACAATCAACAACTTTTTCAAACGTCGACAGGAGAAATAACGGAGGAACGAAGAGAGAGAGAGAGAGACAAATAAACGATACATTCAATTACACGAAATCAATAGGAAACGAATACAAAAAAACAAGAGTTGAGGGGGGGGGGAGAAAGAGTGAGAGGAGGAGGAAAAAAGGTAATAATTCCATGAATCGCTACTGGCTTGCTTGCAACTCTCTTATGTACTACGACAGGCGAATGCTGAACTCGCGCAATGTTTCATTGGGAACTTAATTGCTTTTGTAGAAAAAGCTTCGATCCACGGGTTCCGTATGAACGGCGGAGGTGCGGTTTTTCTTTTTCCATTAATGCGTCGTCTCGCCGCGCCGGGCATATCTTACACCGCGACAGTTTGTCGCGAGGCTGGAAGAGGGAGGCCATCGGGTGGCTTTCACCGTCGACGACGCGTTTCGGTGGGTGGCGAAATCCCTCTGCAGGGAAACGCCGGAACTTCCGAGTTTCCCGGCTAAAAATTTCACGCTTTCGAAATTTCGAAACGAATCGGCCCGCGAAGACAAAACCCCTCGGCGGGCCCCTTCCAGGCCCAAATTTCGAAACTCGACCCATCCCAATGGAAACCCGGTTGGGGCCAAGGGCGCCTCGAAACTTGGCCCCGACCGGGTCGAGCGCTCGCTCCTTCGTCGCCGATGCACCTCGGAAATCGCCAGCCGGCAACTTCCGGAAAATATGATAAACGACGGGAGGGCGACTTCGTCATTACTCACTTCTCTTATCGTCTCGCAATTAGCTCCTAATCCCCCCCCTCTCCCCCGGCGGATTAATACAATAGCGAAACCCGAGACCGGATCGTCCTAGCAGCCGATGCCGCGTCCTATTAACGAGGCCACCACTGCCAAGGAGCTGCATCGAGACGGCGGCTCTCCAGACGCGAGGCGGCTACCGGGAGAGGCAATTAATTACGGAGCTTAGATACTCATGCGAGCGCAAGGTGGAGCAATTTCAGGACGCATCGAGTGCAGCCGGATGCGTGTTTACAGCGTGTTCGCTTCCCACGCGATTTCCGGCTTCGAATCGAGCAGCGCGACGCTCGAAATTAATAACCGATCTCGAGGAGGAGAGCTCCGTCGGCCCCTTCCTCTGTGTCCGCGCGCGGGCGTGGATCCCGAGCGAATGCAGGCCCCGGCGAAGTTTGTCGCCGTTCGTCTCTACTCGATCTTTTTTCCCCGTTTGCCTTTTTCCGCAGAACCGGTCGGAATCGCGAACACCGGCACGCGCTCTTGCAAACCACACGCTCCGTCCCGTTCCCCCGGTGTTCCACCGACGACGCGTCGCATCGGTGCACCGGATTAACGCAGCGAACAACGACCACCGCAGGAACAGGAGTTGGCGACCGGACGCGAGCGGATCCAGGCCGAGTTCCTCGACGGAGGCGAGAAATTTCGAATTTCGCCAGCGACCATGGAATTA
Organism: Gasteruption jaculator; assembly: GCA_949825005.1. Lineage (NCBI taxonomy): Eukaryota > Metazoa > Arthropoda > Insecta > Hymenoptera > Gasteruptiidae > Gasteruption > Gasteruption jaculator. The sequence continues at coordinate 8,757,568 of OX463776.1, forward strand.
CCGGGCCAAGGGGATCCTCGACGGGATCCTCTTCGAGTTCGAGATTCCACATTTGGTGTAATTTTGAGGCCAAGAGACTCCGGACAAGGCCTTCGAGGCTCAAAACTCGAAATTCGCGATTTCGAGCTCAAATTTGGCCGGCGACGATGGAATTTTGGGGCCAACGGGCCCGAAATTGGGAATTTCCAGCCGGCGAGACGGAAGGATATCGGCGTTGTTGCCGCGGTAGCGAGGAGCATTAATTGAGGAACTGGGGCGCAATATGGGTGTTCCCATTACGCGAATAAATTACCGGAGATTAGAAGAGAAAAGAAGAGGAGGAGGAGGTGGAGGCGCTGGATGTGTATAAAAGGACTCCTTCCTTCTCCTTGGTTACTGCAACAACCGGTTGTTGGTTTATGTGCTAAAACGTTTGAAACCTTCCTCGTTCACGGTGGCTCGCACACTTTACGTTCATAAATTACTTTGGAGAATCAATATCACGCCCCTCTTCCTTCCCAGTTTCCACTTTCTAAATGAATCTCAGCTTACCGGTTACCAATAAAAGGAGGAAAGAAATCTAACTGGAAATAAGTCGATCTTTTATGACAAGAAGAAAAAGAATCCCGCTGCTGTTTGCAATACGCTTTTAAATGCAATCTCGCCGGAGATATCAGATGTAATCTTCCCTTTGTTCCCTTCCCGGTTCCTATCTGGGCCAAAGATCCGAATCACCCCCTACTACCCGTAAACGGGTGGCCAATTTCGCGCAGAACCCAACGAACCGGCAAGAAATGACCAATCCCACCGGGATTATTCACAGTCCTGCAAGAGTATCCACCTGTTACGGAAAGGCCCCGCGAGGGGGCGCTGTCTGGGAGAACCCTCGGTACAGTAGATCCCCGTTTGATCACCGCACTTTCCATTTTTTGTATCCAGCGGTGGCAGAGACGTAAATAAAATGGGTTAAGCGTCGCGATCCACTTGTTTCGGAAATTCCCCACGAGGGGGCGCTGTCTGGGACACCGTCGGTACAGTAGATCCCCGTTTGATCACCGCACTTTCCATTTTTTGTATCCAGCGGAGGCAGAAACGTAAATAAAATGGCTTAAGCGTCGCGCTCCACCTGTTTCGGAAATTCCCCACGAGGGGGCGCTGTCTGGGACACCGTCGGTACAGTAGATCCCCGTTTGATCACCGCACTTTCCATTTTTTGTATCCAGCGGAGGCAGAAACGTAAATAAAATGGGTTAAGCGTTGAAATGGTCATTGAAGAAGAAAGTGGACTGGTGGAAGCGATGGATAACGGCGCGCTAGTGGTATTAGTAAGTCGTCTATCGCTTTGTCTACAAAGCTGAGCAGCGATATCCGGTTTAAACGAGCTATCCATGCTCCTGGATTTGATTTCTATTTTATACCGACAACAAAGAACCATTGTGGTCATTGTCCTCCACGAGTCTAGACAATTCAATCTGCCTTTGACGTACACGGCGAAAGGACAAAACCAGAGAGCAAAAAAAAAAAACGTTCAACAAGAGTCGAAGAATAACAAACACAGCAGCTAAAGGAAAATCCACACACACACACACACATCAACGTATGCGCGTGTCCTCTGAATAAATGTACATATTTCGAACTCACCGTTATCCCAAGCATCCTCCTTCGTCCTCAGCAGAGCCGCTAACCCGATGTTGTCCTTTGGCATCACTCTATTCAGCATATGATCCGAACCCTCGGCGTTCGCCATTGCCAATTGGTTGAATTCCACTAAGTGCTCCTTGATCAAGGAAAATCTGAAAGCAAGAAACGCCATGGTGATTACGGCGATGAGCCATATTTTCTGGGAATACCCGTTTCGTCTCCGCCAATCCGTGTTTCCAGGCAAACCTGATTGGCAATAAATTGTGATACTTCGATGTTATGATTGTTAACCTTTGACTCCGGTTGGATATTATTTTTTCATTATTATTATTATTATTTTCCTTTGACGGAATATTACTGTGGCGTCTAGTGTCTTTCACTTAAACGGTGCTGCGCGCCATCTTTAATATCGCGCTAGCCAGTTATACAAAAAAAAAATCAAAAATATAAATATGCCGCATGAACAAAGGCCTCGCCAAATTTACGCGACTCCCTATTCAGGCCGCGTGGGACGCAATAGCTGATTGGCCAAACGCATCAAAAAGCGACCGCGGAGGAATCGTCTCTCCCAACTTGGACCCAGATTTGGGAGAGCAAACCGCGTCGAAAGGGTTAAGCCCGAGCACGAGGGAACAAATTGTTCGTCGGCGATGGTTGTTCGGAGCAAACGCTTCTGCGAAGCGAGAGGGGAACCTCGCGAGGGTCTGGACCACCCGCCGTGACCGGGTTGATGGGCTGAAGCCGATGGGAGACGAGAAAAGGGATCGGGATCTCTGGTTTTCCTTCACTCGGATGGACGCGATTTTCGCCGTGTGCAACTGGTAAGTAGGCATCTCACGTACGGCATGTAGAATACAAGCTCGCTTGGCGATGTATAGCACGTAAGTTGAGAAATATATTCTTCACCGAATCCCTATTACGAACCATCGCCTCTTCTTCTACTTACTACCCTTTTTCATCGTGCTGCCTCTCCGTCTCGAGTCGCTCTTCGCTCCTTCTTCCCCCGTTTCTTATTTTATTCCGTTGCAAACGAGATTGAATCAACGTCACCCACAGTTGCTCAACAGATGTCGTGCCACGATTGTATATATACGCGACTCTTATTTCTGCGAGATTGAATAAGGTCCCGATCTCGGGAAGCTGTCGTCCAGAAATGATCCGTCTTCTTTGGGGATGGGGAGCCATTCGTCTCCGGTAGGTCCTGGCGAAAATTTTTCGCTAATTGCTTCCTCATTCCGCTTGATTGGCGTTGATCGATCGGGTCACGCCGGACTTGGCAGCGGTTCCCAGAAGACGATTATGGACAAGGCTGGGGGGAAGGCGAGCGCAAATGGAGGCAAAACGATGCCTCCGGATCGTTTTCCCCGGTGGCGCCGGATGCCGCGAGGTTACGACCAAGTTCTAGACGCTCTGGACCGTTTTTGTCGCGAGCGATCTTCGTTCCGGCCTCGGAATCCCTTGGATCCGGATGGACGAAGGTCGTTTGAAGGTCAAGGGATGATTTTTCGGGACCGAAAGTCTCCAGAACTTGGGTTTCGCACCCGATCGCGCAGCGAGAAATGGATCCGGCCGCGCGGACACTCGAAGCGAATAGGAATTCCATCCGGTTGGAAATTCAATTATTGAGATGTTTTGCCCCGGGAGTAAAAGAGTTTTGATGAAATCTTTTGCTTTTCCGAATCAACCACTAGTCGAGCCACTAAAAGGGAATTCATAGTACGTACGAGGACCGTAACCCGGGGAAGAAGCGAGGGTTTCGAAGGAGAAAGCTCGGCAAAGTTCAAAGCATCGATAGCTACAGAGGCTGGCTGGTACTTTCCTAGTCGCGTATCGAAAATAAGTTTCGTGAGGGGGATTTGGAAGTTGGCGTGTAGGTAAGTTTTCTATCTCCTTTCCCTGCTCATTCACTCACTCCATTTCACAAGATCAAAGTATCGACTGTACAAAAACAACCCCCGGATCTGTATGTATTCAATAGCGCCGTACCATTGGCATTACGAAACATGTTTATACCCTTTTTCCTTTTCTTCATACCGACGCGCGTGTGCGCTAACTTTGCCACCGTTCTTCCCCGATCCTTTACGTAAGTCCACCCGGGGTAAGTCTCGGGCTTAGGGGCATGGAATTTTCTCTTTTGTCGAAGAGCAAAAAAGGGGGGAAATTTTCCGGGACCGGTTCGTCGATTTTCAAATTTTAAATAAAAAAATATATAGCTCGTGCACTTACTTGGCTGTACGATAAAAAATGGCGCATCCATCGACGTACTTGCGGTCGTTCTCGGCCATGGTCTTGGCCCTGGATTTCGGTGAGAAGATGCCGTCGTAACCGTCGTGTTTCAGTTCAGGTAAAAAGAAGTTGTAAAATTGGTCCGTCTCGACTTCCTGTAGACTTATGATATCGGCCGCGTAGTGTCGTATTTCGTCCAGAATGCCCTTCTTCCGGTACTCCCAGTCGAGAGCCCAGCTCGGACAGTAGCCGTACATTTGCCTCGTGGCGTACTTGTCGCAGAGCACGTTGTAGCACATCACCGTGAAAATACCTGCAAGGGAAAGCAGAGGGTGCGCTGTGAGCGATGGGTTGTCGTTCGGGGCAATGGAGTGCGAGCGAACGAGGGCCACGAGGGCCAATTCGGTCAGCCGTCCGGACAACGGAGCCTGGAACCCACCCTTCGACCATTTTAGATCAATTTAGGGCGGCCCGTCGCTGTTTTAATGTACAATATAATATATATATATATATTTTTTTTCTTTCTTTCTTTCCTGTTTTCTACCCGCTCATAGTTATCCCCCTGGGTCGTTAAAGTCTCGCTGACAAGTGTTTTATTTAAACAGACGTTATCTTCGGCTTCAACGTGGATTGCGGACATACTTGGCGAAGGGATACGAGATAAGTTTTTTTCCAGAGACGCATATAATAGCGTCGCTTGTTAAATCGCTAAACCGGACGACAAATATGGCGATTCCAATGAAAAGGCATTTTTCTCTCCGCGCTATCTCCTGGAATTTTATGGCAATTAGGCGCATTCGCATATTTTTTTCATTTCGAATACGAAACTCACTTTTAGCCGGGAATTCCAAGGGAGGAATCCGGTCCCTTGGAGTTACCGCAATTTTTCCATTCCACCGGGAAAGAAAAATGGTCATTTGGACGCTCCAAATGGGGTCCAAAATCGGAACCGGAACTGGACCCTATTTTTTTTTTAAATGAAATTGGAGCATCAAAACGACCTAATTTCCGGGGCTTCGGGTGGCTCTGGTTAATGAAAAAACGGATCGTTAGATGAAGGAGACTCATCCCGAGCCATTAAAGCGGATCATAAAAGTTGCAATCGCGATATGAGATATAGTTATAGCCGAAGCCAGGCATAATATGAATATCAGAGAGGAGATTTATTGATGGAAGCAGGTCGGAAAACAAGTCACCCCTTCGATTCGATATGAATTTATTCATGGAGATGGAAACTTTTTTATTATATTATATACACGTGTATGTGCGTGTGCGTGTGCGTGTCTCTTTTGGACTTGGGTGTTATCAAGACTAATGAAAACTTAGGAGACCGGGTAACCCTTCGCCTAAACGGACGGACAACGTCTCCTGGATCGAACATTGATCAAAAGAGAGAGAAGCACGTATACTTGATCGGCGAGTTTCTAAAACCACTATTCTAGGATCTGCGCGATCCGTGTGTTGGTTGATTCCACTCGTGCTTCAACTTCTGCTTTTGCTGCTTCTGCTGCTGCTGCTGCTGCTGCTCCGTTTGCCATTTGCTGCCCGGAGTGCCGCGCATTTTGCCAATGGCTATGCCACGCCATCCTGACAGATTTATAGCGCGGTGTTGCGGCTTATAGTCCTGCCCAGTTCTTCCTTTTGCCATCGGGTTATCCAAAGGAGCGAACCCGGGGGAGAGAAGAAGAGCAGTTGGAGTATTGTGTCAGTTTCTCGTACGAAGTGGAGCAATTGCGTGTCGTATATATATCACGTCATGATTACTCTTCATTATTCATACCATCAACTCCTGCTTACTGATGATCTTGTCACTCTTCTTCTTCTTCTTCTCCGCTTCTGGACCAGGATGATTATCTCCCTTACTACTTTTTTTTCTCTCTCTCTCTCTTTCAATCCTTCGTCTTCTTCTTTTTGCGAAAACCGTCCACTCCAATCGTCATTAAATCGACCATCCGAAATATCGGTTCGTGGGAACACTTTGGAAGTTGAAAAAATAGGGGGACAATTTTGGAAAAATTGCATTTTCATGGAACATATTTTTTTTGGGTCACCGAAAGTGTTTTTTGGAAAAAATATTGGAAAAGGAGTGATTTTTTAAAAAGATATTTTTGAAAAAATGCCTCTGGAGATTTTTTTCGGTCCAAGGAGGAAGTTTTTCATTTTTGTTTTATTGGAAAGAAGGGAAGGAACGGAGGAAGAAGAACAACAGTCGGAGTCTGGAATTTGGATCAGCGGGAATAGTTTGTAAAGATTTGGTTCGAAAGCCGATGCTAAAATGTCGCGGGGCCGAAACTAAATTAAAGTTTGAGCCAGACAAACTGCCCGAGCGAAGATTCCGCGCAATAAATAAAGGACTTTTGCAAGGACCAACCGGCCGAAATCAGTGGCACACGCTTTTATCGGGCGATAAATCGTCCGGCCACTGGACTTGTAACGCGTCCGCTCTTTTTACGTATGACACGGGTTTTGTTACGTGCCAGTCAATAAACAAATTATCGCGGAGTGAGTCAATTAAACGCGTGCTTCCATAATTTCGGTATTAGAAATTAATTCATTGAATTTTCCCGTTAGAAAAATAATAAATATTCATGAAAAGTGACCGATCGGTTGGAATTTCACGGTACCGAGGAATTTCTATACCCGACAAATTTTCCCGTACCTTTAATCACCGCAATCCTTCTCCCTCTCTAACGACTTTTCCCAGGTACCCATTCATTTCCGAGATGGAAGGGCCAGAACGCGACACCCCGTGCACTCGGGCATCGTTATCGTCATAAATAACGCGGGACATGAATACACAATATCACTTTACAGGCACTCATCCGTGCTTGCATCGCTGATGTTTATAATTCCGTTGCATTAGCGGCGATGATGGTTAGCTTTCATGAATACATGCAAGACCGGGCGAATTTCTCGGCGGAACGTGCAGACAATTAACTGCGATTTAACGCAAAACCACAGAAACAGAAGTCACTCCATCATATCCCCGATGATTAAGTGCCGCTGGACCGTGCGTCCGATGGTACTTTGTTCCCTTCGACCCTGTTGCAGTGCCATGTTGTCCCGCACGAGTGCCAGGGGGATACAGAAGTTGCGGTCATCGGGCAAAAAATAAAAAAGGATGCAACTGACCCACGATCGTGCAGGTTGCAGGAAATCCATGCGACCGAGTGTCCCTTCGATGGGAAAAGTTGCAACGGAATTGCAACTCGACCGAGATGCGTATCTAATTTTTTTTTGTAGAACCGGTAATTCTTTTTTTCGATTCAAGCGCATCTGATTTAATTTTGAAATATTTATTGAGTCTGATTTCGAATTTAAATGATTTTCGTAATTTTTGTGGAAAAAGAAAAATTGGGAAAAATTGGACAAAAATTATTTTCATTGGAACCAATTTTTCGAAAGAAATTTATAATTTGGAAAATTGATTTTTGGAATTTTTATCATTCTTTTTTTCAAAATATTGTCTTTAATTTACAATTCGAAACAAAAAAAAATAAAAAATCCCTTTTCAAATTTTACCAGAACCAAAATCGAAATTGCACCGCAACGAAAATTCCCGAAATGCATCTTCACCCCTGACTCTCGTACTCGCGAGGTATTTGCATCGTTAAAAGGGAATTTAGGTTTCCGGAGTACGCGACACACGCGGAATTAGTGGCACACCTTGAAGGGGATCGGGTCTAATTGGGGGTGCACTTTCTTACATTGCGAATTCATCGAAATCGTCGGAGCTTTCGCGTCCTTTGGGGCACGGCGCTCGGGTACCATTATTCAAACACGAGATATGTACCGTTAATGGGCGTTCCATCACGCCGCTTTTGCGAGAGATGCACATTGCACACGTATATAATAGCGCGCGTGGAGTTAAATCTATGCAGCAGCTGAAACTCGTCGCGTAAAATGGAAACAGCGATGATATATAAATACGTGGAGGATAAACACGCGGAATATACTTTAATATGGAAACTCGTAAATTTCAGCCTCCGCGGGAACAGCAGTGGTATTATCAAAGCGAGAGGGGTAGTAAAAATATCTCGCGCGGAATTTGTAAACGGAAAGTATACCCGGGGATCTTCCAGCCAAAAGCGTGTTAACACGTTGGATCCGACGAGGGTGTTCAAATCACGGGGTATTTGGTGTCTTTTTATTTTATTTTCAGCGTTTTAGTAATTTTTTGGGGGAATTTTTTTTTTTTTCGATGGTTTGGTATTTTCATATTTTTTTCATTATTGTTGTTTTTGGGGTTTTCGTATTTTAATATTATTTATTTTTGGTATTTTGGTGTTATATTTTTTATTTTATTATTATTTGGGATTTTCATACTTAACAATTTTTTTTTGTTTTTAGTAATTTGATATTTTAATAATTTGTATTATTCTAGTATTAATTCATTTTCCAATTTCGTCAATCCCCTCGAACTTGATCAATTAAGTTCCAATTCTTTTTTTTTAAATAATAGTAGTAGGTATTTAAAAAAACAATAATAATAATAATAATAGTAGATTCAGAATTTATGTAAATTAACAAAAAAAAGGGAATATCATAATTTTGTTGAAAAAAAAATCGGATCCGAGGGGGTTAAACGAAGCAGAAAAATGCGTGTTTTTTCTGGACGATAGAAAAACAAGCAATTCCATGGTACACGCGAATAGCCATTACCTCCGGTGTTAAAATCAAGAAAGACGGCAGTGTTGACGAATCAAGTTAATTCAAGCCCTGGAGAGTGGAGATAAAATAAAAAGAAGGTGGAGAAATAGGCGAGAGGGTAATAATACGAATTCTATATAGACTGATCAATTTTTCCCATTTCATCATGGCAAACATCTTGTTACTGTAACGTGTATATATATATATAGCATTTCCGAGATCGAATAGGGTTGGGTCCAATGAGATTACCAGAACCCCGAGGCTGATGGGCTAGTGAATTTGTAGGAAATGGAGAAGAAATTTCATTACTCTTTCCTTTCTCTTTGGAAACACCGAAAAAATGAGCAAAAAAAGGCTCCTCGCTCTTTGGGGACGAAGGGGAAGCTTTATTTTTTCGATAAACACATACGTTAGTCATTTCCGAGCTTGTATCGAGCTTCCAGGGGACGGGAAAGCACCGGAGCGTTGATAAAGGAAGAACCCCCTCGTTGTTTTTCCTCCGGAGGAAGTCGTAGCAGCCGGCAGTTGTAAATTACCTCGAAGGAGGCGAATTATTCCGTGGATTTCTTTTCGCGTATTGCCAATGACGTATCCCCGATCGGATTGCTGGAAATTCGATCCAGCAGTTGCCTCCGACGACTTCTGGAGCCTCCCGGTGTAAAGTTTCGGTTCCGGGATTCCATTAATCACTGCAGGCCGAGTCTCTCGGGGGCATAGGTTTCACCGGGGATCAATTTAGACGCGGCTCGGGTATTCCCACGGCTGATTAGAATCGGCAAAGGCCAATGGGAATTTGTCGATTATTGGGTTGGCGGAGAGAGAATCGGTAAAATCGTGAAATATTTTTTTTTTCGAGAATTTTTATATTTATGGGAAATTTTTTTTATTATTATTTTATTTTTTTAAGATATTTTTTAGTTCTCGAATTGAAATAAAATAAAGTTTATTGTTAAAAATAAAATAAATATAAAAATGAGAATAGGTGTGCCATGCATCCCCCGTGACTTTGGGGGTTGAAAAAAGGGGGTTGAAACGCTACCTACCGAACGACACCGGGTAAAATGAGAATTCGCGGTTGACAAGGGGCGAGACGATGGCGAACGCGAAGACCTCGAATCCCTTAACAAGGTATATCCGTTAAATGGGGTCAATGCGTTACACTTCGCATAAAGTCTTCGTCAATGGTGGTTGTAAAAGGTGCCGACTCCATTCACGGTTACATAGCAAAAGGCATTTCCGAGGTCAGCGATGCCACGACCTGGCTCAACAGTCGCCAAACCAGTTTCGTAAAAGCTTGCCGGTGACTAACATGGAGTTACTTCGTTTTTTACGTGCGCGTGTACGTGCAATTTTCGAGAATGGGGTAATTTTTGGCCCCTCCCCTCTCCCTATTGGCTACTTTGGTAATTTCTACAAATTTCCCCCCTTTTTTTTCCTATTTATTATTTTTTTTGGGGGCGAAAAATGGGGGATTATCCATTTTCCGCAGAAGGTTAGGATGTTCTCCACACTTTTCTCATAGAACGCCTCCTTACTGAAGGTTTTACTACTGAAATACAATTGGAAATAAGATAAAAAAAAACAAAATAAAATAATTAAGATAATATAATAAATTAAATAATAAAAAATGAAGAAACAATAGAAAAGAAAAATAGAAATTTCAACTTACACGTTGGTCTCGTCCTGTTCGGCCTTGTCAAAGGTATCCACGGTCTTTGAGGCGGGTGGTTCGCCGTAACTGCAACAAATAGGAAGAAGCGTCGAGGAATTATTCAACAGACTCTTTAGAATACAAAGAAGAAAGAAAAAAAAAATTAAAAAATAAAAATAAAAAGGAACCAAGAAAATGAGGGAACAAAAAAAAATAGGGATGCAATTATACGCGTAATGTCTCTTTTCGAGCTACTTAGGCGGCTCGCCGGAGCTCATGAATTTTCGAAGGTCTCGTTAAAGTTCAAGCTTTCTTTTATTTCCCTCCAGGGAAGGGAATTTCACGAATTAATGGAATACATGCATTCGTAGGAGGAAAGAGAGAGGGCATACCAACGAAGGAAGTGGTCGAAACGTGCCGGCGGTGCTCGTCGGGGGGCCAAATGTGGGCGTCGGCCTTTGAATATCGTAGCGCGTCGCTGGAAGAGCCGAATCTTTGCGTACGACACCGACGTGGTGCCCCACCGGCGCTTGCCCGATGGTTTTCGCAATGGCACCAACGCGGTGCCACCGGACGGCACGGCGTTAATGACAATTATAATGAAAATTCGCGAAAACCGGGATTCGACGAATTTTCCCGTGGAATTTCGCAACGCGCAAAGCACGAAGAGGGAAAGAGGGACGCAAGTGGGAGAACGAGAGGGCGAGTGGGTACGGTAAGGGTGCTAACGACTTCCCGGAAATAGTGGTAACAGCTCTCTGAACCTTGAAACGTGACTTAGAGTCTGACACAAATGGAGGGACATTAGACATGTAGTAGAGAAGTAGTAGTAAAGTAGACAAGGGTTTTGTGGAATATAAGGTGTCGGTTGGAAGGAAAAGGAAGAAGTGGAGGAAGAGGAGGAGGAGGAGTAGGAGGAGACGCGAGGGATGTCAAGAAGGTAATCAGAATTAACAATTCAAGCTCTCTACTCGTGGAAGAGCCGGGGCAGGAGAGAACTTGAAGGGTGTCATACAGGAACTATGCCAAGCTCATATAAGTTAACGGAGTTCAAAGTGTTCAGCGGTAACTGTGTAATCCTGCCACATACAAATCCAAGTATGGCGACAGTCTCGAGCAGCCTTCAAAGCGAAGCTACCGGGCTTCAACCCGTGCCATTGTTCCTCCGCGGGGTGCCATTAGCCCCATCGGGTCGGGGAATCCCAAAAGTGGCGAAAATTCCGCGGTTTAGGTAATTTTCCTTCATTGAGAATTTTTGCGGGTGGTCATTATCTTTTTTCAGGTTATATTTTCCAAACCTTTTGTCAGCTCCCAGCTCGTTGACATTGTTGTTTTCATTCTTTTGACATTGGCAGCGTCCAATTGCGGTACATTCCGCGCGGAATTGAAATGTCGCGTGAAATGCGAAGGCCTAAAGGCGAGTTTCCACTGCGCGCGAGCTTAAGGCGAACGCTCGCTGCCGCGGCAGCCAATGACAGCGATCCGTGGGCGTGGTTTAGAAGCTTCGAGAGCGTTTTTCGTACAAAAAATTAGAATTCGAGTGTGTAATTACTAAATTAATGAAATTACGTATTTTTTTCTTCGAGCAATTTGGAAATTTACTATTTATCTCTAGGAGACGCATTAAATGTCCGTGAAAGATCGCGGAGGTAAAAATTGTTGGGTCGGGCGGAAAATTCGTTTCCCGGGGAATTTCATTAAACGCGGAAAGAACGAAAGCACGCTGTCATTGCTTGAGCGATGAGGCGGATGAAAGAGTAATAATTTGAGAAACGGCAAATAGGAGCGACGTGTGTGGTGGGTACGCGCGCGCGTGTGTGTGTGTAGAACCATGCGAGAGTGGACAGGTGCATATGTCAACTGTCAGAGGTTAATGGCTTGGCACGTAATACAGAGACCGGGGTACCCAGGGTGAAATCAATAATTACGGTAATAGGATTACGAATACTATGCCATGACACATTTCCACCGGCGTGATTTAGGACTCGCCGAGATCCTAATGTACATACATGCGTCCATGTACTTATCCATGTAATGTACGTTCCGTGGGCACATGGCAACCGGGCTGGGTACCGATGCCCCGATGGCTCCTCCGAACTGATCTCCGTCTCTGTCAACCAGAGGACGCGTATACGCGTCCATCGAGACCGATTCGATTTTTTTTTTTAACGACCCGGCTCGAGTTTCGTCGTCATCGGAAACTCTTAGCGAGTGTACCCGAGACGCTTAAGCCTCTTAATCGAATTTCAGTCGGCGATTATTATTATTATTGTTATTATGTTACGCGTCCAAGTAATTTAATCTGCTCCGTATTTAATTAATATTAATAATTCATTATAAAAATGTCGGACTCGTTAAAAAAAGATTTGAAATTTCGACCGGAGATATTTTAATTAGCATCGCCGGGGAGATAATATTGAGCTCGCGTGCTGCGCGTTTGCTCGTGCGGGGATACGAGACTTCCTCGTTTGCAGGTTTTTCCTGCCGCGACGGGGAAGAAAAATGCAGAAAAGAAAGAGGAGGACGAGGAGGATGAGGAGGAGCACGAGGAACAGGAGGTGGAGGAACAGGCAGGAGTAAAGCTCTGTATTTATGAGATTACTCTTGAAAGGGTCGATCCATTTTTAGACGGCGCTGTATGGCATACAAGAGTACCTTATTATGTGAGAATCCCCGGGTTCTTCTTTCAGGGATATATCCTTCTTGAAGTTACAAAAGATCCATTTTTTCCCGTCTACTCGTACTCTTCTTTTTCATTACTCCCATATACCGGCGCGACTCTCCCCGGACAATGCGTCATTTCTGGAATTAATCAACACACGGATCTCCACGGGATCGTCCCCGCAGCGAGATCGCCACCTCCGGATGCAATTAACCCCTTTGCTGATAACCCGGAAAGAAACGCCCGGATTTTTGAAAACTGAAGTTTCGAAATTTTCAACAATTTTTCTCGAAGAAAACAAAATAATTTTTGCTGAAGCGAAAAAATTGTCTTTCACGCTCGAGAGCGAAGGGGTGGGCCCGGACGATCCGTGAAATCGGTGAAAGCGGAATCGCCGGTAGTTCCGATACAGCGGAATCTGCTTTTAATTATCCCGTCAGCCGGCATTTGGGATCATTATTTTTTATCTTCATTGAAAAGCCGGAGGAAACTTCTCGGCGGCACTGCCTCCTCCCGTTTCCCAACCACAACCCCTCTGGGATATAAAGAATGGAGGAACTTCGCTCCAACTTTTCCGATTTAGTGACTAAAAGCTCGGTTAGAGCCGAGCGATTATTGTCTGCAGATGGTTTGATTGTGTTTTAAGAGAATTCGAGTTTTCCTACCCTCTCCTACCCTCGACTGGGTTGCATTAAAAATACAGGAGCCACCCCTACCCTTGGGGAATAAAATAGGAATGAAAAAAAATTAGGAAATTCGAAGTTCCGGGTTTAAAAGTTTCGAAATGTCGAAGTTCAAAAATTTGAAGTTTCGAAATGTCGAAGTTCAAAAATTGAAATATCGAAATTTCGAAGTTCAAAAATTGAAGTTTCGAAATATCGAAGTTCAAAACTTGAAGTTTCGAAATGTCGAAGTTCAAAAACTTGAAGTTTCGCAATGACGAAGTTCGGAAATTTGAAGTTTAGAAATTTCAAAATTGTAATTATTGAACTTCGGAATTTCCAAATTCCAAACTTCGAAGTTTCCGCTTCGAAAATATTGAATAACAAAATTTCGAATGGGGACGAGAAAAAATTCGAAAAAATAAATGGAGAATCGTAATTTAGGTCCCGCTGGAACCAGAACCGGAACCACTCGTGATTGGAACCCATGATTTGCTCCAATCGGGGCTCATTGCAATTTACTTGTATAATAAAATCGGCGTTCCTTTGACGGATGCTCGCCAGGTGCTGCTCGTTTGCCGGCTCTCGGATTACCATCACGGGGAAAAACATATAAAAGTCGTCGAGGGTACGAAGAAAAAAAAAAGGAAAAAGCGAATACGATGATTCATAAGTGCGTCTTCGCGAGTCGATAATTCTTGAAAGGAACCTTAACGAATCTCGGCCTTAAATTCCATCTGGAGACGTAATGTTTAGCCGTACGTTATGTTCCCGTGCATTCTGCAGGGATTCTTTTCCATTTCGTATTCCATCTCTTTCATTGCTCGTTTGTTGCAGTTACTTCTTGCAACAGACGCACGGTCACAGGCACGGCCACAAACACACACGTGGGAAAAGAGAAAAGTTGGGAATCGTAACTCCTTGGCATGACGCATGACGTTACATGTAACTAGAGGCGAATGGTATTTGGTATCATATTTCAGAATAACACTTATACGTGCTTTGCAAGTCGCATACTAATGTCAAGTCCTTCCCTTTCTCTTTCGACACGGAATCCTCCTTTTGTGCCCCGGAGATACGTCACATCGCAGAAATTAATTTATCAAAAAATCTCGGGGGCTAAAAAATGCAATTTCATGCATTCTTCGCCGAGATTACAGTCGTTTGTTAAACGTACGGCAGACGTATGTACGCGATGTGTGTTCCTCGGGTAAGATCCCTCCCGCTCGAAGAAAACGCTGGAAAACGGGAACACATGCTCCGCAACGCGCCGACTTAGATTCCCATACCTATTACCGGGAGGAATGGCGGCCCCGGGATGATACAATGCACGGGGACGGTATTTCATATCGTACCTATTGCTTCATCTTTTTTTATCCCCTCGTGAACTTTGTATCGTTTAATAGCGCGAATTCCCCGAGGAGCCAACGCCGGGATCGTGAATTCCTCGAGCAGGTGATTCCAATACCGAGGATCCGCCAAGAAAGTATGGCCACTGACGCGGATTCACGAGGACGAGACGCTAATAACGCGAATTCCCCGTGAGGTGGCGCTGATAATGCAAACGTTAGCCATTGGTTCGCCCCAACCATGAAAAGACGAGACCCGCAGGGACCCCGACCCAGGTTGCCTCGATTATCTCGTGGGCGCTGCGGGTCTTAGACGCCCGTAACGATCGTCGGCAGCAGCTTCCGCGGTTAGACCTCTTGGAGCGCGCTCTCGAGACCGCAATTTAGCGCTGAAAAGAAGTGTGTCGAGTTTCGGGGTTTTTTCCCCTCTGAATGGCAAAGAGAGACGCGAAGTGTTTATCCTTTCAGCGCGAGAGTGCTGCACGTAAGAGGTGCAAGCCAGGCGGCTCCGCTCTTTCGTATGCTCGCTGCAATTTGTACGAAGTGGGAACATCCACGCGAATGTAAATCGCCTCTACGTGGGCATTGGCGTGTCGTGCAGCCATTAAGGGTTATCGGGCTGTTAATAAAATAGCAGAAACTGGGGTTAACCATGCTCGCTCGACTCTTCCTGATCACTCATTAATTCTCAACCCTCGGCACGATCTTCAGGTCTTTCGGGTTCATACTCGACCGAAATCCACGACACGCGTTCCCGCGCCTCTTCCTCTTCCTCTGACTTCTCGCGCCATCTTCCATACGTGCCACGAGAGTCGTGCCATCATCATCGGCTTGGCTCCTTTCAGGCCTTCATTGCCGTTAATGACTTCGCAGTTGGATCCTTTCCTCGAGATACCGGATGAAAAGCCACGTAAGAGGCAGTAGTTTTTAGGAATTTCATAGAAATTCTCCGTCCCAAGAAATGGAACCAATTTTGCAACTTCGGTAATTGGACGTTCGGTAAAATTCGTAGAATTACCAGAACCTCGGATTTTTCCGTCACTGCTTTTTCAAAACGTACTATCCCCGGTCGGAGGTCACTCGGACCCCGTAGGGGACCAACCGCGGGTGGTAAGGCAAGGTTCCCGGAACGCGGAAATGTTTGCGCCGCTCGTGTCTGCTTTCTCGCCGGGAATGACAAATTTCCAGCGATTCCTTTTCCTTCCGCCAGCCAGGTGCACGTGTACCCACGACGGTTAGCCTCTCGGACGCGTTGTTTATGCAGATTATGACGCCGATTGGGCCGTGGACTTGAACCCAGCGACCGTGTGACGCTGCAGCTACACCGTGACGCACGAAAGTGAGGCTCCGCGGGGCCCGGGAACGATTATACGTTTATTTTGGGTCTTTGTACGCCTTTGTCATTGTAAATATTTTTTCAACGCGTCAAAAATAAAATATATTAAAAACGCTATTATTTTTATGGGACATTTATTTTGCAACATTTGCGTTTCTTGAAATGTTTATCGTGACTCGTGCGACTCTAATGTTTCTTAGCTTTGTCCGTAAGTGTATAAGGAAAATGAGACATACATTGGAAGTGGATGCTTAGGCGGTAAGAAAAGTCATTATTCCAATCTGGAGGATCTCAGCTTTATGGTAGCGTTTCATACGAGAGATATTACGGTAATGACGTTGTTGTATCAGCGATCCGAGGAGCTTTAATACCCGCAGCGCAGCATCTTTACCATACGTGGAAGAAGGAGAGAAATTTTATTCTCGGTCTAATAGAAAGAACCGGCGAGCAAGATACGGAGAGACTAGACTTGTTTACTCACTGATGTGATCTACTGTTGTTGCTTCATTCTACAAAGGAGAGAAGCGAGAGGCAGCATTCAAAGAGACCATTGAAACTTAAATGTCCGACGTCCGAACGTCTTTATCTTCCAAACGTGGACGGACTATCGCTGTACTTGGAGCGCGTCAATTTTTAATCCACCGGATAAGCGGTTCCGGAATAAAAAGGAATTTTCCCTCGGAATTACCGACTTCGAATAATAAAAAATAGTATTTTTCAGTAGAATCTGATAGAATTCGTGATTTCGGAGAGATTTTGTTTTTACAATTTTTTTCTCAATCCAGTCGTTCGAGAGATACGAGCGATCAAAGGGAGAATCCTAACCTCACTCGATACCAGCGCCTGCCGTGGAGCGGCGGCGAAACAATGCCTCGAAAACTTAGAAACCGAATATCTCGGGAACTAGGAGAGGTAGAAAAAAAATTCTTGGACGAAAAATTGTTGGTTTTTAACGAGGAATATTTTACCGTTGATGAAAATGTCATATCACCAAAAATTATAGTAAATATTTTCCGTCGGAATTAATTGCTTTCGATACGCGCGAGCGTCGACTGTTTTGGAGAAATGGGAGAAACCGGAACTCTTCTCTTCATCGAACTTGTAAATATTGGCATTGATTTTGTCAGATGGGTAATGCGAGAAACCGCTAAAGTGCCGTTGCGCAGTCGCGTGCAGTCACTATATATTACACGAGTACACAACTTCCGTAAACTGCGACATTAACCGAGTCAAGTGCAGAATAAACTAAATTCAGCTGAAAAAAGGGGAAGAAGAGAGGAGAAAGATCTGAATTAGTAAATGGCTGTCCGCTGGATGAGAAAAAAAAGGGGCTCTTCTGCCTCCGCTCCGTTTCTTTCCTTTGCTTTGTGCTTACAATTAGCGGGAATTCCAGTTCCATCTGCAACCTCGCAATATTCGAAAGGAAAGGAAGACAAAAATGTTTCGTTTTAATTCCATTAATTATGTTTACGCAAAAGCTCGTTGTTCGAGGACGGAAGCGCTGGTATCCGAAATTATGGCCGAATTATTGTTGTCCTCGGGTTCCCCCGGAGACAGCTAATGAAGGAGACCATTATGTACCATGAAAAGCTTCTTCTGATACTTCACGGGGGTTACTCGCACAATACAACGACTGTTATTCAACTATGCGCTTAGTAATTAACCTACATTTTCAAAAGCTCGGATGGCAATAGCGCCCTTTATCGCCATTGAGCTTTTTCTTCTCTCCCCCGTCGACTCCTAGACCCATTGTCAGTCGGTCAAGTGTTGGTACACGAGTGCTTCTTTAACACCTCCCATTCGTCACCCTTTTTACTCGAACGCTCGCTGCGATTCTTTGCTGCCTCGATTCTGGCTCGAAATAGCGCGGAAGTGGTCTGGAGTCGGGCCGTAGTTCCGATTTCCAGCCACAGAGGTCGCATGCTTTCCCGAAAGTGCTCACCTTTGCGGGTTGTTTCGCGCAACTCGTTAATAACGTAACACGTGAGCTCCGTCCGCTCGTGCGTAAATCCCGGCAGACGAAATATGAGATACTTTTGCGTTGGATTAATAAATAATCATTAGGGGGCAATAAATAGCGCCCGAGAGGAGGAGGGGGAGGACCGTATATGGCTGTCTCTCTAATTATTAATGGTAGCGAGCTTGTAACACCTAACACATTTATTTGTGGACGTGTGTAGGGAGCAGCAACTGCACGCTGCGCTTCTGCGGCTCGTGAAGGACACGTGCTTTCTTCACGCCACACCCATACGTGGCCAATTCACTGGCTCGTCATGTGAACGTCCTCTTTATCGTCGCCAGCTGCGTTCGGTACCCAAATCCGTCGTTTGTTCGAAGCGCCTATTGGCAAATCCGGAGACTTCCGGGACAGAGGGTCCCAATTAGCGATTGGATTAGGTCCAGTTGCGGTGGAACTTATGGTAATTTTTAATTATCCAATTATTGGCCATTTGTCGTCATTAATTGGGATCCTTACTTTTTTTTTTACGTCAGTGGAAATTCCTCTTGCTCGTCAGGCTTTTCTTTTGTCACGCGTTGAAAGTGCTTATTAGCGAGAGTAGTTTATGGAAGCAGTACCAGCATCACTTGGAGGTAGTGGTGGAGTTTTACTGTATTTTTTTATGCCTCTCTGCTTCTTTTTGTGGCTTGGCTTCTTTTTCAAGCTGGTAAGTTACGACTGCAGCCGAGCTTAATCGCCCAGCCTGGGCTTTTCAACCTTCCCAACCGACAATGATGACGTATGGCAGACAGGTCGTTAAGGAACGATATTTCCACCACTTGTGATGTAATTCTTTTCTCCCGCTATTTTTTAACGAAGAGCATCACACTGGACGTTTCTGACATCCCCGGCGAACGATACACTCGCACACACGTCCCGTGCACCGATGGGTACACGCTCGGGTATCGCTTTAAACGTTAAATGTGTTACTAAATAATTACCGGGCGGTGTTATTATCGGTAATAAGTGTAGTTAGATGCAACGTGAGAAAATCTGACAAGAGGATATTCCGAAGTTTAAAGGGGATGACGGCAGTCTCCTCGTAAATACTCGCGCCGTTGGCACGACACTCTGGGTATTTAATCCGGCATTCGCATTGTTCCTGCATTCATATAGAAATGTTGGTTTTGGTGCTATACATGCTCTGCCGGAGAGAGAAGGAGAAAGCTGCGAGGGAAATATTCTCTTACCCGACGCTTTTCTCTCGCACGGGTACGAGAACTGAACTAAGCTATGCACACACACCTCACCTTAACGACGACGACGCGCTATTGTTTCACTTGAATTTAATTACGCGAATACATGAATCAGTCTGGATGGTAACTAGAAGCGACTCCGGCTACGTTACGACACGTTTTTGCAGATACTATCGCGTTTCTTTACAATCGGCCCCGAAATTTCGGCTTCACGTCGGCGCCCAATGGGATCCAGCCGGAACGAGTGCATCCACATGGCGACCTACCGAGAACCCAGCCACTTTCCGTATCCCAGGGGGGTCCAGTACCGATCCCACCCGGTGTCACCCTCGAAACGAGAAACCATCCCCTTGGAGTTTATCCGGGAACCGAAAGGCTTTCCGCAAAGTGTCATTCTTTCCTTGCTTCCTTCCTTCCGGCGGTTCAGCAGACCCGGGAATGATTTATCTGAAAGTCGTGTCCTCTCTAAACCCAAAGAACGTGAAAAGGGGAAAAATGTGGCTTGAGAGGTACATACGTATGACAGCATGTTCTCGCGGTTGCCGTAAGCACGAACTGCAGCAGCAGTAAAGGCGCTTGCTTGCTTGCTTGCTTGCTGGATGAGCACGAGGTGGAACACGTTTGTGAATTATGGCACATTGTTCGTTCGTGTCCCACCCAGTGGGAGCAGCTTCTCGTTTCTTTCTGCAATCGCATTTTACTCGATACCCGCGCTTTCCGCTTCCGTCTTTCTCCCGTCGAACTTATGGCGAGCGAGCGAACGAGGGTTGTACGCTAATAGACGAGAGTCTGCATGGTTTCGTGCTCGCAACTTTACTCGTGTGTGTGTGTGTGTATGTGTAGGACTTGGTAACTCCGTCATAGGTTGCCCAACGAGTATGCCCTCCAGGGCTTCCGTGGACAGTTACTTAACTGGATGACTGGGTTTCAAACCTGCTCGTTCCGGCTCCCGATGAAGCTGACAACGACGATGACGATCGCGATGATGACGTTGGATTCGCAATTGACTGTTGCTAACCGGGGATCGATCGTTCGCAGACTGTGGAGTTCGCTGCGATCGCCGAGTCTCGGCTTCCGAACCTTGGATCCCAGAAACGCTTGATTTTGGAGCAGCCGAGGTGGAAATTCCGCCCAAAAGCATCTCATCTGGGCTCGAAGGAGGATCCAAAGGATGAAAGGCAGACGACAAAGGAACTCTTCCTCTATTTCTCGGGCAAACGTATCGCGATATTTCATCTTACCGACTTTAATTAGCTCGCAGAGAGGAGAAAGATTGAAGAAGCCTTCGGGGATTTAAACCTCTTCTCCCGCAGTAAGATTCATCGGTAACTCGACTATTCGCTCTTTGTATTACCCAGATCGCGTTCTCCCTCGGTTTCATTCCGAGGGATAACGGAGAGCAAACAAGGAGGGAAATCACACAGAAATTTATTCCCTGTTTCTCCTTCTTTTGCAGCCGCAGCCAGTAAATGGCGCGCCTTTGAACCGCGGCGACGGTACCAGCGAGATGAGACGATTTTTCCGTCCGGTCCAAATGACAATGGCACCGCAGAGGTATGACACCGAATATGCAAATGTTGTTCTATGGGTTAATTTAGATAGCAGCGACACGGCCCAGTAATGCGATGCTGTAGCAAGTAGCTGCTTCTTGTCTGTCGTTAGTACACATCCACTGCAGAGAGGAGAGCCGGAGCGTGTATATGCGGGGCGGTTAGGGATACGACTAATTCATTACGTGGAGCAACGTGACTTATTACCCTACCGACTACGGACCTTTCTCTCTTTTCCCTTTTACCCTTGTGCATATATACGAGAGCATGTTATGCGAACATTGCTACTCAATCCAACAGCTGTTGTTGTACTACTACACACGCCCTTTCATGGCTACTCGCAATTATTTTGTACCAACGTTGAACACGAACCGCATTCTATTTTTCTCTTTTTTTCTTTCTCCGATTTATTTGCTAAAGATGCGAGGTCGTTATAATGATATTAATAGCAACAATTTGCCTCCCTTTCCCCTCGCATGTGCAACAAATGAAGCGGAAAGCATCGATATCAATCTCGAATTAGCGCCAATCGAAGGGTGCAGGCATTCGAGCGAAGATTATGGATCATCTCCGATCGGAAATTTCGATCGATGCTGATTGCAAATTTATCGGGAAATTCCGGTAGAATGGATGATTTCGAGCATTTTTGGTCTTTACGATTTTTTTCCAGACCCAAGCGTTCGAGAGATACGGGGCGTCGAAGGTGGGACCCTAACCTCACTCGACGCTACCGCCTCTGGCGGAGGGAGGGTGAAAGACACAAGGCAAATTTTCGACTTTGAATATCTCGGGAACTACGAATCGTAGAAAAATGGTTCTTTGACGAAAAATATTTGGTTTCTGGAGAGCTATCGTTTGACGCGCGTTGAAATGTTATATCTCGGATGTAGGAAAATCGAAAATTTATGGATAACGAGACCCAGGTGACACGGAGTGACTTCAGGAGTATCGATTCCCACCCTAACGCGTGACAAATTTCGTTGAGGGTTCGAGTTCCATGCACGACTGAATTTATGGGTAGTATCGATTCCCATGGAGGAACTTACAATTGAATTCTGCAGATACACTCTGTATATCAGCTGGCAGTAAATTAAAAGGAATCCCTAGGAGCGCTGATTCCTCCAATATTTTATTTTCCGTATGAATACGGTTACGGCCGTAACCGCACAGTGTTCGTTTGTGGCATTTATTTTATGGAATAGAATAATGTCGCATAACCAGTGGTCGCGTTTTAATGAAAATGCAGCCGATGAATAGACCAGGGGGACGAGGAAGGAAAAGGAAGGGAGGCGGGGAAAGATTCTTTGGTAATTATTCATACCCCAGTGAATTACCAGCGTTTTGTTAATGAATGAATAAGTGAGCGAATGAATGAATGAATGAATGAATGAATGAATACGGGGAACCCACCTATGGGATGCGCCCTGTTACAATATGAATGCTTGTTTCTTTGTGAGTTTATACATTCAATTAATATTATTCCTGTTCATTATGTAGTTGTAGGCTCCCATTATTGCGTTATACGTCATCCGCAAATGGCACGATTACGGCTGCTAATGGAAGCCCTTAGTTTCAACCCACAGGGGGATTAATTTTAGGCCGAGACTTACGGTTCGTGTGGGAATCGTTGACTGCCTCGAATCGGTCCCGTGCTTTCGGCAATTTTTGAATAAAAAAGAATTGTTTAAAAAAATTCCGTGGGAAGTCAATGAAAAATCCCCAGATGGAGGGACTCGTGGGTAAGAGGGAAGAAAAAAAAAGGAGAAAGGACGAAGGATACGAGTCGAGAGTTACGTCCGTTCAGCTGCGAGCCAACCAGGATAGGTAGGAGCGTTGCACACAAGACGTATGAATAAACGGCCCATTCACGCCAAGATAATTTCCCAACCTAACAATATCAAGTCGCCATGAATTGCCCCATGAATCTCCGTAAGCGTTTATTCGCGGTCGACGCGTAACTCTTGTGGATTTAGTGCATGCGTTCATCGGACACACCTGACCGGATTTGAGCTACGTTAAATTCGAGTCTCCTTAAAAATTCACATATTTTTTCTAGCTCCTATATATTTACCAACAATTGACAAATAAATTTTTATAACACCCTAGCTCTTGAGAAATTTTTTTTCGTGACGTCAATATAATAATTCGGATTTTAATTATCAGCATAATCTAATCCGATAGCTCATCCAATTTGAAACATTTTTCGTCCAAGAATTTTTTCTCCACCTTCCCTAGTTCCCGAGATATTCGTAATTGAATTTTTATCCCAGCTGCTTCGCTGTTTCTCCACCAGAGACGCTAGTTCCGAGTTAGGTTAGGGTTCTATCTTCAATCGCTCGTATCTCTCGAACTACTAACTCTAGAAAAAAACTGCAAAGAACGAAATCCACTAAATTCCATCCACCCTATCGAAATTTCCGGTCAGATTCTAATTTTGGCACGAAAAAAAAAATTATTTATCGCTAATTATTCTTGTGCGATACTGGATAAGGGCACGTACACAAAACTAATGCTACCGCTTTTGCCGCTGTTGTTCCATTAATATACCCGAGCGACGTTTTTCTTGCAGTGTATCTCTTTTCTCCGTGCAACGCCGTTAAATGGTCTTCATAGTTACTTTGGGTCAAAGATAAAAGTGAACTAAGCTCCAACGGTAGCGACCGGCAGTGTACGTAGCAGTCGTCGTGCCGGTGTTGGTAGTGGAGGCGAAGTAGGTGTAGCTCAAGTGGAATATTTCAGAGAAGGCAAGTCTTGACGCTTAACTGGAGCTGTTATTAACGGTTTTAATCAAGAGGGCGCTGTCTGTGTGTTCGCCGACTCCAGTGGCGTGGCCTGGCCTGGCCTGGTACAATACGTTCACTTTACTTTACTTTACGTTACGTTACGTTCAGTTTAGCTACACGAGCCGGGGGTGCGGGAGAAAAAGAGCGAGAGAGAAAGAAAAGCCTCGCGATAAGTTGGTATTAAAGTACTGACGCGCGAGAGAACTAAGCCGCGTTTTCCGGGCGTGCGAGCGAGCGTTTCGGGAGATAACGAACCGTGTCGTTAATTCGGCCTGCCTTGACGTTATGCAACGGAACCGTTTCCCCTTTATTTGCTCTCGCTGAATTACACATTTCCCGCGGCTTTACGGATGCATTCGTCGATGGCTTTTGCACCCTTTGCGGGCTGTTGGCCATTATTTTAGGGCGGTTCGGGACATCGAGTACCATTTTTCCTTTTATTTTTTTTCAATATTTCCATTTCTTTCGATGAATTTTCCAATTTTTTCCGTCCGCGAAACGAAGTTTCTTTTATTTTTTCGCCACAATTTTCGTCGTCTTCCCGTCGACGCTCGCGTTGGAAACCACGAAAGCAAACATCGGAGCAAAAGCCATCCAGTCAGCCGTCGACGAGCGGGTACACAGCTGGTATTATCTCATTTTTATTCATTCGCCACATTGTTTCTGGATTATAGGCTGTCTGCCGGTGAGATCCATTCGTCGGAACGGCACCCAGCCTCCCTCTTATGTATTTTCGTTTGGTTTATCGCACTTCACGCGATTTATTTCCGTTCGCCATCCACCGAAATATGAATTTCCATTGTTCCCTTTTTCGTTCCACCCTTCCTCGAGACTCGTTTCGACGGAAATGAACGTCTCGACTGCGAGCAACGGAAAATTCGGTCCCGTGCCTTTTCTTCTCGGCTGGTGAAAATAATTTTGCCGCAATGGAGTCATTTTTAATCGAACAATTTATCGCCTGGATATTAATTATTATTATTATTATTATTGTCGTTTAAAAAAAATTGGAAAATTTTCGGTACCAAAAATGGCACCTGATTTATCTTATCTTTTTTTTTTAAAATTATCTCGAGTTCGCGTAAACGAGGATAAGAAATATCGTGGGAAAATAGGCGGGGGGGCAGGGGGGTGAGATGGAAAACAGGAGGAACGAAATTCTTTTAATCAGGAACAGAAAAAGAATTTCAATTAATTAAAAGTAAGCGATGTTGCCGGAAAGTTGGAACTCGTCTTTTCTCGTCATCGTCATCATCGTCTCAAGTGTATCCTTTATACCCGTTTTCCTCGAGTTATAAACTATTAAGTTCAAGTGAGAAACAATTAAAAAGTTAATCAATAACAATTGACCTTTCAGCCGTGTAATCAACTTCTAACGGACAATTAATTATACCTTTTAAATGAATTCGATTAATTCCTCCCGTTTTCGACCTTTTTCTTTCCAGAACATTCCCAAAATTTAACTTCTCGTCCAAAATTTCAATTGTCTTTTTTTTACTAAAATTTCCTGTTATTCTTTTTTAATAAAAATTCCAAAAACCGATTTTTCAATTGTCTAGTCGCGCAATTTTGGACAATTTGAAAAAAATAATTTATGGAATTCGTGGACCCAGAATTTCAGATTTTTGGGGAACCGGGGGAGCCCTAATTTTTTTTCCTCCCTTATTTTAATATATTTCTCGCGAACGGGGTTGGCCGATTTTTCGACGGGCTCCCTTTGATCACGGCAGGCGGTAGTCTTTCGGCTTTCATTCGTGATACCGCTTTCTTTCATTCTCGTGTCCAATGTTAATCCAGTTATACCTGTCGAATGAATACTCAGGGTATCGGATTCTCGCATGAGAAATTTTAAAGAGACGCGGGATCGTTAAATGCAATCTGCCACTATTGACGTGGAACGCAACTACCACCACCAAGGGAGCGCGTATGGGGAAATGCATCGGGAATTATTAGAACACAGCTACGAATTCTACCGCTACTATTATTGCTGTCACTCCGCTGAAATATGCAAACAAATGTACAGGGTGATTCGTCGCGAACGTCCTTCCCTCGATTTTTCCTCAAATTTTTTTTTAACGAATTTACTATTAATTTTAAATTCCCCTTTTTCGGTGGAAAATAAATTCGAATTAATTTTTATTTTAAATATTAATTATTATTCAAGCGATTCCTCGATTTCCTCCATTTTTCTCAGACTCCAGGAATTTCTTTTCATTTTTCTTCGCGGTAACGATCCCTCCAATTTTTCTCGCGAAAGCGAGTAAGTAAGAGGCGATACTCGTAGGAACGGGGTTTTTGATATCACGAATTTGTCGTTGATAAGTTCAATGGAAGCGGCGACGGAGGTCGTATGGAAAAGATGCCATGAAAGATAACAGATTTTGAAGGAAACCTACTATCTTGTCTCCATGCGACTGGCAATACCCGCTTCTTATTTCACTGGAGAAAAGTTGGAGCGAGAAGAACTTCTCGTTTCCAGCTTCAATGGTGATATTTCCACGCTTCGCCTGTATGCGCACGTACGTGTGTTACCTTCCACGTATGCTTCGAGAGGAAGAAGACGGTAGAAGAAAAGTCGTACTTCCATTCTCGCTTTTACTTCTGTTTCCACCGGAAAGAAAACGTTATCTCTGCATAGGATGGAAACCATAAAGCCCTTGCTACCGAGCTTTTCTATCCAAAGCTCGGTCATTTATCTTCCCTGTACATAGCTTAGAAATCTTTTGGAACGTACCAAAGATCTTTTAGCTGTTGTACGAATGGATACTGATTCCTCTTTTGATTTTTACACACATCCCTCTCTCTCTCTCTTTCTTTCTTTCTTTCTTTATTTTTGTGTATATATTTTTTTAGATTTTTAAATGTGGTAGAAAAAACGGGGGGATTTTTGCATTCGAGCAGATTTTTCATACGAGATGCGAGGATTTGGGAAAAAATAGAAAATAGTGAAATGGCTAAATAAAGAAAAAATCGGATTTCGAAAAATGAAGAAATTGAAAAATTCTGGATAATTTCGGATTTTCTCGAGAATTTTATTTTTTGAAAATAGTATCTGAAATTTTCGAAAATTTCCAATGTGACAAATAAATGCATAAAAAAAAATAACTTTTTTAATAAAAAAAATTGCATCTCGCAATAAATTCGAAAATAATAATTTACGAAATGGAAAATATTAAAAATAAGAAATATTGCGTTTTGCAGTAATTTCAAAAATAATGGAACGCAAAATAAAAAATAAGAAACATTGGTATAGAATAGACAAAAAATGCGTTACATATAAAAAATTATGAAAAGCCAACCATTTGCTTAATACGACGTCGGTAAAGACCAGAGAGAGGATGTGCCGAGTGGGTGGGTACACGTGTTTCCGCGTCGAAAAAAAAAAAAGAGTAATGTTGCGAAAATGTCGTGAAAATGTATATCGACAAACAACTCGTTACATACGGCTCATAAAGCAGCGAAGCCATTATCTTTCTGAAAGGTTGGTCTCCACTCGTATATGAATAGCATCGAGTAGAAAAATGCAGATAGGGCATGGCACTCAGACGCACACACATACACACACACACGTTGGGGCCTTTTCCACTTGCCTTTTTCTCCTGAAAAACAGGGGATGCTCGAGCTTCTTCCTTTACGCGCGTTCCAAGGTATTTTCTTACCTTTTCCCCTTTTTCGAACCTCCCCTTTTTTACGAGATTGAAAATGGCCGTGTCTCTCTTTAACTTTACGACTCACTATGGTGTCACAGATAAGGACAACCGTACATACCTCGGCCTATAAACCCTATAAGCTAACGTCTCATTTTTTTATCTCCGCGACACACTGGAGAAGCGATCGGGGCTATCGACTGGTTAATTTCCTGGAAATATCGTAAATCACGCGGCCTCGTGTCCCTTTTTTTTTTTATCGGAACAGAATTTTTCTTTTTCCAGGATTTTTCAAAAATATGTAATTTTTTTTTATTCTGGGCCAAAAAAAATTTCGATATTTATCGTAATTGTATTTTTTTGAGGAATATATAAATTTTGTAAGACCCATTATTATTATTATTATTATTGTATTATTATTATTATTATTATCGTTCTTCCTTTTTTTTTTGGTAATTATTTTAATTTTGGAAAATTTCGTAAACGGCCGCGATTTCGTGCGTCGAGTATTGCCGTGACTCGAAATTTATGTATTTCGCAGTCGGGGAAAGAGAACACAGATAATTGGAACGACGACAAATGAGGAAACTGAGCAGGACGGGTGGAAAAAAAAAATATGTATGTATATCTACATATATATATATGGTTGTAAAAAAAAAGGGTACATCGTCTTGTTAACATTTCACATACAATATGCATACTCGTTTTCCCTACTACGTGTTCTCTAGTATACCATTTATGTTATACAGTATAAAGATATATTATAAAAAAAAAAGAGTCAGTCGCCGAGTTTCTCCTCTGGAGTATAAAAGAGCTGGAAAAGGAAAAACGCAATGAATTAAAGGCACGTAAAAAGTTTCAACGACAACACTTGCAGTTGTAACTCCGCGAAAGCTATTTACTGCCGTGTTTTTCAAACGATCGCGGAAAAGACCGGATTCTACGAGAAAACCGGACGTTTCGAATATCCGAGCACCCCATTTTTTCCGGATCTATCTCTCTCTCACTCTGTTTTTTTCCTTTTTTTTCGTAATGATTTTCTAGGAAATCGCG
Organism: Gasteruption jaculator; assembly: GCA_949825005.1. Taxonomy (NCBI): domain Eukaryota; kingdom Metazoa; phylum Arthropoda; class Insecta; order Hymenoptera; family Gasteruptiidae; genus Gasteruption; species Gasteruption jaculator. Next base: position 8,785,949 of record OX463776.1, read on the forward strand.
AATCGTGAAATTCCAAAAAAAAATTTGGAAAATTTTCTAATTTAAAATAAATATTCGCAAGCTTGGTGCATAATTAACGTCGATTATTTTCGTTACGTTCCTACAAAATAATCGTCATTAATTATGCACCATTCGAATTTCAACATTTTTTTTTAATTACAATTATTTTCGTGGCGCATTTTTCCTCGGAAAAATGGAAAATTGATTATTCGGAGGGAGAAGAATCGCGGAGACTTTGGAAATTATTCATTTCCAAGTATTTTCCTATACCGTAAATCTTCGAGAATGGGAATTACCTTCCTTTTGTGTATCGGTGAATGTATATGTATATACACGCTCAATAGCTGCTATCATTAAAAATGAAACATTCATAACCCTCCCCCCCACCCCCTTTTTTCCACCCTCGTTTACTCCGATGCACGTAAGACCATATATATAAAAGTGCAATACATGCATGGGGAGGAAAGCTATATAGTTCCCTCGGAAAAGACGGTACCGTTGAAGAAAGTGTAATTAATTTCCCATTTTTTCCGGGGGTATCATTAAAAGTTCATTTACTTGATAAACACGTTCGGAAACCCACCGCGTAGATTTTAATAGGAGAACATTTTCTGCCCGCTGCTACTGTTGCCGTAGCTGTAGCTGTAGCTGTAGATGCAATATACCGCTAATATCAGTCGTAAAGATACAGAGGGTCATTCATCATAGAGTGTTTCACTATTAACCACTAACGACGTCGTCGACGACACCGACGACGACGACGACGTCGACAACGACGCGGTGGCTTTTCTCCTTCCCACCGGCTATTTTTTCCCCTTCGTTTCATAAAATGTCACCCATCTGGCGAATGACAGAGTCCGAGATAACGCGCATCGGACATTCCCCGTGTGCATAAGATAAAAATGACACGCGATGCCTCGAAAATGAAATCCAAGCAACGGACGCGTGCAATTAAATTGCAATTATTTTTTTTCAAAGAGTATTGTTACTGAGGTCAAGGGATGTATGCCCCAAAAAATCGACTTTTGGAAAAAATTTTTTTTCAATTCCGGGAGACCCATATCCGATGTATTTTTTTCCGAGGAATCCATTTTCATTGTCAAAGTTCAAAATTTCCTACGGGAAACACGATTTTTCCTCAAAAAACCTACTTTTTTCCAACTTCCGCTGGGATTTCGTCTAATTTGACCTTGGGAATCGATTCTACGGGAAAAATTACCCCTAGAAATGACTTGTCCAACCCCATTTTTGAAACTTTAATTTTTACCCCATTTTTGGGGGAAGGGGTAGGCATGCCCAAAAAAATCGACTTTTCGAAAAATTTTTTTTAACTTTCGGGAGACCCATATCCGATGTATTTTTTTCCGAGGAATCCATTTTCATTGTCAAAATTCAAAATTTCCTATGGGAAACACGATTTTTCCTCAAAAAACCTACTTTTTTCCAACTTCCGCTGGGATTTCGTCTAATTTGACCTTGGGAATCGATTCTACGGGAAAAATTACCCCTAGAAATGACTTGTCCAACCCCATTTTTGAAACTTTAATTTTTACCCCATTTTTGGGGGAAGGGGTAGGCATGCCCAAAAAAATCGACTTTTCGAAAAATTTTTTTTAACTTTCGGGAGACCCATATCCGATGTATTTTTTTCCGAGGAATCCATTTTCATTGTCAAAATTCAAAATTTCCTATGGGAAACACGATTTTTCCTCAAAAAACCTACTTTTTTCCAACTTCCGCTGGGATTTCGTCAAATTTGACCTTGGGAATCGATTCTACGGGAAAAATTACCCCTAGAAATGACTTGTCCAACCCCATTCTTGAAACTTTAATTTTCACCCCATTTTTGGGAGAAGGGGTAGGCATGCCCAAAAAAATCGACTTCAAGAATTGACCGATTGACCCACTTTTGAAAACAGGGAGTCGTTATTTGGGGACCTCTTGTAACTTTCTACAATAAATTATTAAAAAAAAAAAAGAAAAGATGGATACGGTGTAATCTACATACGCTCGCAGATGAGCACGACAAAGAACAGATAGCGTCAAAAGGAATAACTGTCGTAGCGTCCCACATGGCGGATTTAAATATAATATAACATAAACGCGTAGGACGAAAGTAGGTACTGGAAAGTGCCTTTCCTTTGTTGTCGAAACGTTCTGTCGACGATTAATATTCACAAGTACAATTTATATTAAGGAGACAAAAGGAACGCAACAAAGAGACACTCATCATTCTTCTTTTCCCTTGTACTTCTTTTTTTTATCCCCGTCGTAAACGAAGTCCCTCCTTCCAGGATCGCGGCGTCTTCTTCCTGGATCTTCGGACAAAGACGGAATTTCGAAATTCCAAATACGACATTTTTCGGGGATTCCAAAGTAGTTGACTCATACGGTAAAAAATCAATTAATGAAGAGTGCGAATTTAAGAGAAAAAAAATATATTTATATTTTTTTAATAAAAATATCTAGAACGATCATATAAGGGAGGATATGCGTTTCGGAGTCGATCGATGGTCTCGAAAGCATCTCCTGGCACCGGTTGGAGGTTCGGTCGGTTGGAAACTGGTAGTTTCAGGGCGTAAGACGAAACCAAACCGTGGCTTAATCTCGATAATGACGATAGAAAGAGAGAGAGAGAGAGAGAGAGAGAGAGAAGGGCACTGGAATTATCCAAGGCGAGAGCTGCAAAATTTCAATTAAGACACGTAGAAAATTGATCTTCTAATACCTCGAGAGCCATTCGCCTTTATGTTTGCGCTGGCGGTATCCATCCGCAAGGATATTTCCTGATTTCATTTCTTCTACGTCTACGTCTTTTCTCCCTGGAATCTGGAAATTACGTCTACAGTGTATACGTACACGTGTAATGCTCCGCGGGCATGATTAACAACCCCATGGCGGCACGTGAACCGCCGCTGGATGAGAGAACCACCCCTTTCGCGATTCACGATTGCGGTTCTTAAGTGCTTCTTGATTGTGGATCAAAAGAGGGAGGAAAGTCGAGACCAAATATCGACTGTGGAAATCTCCAAAAATTTTTTAAAATATTTTTTCGAAGTACCAAAGTCGAAGCAGGAGGAGAAAAAAAGGTGAAGTGGACCAAGTCCATCGTTCTGGGGGTGGCCATGCGGTTTGGAGCACCCCCAGTCCTGAATCCTACTGTTCATCCCCTCCCCATCTCTGGAAATTTTTTTGGAACTTTTTCTAAGTCCCAAAATGAAGCAGGAGGAGAGAAAAAAAAGAAGAAGGAGAAGCGAAACCCTATGCAACTATTGTACAATCGCTGCATCTGAGCCTCAGCCTCAGCCTCAGCCTGAGCCTGAGCCTGAGCTTGAACCAATGTCGAAGTGACATAAGATTCCTTCACGTGCAGGAGGAGGTAATTCCAAGGCGTGGTGGTTGGTGCCTTCCAAAAGTGATTTTTCTCCAGCGAGCGCAACACAGCGATCATAATGGGCATGACAATATAAAAAGCCGAGTCTCGAGTCATGGAAGATTCCAGAGGAAAAAGTCGATGATTACTGTAAAGAATTCCCGTTACTCCGAGACCCACCCTTATGTACTACCGCCGCGTTCCAGAGGTGGAGAGACTCATGTATAAGTTATACAGCAGATGACTGAACATATCCCAAGGCGTGTCCAGCTAATATGACTGATTGCAATCTGAGGTACCGTCTTTTTTCCCTGCTCGTCGTGCTCTTTCTCCTCCTCCTCCTCCTCCTCCTCCTCTTTTTCTCCAGCATCACATCCTTCTCGTTCGCTCCTTGACTGCCGCTATCCTTTATTTTGTCCAGCATTTTTACCCGGTTCGGCTATAATAAGAAGAGTCACGTTTCGATCGTTGCAGACGTTTCTGTTACTACTCTGGCAAACGAGAGAAGAAGAAGAAGGAAAAGACGAGTCAAGGTTACAACCTTCATCAGCAATAGTGGAGAGATTCTGCACCTGTGATAATGCAACTCCGGTATTGATTACCCGTGGATGATCGTTACGTCGCGTCATTTCCCCAACGAGCGAGAGCTCACCTCCAGCGTCGCCCAGTCGATCGGAACTCCTGCGAATCCCGAGGTCGAAGTCCGAAGATGGTTGGCGTTTCCATTTGACGCACTCCGAAACGATTTTGGGGCAAAATGAATTTTGGGGCAAAGCGAATTTGCGGCAAGGCGATTTTGGGGCAAAGCGAATTTGGGGCAAAATGAATTTTGGGGCAAAGCGAATTTGGGGCAATATGAATTTTGGGGCAGAGCAATCTTGGGGCAAAGCGAATTTGGGGCAGAGCAATTTTGGGGCAAAGCGAATTTGGGGCAAAGCAATTTTGGGGCAAGGCGATTTTGGGGCAAAATGAATTTTGGGACAGAGCAATTTTGGGGCAAGGCGATTTTGGGGCAAAGTGGTTCCGAAGCAAAGCAATTTTGGGGCAAAGCGAATTTGGGGCAGAGCAATTTTGGGGCAAAATGGTTTCGGGGCGAAGCGACTTTGGGGCGAAGCAATTTGATTCCACCCCAACTTCATGATATTATTTTGGTCGAATTTGAGAATAAAAGCGGTTCTTTTTCGCACGAATTCGCGCGCATCCGTTGCAGGGCCGTTAAGAAGCGTTACTTCCACTTCGTCGACGGCTCCTGAAACTCCCTTATTTGTTTTCGCCCCAATAAAAGTCCGACGGTAACGCGGAAAGAGGGAGGATCTCGCGACGACGATGGCACAGCCATATGGAAGAACCGTAAAAGGCCCGGGAAGAAGACAAAGAGTCTGCGAATCTAAACAGGGCCAAGAGTTCCACTTTTTTTTTCTTTTTTATGGCGCGCGGCAATGGTATTTTATAAACTCCTTGCCATCCGGGTCATAAAAGCGGAATATCGTTCATAAACTCTATATACAGCGTGCATAAAAGCTTATGGTTTCATGATATATATATGTGTACGTATGTACGGGAGTTCGGAGGGTGAGTGTGTGTATGTGGGGGTTAAGGAACAAAAGAAGTGGAAACCGTGGTAATATACAGAGTGTCCGGAAAATGGGCTTTCGGGTACCATTTTTTTCGTATTTTTAATATTAATCTCTTATTTATTTAATATTTAGATCGAATACCGCGATAATTGAATTTTTTTTTGCACGCGCAAATGAAGAAGAAGGAAGGCTAGCTAACGAGAGGCCACGGTAATTGGCCGAGGCGGTTTGAAAAATTCCAACTATTTCCCTGAGACATTTCGAAGGGAGTAATTAAGAGTTACCTAATCGGGCTACTTGCACCTTTAATGCCCGCCGGTAACGGTTAGGTAACAGCGGCAACGCGTACACACGTGCACGTATGCACACGTATATGCATAATCCTCGGCAGAAACGATGCATTTATGTCTTTAATGCATTGTTGCACCGTAGATGATAACTCGGAGCTGTATAATATTAAATCCGTAAGTTCCTGGGCAGTAATCGTATCTTCCCTTGACCACTTACAATAACTGGTAGGTAGATTGCTGTTTGGTTGTACGGTTAGTTGGTGGGTTGGTCGGTCGGTCGGTCGGTCGGTTGGCTGACTGGCTAGTTGTTCCAGCTAACCCATACTGCGCCAAGTGAATTTAATTCACTTTACGCTACCGGTGGAGAGGAAGCTCCAGTATGAAACTCGTTACAAGTTCCACTCTAATTGCGTAAGCCGAGTCAATATAATAGTACCTAGTCCAGAAGCTTATGTCATAAAAGAGATCAGACAGAAGGCTGCAGGGTATTATGTCCTCTGACCTAACATACACGGCTATACGTGCGCTCCGAATTTCAAAGGTTCGCCCGCAGGGAAACCTCATTCTTGGCCCCACCAGGCAGAGCCATGGTCGTTTTTAGGGGGTGGCTGCCGGTCAGCTTTCGGAACCACCCAATTTTTAATTGTCTTTTTTTTTCTTTTTAAAGGAATTTAGGCCAAAACAATTTTGGGGTGAAGCGATTTCGGGGCAAAGTGGTTCTGGAGCAGAGCAATTTTGGGGCAAAGTGAATTTTGAGGCAGAGCAGTGCTGGGACCTAACGAATTTTGGGGTAAAGTGACTTTTGGGGCAAAATGACTCGAATACTGACTGTTACCCACCGGACTGGGCTTCTGGGATGTCGCGGCCCGAAATGCCGAGGGTTTGAAAAAGAAGGAACAGTGCGACTAACGGATGTTACTTTACGAGTGCCATGATACTAAAGATAGCGCGGTTAAAAGAGCTTTTCGCGGTATTTTCCCTCCAGGCCTTCTTATAACCTAATACCCCGGTACCAAGCCCGGGTACGTAGCGGCTAAAAGTTTTATCTCACTGTTGCTTCTGGTGCTAAACTTTCACGATGCCTTTTCCTTCCTTCCTTCCTTCCTGCCTATTTACCTAGCAGCCGCCGTTTCTACCTACTTTCCCGTACCTACAATGCCACCCTTAAGATTAGGTACGACTTCCTTTTATTTTTAGCCTTTTTTTTTCTTCCAACGAATGTAAAGAAACGCAACATACGCGTCTCTGTGTGTGTTGTGTCTGTGTGCGTGTACGGGCTTTGTACGTACATACGTACGTCTAAGGTATCTAGAGAACTTGTCTAGTCAGCGGAATCTCGTTTTGTCAAGCGTAGACGATCCGTCCCGCTGATATCAAGTGACATCCTGTAAGAAATGCTCCATCACTAGTTACCTACACGATGTTTCTCGAATTTTTATGTACAGGCAACTCGGGGCTTGGCTGCATGACTAACTAAAGACGAACTCGCCTCGACTGCTTCGTTTCGAGAAATGACAATGGAACTTCTTCACGGGAAGGCAGGTTTTTCTTCTCTGCTGATCCTTATTTCTTCCTCCAGCTATATATATAGAGAGAGAAAGAAAAAGAGAGAGAGAGAGAAAATCCTGCTATATTATTTTTGCAATTTTTTTTATAGGGACAATGGCTAGCTAATTACTATTAATAATTAATACTAATTATTAATACTTTTTTTATAGTTTATATTTTTTTCAATATTTTTTTTATGGTGACAATGGCCACACTAATTAATATTATTAGGAATACAAAATTGCGAATTATGATATCGTGAATTATTAATGACATAGAATTTTTTTTTGAATTCGAATTTTTGAAAAGTCGCTTTTTTTTAATTACAAGTTTGCGAAAAATAAATTTGAAAATGCAATATTTTTTTTTTTTCAATTGCTAGGGTTTAGTTAAAAATTCAAATTTTTGCAAATGTCGATTCTCCTGAATTATAAATTTCAAACGGTGATTTTTGGAAACCACAAAATGGCTATACAAATTTTTCCATCCCAAAAATAGCAAACATTTCGGTGACAAATTTTTTGATTCAAAGAAAAAAAATTAATATCACCACGTTCCCGGATGATTCGATCGATTTACATCAAGAGAACACATTTTTCCGGGCACAACAAAGTCCTACGTTGCGTCGGGTCGTCAACTCCCTCGGGACGTCATAAATGGGTGAAAAAGTGGTACCGAATAATGAAACGCGACAGTATAGGAAAGAAATTGACGATGTATGGTAATGAATTCTTTGATCGACGAAGCAAAGTTGCATATACGCGTTGCTCGATAACGTTATCGGGTGTATATATATACATATATATGTATAATCAAGCAAGCAAGCAATGAACCAACTAACCAACGATGGTATAAAGGCAGCCTGTCGATGCTAATCTCGGGGAACGGGATTTAAATGCGTTTACGCCTCGGACAACCTCTCGCGATCACGGGTGGTGAAGCTTCATAATTGGATTCGATTGTCTCGGGAGCTCGCTGGAATATGCAAATGAATGGACCCGATCGACCGACAGACAGACAGACGGATGCTTTTCTCCTTTCCTCCACCTTTGGCTCTAACCTACCTGCGACTCAGTCTTTCTCTCTCTCTCTCTCTCTCTTTATTGTCTATGAAGGTACAAATGTACCCACATATGGATGTTTCCTTTCACGTGTTTCGACTGATACGAATGTAAATTGAAAATGTCGGATTCGCGGTTTCCTTTTTTTCCGATTCCCTTTTTCCTCCTTTCAATTTTTGCCTTTTTTCGATTTTGCATGATCGGGAAAGATTTTTAAATTGAAAATTTCGAAATTATAAAAATCATTTTCGAAAAATCAAAAATTCGGAATTTTTCCCCCCAAAAAATGGATTTTCCCAAAAATTCCGCGGGAGGATTCGCGATTTGTAATTATTTGATAATGATTTTGACAAAAATTCGCCCTCAAAAATTTCTGATTTTCAGAGAATATTTTTCCGAGCGTAAAAAAAAAAAATATTTCCCCACGAAAACACATTTTCCCCCAGATTTAGAAAAATTCACTAGAGGGATGCAACCCCGGCTATTTTTTTTCCTTCTTTTCCTCCCTTGCTCGTTACTTACTTTCTTCTTACGGTTCGATACTATTACCACCGGTACCTCCTACTCCTCCAATTCCGTTCCTTTTTATCACACTTACGTCTACTCTCTATTTTCAATAAAAATGTTTAATAATGACGGTACAGGAATTTACGCTAGGAAGGGTTTTACGACTGTTATAATAAAAGCATTTGATGAAAAAAAAAAATGAGGGGGTGGGAAAATCCGCGGGAGTACGGTTGTTATTGGTCGAAGGGTCCCTTTATTATTATTTTTTTTTAAATAAACAAATAACGAATAAACGCGGATCCGGGGTGTCGACGAATTTTCCTCTTTTTTCCGCGGTATTATTCTCGATAAAGAAAATCTCGCACCCTCGATCGTCTCGAAAAATAGCGAAGTCGAATCCATCCACCGGGAATTATTTATTCGCTCGAAAAATAAAGGGAATAAATACCGACACGCTGCTAATTTCAATAGATTCCTTCCATTTACTAATTCAACGTTTAGTTTGATGATACCGGCAAGCTTTTAAATTCAACGGCAATGCAGCGAAGGAACTAATGGCGCTACCTTTTGCTGCACTTTAATCAGCATAAAATTAAGGGACACGGCAGAGTTAACCCGCTGCGTGCATTGCAACTTTAGGGTTGCATCGTCCAGGGGCTTTGTTCCGCTTCGCTGTTTTCGATAGGTTTCATTACCATTTTCGGGCGTTTTTTTTTTGCACCAGCAGAGGAAAAAATGCTGTGTTTCAAAAACTCGAAAATGGGAAATCCTTTTTTTTTTATTAACAAATTTCGAATTTCCCTCTATAAATTGACGATATTTTTCCACTAAAAAAAATATTCGAAATTCGAAAATTTCCGATTAAAAAAATAAAAAAAAAAATTGCCGTTCCCACGCGAATTTCCTTGTTCACAATCGTCACGTAATAAATTCCCGCAATTGCTCGCGTCGTTTGCCGCGAAGGCATAATTTTTCCGTGAAATTTTACACGATCCGCGGGGACTGAAAAAGAACCATCCCTTATTTTTGTCCCCAAGGTTCTCCTTTTATCACCTTTTCTTGTTTCTCTTTCGTTCTCCAAACTCGTATCCCTACCCGGTTGTTGTTGTTGTGTCGTCGTTAGGTATAAATATTGTAAGCTATTAATCTTGAGACCGAAAGCTCATATATCAGCTAAACAGGAAAGAAGGAGAGAGAGAGAGAGAGGAACGTAGTAAGTGTAAGTGTCGGTGTAAGTTCAAGTGTAAGTGTAAATGTCGCGCGGAAAATTGTAGAAAACGAAACTCACATTAGCTCTAACAGCAGCCTCTTATCTCGCAAACTGGTTGCTTTTAAATCAGTCTTGTAGATTTAGTATGGAAGCAGCTCCTGCTCTCTCCTCCTTGCACTGCATATATAATCATCATTTTCTCTATTTTTCAGAACCTCATCTTTTCCCTTGAAAATAAGAAGCTGGAAAGTCCTTAGTGGGAGATCAAGTAAAAAAACCTTCCTCAAAGTTTTTATATAATTCCTGATTATTTTTATTTTTGTTTTATTTTTACTTTTATCATCATCATCATCATTATTATTATTATTATTATTATTATTATTATTATTATTATTATTATTATTAGGCAAATTCCAAGCAAAAAATATTTCTTCAAGTATTTATCCAATTTTCAATGATTATGTAATACCTAGAAATTTTTGCTTTTTGTAGAAAAAAAATTTGAGAATTCTGAAGTTTGTCTTTAAAATTGAAAAATTTTGAAAAATAAAAAAAAATGATCTTTCGGCCTTTGCTTTGCATCCTCGAAGTTTCAAAATTTCCCCTAAAAGTAGAAAAATCATATTTTTTTTTCTCCCTTCAAAACGGACCCGCGAAATTTCGATAAAAAATCGAACAACACTCGTCGATGGCAACTTCGGACCAATATCGTCTCGGCGCAGCATCCTCGCTGCAATCTCTTCCTCTCATCGGATTCTCCCGACGGAGTTTTCTTAATTCCTCGCTTCTCATCGTTTTTTTTTTCCTATTTTTTTTTCCAGTCTTTCCTTTTGTTTGCCGGACTTTGTTATTCTCCACCGCAAGTTAGCTCTTAATTGTTCCCTTTATAAGACAGGTAGAGGTGGTGCTGATGAAGAGTTCCCACTTCCCACTTCCCACTTGTGCCAACTTCCTCGTAAAACTTGGAAGATGCAATTATTGCGGAATGAGTTTTCTCTCATGGATTAATAAAGGGACAAATTCGTAACTTCTGGTTATCCGCTAATTGAATTCCGTGTGTTTCTTTTTTTTTTTTCCTTTTTATTTTTAATCCACTTTCGAAATTTATTCATTCTTCCGCTTTATTTTTCAGCAGCCGGGAAAAACATCCCCGGTCGGGAGCTGCTAACTCGGTTAAGGTGCCGTCATCAGCGGGTCAGGAAATTTTTATGAGGTCGAACTTGAGGGAACATTCGCTATTAATTTTAGGCGAACCTCGAATTTAATGCATTTTCCCGCAGAAAAAAAAAATTGCAGGAATTTTTATGGTAACGAATTCGGGCGAAATCGACAAAAGAAAGAAAAAAAAATCGACATTCGGGTAAAAATCTAATTTTATTGAAGAATCTTAATTCAATTTTTTTTTTTCAAGCGAAATTTGCATTCGATGCAGAAAAAAAAAATTCAATTTCAGGTGAGACATTTTCCCAACAGGTGAACCGTTCATACGAAAGGTGAGAATTTCTTGGCATCCCGTATATTGAAAAATGCAACTTGCATCGACTGCACACATGCACATATGTATGTGTGTGTATGTGTGTGTGAGGGGGGGTATGTGCATATTGAGCCACATAAGAGGAAGGTATTATCTGGTGCATTGTGCACCGGAATATCTGTATTTATCCGAGGCGCTTATAGGGATCGAACGTAACCGATTTAATGTTTGAATATATAATACCTGTTTCGTAACACTCACACATGTAGGCTACACACCTACTTGGTGCAAATCGAACCAAAAATGAAAATAAAGCGGAGCCAATGTGACAGTTTCCATTGCAATCCGTGTCTCGAGGACTCGTGGCGCGGATAAAAAATATGCGTTTATCGAAATTTCGAAAATATGCATGCACGCGAATTTCATCGATTCCGCGATTTCCCCCTGGGTCATTTTTCCAACGCCGATTCAATTCAATCGAACCCCAATTTTCTCACGCAAGGGGGGGAAACGAGGGCATTTCAATTTATATTATTATTTATTATTATATTTTATTTTCATTCATTTTATTTATCACGGTATTAATATTTTTTTTTAATCTTTGGTGAATTCGGAAATTCGATTTTTTCGATATTTTAATCATTTTTAATGACCACTTTCAATATTTCGTAATTTATGATATAAATTACGAAATTTATATCATAAATTATTCATTAATATTATGTTATAAATTAAAAAAAAAATTTATAACATAATATTAATTATTAATTTAACGAGTTTTCCATTTAATTGGTAGCCAAAGTAATTTTCGTGAATTTAATTAACGTGATATTTAATTCTGGATGCTGCTGAAAATTTGGAAAATTTGCTCATTTATAGTATCAGTTACGCGGGTAATAAATAATAAAAGTAATCAACAATTTAATTGAGCATCAATTTTCCTACGAAAATAATACACATTTTTTTCCTTTTGAAAAAAAAACAAAAAAATTGTAACTATTCTCAATTGGTTTCGAAACGATTGTGTTTCAATTAAGTGACACGACGAAGCAGGACATTTTGGATATTTAATCATTCACAGTATCAATAATATTGACTCGTAATTTATGACATTGGTAATGTAGCAGTAATTAATAATTCAACAAGTTTCCATCCGAATCAGCAGTCACTGGCTTTCTATGAGATAAAATGACGTGATATTTAACGTAGAACAATATTGAAAATTTCTCTGTTATCTAAAAATTATTTATAATACCGGAATTCTTCGTTGCAACGAATAATTAATCGTTAACAATTGTTTACTGTTGCTATTAGTTTTAATTCCCATCATTTTCATCACCACTTTTTTTTTATTAAATACCATTATTTTAATTAGAATTTTTTAAAATAATTTCAGTAAATAAAAATAGCATTTTCTTTTTTTCAAATAATTAGGGGCCACTAATTATCATTAATATTACCATTATTTTAATTATTATTATTTTTTAATAATTTCACTAAATAAAAATGGTATTTTATTTTTTTTAAAATAATTCAAACCGTATTTTGTTGATTTCCGTGGTTATGGTGAGTCAATGCAGACCGAATGCACTTGAAATTTGCATAAAAAAAAAAGAGAGAGACGGCAAGAGTTCGGTTGCAGTTAATTCATATCGATATAACCAACCACACAATTATGATTTAAACGACGGAATAAATTGAGTTTGCATTTGTAAGCCTCCTTTTCAATTACTATTATATTATTCCCCCCCCCCCCTTCCCCCCAGTTCCCTTCTCTCTTTCTCTCACGTCATGTATCAATTCTACTGGAAAGGATTAAACGTTCTCTCTCTCTCTCTCTCTCTCTCTCTCTCTATCTATTTTCCTCTATTTTCCCGTCGCTCTCCGTCTCTATTTTTCCCTCGATTTTTCCCAACCTCCCTCTTTCTCCCTTCCCTCCCGAAAATCCTCTCGTCGTTCCATCAGTATGGAATCAACATCAACCCGGAAACGAGGGATTGCCATGGAAGCCATAATATCCTGAAAATAATAAATCTGCTAATTAAAATTTCATACACACACGACGACAATACGTCACGCATACACGCCTCTCCACTTTCGTTATTGATACATTACGGATTAATTGCCAATGCATGAAACAAGGCCGTTATCGCACAAGGGATGGAACGAAAACATGTTTTTCCACCCCGTGCTGTTGCCCCTCCGCGTTTCTGCGCTAATTGAAAAGAAAACAAAGAAGCGGAAAAACTTCCGCGAAGGACATATTTTTATAATGGCGAGTTTCGGATTAAATCGAATTTCGCCTTTAATTGCAAAAAAAATTCGATTTCGAATTTTTCATTATGAATTTTTTTTTATTAGGACAAATTTTGCCTTTAATTGCAAACAAAATTTTTAATTATTCCCATTAATTGCAATAATTCCAATATTTTGAATTTTAAAAAAATGTTCTTTCCCAAAAGAAAATTATCCCTTTCTCTCGAATGCACCCATACGACAAAATACACACACACACACACACGCATACATGTAAACACACAAATAAATTGGAAGTGCAGTAGGTACAGAGAAGAAGGACGACTCGACCCAGCCGGGGAAGATAGCGACACCCGAGACTGCAACATGCAACGAGCGATGCAATGACTTTTACGAGATCTCTTCTCTTTTCCCTCTTGCGCTCGGTTGCGGGAGAGAAGGAGAGGAGACGAGCTTTGCGGCTGATTCCAAGGCTCGGCGGGGACGCACACACGCGTGCATGCGTGTGCAAGTGCATGCATCCTACCGATACCGGTACCGGTACCGGTACCAGAACCAGAACCATTTGCCCGCGACTCCCATGGACCCCGATGGCAACTGGACGGAATTAAGTTGTCGGTAGATAGAAACACGGTCGTCTTCCTTCTCCAACTTGTCTCTTTGCTTGTCGTGTGTTTCGATGTTTCTTTCTTTCTCTGTATCTCGCAGTTCGATCGTGGCACATTGCCATTGCAACGGAATTGCCGCGACATTAACTACCACCGCCACAATTTACACGCACCTAACACACACACACACACACACACACACACACACATGCGTGCATCGAGGGAGACACACGTGGAGGCTGGGTTCGATCCCGAAAGATTTATTCGAGAAACTAGAAATTAAATGAAAGGAAGGGAGGGGGAGGAGGGGGGGGGGGGTCAAGGGAACAAAAATGCGCGCAAGTATTTGGACAATTTCAATATATTGCAGGTACGAGATAAGTCCCCGGGGTGTAATAAACATCCGAGCTTTTGTGGCATCGGTAAACCCTAAACACACACACACACGGGAGCGTGGAAACCCATACACGGGAAAGGCTCGGATTAAAATCGGTTGCTATTCAATCGCAACGACTCTTGTATATATTTATCGACGCTACATATTTCCAACTCGGGTCGCGTAAATCTCGAGAAATCTGTACCTACCGATCGGTCAATTTGCTGCTTACGTTAGTCCCGATCACGAGATCGGCCGCGGCTGACAATGAGCGATAATAAAATAGGACCGACGCCGGTCATCGTTTGCGGGATTTTATCGAAAGATTCGTTTTCTCGCGTCCGCGACCGGCAAAAGAGGGTTTCGCTACGAAATGATCGTTAAAATTAGAAAAATCGAAAAATTCTGGGAAAAATAATGGGGTTTTCTCGAATTTTTTTTTTTTTTTTTTTTCGCTCAAACGTTGGTACCCGCTTTAACATGGGAGGTCTTGGAGAAAAACGTCGACAATGTTGACGCAATTAAAAAGTACCGTGCAAACGTCGTCCGGCGATTCTCCGAAATCGACTATTTTGCATTTTAACATCGGCGCGGCATCGATCCGAGCTTGAGCTTCAGCTTCGTTAGTTGCACCGGTTGGGTTTTGCTCCTGTGCCAGAGGATGCCGAGATAAAGTAGCAAAGTAGGACTGGTCTTTTAATGAGACGTTTCTCAAAGCTAGTCCTATGCCACTACCGGGAATCGAACTCGCGACTCCGGATTTTCAGCCGGTAATAATCAGGCGCGGAATGGAAAAATGCGTTATATTGCAAGGGAGCGCGTCGCGGATCTCGATCCCACGCTGGTGTTAAAAAAAAAAACCTACCCACCCGGTCGGTGTCAACGAAACACCGACGTGGCGCGAGACCCGAGTTCCTATCAAATGCTAGGAGATGAAGATATGAGAGTAACCTTTCGATTCGTTAAATGTCAGACGTGAAAGGACAAGTGAGGAGGCATCGCGTAACGAGAAAGCTGCGCCGCAAAGTGGAGCATCCAGGCGCATTCCAGAAGCGCACTCGAATTTTTCCTCGGCTTCTGGAAAATTTTTCCAATTTTTGTTATTATTAATATCGTTATTGTAAATCGATATTGGGTCGGTGCAAAATTATTATTTGCCGGAAGAGGGCGTTTCCGAGGCCGAAAGGCCCTGGAGAAAAATGTCAAAAGACTAAGAAAATCGAGTGTAGGTCCATTTTCTGACATTCTTATGCCGTTTTATGGTAAAAAGTGGACCTGGGTGGGCGGAATTTCGTGAGTTAGCGTGAACAAATGCGATGGAAGGAGGCAGAGGCAGAGGCAGCAGCGGCTTGGGAATGGAATTAAGGGCGAGCAGGAACAAAAAGCGAAGGAAGAAAAGAAGGGTACGAAGAAAGAAAGAGGCTTCCTAAGTTTGTGTAGTAGTTAAATGTAGGAGAGGTTGATTGCTGTTGGTATAAGGAAACCGTAGTCCCAAGGTGAACGATACAAGAAGTCTGTTAAACTGATGTTTGCGCAGTTAACGTCGAGGAACGGATAACCGATACGTAAGCGTGGGCGTGTAGAATTCTAGAAGAGGTCCTGGGAACCTATTACCATCCTTTTTTTCCTTTTCGCCATCTTCCCTGGATTTTTTTTTTTGCCTTCCTACTCCCTTTCTCTCCGACTCCTCGTCCATTCTTCCTTTAACACTTCTCTCGTTTCCTTTTTTTTCTATGAAATGCGGAAGCGAGACGTAAATAACGTTAATTCCTTCGATCTTCTACCTGTCGACTCAATGACTATGATGTCTAAGGTAATTGCATCGACGTGCCTTTTGTATCTTTCTCTATACCAACTCATGAAAGTAACGATAGATCGTTTTATGCAGGTTGTTTCTCTGATAAACGAGGTCCCGATGATTATGCGCTCTTTAATGATATCCATAACGTAAACACACGCCTGTCCCGGGTAGGTATTTATCCCGCGAAATAAAAATAAGAAAATAAAAAGAGGAAGAAGAAGTGGAAAAATTATGGAAAAATTGCGAAATCGTGGAAAACGTGGTTTGGCCGTAAATGGACCATTCCGAACCGCGAGACGAACGAAAAAGGCCAAGATTGCGTCAGAGCTTGGTGGAACAGAAAAAAAAAGTTGCATTTTAACGCGTGCAACTTTGTGGGATTGGTCTTCGAGTGCAATCCGAAAATGCTATGACTGTGAAAATTGGTAGTTATGGTTTTTTTGAAAAAACAGGGATTCGAAGGTAAACCCAAAAAAATCGACTTTTGGAAAAACTATTTTGTACTTCCGGGAGACCCATATCCGATGTATTTTTTTCCGAGGAATCCATTTTCATTGTCAAAATTCAAGATTTCCTACGGGAAACACGATTTTTCCTCAAAAAACCTACTTTTTTCCAACTTCCGCTGGGATTTCGTCAAATTTGACCTTGGGAATCGATTCTACGGGAAAAATTACCCCTAGAAATGACTTGTCCAACCCCATTTTTAAAACTTTAATTTTTACCCCATTTTGGGGGGAAGGGGTAGGCATGCCCAAAAAAATCGACTTTTGGAAAAAATTTTTTTGCATTTCCGGAAGACCCATATCCGATGTATTTTTTTCCGAGGAATCCATTTTCATTGTCAAAATTCAAGATTTCCTACGGGAAACACGTTTTTTCCTCAAAAAACCTACTTTTTTCCAACTTCCGCTGGGATTTTGTCAAATTTGACCTTGGGAATCGATTCAGCGCGAAAAATTACCCCTAGAAATGACTTGTCCAACCCCATTTTAAAAACTTTAATTTTTACCCCATTTTTGGGGGAAGGGGTAGGCTTGCCCAAAAAAATCCACTTTTGGAAAAATTTTTTTTGGACTTTCGGGAGACCCATATCCGATGTATTTTTTCCCGAGGAATCCATTTTCATTGTCAAAATTCAAGAATTCCTACGGGAAACACGATTTTTCCTCAAAAAACCTACTTTTTTCCAACTTCCGCTGGGATTTTGTCAAATTTGACCTTGGGAATCGATTCTACGGGAAAAATTACCCCTAAAAGTGACTTGTCCAACCTCATTTTTAAAACTTTAATTTTTACCCCATTTTTGGGGGAGGGGGTCGGCAGGTCCAAAAAATTCGACGAAAGGGACAAGACTGAGAATGAAACGCATCATTTTTTGTATCTACTCGCAGCATCTACACACACACACTGAGGTTAATACATATGTATGTACCATTAAACTGTAAAACGTCTTTGATTTTGAAATGGAATTGGTAATTCGTTTGAGAATATATCGCCTTATTATTTGCCGATAAATCTATTACATCTAACACAATTGCGTCAGAGCGGAACGAACCGTACCGCGTGAGAACGTAACTTCGCTTTGAACAGCTTTGAAAGGATAATCGGTCTTATTCTCATCGCAATAACGAGCTTTTTCCTTCGCGTAAATGTATAGTTTACTTTGAAGTTCACTTCGGATGGGATTTTAATTAAGATGATTAAATACGGGAAGGAGGCATCCAGAAGATGCCGCTCGCGTAACAGGAATCGAACCTGAAACTTCAAAAAACCGATACTCATCCATCCGAGCGAGTCAGACTTTCCCTTGGTATCGGCAAAAATCGTTATCGAAGATTAATCATGTGCCAAAACCTCGCCACGAATATTTTTATTAATCGCCAGTCCAATAATAAACAATTCTCCAGCTAGACACTAATTAATTTGGAAAGTACTAATTATCGGCAATTTTTTTTCTCAATCAAATTTCTGAAAATTGTAGCAATTTTTGATACTAATTTTGTCTCGTTATTGGAAATGACAGAAAATTGATTAATTTGTAAGGTATCCATGATCAATTTTTTTAATTAAAAAAATATCGATGAATGATCGATGATTGATATTTAAAACAGCAGGAATTGGTTTAATTGCCAAGTGGCAGAATATGATTTACGTCGTTTTGATGACCGGTAATAAGGTCGAAAAAAAAAATAGAAAGAAATCGAAGCGTAACAGCGATGTTGCTCAATTACATTTAAGAAAGAAAAAAAAAGGTGAAAGTAGTTATTTATTCTATAGGACATCAATTGACGTTACTTGATTTCCATTACTGAGCTGAAACGATCATCGTTCTACGTCTGTTCCTTCCGGTGCATTTCACTTTATCTCTTTCAAGAAGATCCTCTCTATGTACATGTAAAACTATTTTTTTTATTATTATTATTATTATTATTATAGAAAATTGTGATTTATTATTATTACTAGAAAATTAATTTTCCATTATTATTATATGGAATATTATTTTTCTTTCTCTCTCTCTCTCTCTATATCTATGCCAATAAAAAAAATGTAGATTCTCCCCAAAATTATAGAAATCGCTAGAACAATTTTTAAAAAAACTAGATACTTATTTTTCTAAATTAAAAACCTGATATATATACCAAAAAAAAAAATTTATAACACCAATTTGCTAATTATCACCACCCCAATTTCATAATTATTTATTTTCTATATATTACATACAACTAATTTTGTTAATTAATTAATTTCTTCGAATTCGAATTTTTGCTAATTTCAATTCCTTGCATTTATTTTCCGGAAAAAAAAAAAAAAAATTCAATTTCTATTTCCAGGTAAATAGATACACCTGCACGCCTGCACTTTCACGCGTTTACGCGGCTGCAAACGAACCCGACCGATCGAAAAGCGAAATCGATTTTCGATCCGAGTCGTCAAAGATGAATTTCTTCCTCTGCGCGCTGAAAAACTGCACTTGGCTGCATCGGAAGAAGTTTTTATCATTAAAACTGTAGCGGCAAAAAGGAAGAAAAAAAAAAGTCGAGGGATCCTTGCTATTTTTTTTTTTTTACGATGGCTGCTGCCTACTGCAGTGATTTAATAGTGTGATAAGAGAATTGCGTGCGGCGATACTCCATTTTCATCTTTTTTTTTTTAATAATTCCTCTCTTCCTATCCTTCATCATAATTTATTTGTACGGCATATCCAATGGCTGAGATTAACTGGCGAACACCTTTTGCTATCACCAACACTAATACGGATTGGAAATAATCCCTAACAGGTAGTCGCGAGCAAGGTAACGTGTGTGTGTGTGTTCCTCCTCTTGGACGTGCATATTTCTTTTTTTTAAACGGGTAGTGTTATTGATTTAAACCTTTGCTCTACCTTTGCTACGCTATACCTTCTTGTTGCAACTGCAACTGCAACTGTAACCACTACTAGTGCAACCATTACCACTACCACCACCACCACCACTACCATCCATAGAAATATCGTTTGTCAACGCAATGTGGTTTTCAAATGAATTGCCCTGTTGCGGTTATATGTGTGTGTGTGTGTAAAAACACACATACACACGCATATATCGAAATATATGCGATATCAACTACTTTGTATGTACTACATGTGTGTGTATGTATGTGTGGGATTACTTTCGCACGTAGAAGTACCTTCGCATACATATAACGTACGTGTACACTCACACTCATGCAAATTATAATGAAGAAAGATTTTTTATAAATATTGTGTCAATTGGGAAAAAAATTAATTAGTAATTTAGTAATCGACTAATTTTTATTACAATCGCTATCGATTTTGAAAATTGCAAAAATTGGAATCATCGAAAATTAGTAAAAAAAAATTCCTACCATTGTTCGAAATTGAAAATAGCAATTTTTTTTTACAATTTCTACGAATTTCCAAAATTGCAAAAAGTGCTTTTAAAAATTTCCCCGTTACTCCAATTTTTTCCAAACATTTTCACTCCCACACATACGTTTGCATACACATGTACACGTGTGAGTCTAAATCTACAGAGAAAAGCTGCACATAAAAGCATATGTGCTCTCTCACACACACACTCACACACACGTTTACGTACTTTGATCTTCCCTTTAACTTCTCCACTCCACCAATGGCTATTTATAAACCTGTCCGTTAGTCATATTTGTTAAAGTCCATGCAGGGTTGAATTGAATATTAACATTTGTTACGAATTACTCGTTTGCAAACTCCGATAATATAACGGCTGCTCCGAGCAACTCGTGCCGAACAGAGAGAGCGAGAGTGTGTGTGTGTAATATGTGTAGAATTGCACATACAAAGATACACACACATGGAGGGACAAGCCAAGGAAATTAGACAGACGCAATTGTGGTGATTTCACACCCGGGAAATTGCTGCCACTTTGCCTTCATAAATTCCTCTAATTACAAAAAAAAAATCGTTATTAGATTTTTTGGAAATTTCCACAAATTTCTGTGACTGAACAAAATTCCGATAAAAATTTGCAGCCATTTTCCGAAATTCCTTCGCTCACTAAAAAGAATTTCTCGCCTCTAAAAATTTGAGAAAAAATCGGCGGATCGATCGATATACCGAGATCGATCCCGTTTCGCTCGCGCGAAAACCGTGTGACCTCGAAACCGCGAATTCCGCGATTAATCTCCTGATCTGCGTAATCCGAAAGCGATTCGCCGATACGGGAACTTCCGGAAACGATTCCCCGCGCGTTGTGTTTACGAGTAAAGTTAATTCAGTGACGGTAAATTAAATGGTATAGGTTTCATCGTTGATTGAGAATAGAAAGGATGAGTCATCTCCCAAGCTTTCACTAATCCGATACCTTTAAGCTGCTTGATTTCCAATAGACTTACCACAGACAATTAGCACTAATGGCTTTCACTAATCTGATACTAGACAGGTCGTCTCTCTTATCCCCGAACCCACCTACCATTTCCTCTCTTTCTCTCTCTCTCTTTGTATATATATATATACATTTACAATCACTGCTTGATTTCTTAACAATCTGCTCTCGAACTTCAACATCAGGTTTATATACTATCAATTAATATCGATAAACTGATAACGAAACATCCCGGTTCGTTTGTTCGATACGAGCCATCCGTTGCACGGCCCGTATTGATTTGTGATGAACTTTGTTCGACCCTCTATTGCAGAAGATCGATTAATTAATTGCGTTAGTAGAGATTCGATAAGAACAATATAATAATACTGCGAGAATCGACCGCTTATTTCCTTGAGAATCTTTCGATACCGATGTCGATTTTTATTCGACGATCGAACGAATGAAAAAAAAAAAATTATTATATTACCCATGGAATTGTTCTTCTCGAATAACTGGAACGTTCAATTTCGATTTGAAATTCTGTTGAAAATTCAAATGTTGGTTCTTCCCCCAAAAATGGGGTAAAAATTAAAGTTTCAAAAATGGGGTTGGACAAGTCATTTCTAGGGGTAATTTTTCCCGTAGAATCGATTCCCAAGGTCAAATTTGACAAAATCCCAGTGGAAGTTGGAAAAAAGTAGGTTTTTTGAGGAAAAATCGGGTTTCCCGTAGGAAATCTTGAATTTTGACAATGAAAATGGATTCCTCGGAAAAAAATACATCGGATATGGGTCTCCCGAAAGTGCAAAAAAAATTTTTCCAAAAGTCGATTTTTTTGGGCATGCCTACCCCTTCCCCCAAAAATGGGGTAAAAATTAAAGTTTCAAAAATGGGGTTGGACAAGTCATTTCTAGGGGTAATTTTTCCCGTAGAATCGATTCCCAAGGTCAAATTTGACAAAATCCCAGCGGAAGTTGGAAAATAGTAGGTTTTTTGAGGAAAAATCGTGTTTCCCGTAAGAAATCTTGAACTTTGACAATGAAAATGGATTCCTCGGAAAAAAATACATCGGATATGGGTCTCCCGGAAGTTCTAAAAAAATTTTTCCAAAAACAAAGAAAATAGATCTCGAGTCTCACGATTTCAACGAGCCGTCGCAAAACCGTTTTCGAAGACTCGCTCTGTACACACATTATTACACACATCCCACGTCTAAGTATGTACGTTACCAGGGACCGTAACAGTTAGCGTTCCGATTCCAGAGCGTTTCTGGAAATCCAGACGACACAGACGCAGAAGGTACTTGTTTAGGCCATTATAGCGGAGCTAAGACTTACTTATGAAATGGCTTAAGCTTTCCAGCGGCTATTAAGCGGAAAATGTTTTCTTATCTCACCATTGCAGGGTAAGTCCTGCCCCGGAGTCTTTGGTAACAGTGAGAACAGGATTTATGGTATCGCGACGGAAAAGTCCAATGTATATATACATATAAATATATATGTATACACGTACACCTACCCCCATCTGTGGGGTTTTATGGTACATCGGGGGTACGTCCTGGCTGTAGCCGTGCATGGAAAAAAATATGGTTGTGGAATTCCAGTCCATGCATGCTGATCTTGGCGAAAATAACAGCCTGTGATGGCACACATTCGGAAAATTCAATTTCAAGAAGGGAAAGAGAGAGAGACAGACAGAGAGAAAAGAATCTATTCCAGGGGTTACTCGGATCACGCGAAATTCGCGTTCGAACATTACCGTGAATTATAGGTCGGCCGCAATATTTTGCTTTGGACTATTACTCGCCGCTATATTGGCTCCTATATCGCATCCGAGTTATTGCCAGACCCTGGAAACCATCCCCCGGAAACCTTCCCCTATCTCACCCCCGTCCGGTATCATCCCCGTGCGCTCCATCCGTGGCTGGAGTCGCTGGAGCCCAGAAAGGCCCGTTTCCCAAGCTCCCGAGGTGCCTACAAGGGTGACGTCATCGTGAACGTGACGTTATTAATAACGCAACGTTTCATAATCGTGACGTCATTAATAATAACCACAGCCTTCGACCTAGAAACGCAATCGATGGATGAACCCGTTGACATTGAAACGCAATCGATCGATGCACCGTTCGAGATTGTGACGTCATCAATAACGCAACGTTTAAAATTGTGGGACGTCATCAATGAACGCAACGTTCGACAATTGTGAACGTCATCAACGATGCATCCCCTCATCCGGTGCCCTCTCGAAGCGGGAATTTTTTTTTTTTTTTTTTTCATGGGGGATGCAATTCGATGCACTCGTGTCGAGTGCATCGAGTTGCATCGTTCCAAACGTCTTGGAGGGACGCTGTCCAAGGATTCCTCTGCGCGGGACATGACGGGCCAAGACAATTCCAAAGTGCATCCGACGTTAAGGACGGTCGGCGGGGATGCATTTATGCGTTCGAGTGCATCTATGCGCGTGTGTGTGTATGTATGTGTGTGTGTGTGTGTGCACTTGCACGATGTACACGTTGCGGGTGGTGAAATCATGGAAACGAGCTTGCAGCACTTGGGATAAAGGTTCGGTTCACGTCCAGAGCTAATGCATCTGACTACTAAAGCACAATTCGAGTTTCGAGTCCGGGTGGAAGCTCTCGCTGTTGAAGAAAATCCATTGACCCTTTGACACACTTTTCCCTGGTTCTGGGTATATAACAACAGTGCATTTGAAGCCTGTCTATGCGCGAAGGCATATCATTTTCAACATTTGTTAGGTAATGAAACCGACACACGGACGCGCTAGGCGTGTGTATAGGTGCGTGCATGCGTGTATGCAGGCATGCAGGGATATGTAATAGCGTTACGGGTAGAAAAGAAAAAAAAAGGAAAAAAAAAGAAACGAAAGCTGATACAACCATTACTCGATAAATATCTCCACCAAAGCATGTGAATGGGCCGTAATTGAATCCCGCTGGAATGCAGAGGGAGCTTCGTTTATTATTATATAATCCCCGAACCCAAAGAATGAGGGATACATCGTATTATTCTCCTTCACGTTTCAAATTATAATTAATGTGCATCCGATGGGATTTGGTTTCAGGAATTTCGTCCGCTTCAATATTCTTTTTTTCTTTTCGGGACAATTTCGATACTCGCGATTTTAATGATGCAAAAATGCGGGGAAAAATTGAAATTCGATATTTTCACTGATTTTCAATTTTTTTTTGTGGCTCGTTTTCGTTCTTGGATAGAGGTTATTTTTTTTTGCCAAATTTGCCAAAAAATTAGTAGGTAAAAAAAATACAAATATTCTTTTAGAAATTTTAGGGAAAAGGTTTGGAATTTTTTGGTGCCCGAAAATGAACCAAAAGAAGAGAAAGAGACGGATGCAGGAAAGCAGACGAAGAAACGAAGAGGGTTCGATGAACTCTATTCCATCCGCATGAATCCCTGTACCCAAAGGTCTTTGCTTTGTCATGGGTTACCGTACGATACGACCCCTATGTGTTACATACAATCTGTGTTATACCTGCTATCTCTCCGGCTACCAAATAGATTAGAGGAAGGATTCTAACTAGTGCTTTCGAACTGCATGTTATGTGGTATCGTCCATAAGACATTCTACAGCTGGTACTACTACGACATTCATAGCGATGGAATCTATCTTCGCAGCTTAAACCAGACCCATTTATAAATCAGTATACTTTAATGGTCCCTTCCGTCGAAGAAACCTTAGTGCCCCCCCCCCCCCCTATTTTTTTACTTATTTTTTTTATTTTCATCCATTTTCAATTTTTTTTCGCGGTCGATGGAAGGATTAAAACCCTCCTTTTTTTGAGATATTTTATTTTAAGAAATTTTAGGGTCGGAAAAAATTTTCATGGAAATTTGATAATTTATGGAAATTCTGAAAAATGAATTTAGAAAATTTGCGAATTCGCTCGAATTCGAATAAAAAAATTTTAGATTCTCAAATATTTAATTTCAAGAAATTCAAAAATACTGGAAAAATGTGGACGTAAATTCTGAAAAATGAATTTCGAATATTTGCGAATTTGCTGGAATTCGAATAAGAAGATTTTCAGATAGAATTTTCAAAAAAAAAAAATTGAAATCGAAATCTGCAAAATGTAAAAACATGAATCGTTATTATTTTCAACGGAGAATGAATAATTTATTATAAAATGAAATTTAACGGCGTCAAGTTTAATATTTTCTTAATATTTAATTCTCAGCATTTCTTTTTATTTCGATTATTAATATTTAATATTCATTAGGCCGATTAAAACGTAATTGACTATTTTATTAAGAAAGTGACTCGACATCATGAAGATTAATTGCACGATACAACATCGGTTGACATATATTTTTCCTGAGAACTGGCCGCGACTCTTCCCGCGGGGAAAAAACAAGACACGGTAGCCATCCGCTACCTACCCTTTCTCGCAGCCTCCGCGGTACAGATTCATCGGTTCTGTAATGTCGATTCTAATTAACAAGCCGTAAAAGGTCGGCGAGCGTATGTACCTACAAACTACATACAAAGGAATGTCTTAAGTGTTCGACCATTTTTGGTATGATCGTGTTTCTCGTTTCTTCTTTTAACCGATCGTCTGCCTCCATCCCGTCCAGGTAAAGGAACGCGTCGCGCAAAGTAAGGTCGTAAAGGATGAAGCAGACGAAGTAACGGCACTTTACCACCACTAGCTGACTTACGCTACTCTCTTCTCTTCTCCTAGTCGACCTGATTTCCTGACCCACTGTTACAATGTGCCGTAACCTAGACATCAGTCTTTTCTTTTCTGTCTCTCCTTTTTACTGTCTTTCCAATTCAATTACGCGCCTGTGTGCATTCAGCCACACATACACGCTCGCACATACGCCTTATCACCGGATAGGATGATGGATTACGTACACTTACCTCCGCTGGCTGATTTAATTATACCCGGCCTCGACTCGTGACAATTTTTTGTTTTTCTTCTTTATTTTCTGTTTGTCGACGCGGTAAAAAGTTGATTATTAATTCGAAGTTATTCGAAAATAAAATAAGGAAACGGGAATTTCCTTTGCCCCAAAATCTAAAACTTCTAAAATCCTTTTCTTCTATTTCAAAAAAATTGTAGTAATAATTTTGTGTCTCTAATTGGCATTTTTGATTTTTTAACAATTTCTAAAAAATAAAAAAGGAATTTTTCGCCCCAAAATCTAAAAAAAAATAGTTTCCTCTATTTAAAAAAAATTGTGATAATAATTTTGAGTCTCTAATTATCATTTTTAATTTTTTATCAATTTGCAAAAAATAAAATTGAAAATTTGTTGCCCTAAATTCTAAAAAAAAATTCCTTTTCTTCCATCAAAAAAAAAAAAAAAAACAAATACCAATAATTGTAAATTTTGAATTCCTCTGCTTGGTAAAGAAGTAAAGTGAGGAGAAATTTCTATCTCTCAATTTCGACTTCTCCTTTTTTGGCTCCCAAACAAAAAAAATTAAATAAACAAAATCAACAAATAAATTAATGAGAAACTTTTTAGCGATTTCAATCTTTCCTACTTTCCAACGGGAATAAATACGAACAAAACACTTTTATTCCCAAACTGAAGATCCTCTCTTTTTGCGCTTCCCAAAGAAATAAATGGAAAGAACTCCGTGTTTGCGTTCCTTTTGGAAACAAATACGTATAAAAATCACTTTAATTCCGTGAATCCGTCAGGGTTTAAGTGACTGAAACGCAAGAGAGACGAGGTCCAGCGTTGGATAAGACGACGAAAAAGAAAAAAAAAAGAAAAAAAAACAACGGCAAGTGGGTCCGTAAATTGGTCGACGACTTGTTACGTCGCCACCGGCAACTTTTGGTGTCAAACCTTAACGAAAATTAATGAACCGTAATGGAGATTCGGTAATCGGTGTTGCGAGTACCTTTTTTCGCACCCACGAAGAGGATTGAATTAATTAGGAATTTTCTCGGTTTCGAAAAAAAAGAAAAAAAAAAAGGAATTTCAAATAATGGAGTATTTCCAGGGGGAAAATACCTTTTCCACATATTTTCCTGGAAATCGGAAAATCGAAAATCGAGAATAAACTCGCTAGTAAATTCCCGTTTGATTTGATGAAAGAAGGAAAAAAGATAAAAATTGGAATATCCGGCGCGGCGGTTTATTAAAATCCTTGCCAACAATTTCCATGGATCTGCTCTCATTTTTCGTTCGATCTCGGAGCAGCAGAAAAATATCAAAGGGATGTGATCTTCCTACTTACGTCTGCGTAAAAAGAGAGAAATGTGTACGAAGGCATAAAGTACCTTATAAAGTTCTCTAAGTCTCGCTTATCATACTCGAGGAGCGATCGTGCGCGAAGGGCAAATACATTTTTTTTTCTTCCCTCGCCGGTTTTATTATTCCTTTATTCCATGAACTAAATTACACCGGGTATTTCGAAACCTTGAAACACCTTTACGCCGATCCGGAGATATTGTTTTCTACGTGTAATTTCTTGCCGCTTTTTTCTACTTTTTGCACCACCTTGTTCCCTATTCTTTTTCTTTTTTTTTTATCGTCTGCCTCGTATTTCGCTCTCGAAGGTTTCTCGACGCCGCGGAAATCGGGCTTCAGGACCGATAACCGGTATGTCTTCCAAGAAAATCGCACCCGGTACCGCGAGATCGTGGCCCCCAATAAAATGTGGCCCTCCGATGAATCGAAATCCGGCTCGGAACCGCTCGGATCGTACCCACGGGGTTCGTCGTCTAATTAATCCGAGGATCATTAATAACATTTTAATAGCAACGAGAGACCAACTTGCAAAAGTACCGCGAAAGAGGGAAGGATATGGTATGTGTGTGTGTGTGTGTGTATGCAATGCAGTTGTATCCCGAGAAACCGAGAACCAGAAGGACGTGTTCCCACGCTCGTAGCCTTTTGCTCCACGTCAGTCTGATTCTCGCGATTCGATATGTCCGTATATGGTAACTTATATTACAAAGTAGTCCCATTCGATCCTTTCTCGCGATAAAACGATACCTTATGGCTCTTTTTCTTTTTTTTTTTCATTTTTTTATGGGTATTCGATGAGGATATAAATTTATAATTTATATTA
Source organism: Gasteruption jaculator (assembly GCA_949825005.1). NCBI lineage: Eukaryota > Metazoa > Arthropoda > Insecta > Hymenoptera > Gasteruptiidae > Gasteruption > Gasteruption jaculator. The sequence continues at coordinate 8,813,951 of OX463776.1, forward strand.
ATTACATTTTTTATATACAAAATTGTGCATACGATTTCTATAAATTTCCCTCTCGTCGATTGGTGCTTGTAATAATAAATATTATTAATTTTTTTACGAACTTTGTCACGAAATATTAAATTAGCGATTAATTAATAAATTCCTTTTTTTCTTATCTCGGGTCGGTGCATAATTAACGACGATTTTTTGTACAGCAACCATACAAAATAATCGTCGTTAATTATGCACCAACCTAATACTTTGCCATTATACGTTTTTTACGAATTTGAAAATTTTGAGAAAAATCCGGAAAAAAAGGGAAGGAACATTTTTTGTACCTACACACTCAGCGAAATGTCTTTTAGCGGCAAATTGTATTCTTCCGCTTCTTAATTACAAACGTTTCTGAAATGAAACGAGAAGAAGTAGGAGGAGGAGGAGGAGGAAAAAAAAAGAGTCAAATTTCATCTCATTTATTATAAAAGTTTGTATTATAAAAAGGGGCTTTTATGTAACCGTTGGAAGAGCGCCAAGTGGAATCCCGGGGAAAAAAATTTGTGGGACAAGTTAGTGTGGAAAGGAGATTTCAAAGTACGGGTGACGCAACTGTATGATATCCCAAAGAGAATCTGCAGTGTTTAAATTATTCGTAGCTACTTTACGGGAAGGCCGGGGACGACGATCTTACAGTACTTTGCGAGCTTTAATCCGAAACCACTGCTAAAACTGAAACTGAAGTTCAACAAAGTACAGCTCGAAAGGGAGATAAGACCCGGAGAGGAAAGCACTTTTTTCTACCGCATTCCTCTTTTTTTTTCTTCATTTTTTCCAAAAGTGACGGACATTTTTATCAAATTTTCAAACCGACGAGAGAAAACTTACTTTCCACTTCATTTTTCAAAGAGAAAAAGATTCGACGGGACAAAAACCGTCTTTTTATCCGGATAAAAAGGATTTTAGAGTGTTTCTCTTTTTTTTTAATGCAAAATAATCGTCATTAATTATGCGCCAACCCAAGACTAAGCGAAAATTAAAATCGTATTTTTTAAAAATATTTCTACTCTAATTTTCGTAAATCCAAAAATCGGTGGTTTCGGGGTAGGATTTTTTCTCGAAGTAGCCATTTTTCGAATCCCGAAATCTCGAAATATCGAATCGCTACAAAATTCGATTCGACTCGTCATGAATTTCAGGTAAATTTGCAAATTTCACGATCTTTGGTCCCGAAACAACCAAAGTTTCTACGTGATTTCCTTCAATCATCTCGTTTTGCGATTCCATTTGTATTTCCTCGGCCGAATCCACCACAGAAACGGATGTTCTTAACACCCGAAGCGTGAAGTGTGAGAAATCTTTATTGGATTTATTTCTCTCTCTCTCTCTCTCTTTCTAGTTTTTTTCGTCGAAAGAAAGGAGAAAAAAAAATATATATAAAACGAAATGAAACGAAATCGTGATTTCAAGCATCGGTAAATACATAAACATTTGCCAGCACCCCTTCGGCCGAAATTTGCATCTGTTGACTTTTCGCTTTACCAGCAGCAGCGGGTACATAAGTACAGCTTTCGTATGTTAATGAGTCAACTCAAAGCTTCAATTAGGAGATTCCAAAGCATGGCGGAATTTTCAAGGCTGGTTTGGTTAACGCGATCATGCTATTTCTCCTCTCTCTCTCTCTCTCTCTCTCTCTCTCTCTCTCTCTTTACAAGTGATTAATCAACGTTTTAGATACAGTAATAGCTCCATATACACGCGTTTTGCTCCATCCAAAGAAATCAATTGTTCCTCGCATGCGCGTATATATTCGCTAAAATTTGTGTTTGAGAACGGACTTATACTTATCAATCCTTCCGGGCCGATTTCTATGAATTACGACTGGAGATAAAGACAAAAATTAATGTACATCCATACGCTTGTAAACTTGTACTCCTTTCATGTGACGAAACACAAAAGGGAAGATCTTCTTTTCATCCGAATGCTAATTAATTCTTTTCAAAGCTTTATTTACGTCATTTCTTATATATATGTGTGTATGTGTACGTACGTGTGTGTGTGTGTGTGACTGTGTATGGATTTGCTTGTGATGTTAATAAAAGTTGTGTCGCAGCAAAGAAAAAGGTTCGTTAACAAAAGCAGAGGAAGTGGAGTTTCAATTGATGAGGATTTTAATTAATAGTCTTTACAAAATATCTGCTGAAAGGGATTTTTCTATACTCGGATGATAAGGAGAACGGATAAGGATGGGATAGATAGATAGATATCTTTTCAGCCATCTTTAATATTCCAACAAACACAACGGGAAACATTGCGCTGAAAGGGAACTGATATATCGGAATCCCGAGGATAGGGTTTTCATCTATTTGTTAATTGATGGTTCGGTAATTTTTTTTTTGCAGATTTTATTGAAAATTTTGAAATTTGAAAAATTGCCGTTGGTAAAGGAATTCCCATACTGATGTCACCAATTTTTGGTATTTTCAAAAACCAAGGGAAATGTGAGAAAAAAAATCCAAAAGCTGCTCTTGGATTTGAAACTTGAAATTTTTTTTTTTTCGGGAAATTTTTATTTGAAATTTAGATTTTTTTCAAAATGGGTAATTTACAAAAAATCCTTGAACTTCAAAAGACGCGTTCAAGTTCGAATAAATCGAATCTCAAAGAATTTCATTTATTTAAAAAAAAGAAAAAAATAGAAAACCTTGGATTCTTTTTTCTTCTAAAGATTACTTATTGCGGCGCGGGTATTCGAAAAGAGGGTATTTGACGTGGAATTGTGTAAGAACCGTGTATTCTTCTGAAAGGCCAAGTGGCCAATACGCATTTATGGCGAACAATGGTATGTAGCAGTTCCATTGATGCCGCGCGAGACAGATTTTATGGGAAAAAGTTTATTGATAAGATTTATAAGCCGTGTATACCTTATTCCGCCTTTTCGTAAATACTTGGGATGATTTTAGTACCGGTACTTTTTATTTTAAATAAATATAGAATTTTCTGAAAAATTCGAGATTTTGAAAATCCCTACTTTTAGAAGAAAAAAAAATCCTGCCCTTTTCGCGTTTCTGAAAAATAAAGTGTACGTACAAAAAAAGTGAAAAAAAATTTTTTTTTAAATGATAGGGAAGGGAAGGTGGTTTGAAATTTCGTTTTGTGCAATTACCGAGTACTGGAAACTGACATTCCAGCGATTTTTTCCAGTGGATCGGCATGAAATCCAGCGAAATCCAATAAATCTTGCGAAACAACTAAAAGAGTTGAAAGTAATTTCATGTAAAGTACACAGGTTTAACCGACGTAACATCGACTAATGTAAAGAGTACATCCCGGCACCTATAAAACACCTGTTAAACAAGATTTTAATACAAAACTGCTGTAGCCGAAGACAAGAAAAAATGCAAATAGTGGTTGTTGCCTTTTTTTCTTCCAGGGGATTGAAGTAAAAGTGCCGGAAATCTTCCTTCGTGCTTTCAAAGTATACGCATGCACGATACCGGCCTCTCCTAACCCCAAGCTTTTTCCTCTCCCTTTCTTTCTTTCTCCATCTCCAGCTCCAGCTCCAGCTCCATTCTTTCCTTTTCTCCACGGCGAAGCGGTACTTCCAATGGATACGCTATATCTATATCGTGTACTTGGCAAATTAGCACCTTACACCCGAGACCTCGACGTGGAAATAAGCTACGGCTAAGGTGCAAAACAACACCGGCAACTTTTGCCACGTGTCTTTAAAGATGCGAATCGTTCCTCCTCCTTGCAGCCGGTAGCATACATATATACATATATACATATACACATACACCTACCTGAAGATCTGAACTACGAACTTTACAACATGTCGGTAATTTTTACCACGGCCTATCGCTGGTATCCATTACATGCATACCTATTATACCCATTCCAAAGGCGGAATATCGATATTCCAGGAAATCTCGAAAATTCAACACCTTCTGTATTTTCTTTAAAATTTATACTCGATTTTTGAGAAATCCAAAAAATGCTGGTTTCTGGAGAGACCCTTCCCTCAAAGTACCGATTTTTGGGAGTTTCGAATTTCAAAGAAATTTTTCAGAAAAAAAACAGAAAAGGAAATTTCAAAGTTTCAATTAAAAATTCATGATTTATCGAGAAATGGAGATTTAGGGGCACCTTCTGTATTTTTTATAAAACTCTTAGGCCCAATTTCCCTGTTCCTATTAAACATTCCATCAAAAAATAAAAATCGACCTTTCTCTCTAAAAAAAAAAAAGAAAAAAAAATTCTGTCCCTCAAAGGATAAAAAAGCTGGACCGCATCGGGATGCTGATATCCTGTTTGCAAGCACCTTCTGGCGGGTTTCAGGATAAAGAGGGCAAGACGAAGACGGATAAATGGCGGAAGGGAGGATCGGCTTATGGTTGTGTAGCGAAGTTAAAGGACGTCAATTAGCGAGAAGAGATTCAGTGTAAGCTTAATCGAAAGTAAAGTCGATAGGTTCAAAGGATCAGGATAATGAAGGTGGATAATTGCCGTAGGGAGGAAGTTATACGCGCGTAGGTGGATCGAACAAAGCGGAGTGACAAGAAGAGATGGATTAGAAAGGGATAAAAGATCGTCAGGAGCATTCGCGTACCTGTTCGACTTAGTAGTTTTGAAATGCGCCCTCCGGCCATTTTCAACAATTTCACAGCGAAACCCGCACGAAACTCATAAAGAACTTCCGTAAATCTCATAAATGGAAAACGAATGAGTTTACCGTCTTGAATAATGAAATTTATGAAATTCTTCGAGACGCCTTCCAATAAAAAAAATACCAAAGCTTACTTAAAAGTACGCGAAATTCTCTTTTTTATTTTAAAACAGTTTCTATATTTTTTTTTCGTTGTAAATTCCAACCGATTTTCCGGGAATCCAAAAATACGTGGTTTCAGTGTAGGGTTTCCCGTAAAGATACAAATTTTGAGAAGGTCGAAAATTCAAAAGAAATCGGTACAAAAAAATTTCGAAGTTTCAAGTAAGTCCATACGAAACAGAAGAAACTAAAATTCGAAAACTCCTTTTTCAATTTTTTTGGTACCTTTGTACCCGATTTTCCAAAATTCTAAAAATAGGGGTTTCTCGGGTAAGGTCTTCTCTAAAACCAGCAATTTTTAGAATCCCGAAATTTCGAATAGAACCGCCTCTAAAAATTCGAATGTACCGAATAACGCGATGGGCGTGAGAGAGGAAGCCTATCTCCCCTCCTTCTCGCACACGCTTAGCGTGTAGATTTAGCGTGTGGAAATTTAGCGTGTGAAATACTTCGAGCTGGAATATCTCGGAAACTACTAACTTCAGAGAGTTTTCGTAAAGGACTTTTCGACTCGGTTTTTGCCGGGTAATACGCCTCCGCAGTTTTCGTTGCCGAATTGATTAACGCGAATTGCATATGTATGTGTATACGGTGCGGATGCAGCTTGTTTGCGGAGCTTCTGCTGTATGTATAAAATCATAGCAGCTTCTGACCTCCTATTGAACTTCCGACAACATCATTTCATTTATAAGCGGATCAATTTATTATTATTTATGAATCCCCGCATCCATAATAACTGGCGTATATTCACACAGCCACACACACACACACACACATACACGTACACGCTCATCTACGCGAGCGGTTGAATACTGTACCATTGGCGAACCTAAAGTCATATAATACCGTAATTAAAAACACGTTTGACCCAAAGTTAATAACAGTTTACGTTCACCCTTTTAACTTGATACCATAAAAAACAGATGAATTAAATTCGAATGTAATTACACACCCGACCCTTGCAGCCCTTCCCTTCCCCTTGACCCTATTTTCCACGGTGTGTTAATGTTAATGACAAAACTAAATTTCCCAGGAAAAATCGTTATCGAGATATCACTAATTTACTAACCCGCTTTTTCTTGTAACTTTCTTCAATTAATTATACGTTTTTTATGGGGTCATTATTTTTTGGGGGTAAATTAATTTTTGAGAAAGGGGGTGAGAGAGACAAAACAATCCTTATTTTTTTTTTATTTTACGGATTAATTTTATTTCTTTTCGAGAGTATAAAAAGAAATTCCCCAAATTCTGGAAACTTCAAATCGAACTAAAAAAAAAATCGTAAAAAATTTTCGAAGAGTCTAAAAATCCACGATTCCTTGAAAACTTCCTGAGGAAGAATCTCTCGAAAGTTTCGCAAAGAAAAGTCTCGGACTTTTTTGCACTCAATTTTTTTTTTTTTACTGGCGACCCAGGGAACTCGACTTCCGCTATTACGATCCTCCGGGTAAACCGCACGGAAAAAGCATTTAACCCAACTTCACAGTGGCATTTGCATTTGGGTAGCAACGTAAATTTGACTAATTTTCCAGCCGCTGCACTAAATTTGGCAAATGCAAATACGAAATATCCGTTTCGAGTCGAGAAAATGCTGGAAGGGTAGGAGGTGTGTTTTGCTCCTTATGAATTGGCCGAACTCGAAAGTACGCTGGCGGCGAATTGTTCGGCCAAAAGGCTTATATATATACACCACCAATTTGAATATGGCTCGGGCATGGTGGAAACCACCATGCCGCTGCCCCGGCGCTTACGTGGCGTTTGTAAGTAGCGCGCTGGTGGGCGGTGGAAGCAAGTTTCCCTGCTGTTTCTCGACTCTATGTATGCTCTTATGTGCAGAAACACGTACATGGGTCGCTGCAGCCATGCAACAACGTAGCGTGTGCACATACTGCAGCATGGGAAAACATACCATACCGTTTCTACTTCTGGGTTTGCTGCGAGTAAATATAGGGTGACGCCTCCGTTCAACACGAGGATTAGCTTTGTGGGTCAGCCCACGCTAACTAACTCGACATCTACGACTTGCATCTACCCTCTTTCTTGTCCTCTCTCTCTCTCTCTCACTCTCTGTGTTTCTTTGCGTATGTGCACACAGGCACTTAATTAAGGACGATGTTATATCCTAATTTCAGCTTCGCACAACCCGTTTCCTCGGGGAGCAAAGGACGGACAAATTTGAGACGCCCCAAAAAATTAATTAAATCCCGCTCGCGCGCTACCTCACAATTATTATGCCTTTCCGAGGTGGCGCTGCAGTTTCACGGCCGCTGTTATCCGGTAATAGCCCGGACAGTAATTGCTCGCCCGATTAATAATCGCTCGTTTATTTATTTCTCGGCTGGTGACCGATCGCGTTGCAATTGGACAATCGGTAATTCCTTGGAGGAAAAAGGAATAATTTCCGATACAGAAATTTTCTTTTGGGCAGAAAAAGATATCGCTGGGGTGGAATTACTGGTACAACGGTTCCCGGAAGAGCAAGATTTTTTTCGATCAATCCTCTCTCGTTCAGAAAGAGTCGCGGCACCGCTCCGGCTATGGGAGATAAGCGATCCTCCGTACAGCTGCGTATTCGCGGAATCACCCTGTAGGTAATTGATGACTTCCATATAAAATACACGTCATTGATATTCCGAAGCACAACTGCATTCGACTTGTATGTAAATTGCGAAAAAAGAAGATGAGGTAAAGAATGGGGAGGTACAATTTCGAAGTGCATATCAAGGGAAGAGGTAAAAATAAGCGCTTGTATATACAATGTCTGCGAGGAGACTGTAGGCAGATAGGTAGGTAGGTAGGTAGGTAGGTAGGTAGGTATGTCGTCCGAACGTATGTACGTACATACGGACAATATTCGATGCACTTATTCCAGATGGGTCTATAAACGTGACTAATAGTCACCAGTATTGCATATTGAGACCACATGGTATGGTAGTGTCGTTGTTCCCATCTACTTCCTCTTCTCTGTCTCTACTTGTAGAAGCATTCGTAGATAGTTTGATCGTAACTTACGAGCTATGTAAATGGTGTATCCAACGATACGTACAGTACCTACGTGTCTGCATGCGGCAGCTACTATTCTCCTCGGTGTGTTCGCACGAGTCCCCGTGTGTCTCTGTTTCAGAGACACACGCGGACAACAGGAAGGAGAGCCTGGAGCCTCCTGCAGTGTTTGACAAACATTTGCCGTGTAGGTAAATATCCAAGCGTTCCAAAATTGGGGTAAAAATTAAAGTTTTTAAAATGGGGTTGGACAAGTCATTTCTAGGGGTAATTTTTCGCGCTGAATCGATTTCCGAGGTCAAATTTGACAAAATCCCAGCGGAAGTTGGACAAAAGTAGGTTTTTTGAGGAAAAATCGGGTTTCCCGTAGGAAATCTTGAATTTTGACAATAAAAATGGATTCCTCGGAAAAAAATACATCGGATATGGGTCTCCCGGAAATTGAAAAAAAATTTTTCCAAAAGTCGATTTTTTGGGCATGCCTACCCCTTCCCCCAAAAATGGGGTAAAAATTAAAGTTTTTAAAATGGGGTTGGACAAGTCATTTCTAGGGGTAATTTTTCGCGCTGAATCGATGCCCGAGGTCAAATTCGACAAATTCCCAGCGGAAGTTGGAAAAAAGTAGGTTTTTTGAGGAAAAATCGGGTTTCCCGTAAGAAATCTTGGATTTTGACAATGAAAATGGATTCCTCAGAAAAAAATACATCGGATATGGGTCTCCCGGAAATTGAAAAAAAATTTTTCCAAAAGTCGATTTTTTGGGCATGCCTACCCCTTCCCCCAAAAATGGGGTAAAAATTAAAGTTTTTAAAATGGGGTTGGACAAGTCATTTCTAGGGGTAATTTTTCGCGCTGAATCGATTCCCGAGGTCAAATTTGACAAAATCCCAGCGGAAGTTGGAAAAAAGTAGGTTTTTTGAGGAAAAATCGGGTTTCCCGTAGGAAATCTTGAATTTTGACAATGAAAATGGATTCCTCGGAAAAAAATACATCGGATATGGGTCTCCCGGAAATTAAAAAAAAATGTTTCGAAAAGTCGATTTTTTTGGGTATGCCTACCCCTTCCCCCAAAAATGGGGTAAAAATTAAAGTTTTTAAAATGGGGTTGGACAAGTCATTTCTAGGGGTAATTTTTCGCGCTGAATCGATTCCCGAGGTCAAATTTGACAAAATCCCAGCGGAAGTTGGAAAAAAGTAGGTTTTTTGAGGAAAAATCAGGTTTCCCGTAGGAAATCTTGAATTTTGACAATGAAAATGGATTCCTCGGAAAAAAATACATCGGATATGGGTCTCCCGGAAATTAAAAAAAAATTTTTCGAGAAGTCGATTTTTTTGGGCAATATGATCAATTCCTCTCATGACTCCTCTCTCTCTCACTCTCTTTTTCTACCTGGATGTAACAAAAAAACTTGGATATTTATATCCACGTATCATATAAAGACTCTCTCTCTTTTGTCTCCTTATTTATTATTATTCTCCTCTATATTCCAATTCAATTGTTAGAGTATATCAATTCGCTATTTTATTGCGACGAGATTAGAGAAATTGATACATATCTGGAGGTATATTGCATTGTATGCACATGGTTAAAGGTCGTAATGTCGTTTATTACCGTATGACTCAAACGTGCAGCTCCTCTATGGTTTCTACTCTTGAGATACTTGTAGATACGTACCTCGGCACACATATATATATATATTTATATATATATACAGCCAAAGAGAGAAAGAGAGAGAGAGAGAGAATGTGTGGCATGATTATTGGTCCAAAAGGGTAACTTCTATCGTCATACAGACGGTCAAGCTAACGGGAGGATTTCAACTTGAACTCCGAGCTGATAGGTACTTACTCACTCACTTACTTACACGCAGGCAGGTATGTACTTTCTTTCTCTCGTGACCAACAGTTCGTCAAGTTTCAGACACAATTCGCAATTCAGAAATGCCAATTGCCTCTAACACGCAAGGGCGTCGATTTTTAAGATCGATCGTGCCAAGAATCGATTTCAATCGAGACAGAAAAAATAATTATTATTATTATTATAATTACAAAGCAAAAAATACTATAATATATTTAATTACTAAATAAAAAAAAACTATCCAAAATTTTGAGTTTCAAATTTCAGTACCATACAATTTTCAAAATAGTAATAATAATAATAATAATAGTAGCAATAATAATTTTAAAAAAAATATTAATAATAATACGTGGGGATATATGGCGCCTCTAAATAGGCAAAACTCTGAATTTCTCACCTTGGCGGTGCTATTGAGACGTTTGTGTGTGTGTGTGGAGGAAAAAATTAGGAAAGTTATAAAAATAAATGTATGAAAAAAGAGAATGAGAAGAATAGGAAAAGGAAGCGGAAGGTTTTGAATGGCTGCTATCACGCATGAAGCAATATTACGACTTTATCATGAAAAATGAAGACTATGACCCGTTTAGACACGAGCGAGAGTAGAATGTTATATAGTATATGTATAAAGCTCGGGAAAAGCAAAGCCACACTCCATTTATCTTAGTCCAAAGTTTTTTTTATCCATATGAAAAGTGCTGTTAGGAACAAAACTCTCTCTCCGGCTTCCTTTTCCTACTTTTCCTTTTTCGATTCTCCCTCCCCGCCCTCGCGCTCCGATATGACATGTTATTTAAATTGCCTTTTTACCCCGGCAATTTTTATCCCATAACGATCTTTCATGAAACACCTAATGCGTCTTATGAAAATGCACGCGCTGACCGTACGAAGCCGGTATTATTAAAATTAATTAAAATTATACGCCACATTTTTCCCCTTTGTCTTATAAAACTCCACCCTCGAGACTCGCGATAATTCATGTACGCGAGCGATATCAAAATTAATTACAAAAAAAAAAGAATTACATTCTAGTCGCCCCCCCCCCCCCCCTCACCCCATTCTCGGGCAAACCCCTGGTTTTAATTATCGGGTGCTTTTTTTTTTCTAAATTCCCCATTGGCCGCCCGAATTTATTGTTTCATTCGAAACCTCGTAAAAATCATTTTTTTTTTCATAGTCAAAAATTTACCCAAATCGGCGCCGATTCCTGGCCTCCAGTGACGTCACATCGGTAGAAAAAATTTCAAAAAAATTCCTCTTACCTGGAACAAACAAAACAGAGGAACACAAATTTAAAAAAAATTGCGATTCGATGGATTTTTTGGGACACGGTAAAATTTGGTTCGACGTTTCCATGTAAGACGAAATAATAATAATAATAAAAAAGAAGCTCTTTTGCCTCTTTTGTTTCTCTTCTTAGACTCGTGTTACGTGCACCCTATGCACTGCGAGCGCGTATACGGTTCTTAAGCCGGAAGAAACGCGATAGGCCAAGCTAAAAGCTTTCCATGCTTCCAGTAGGTAAGAGTATGAAAGCTTCCTTGCATATCTTTTATTTGATGCACACATAATATATAGACACTCATACACGCAAAATTAATTTTTCAACATTTTGGACTTTTTTTTTGACAAATTATTTTTTTCACGGGTTTCGGGATAATCAAATATTGGAATTCAATAATTATAATAATAATAAACGAAGGATTATTATTACTATTATTATTATCACTATTATTTATTTTGTTTATTTAGTAATTAAACATAATAATAATAATAATAATAATAATAATAATAATAATAATAATAATTTTCCAATTCGAAATTCTCAATTTTCCTTAATTTACAAAATACTCCCCCCCCCCCCCCAAGTTTGAATATTGATTAATAAAAATAATTATTCCCCTCGCGTTTTTCCAACCGACCGACTGACTGACTGATCTTCTCTCAGTCAATTCGATTGCTCGAAGCAAAGTAAAACAAAGCAAAGCCAAGCAGAGCCGAGGCAAAGCCAAGCCCGAACCCTTTTTTGTTTTTTTTTTTGGCAGATCCGACCCCGGGTTAATGGAAAAGCTTTGTCGTCGGTCGCATGGTCAAAAGTCACGAGCAAATCCCAAACGAAGTTTTGCGAGTGTTTAACGAGGCTTATCGTTTTTTTTTCCTTTCTTCCTGCCCCCTTTTCTTTTTTTGGCTTTTGTCTACCGTTCGAATTTCAATAGATAGTACCATTAAAAAGGGATAGGAATAATCGTACCAAAAGGATTTGGGAAAAGGGTCGACCGTATATATGGTACATCCAGTCTCGCGCTGGAACGTCAAAGCGCTACCGATTCTCTCTTTCACGTGCACTCGTTCTCATTTTCCTTCTCCACATCCAATGGGTACATGCGATTCAGCAATTACTGAACTAGTTTAACTTCGTCATGTCGAATCGTTAAATAATGCTTCCCTCGGGTTTCGTATCTCAACGTGATAGCACAATTAACCTGCCCCGGCTATGGACGGAAATGTATTCATCCTGCGCTTTTATACATCCTTGCATTTTCTCCATACCATTTTCTGCAACCCCCCCCCCCCCCCGAGAGGGGGTCGAAGAAATCTCCAACCGGGGAAACCGATCGATTTTTCGCCCTCGTGAGGTCGATTCGAATCGCGAAAAAAAAAAGAAAAAAAAAATCGGCCGAATCGCTCCAGCACCGGGTCCGGATGAATTGTTATTGGTATACCGAAGGGGAATTGGTACGTCGGGATGTCGTAGGTACACACAGGCGAGCAATAAGAACTTGATGAGAAGGGAAAAATAACCTTCTGCCTATTTTCTCCTCCGAGACGAGATGTATCGATAAAGGAAGACCTTTCGCGTTATCTCTCCCCTTCCATCCCTTTTTTTTTTATATCCTTCTGTGCGTTGTTACATACGAAGGTATGGTCACGCTTAAGGGATCAAAGGCAAGGCGAGCTCGAATAATCCGGTATTATTATTTAGTACAAAGATACAATGCTATACGTATATATATATATATGTATGTATATATATTCTGGATCGAAGCTGACGCGCAATTCATTGTCATGCATCGTCATACCGGCACCTGAGAGTCAAAGGGACCGATTGGAGGGATCGTCTCCCTTTTTTTTTTTCATCGATTGTGGGAAAATTTGTTGAATGTTAAATTTTTAAGGTGATTATTCAGTAATTGCATACAATAATAATTTATTAAGTTACTAAAAATCAATTATAAATTTTAATTCTAACCCCGATTTTTAAAAATAAAATTTCCTTAATTTTTTTCGGAATTAAATATAATAATAATTTATTGAATTATTAAAAATTAATTATAATTTTGAAATCGAACCCCGAATTTTAAAAATGCTACACACACACACACACACGCGTAGAAATGCACTTCTCGCCCCGGAAGGAGAATTCACGGTTATGCCAAAAATGTTAATTATCGAGAGAACGATTTTTGCCGATAATTAGCGCACAATTGTAATCCGAAGTTCCCCAACAGCGCGCACGAGTAACGCGTGATTCACGTACGCGTTCTGACGAGTGTAGTAAAAATGCATCTGTACATGTAAACATATCTATCGTAGAAACGTTGTTTTCGTCGAAACAATACGCGTTTGTTGGTGTGTTATTAACGTGAAAATAGCCGCAAAGTTTAAATATAAATATAGCTAGACCACAAAAGCGTCGGTTGGGTACACGTTTATTACATAAACTCGCTTAAAAGCTGTCTCTCTCTCTCTCTCACTCGTACGGTACGTTAGTACCTACCTTTTACGAAAACTTCATGGATTTGAGTTTATACCCAACACTCCTATCATAAAGCATCCCTTTATATTTAACATTTACCTGCATTTCCAAATATATTTAACATTCCGGCCAGCGGCACCACCATTAACCAATTACGGTTACCATAAGAATTTTCATTTACTGCCGAAATACCCGGTAGTCGATTAAATTATTACTAAATATCTCATATTTATTATTATTATTATTATTATTATTGTTGTTGCTATAAAAAAATAGGAGAAAAAAGGAAATTAGATTTTTAAAAATTGGGGAAAATTAGTAAAAGGAGAATTTTGAAAATTCCGAATTTTAGAAAAAAACGAATTTGTAGAATTTTCCAAGTCTCCGATTTCCAATAAATTTATCATATTGATTTTTTTTGTTTGGTCTAAAAAAAAAATGGGCTTTAAAAAAAATATTACTATTATTATTGTTCTCGTTATTATTCAAATAAACTCGACACCCTTTCCCGAAATTTTTCTTACAAGTCGAAATAAGCGTAACAAATGTGTTTGTATATGTATAAGTGTGTGTGTGTGTATATGATTTGATGGCGAAGGATTTTGATCGGATTTTTTCGAAGACGCAATTTACAGACAAAGCTTTTGAATTTACGCGAGCTTTTATACGGGCGGCAGAGGGAGAGAGAGGACTTTGAATTGCCACCCAAAGCTTCGGGTGAGTATATATATATATATATATATAAATAAATAAATATATAAATATATGTATATGTAAATGGAGGAAGCAGAAGAGTTCCGCTCTTTTGCCTCCCATTCTCGACACGAAAGTCGAATAAATGGTAGAGACGGATCTGGAATTGAATCGAGTGTTAAATGCTTCTTTGCGTACCTCTATGTGTGCGTAAGTATGTATATGTGTGAGTATTAATCGGAAAAAAAAAAAAATTATTCCGCAAAAGAACCTCGATTTAGGAAAATTTCATTTTCCGACCGGCACTTTCTGTTCCTTCTTTTAGTGGCGAAATTTAATAGGCAGCCCACATTTTTATCATTAAAAGTAGAGACTCGGAGCTTGAAAATGAGCTTTTAGGGAAGCTCGCGCGATTTTTTCCTCCGAAGTTACGAATTTTTTGAAACCACAAAATTGAAAATTTCAAAAAACGTGGAATGGAAATTCATTCTTTCTCTTCGGAAATTTCAGCAGCCGCGGAAAATGATATAAAAACTTGGAAATTCCCACGATTAAAAGTAAAGAGCCCGAGCTTTAACGCGAGCTTTTATTCGACTCTCTGCCATTTCTCATTCCCTAGTTATAAATTCTCGGCGTGGAACCTATTATTTGCAAGGGATAATTCCAAATTGTAACCATTCCCTACCTTACTCTCTCTCTTTTTTTTTTTTACGCTAACGCCAAATTATTAGAATTCAGAAGTTCGGCAAAATATACGAGCCCCGCTACCGGCCCCTGAGCCGCCATAAATTCCAGCTAGAGGTTGCCGAGCAAAAACGGGGACGCTGAATTTCGATGGATCCAATTTTCCTTTTCTTCCCACACATTCCAAACTCGCACGCCATAAAATTCCAAAATTCTCGAAATAGACAATTCTCCAAAATCCCCGAAAATCTCAAATTTCCCCAACCTCCCAGAAATTCTGTACCTTCCCAAAACCGCCCGAAACTATTTTTTTCTTTTTTTTGCAAAATGCATCCCCGAGCACGTTAAAAAGTATTCGCGATGCGGAAGGCATCGTTGCAATTCGGTAATGCGCCAACAATGGTGCATATAATGACGCGAATACTCGGAACAAAAACAATATCATACATTGTGTTGCAAAAACCGGGAAGATGGAAAAACAAAAAACATATTTGTTGTATTCACAATTTCCACACATCGGCACGGATGCGCATCCATACAGGTGCATATGTGCGAGTGCCTACAATAGAAACGGGGGGGTTTTGTCGACTGACAAACACTCGGTGTGCATTCAACGAACATTGAGCTTTTCCAAGCGTTTCCTCTGCCGTCTCCCTCTCTTTGCACCGGGTACACGTATGCACTTGTAGTTTTAGCTGCAGTCCCAGCTACAAGGTGCAATTGGAATTCCGGCTCGAAGGCCGGCCGTATATGCAGCGTTCAACATTTCACGCACGGCTCTCTAATTCACGAGCCAACGTAATAATTAATTTCACTCTCGGTCAGCGTTTTCGATACTTTTTTTTTGCCTTTTCGCTCTTTTCATTTCGCCTATCCCTTATTTTCGCTCGATGCCATATGACTCTATGATTCCCCAACCCTCTTCTCTCTCTCTCTCTCTCTCTTTGGCGTTTGACGATTCCGCACACAACAGCCAATCAGAGTTAACTGCATAAACAGCCGACTGCACGGTGTGCAACGGATAACCTTGTTATCGGTGATAGCGGGCCATTCTCGGATTTCAAAGTGGCCAGAGGTAGGAAATCCGATGGCACCCCTCCCCCCACCCTCTAAAAATTCCAGAGGGTGAATTTTCGCAAAATGGCAACCGGCTTCGCAGACGTTGGGGACTGATGGGTACCATTTAGGTGCCTTCAATTCCAAGCCCATTAGCCTAATTGGGATTTCGCGAAAAATTGAAAATTTGGGAATTCCGGAACCCTCGTGTGTTATGTTTTCGGATATTCACGTTTGGAGGCTCCAGCGCGCGGAGATTGGGCTGAAAAGTTTGGGAGGAGGCGAGTAATTAGTGGCTCGAATTTGTTGAAAGCGTCAATTAGTTGAGTTCGGTTCGGTTCGATTCGATTCGGGCTGGTTTAGCTTTGGTTGAACGAGGAAACGAAAACGGGGGCTCACGGACGTGATTTTAAGTAGTCATCCACGGGGAAGTTTCGGGCAAGTTTCATACAATTGTCTGGCGGTTTGTAAAGGACGAGGGGGAGAAAGAGCGAGAGTATTAAACTTGTCTTTGAAACAAGTAAAGTTTAGGATCAATGCGGTCACTGCGGCT
Organism: Gasteruption jaculator; assembly: GCA_949825005.1. Classification (NCBI taxonomy): domain Eukaryota; kingdom Metazoa; phylum Arthropoda; class Insecta; order Hymenoptera; family Gasteruptiidae; genus Gasteruption; species Gasteruption jaculator. The sequence goes on from OX463776.1 coordinate 8,830,356, forward strand.
GATAGTCAAATAGCTTGTAAAGGAGAGGGTATCTGCCGGGAAGGGAAGCGAATCTCTCCAACTGACATTGTTTCAATTTAGTATATTCCGAAAGACGCTCCTCGGGAATCGCAATTGCCGATTCGAGCAATTGAAGTTGGTCCCTGATTATGTTTTTTTTTGCTGGAATTTGGAGCCGGGCATTTTTTGGATTTTTAATTATCGGCAAATCGGGGGTAATATAATTTTGATTGATTAATTGGAGAAAAAAAAATAGTCTTTGAAATTTTCTATTTTTTTTTACCATTTTTCCCTCCATTCCCGGATATCCAAGGGAAGTCTCGCAGGGAAAGGAGTACGAGCGGTACTTAGTGAGAAGATTAATACCAGAGAGTTCCCTCACGGCAACCCTACTTATATTTTGAAGTGAAGGAATTAAGATAAAAGATAAGATTAATTAAACTTTCCACGTTGTTGTTGTTGTTATTATTATTATTATTATATACGGCCACTTCTTTTAATTCATTTATATTCGAATTCAGTATTGATGATACGAGGGCATGGCGTGCAGAGCGGTGCATCGGCGGCGGCGGCGTACGAGTGCACTTGTGAATTTTATATATAGTTTATAGGATCGTGGACGTAACAGTGGGCGTTAAACGATAAATAACTACTTTGCTCTCTGATCATCCGAGCAACAGTTGCGGCATTATTAGTCACGACAAAGGCAGGTTCCAGATGCAATAACTCATCTCGCGCTCTTTCTCCCACCACCACCCGAGCGCGCTCGTTTGCTCTTTTGTCTTTTTTTCCTTCTTCCCGGTCATTTCTTTTAGTTGTATTTTAGAATAATTACACGGCTCACACACACACGTACCCACACGTACGTACACGTGCAGATCCCGCACCGGAAAACACCTATTGCCCTTAGACTCCAGAGGTCTGCCGCTGCCTTCCTTTTTCATATCTGGTGCAATAATGCAACAAAACCGGCCGGGTGCACTTAAATGCATATAAATTGCCGGTGCAATTAAATGGGAGTTCGAAAAAAAAAGAAAAAAAAGAATAATTTTCGAGGTGGTTTTGGAAGGAAAGGGAAAAAAATATGTCGGAGCTAATTGGTGTCGGTGCACTCGCACACGCGGATGCATAAAGTCGCAAAGGTTCATTAGCGATAAGGGGGATCCGAGATTAAAGGAGACTGGAATATTTCCGGAAAACGGAGGCGCTTCCATAAAGTACAATGCACATCCCTTCTTTTTATCTGCCGCGTGAGTGGCTCGCTGCTCCCCGAGTGCGCGCGTATATAAGAAATGCATTTCCTGCTTCGCAGCACGGTGGGTGCAGATACTTACGGCAGTTTAATGGGAGCAAGGCCAAAGGGTTATTTCGTCCGATAATGGCGCTTCTGCCGTTTCCACTCCGCTCCCCGCCGCCGCCGCCACCATTGCCCGGCAATGTTGCAAAAAGTTGAGAGCATTAATATACCATTGCAGCCGCTAAGGAGATTCGTCGATACTCGCAGCGAGAGCTCTTGGCTCTCGGATGCATTTAACCCCCTTTATCGCGAGTTACACGAGCTCGTCCCGATGCAGTCACGGATCGTTTCTCTGCTCCGCTGCGTATCAAAGAGCTGTGAAAAATCGCATGCAACCTATTCCATCGGCACCCGAGCCTACGTGGGAAAAACACTCTGACCGGATTCGCTGCGATTTTAACCCTCCCGGAACTTCGGTACATTTTTGTACCGAATAATAAATTTCCGGGACTCCGGAGACTCCATTTTTCTTCCTCCTCAATTTCAGCGTTTGGCTTTGTGGTTTCTTGTCCTGGCCCGCGGAGCTTCTGGGTCACGAATAAATCTACCGATCCATCAACGGTTTTTTTTTTCTTTCTCTTTGCAAATCGTGGTCGAATTACGGAGTGCCATTGTACCTTTGCCCCTTAAAATGGAATAAAAGTCATCGTTCGGGCTGAACTCTTTGAGGAGAAACAACACAGTGTATTGTTACGCGAACTGTGACGCATTGGTTGGTCGTTCGTGTCAGCAGAGTAGAGGAATTTCACGGATAGCAGTTGTTTTACAAAAGACCATTTTTTTTTATCTCCCTCTTTGTATTGTGTATGACCGAACGCTGAAAACTAGGACGAGTGACAAAAGCAGTGCCATTTGCGTCCCGAGCCACTCCGCAGCTGGTTGGTTAATTCTCAATGCTGGCGCGCGGAATTATAGTATATGCGGATGACGAATCTTTCATCGGTTCTTCCGATAAGGCAGAACGGACGACTCTCCACTTTGAGGTTATGGACCCGAATTCGCTCTGAAATTCCATCTCGAAGCTTGGAGCGAAGAAACTGGGGTTCCCCTACTCTGGGTCCCCCACTACCGGGTTCGAGACCCCCTCCATGGCTCCGATTCCCCCACTACTGGAATCCTAGAGCCCCTTCTCTGACTTCCGCGCCCCCGATTGGGCGCTCAAAAGGAGGGGGAGTGTCCGAACCCCCCACTACTGGGTTTTAAAATCCCTCAAGAACCTGGAAATCGTAATTACCCTCATCCCTCGCGGTAAATACACCCACACGGGCATCGAACCCGAGCCCTTCGCTTGTACCAGAGCGAAAGCCATCCAGTAAAAGAGGGTATCCGAGCTTAAAGCCGGCAATTAATTGATACCGCGAACGAAAATCTGCCGGAAGCCTTCTGGGTATTGCAAAACAGAAGCCTCAATCGTATCGCCTATCTACCTGTGCAAGATTTTTTTGCAGCAACATTAGATAATGGACTTTGCGAGTTAACTGAAATCCAATTAAAGAAACGACCATTAACATCTCCATTGGGGAAAATGCTTCCTCAGCAAATGTAATAACGTTTGTAATGGCGGCGGCGGCGGCGGCGGCGGCGGTGGTTGTAGTTGTTACGGCGAGCAAGAGAGAAAGAGGAGCAATGGCAATGGAGGAGGCGTGTATATATATATATATACCTGTAATAGTGTATAATAATAGTAGTCGTGAGTTAGTCATCTCCCACATTGCACATTTCAGCGGAAGGAGCGCTTTTACTACTATAACATTACATTTCAAGTGGCGCGTCGGTTTAAGCTCGATCCCGCTCGAGTCTGATTTACGTGATTCCAAAGGAAATAAATTAATCGACATCGTTTCGTGAATGTTACGCGTTATATAGATTTAACAAATATATACACACACACGCGCGCGGAGAACGCAGACTTTCTCTCTTTCTCTCTCACACACAGATGCGTATCTACAGCCATAAATCCATTCATCGTATGTTTCCAATGCGAACATCCGCCATAAATCTATTTATGACCCATTCCTAACCGTTCGTGTACATGTATATCGTGGATGCACCAGCTCACGGACGCGAAAATACGCGTGTGCGCGCGGCAACTCGTTCCCCCGCCCCTATCGGCCATCCCGAGCCGTACCCTTCTCCGCTATTGGACGCTCTAGGCCAGTAGCGAGCCCGGTACCCCCACCGCGACTCCCCCGGGGCGGGTCGCCCCGCCTTCGTGCGCTCCCACCACTCGTCCCGGCCAATGAGAGTCGCCGAACGTCGTTTTTACCTTCGTTTCGAGGCGGGAGAAGCGGAAACCGCTAACTGGAGATTCTACTGTACAAGTAAAGAGGTTCCAACGATTTTCGCGATTGAATTATCGGGAATAAAAACGACAGACGGACAAACATTGGGAAAATCAACGGTGGTTCGGTACCGTTTGGATAAAGGACTCGGTCTAAACAATGCTAAATCTTAATCTAAGGAAGAAGAAAATCACATGAAGGGAATTGCAAGCAGTCTATAGATCCTCCAAGTTTTCTTCATTTAAATAGAAGGAGAGTGAGGAAAAGGAGGAAGGAAGAGGATTGAAATGTATCTTGATCTTGAAAGTGGATTTACATAATTGCTTCGACTACGTGTGTATACCATTCTTTCTACTTTTAGTAAGTCTCTTGGAAAAGATTCCTCTCTTATATTGGATTCCTCCGCGGGATCGAATGGGAATGGCGTTTGTATCGCATTGAAAGTTGGTACATGTGTGTACACCTACATTGTGCCACGTTTGGTTGATTCTGCGAGAATCTTGTCACTTTCCTTTACCGTAAGTTCTTCGGTGTTTTCTCTTTTAGCTGCTTATGGAGGAATACGTGGTCGCAGGAACATTTTATTATGCTCAAGCAATTTTTATACAGTCAAATAGGAAACTTGCAAATTCTGCGAAGGAGGAAATAACGTAAAGTAGGAGTTTCTACTTCGGAAAAAATTATTTCTCTTTTTTTTAGAGAAAGAAAAAATAGTTCTCGATATTTCCTGGAAAATTTTATCATTTATGTGATTTCTTTGAAATTCTTTCGATATTTTTTGGAGTATTTTAGAATTTCGGTGATTTATCAAAAATTTGTACGTTTTTCGAGTCAATTATTTTTTAAAAAATTTCGGGACTATTTTTAACAACTCCATTTTCGAGATGAAGAAAAATCTTGAAAATAAAAATGGATAGGGATGTTGTGGATATCTGCAGATCTAGTTCTGCAGTAAAAAAGAAACGACGTCGTTTGAGTTCTGGCGCTAGGGTGAGATTTGTCGGGAAAATAGAAATCAGATTTCTTATTTTGATCTAAATGCGATTATAAATCAAGTGCACCGAGAGAGAGAAGGAAAACGAGGAAACTTGAGGTTCCACGTAGAAGTGGGCATTACCATCCAGAAATTTATAACCATTTCATTCCTTACCTATTATATATACTTCCCCCTTTTTAAAAATATCCTTCAAAAATAGAACCATATTTCGAACGTGAACGTGACTTATGAGACACACGACCTACATTTTTCTCAAATATGTTTCCACTGATTAAAAAAAACGAACGAAAAAAAAAATTCACGGAAGATAAAATACAATTTTGTCGTTTCAAACTTTTCCACCACAATTTTACGTTTCTCTTTTACGATGAAACGCTTTTCCCATAAAGTCACGTTTTCAAATCCCTTGGAAACAATTGGACAGCTGAAAAATATTTTTATTTCCATTTTTCTCGTTTTCGTAAATTTTTCCGAAAATTTTAGGAATTTTGCGGAAGAATACTCGACACTCGGAAAAATTCTTGGTTATTTTCAATTTTTCAAAAATCCTTAAAATTCCGGTAAAGAAATTACGAATTCTTAATCTTCAAAATATTAATTACTAACCTTCAATTTTTAATTTTCTATTTTTTAAAATTATTATTATTATTAACACCCAGTACTCAAAATTGTCGCGATTAAAAAAATAATAATTTTAGTAAACGAGGTTAAATATTTTCAACTAGCCCCAGTTTGTGTTATTTTATTGAGTTTTCGCTGAATAAAAAATTTTAAAAATTCCATGTGAAGCGATTTTCGTGCAAAAATCCGGAAGGAGTTGCTCCGAAGCCTAGGTCCATAAATACGAGGAAGTTAAATGAAAAAGGATGGACTGAAAAAATGCGGGAGAAATAAAACGACGACGACTTCATCCGACGAGGCAATTAAAGTTGGGTTATCTGACTTAAATCATGAGTACGAGTCAAATAAATCGTATGAGTAGGTTTGCTCTTATAAGAGTAAACGGAGAGACGAAGACGCGGAAGGAAAGGGCGCTTATTGTATGTATGTGCCTTCGCCCTGTCCGTACCTACGTGTTGTTGGAAAAGACGATGCGGTTTATATTATAAACTTTCTTCCAGGCTTTCATGGCTAGGTTGGTAGGTAGTAGGTAGGTACCTTCCAAGTTTTTACCTAGCCAGCCCCGATGCAAGCAACGACGCTCCTTGTAATCCACTTGTTCGGTCGGGTGCCATTTGTTTTCCGCCTTGGAACTTACGTGTTCGCACACAGGTGTGCTCGTAAGTGTGTGTCGTCAGGTGTCAAATCCGGGTTGTGTCATTTTTTCGAGTTTCAAAAAAAATTGCGACAACCTGGATTCGAACCTGGGGCCCTTACTTCTGGAATTCCAATTCCTCTGCTTAAAATAAATTAAAAAATGGCACATCAAATGCCGACTTTTGCCAAATTTTATATATATATTTTTTTTTGAATGAAAAAAAAAAAAACGTTGGAACCCAGATATTGGTTTATCAAATGGACCGTATTTATATGTACCCCTCGATTATACCATAAAAAGTATGAGTTTGAGAAAGCAGTAGTTGGTGATCGAAGAAAATATCATCTATCAATTTCAGTTCCAGAAATCTAAGAAATTTCGTATAAACTCGCTCGTTTTCTTTGGGTAAACGTTGTCACTTAAGAATGACAAATGGGTATTCCAGAGTGACGCATGAATATGTTGAGGGAACTCGTTAGAATGCAAATCAACACTAAATGCAGATAGAGTGTTATCTACTGTTCCCTCAATTTTTCTTTTTATTATTACCATTTTCCCCCCTTTTTTTTTTAAATTATTTTTACAAGATGTACTTCACCTCGTTAGGACCCAACGTCAACTTCCGGTTGGACCTTGGAGAAATGTAATCGTACCGGGTGTGGATAATTAAAAAATAATAACCCCATTTGTTGCAACAATTTCTATTTTTAATATCGTTAAATATCAATTAACAATACGTCCACGGGAATGTCGGTGTCAAATTGAACCGTGGCGATACTTTTCTTTCTTTCGCAGAGACCATAACCTGGGAAGTTGTAAATTCCTCGGCGTCCCATTACATTTGCAATTGTCAATTACAATTTCGCGCTGTTATACGCTCGGGGATCCCGTGGGAAATGGCAGTGGTTTAATGGGAGTTATACGATTGTCGAGGGTTTCCATCTCATTTTATTTTAACTATTTTCTATATCTTGTCTGGTGTTTGTTTATATGAAAAAGGGGCAAAATTAACTCCGCAAGGTACACACAGGCTCCGAGAAAGACGAGACACTGAAGCATTCTCTTGCGAAAACAACGACTACAATTACTGCGACTACTATTACTACCACCACCACCACTACTATTGCGGCCACTCGGCTACAGGAGGAACTTTTACTACGTACTTTTAGTATGTCGTTTAATGCCTGCAATTTGGAAAATTGAAGGCAAGCGAAGAGTGAGGGTAGGGGGGGTGGTGGTGGCACAAGTGGAGGTAAACTATACCTCGTTATTTTTCCTTTCCACGCCTTTTTATTATATATTTCCTCGCTTCTTTGAAATTAATACGATATAAATGCAAATTTAAATAGGGCCACGCCGAATAAATTATGCACGGAAATTTTCTTCCACTTTCCAGCGTGTCTCCTACCGTGTCCTACCAATTCCTGTTGCTTCTGGTACCGAAACTAACTTTTTTTTCTTACCCACCATTGACTCCAAAAAAATTAGTAAAAAAAATCAATTATTTATCGAACTAATGTTTGATCCCCAATATCCCGGGATTCGAGCCCGGTGACCCGATATCTGTCGTCTCGTATGCCTGCGAGGTCCTTAGGAATGTCGATTGATACCCGGTACCGTGACTGCAGAGGACTTCGCTATTGCAATTTCAACCGCAGCTCGGCTTCACCCCCCCGGTTCCTCCGGTGCAACAGAACCTACACATTGTAAGACGCCTGTTACACGGGAATTGTGCGCGATAATTGCAGCACACACACACGCTCTGACGGCAAGTTGTCGTTGCCGTTCATCCACACCCTTGCCTTCGGAGCTTTCCCTGTATGCACCAGCCAGGCAGGCAGCCAGCCATTCTGCATCTGCATTGTGGACTGCTCCGAAACGAGTAGCGGATACATAGCACGTATAGCCCTTATGTCGTACCTATCCGAGGCGTACTCACTCGCAGCCACACGTATGCATGCATATACTGCTGCAATGTAGCTGCATATGCCGCAAGGGATAGGTACGGTATGTACCGAATAGTTGGGTGTCGAGTTCCAGTAACGATTGTACACGAGATATACATGTCTATGTATACATGGTACTCTTGATATACGAATATCTTTGCATAATAGTTACCCCGTTGCACATAACTTTCCAATTGCCGCTGTACGTAAATCCCCTTTGCAAGTGCATTTAGCGAAATTCGAAAATTTTTATCCCTCCTCCCGCTTACCAACTTTTTGTTCGAATAAATTGGGTCGTTCCTCGGGCGATTTGGTATTTGTTGTCGAAAGGCTCGGGTTCTCGCCCGGAAAGTTATCGTTGAATTTCAGAGTTTGTGTATTATCAAGAAATTTTTTAAAAATATTTTTGGAAAATTATAATACCAAATATATGAACAAATAATATTTAGATAGAAATTCGTAATATTTTTGATTTATTGTAATCCGGTTTGCACCTTTGTAATTTATTCTAGAAAAAATTTTTCCCGAATGGACTCGGTGTTAATTCAGCGGAATTAACACCTCCACTCGACTCGGTGAATTCTTCTTAATTAACACCGATCGGGTTAGTCCAATTAACACTACCAGAAATTCTAAAAAAAAAGAAAAAAAAGTGGTGTTAATAAAACATAAATAACACAACTCGATCTCGATATCGGGAATTATAAAATCGTGGGTGTCACTCAAAAGACAGGCACTGCGACTATCATTCGCCTACTTGCGAAGCAGGAATCCAAAAGTAATAAATTGCATATATGCAAATGCACGCCGCTTACGGATATCTATAAAATTTCCGCACACATCTTACTCTCGATCCCCCTTCTTTTTTTTTTTGCCCGTGCGTGTCTCGGTTAATTAAAATTGGTATTTAATCCCTTCATTAGTGTAATCCTTCTCCTTCTTTCTGCCCATTGACTTCGTATACGTCGATAGCAATGGCCATAATTAAAAGGAGGAGCGTATTATGGGGATAATTACTATCCCGCATAGGTAAAAGGTACAACACGTTGCATTCATCAGCTTTTAAGCTCGAGATCCAGCTCTCGGCTTCGGGGTCTTCCCATTACCAAAAATTTAGAGTCGCTTGCCTCTAATAGACGATCAATTAACACCCAATTATTTAGGTCCGTACGTTAATATGCAAATGGAAAATGAATACCCAAATGGAATTTTATCGGCGATTATTTTAATAGAGAATTTCTGAAAAATTGATTCCGGTGTTAATTAACACCAGAATTAATTTCAACGTTGTATTATTATCCTTAATTTCCACTGGCTTTGCTGTTTTTTTTTCAATTTCGAATAATCGATTTCTTTTAAAAATTTCAATTTCCTTGAATTTAATTTTTTTTTCTAGAGAAAATAACACCGTTGTATAACACCCAATTATAATCCGGCTGAAACTTCGCAACAAAGCGTTCTTCGTTCTTGGTGACCCTCCCGAGCTCGACGATACCGCGAAAATTGCTGCACTCGGTGTTTTTCACCCTCCGGGGGATGAATAATTCGTGTAATAAAAAAGTACCGGGCGTTATAAATGGAAACATTAAAATGAACAAGTCGGATATAATCATAGTGCATTTAGTGTCATTATAGAGAAGCTGCCTATCGATTGAACTGATGAAATAGCTTAAAAGCATGCACGGATGCATGCATGGTGGTGGTGTTATATGTTGAACGGTAATTACATTAATCCCATCATCATCATCATCATCATCATCATCATCATTTGGTCATTTTAATTACAGCTGTATTTTAATTGGTGTGTATTCGCTCATTAGAGCTTCCATTTCTATTTTACCCCCTTTTTCGTGTCCCTCTTTTGTTTTTTCCTTGTTCTTCCTCTTTGCAGGATAGCCTCTCGCCTCTCTCTCGCTCTTCAGTCCAGACGAGCACTCCACTCCGCTGCTCTCCTTCAATTTCTTTCCGTCTCACTAGAACGCTTAATGAACTGAATTGATTAATGTAATTAATTTACTATTTTAACTCCGTGAGAAATAAAGTGTCGCCGTAATTCCCTACAATAACCGAATAGGGTTTCTTCATTTTTCCGATTATGCAATTCCCGGCAACAAGGAAATGCATCATCCCCCGCTCCTGCACTTTTCCTTCAACCCTTACTTTTTTTTTTATTATGCAACGAAACAAATAAAATTGCCGCGGAAGAGCGAATTGGAAAAATATGTTAATTTCGAGTGGGTTCGTCAATTATGGTCGCTCCACCTGAGTTGTAGGTGGCAGCACCGAACTAACCTCTTCCGTTCTATTTTTCCAGGAATTTTTCTCTCTTGACTTTATTTGTACCAAATTTCGGCCACGGTTTTAATAATTGGTAATCGGTAATTGGTATAATTTCGATTCCAAAGTATTGGAACTGGGGATTTTTGTTCGAGCAAAGTCGTAGAGGGCAGCAGCAGCGTCTCTTGGAATCCCATTTCTTTTATATCTCCACCATTTGAATGCTTCCAGGACTTTATCTAACCCCGAGTAACCGGTAAAAATGATAAAAAAATAAACGATTCGGGGGAAAGAAATTCTTAATAACATCTTGGAAACATCACTATTGTATCCGAGGCGGACTTATCAGTTGCATCGTGTCTTCTCGATGTATCAGAATTGGATTTGCCCAAACTTTTTTTTTCTTATCCGCAGCTTAGATTTCCTCGCCTCCTTTCCTTCCTCTCCGTCTTTTTCTCCCCTTGGATGCGGTTACGTCTAAGAAACTATCGTCTCAGAAACTTGCTTGTAAAGTTCGACATTGCTCTTCTTCCTCTCGCCCTTCTTTCGCTTCCTTTTTTTCCCCAAACCATCTTCTGTTCCTGTACAACTTCAATCCCGGAAACGCTCACGGTAAGATTAACAACCAACCAAAACCTTCCAGAATTTAGCCAAAACGAATTTTCCCCGGAAACAAAAAACAAGGATTTTCTTTCTTCTTCCTCTTCTTCTTCTTCTTTTTTTTAGTTTATTCCAGTTTGCGCGGCCAGGTAAACTACACGGCGGATATTGCAAAAAGGAGAGAAAGATTCTCACATAGTTGACAATATAAATTTTTATCCTGCCACACTTGCCGGCAGTTATTACTTGTTATTGCAGCCAAGGCTAGGATTTATTTCCCTTTTTCTCCACCTCCTTCTTTTTTATTTAATAAAAAAAGAACGAGGCATCGATAAATTTCAGGAAATTGTTTCCTCGTGTCGATTATTCTCGAGCCTTTCCGATAGATTTTCGACCGAACAACGATGATGGGTCGTGATAAAGAAAAAAAATAATTAACACTAATTTAACACCTTTCTCTCGTATACTTTTTTTTACGAATTAAATAATTTTTGGTAAGAAATTGGAATTTTCGCGGTAATTTCTATTTTTCTCGAAATGAATAAACGAAGAGTGATTATTATTTTTGCTCGATAACAAGTGGTTTCGTGTGTTTTCATATTTCTGTAGATACAATATTAAGTCTGTCGAGTTAAATTATGGGAATAGAAAATAGTTGAACAGGAAGAAGGAGAAGAAGAAGAGATAATGGTTTGACTGTTAAGAGAAAGAGAATGTATTTTACCTTTAGAAGAGTAAATATGTATATATATATATATATACACCTGAGAGGTAAGGATAGACAGAATGAAGAGTAGGTTCATTGTTTACTGAATCATTGAAGTAAAAAGAAAATAGGGGTACAAAAATATATACTTGGAGGTAGGATCCAACTCGAGGTGGAGCTGAATTCCATCGGAAAAACGGATTTTCATTTTCCAGAATTTCCCTCGAAAGACAAAAAAAATTCTTAACAAGCAACAAAGGTGGTTAATTATTATGAAATACTAAATATAGTAATATACTAATTTAAAATTTATATATTAATATTATTATTACACCATTTACCAATAATCCATTACATCGCGTTAACTTACTATTATTATTATTAATATTATTATCATTATTATTACCATCCCCTTTTCCGGCATTGTTATTCCACTATTTACCAGCGATATAATCTACTATTATATTATTATCGAGGCTGGAAAATTAGCTTTCCTCGGTACCGATAACCAATCAATCGGGAAATGCCGCGATGAATTTGTTGAGAATTTTTTCGCTCCTCCATTTTCGCATTCCCATCCTCCCCCCTTCCGGTTGCCATTCCCGGCGTTATTTAGATAAACCGATCGTTAAAATCAGCGGCCTATAGAGGCCGCTCAGTTCAGTGCCTTGCCTATATACGGAATAACGTACGTGTGCCGTGCGTATTTTCATCATTCGTACAGTAACATGAATTCCAGGGGATTGACAAACGGGGAGGAAGGACGAGACTCGTTAGCTTTTGAGAGACACGATGTAAAGGCTCTTTTCATTTACATATCACGTCATGTCCGTCCGTTAGTTTTGTAATATACAACTGTTCCAGGGAGCGGAATAAAAATATAGTTACCATAACTATGCGTATAATTATACGTGCACGTGAAGCCTCGCATGAGTTACGTCACAGTTCCGAGTGTGTTTACAATCTCGGCAAGTGCTTTACGAACGCGGTGTTATACGTATGGTGTTTAGTCGGCATACGGTACGCAATCTCGTTTCTGTAACAATTTCATCGAGAGAAAAGGACACCGATGGAATAATAATTAGCTTCATGTTAATTCCCGCAATTTTATCTTTACACAAAATATTTATTTTCTACCTAAACGTGGGAAGCTGTGGTGGCTGCGGAATAAGGCCGCGGTCGATCTCCACCTGAGTTGTAGAGGGCAGCACCGAGCTAACCTCTTCTATCCCACTTTTACCCATTTTTTTTTTAGAATTTCCATTATTGGAATTTTTTTATTTCAAATTTTGGACTCCACCGCAATTGCAATTGTGATAATTATTCTTTGCATGAAAAATGTGGAAGCGGCTAAAAACTGAAGGACCCCAAGCTTCATTCGAGTCGCAGAGGGCAGCACCCGAGTTTCTCAGGATTCCCATTTTCCACAATTTTTTTTTTTCTTTCGAGAATTCCTCTCTCTGGGTTTGATTATGTATCGGATGGATAAATATGTACATCGCCAAAGAAATAAACTATACATATTTATACATCGCTCGGCTGTGTTTCGATCGTTTAAAGTGGAAATTTAATTCATTCCCGCGCCGACTTTGCTGCAGCATGCACCGCAGCATCCTGCGATGCGAGCAAACGAAAGTTCGCGTCTTGATGCACAAACACATAGATTCCGCCGGGTTCTATTTAATTCCATTGCTTTGTATCGTTTACCTCAGATGCCCGGATTCTAAGCCAAGCGCGAATTATAACGGCATGTATAAATAATTAAACGGCACAACGTGTATTACAATTATAAAGCATCGCAGCTAATTGGAAAGTTCCAACTGATACCATTTCTGCCGCTCCACTTTTCTTCGAGTTTACTCCGCAAACAAGCGCGTACGTGTACAGGGCGATTCGTCCAACGCGGCCACTTTCAACGCTTTTTGCGAAATTCTTTATTTCTTTTTTATCGAGGCCTCCGATTTTCCGAAAAATTCGTGGCCCCAAAGTGGGCCTTGTGGGTACTCCACGACTTCGTCTCGACGCCCTCTTTCGGTCCTCGCCGGAACCGACGCTCTCCGAACCGGATTTCTCCGGAAAGAGGAGGCTCCGCGTCAAACGAGACGCCCTGTAGGCGCAAGCTGGGCAAAAAGCACCCGAGGAACGCCGGCAAAGACCGGTAAACGGCGAGTGCCTCGTTTCCGTGACATTCCGCGGCTCTTTTTCCGCCACAATTACATCTAATTCCGAATTAATTATTTAACAGTTTCAGAAGTTTTCTTCTGATCCACTTTTTAGCCCCTCCCCTGCTTCCCAATTCCCCCGGTAGCGTGCACACGGGACACTTAATGAAATAATGCACCGCGTCCGTGTGCGCTCACACACGCGCATTTCCATACCGGTCATTATCGTTCTTATAACAACAACCACAACACGGCGACTGCTATTATATTCGCGAAAAAGGTAACTAATGGCACTTCTTCGCCCCGATCGTACTTCCGAGCCTTTTCTTCTCTTCTCTCATCTGTCTCTCCTCTCTCCTCAACGACATACGGTCTCCGAGGAGACATCCTAAGAAATACGATAGCTCATAACAGGATTCCTCTTATTCTTCTTTTTTCGCTCATAGACGCCGTCTAGGTACGCGTAGTGGATCTCCCTGGAGTCAGAAGGGGGTCGTGAGAAGTAACTCGGGGACCGGAGATACGTCCTTATCCCTCCGAAAATGGTATTGGTCGATACGTCTGAGAAAACGTATGGTGTCGCTACGTTACATTTGCAACGCGATACCGTATTGTGATGCGATATGCAAATATATGCAAGAAAATATATTTTTTGGCAAATATATTATTTACATGAAATATAAATCCCACATATGTTGGAATATATTTTAATATATATTTTTTTTCTATTTTTTTTCTGGCATGTATCCACATGTACCGCATTTGCAGCAACAATGACCGTAACAAAAACCAAATACCTGCTAAACTATGACGGCGATAACGAGAACGAGTCGAGTGCAACCTGAGCTAGCGCGCGGAGGAGCCATGGCATAGGTGGAATACCGAATTCGGAGAACAGACTCTCCGCTCTGGGAATTCAGATAAGATGGATCGAGAGATAGATAAAGGTAGAGAGAGAGAGAGAGAAGCGTATTACGTCTGTCCTTGTTTCGACCCAGAAACGGTTCGACCGCGATACGTGGAGGAAAAAAAAGGAAAGAGAATAGAAATCTGCGGAACCATTGTATGGAGACAAGGTGGTGCTCAGGTAGCAGAGCCTAATCAGGGCCTCGAGATTGCGAGATACCTGCTATCGAGGCTGCCATCGTCTTCGACGTGTGTACTTAACACCGTCGTGTTTTTAACACTTGTGGATTAATAATCATACCTTTTGCGGATGCAAATTTGGAGAAAAAAGAAATATTAATTATGATATATTTTTTATTTTTATTTTTTTTTATTTATGGGGTGATGGTAGATGTAGAGGGTGGTTGAAAATCCCAAATTAACACCTCGTGGAAGGTACCGGAGAGACCTCGGTCGTATGAGAAGCCACTTAGGTGCTTCGGCGGATCATCTTTATCGGATAAAGTCGAGAGAGAGAGAGACGGAGGCATAGGATAGCCTGTATATAATTTTTAAAAGGTACGCGTGGAGCCCAGCTACTTTCTAACGATCCAATCGTCGTACCTATGTATTATGTGGTTATATAAAAAGAGAAACGGGCGGTCCGAGGCGTTGATGGGTGTCTGGTGGGTCACTTAACCGTTGTAAGGGCGGCGAACAAGTGTGTAAACTTTACAAACACTCCTGAACACCATTTTTCTCGCTTCTCGAGACACGAGTCGTACCCCTGATGTGTTATTTTACTGCAAAAAGGACACGTCGCGAAAAATGTCGAAATGGTAAAGTCGCTTTCAAGACTAATCAATTGGTTCCAAAAGTCGATTTTTTTGGGTATACTTTCCCCGAAAAATGGGGTAAAAATTAAAGTTTTAAAAATGGGGTTGGACAAGTCATTTCTAGGGGTAATTTTTCCCGTAGAATCGATTGCAAATGTCAAATTTGATGAAATCCTAGCGGAAGTTGGAAAAAAGTAGGTTTTTTGAGGAAAAATCGTGTTTCCCGTAAGAAATTTTGAATTTTGACAATGAAAATGGATTCCTCGGAAAAAAATACATCGGATATGGGTCTCCCGAAAGTGGAAAAAAAATTTTTCCAAAAGTCGATTTTTTTGGGCATGCCTACCCCTTCCCCCAAAAATGGGGTAAAAATTAAAGTTTCAAGAATGGGGTTGGACAAGTCATTTCTAGGGGTAATTTTTCCCGTAGAATCGATTGCAAATGTCAAATTTGATGAAATCCTAGCGGAAGTTGGAAAAAAGTAGGTTTTTTGAGGAAAAATCGTGTTTCCCGTAAGAAATTTTGAATTTTGACAATGAAAATGGATTCCTCGGAAAAAAATACATCGGATATGGGTCTCCCGAAAGTGGAAAAAAAATTTTTCCAAAAGTCGATTTTTTTGGGCATGCCTACCCCTTCCCCCAAAAATGGGGTAAAAATTAAAGTTTTAAAAATGGGGTTGGACAAGTCATTTCTAGGGGTAATTTTTCCCGTAGAATCGATTCCCAAGGTCAAATTTGAAGAAATCCTAGCGGAAGTTGGAAAAAAGTAGGTTTTTTGAGGAAAAATCGTGTTTCCCGTAAGAAATTTTGAATTTTGACAATGAAAATGGATTCCTCGGAAAAAAATACATCGGATATGGGTCTCCCGAAAGTGGAAAAAAAATTTTTCCAAAAGTCGATTTTTTTGGGCATGCTACCCCTTCCCCCAAAAATGGGTTAAAAATTAAAGTTTCAAAAACGGGGTTGGACAAGTCATTTCTAGGGGTAATTTTTCGCGCTGAATCGATTCCCAAGGTCAAATTTGACAAAATCCCAGCGGAAGTTGGAAAAAAGTAGGTTTTTTGAGGAAAAATCGTGTTTCCCGTAGGAAATCTTGAACTTTGACAATGAAAATGGATTCCTCGGAAAAAAATACATCGGATATGGGTCTCTCGGAAGTGCAAAAAAATTTTTTCCAAAAGTCGATTTTTTTGGGCATACCTTCCCCTTCCCCCCAAAATGGGGTAAAAATTAAAGTTTCAAAAACGGGGTTGGACAGAATTTCACTATCATTTGTGAAGAACTATTTACGCTTTAATTATTTTTATAGCTGATTTCGAACGATAGGATAACAGCAATCGCGAGTAGAAATTTGTTCCGGATGTCGGCGAGAAAGTGGCAGCGAGGCGAGTCAGGTCTGACGGGGTCCTGATAGCTCTTCAGCCAGGATATCTTATCTCACACTGCAAGCAATTTGGATGGATAGTAATTATAACTAGAGATGATGATGATGATGATGGCGATGATGATGTGGCTGTGAACTGATGATGTTGCCGTAATTGCGCATTTATGTATGATTATCGGCTCTGAGGCCGCCATTGTACCGGCGAGTGGGCTCACGATTGACAATTGCTTAAAAATTCAAAAATATCGGCAGCTTAGTATTTTCACTTATTTACCGTTTAAAATAAAATAAAATCGAAAAAATTGCCCGATTTGAGGCAAAAGAAGAAAAATTATAGAAAATTACGTGGATAAATAAATTCGTAGAAGGGATGCAACATTTTTCCGAAAGATGAAATTTTCAGGATAGAAGGTACCGAGTTCGAGGTTCGAAATGAGCCAAGATCGGAGTCTGTGGGGTATCCGGTTCCAGATTTACGATTTTTATTGTTGTTACATTTCAGGAGCTCTGGAATCTCGCGAGTACTCTCGAGGTGGAGGAAGACGAGAGGGAAGAAAGAAAAAAAAAAGAAGGGAAGGAAGATGAATGATATAACGTTAATGATAACAAGAGGGCGAGTGCAGGTTTGAATGCAGAAGCGAGACAAGGCGAGATACAATGAAAATCACCTCGTTAGTCTGCGCTGGGCGCGTATAGGAACGTTTACTCAACACACCGTAATCCGAGCAGCGCGGCAGAAGACACTCGAGCTCGGTAAAAGGATGGTAGGACTACTATTGCTACTATACTACCACGCTACTATTCTACCATAGGAGGAACGAGCAACTAACTGTTGTTTTGTTCCAAATGGGAATCTTGATTGTGCCTTTGTTTTCAGCCGTGTGGCTGCGGCTGTGTCACAAAGGTTGAGTGGTGAAACGTCACCCATTTCCAACTTGTCTGGCACAAGCTGTTAGGTAGAACCCTATTTCTGCCCGTTTAGATATTACAAGTCATTTGCAACGGCGGAATGGGAATGGGAATGGGAATGGGAATGGGAATGAGAATGAAAAAGGAGGAGAAAGACGAGAAGAAGCTGCGGAAGAAACAAAGAGAGACAGATGGGGAAAAAATGAGGAAAAGATTATACGCTTTTTAGTAACCCACGTGTGTGTGTGTGTGTGTGAGCGTGAGCGTGTTTGTGTGTGTGTCTGGTAACTAACCTTTCCTCCAACCTCATTTTCAGCCTTTCATTTCCCTCCAACGTGTACTTTGCATTTATTATATAGAAATTTGTGGCGATAGAGAAATACGCAAAAATCCACAACCACGAGGGACTTCGAAGTCCACTTTCCCGATCCGGGTCAGTTGGACTGAAAATTCCCTCCCGATTGCCGCTAAACTTTGTTGAGTTTCGGAGTCTCCTTATTTGACACGAGTCCAGTTGGAATTCCAGGCTCTGGAATTTTTCCAGTTTGATTCTGATTTTTTCTTTCTCTCAAGGGGGTTCCTAAAAATCGAAATTTCTAAATTTCTTCCGCCCCAACAGTTAGAGCAAAAAATTTTCCAGCCGACCTGGAAAAATCCCAGAGCCTCCAATTTTGGTTCATTTTGAAGCTGATATTGTCCACTTTGTCTCCTGTAAATTTGAATTCGCTCTAAATTACAACCTTTCATTTTTTACAGTTGGAAGCGCTTTAATGGAAAGAAAAAAAAATAAGATGGAAAAATAGAAGGAAACCATTTCGATATAATTGTTTTGCTAATAATTCTCTTGCTTGACGTCAATTTTCCCGGAGAAGTAGAGCATAGAGGTGGAAGAGAAGGAGACGCAGGAGAAAGAAGTGGTGTTCGATATAGTTGTAGTCAAAGAAATAAGATAGGGAAAGAAAGAATAAGGAGAGCGGGCAAAAAAGTAGAGCAGAACAGACGAGATTTAGTCTCCTTTTGTACTGCTTGGGAGTTTCATTGAACAAAAGTTTTCTAATTTCCATCATTAGAGTACTTATCCATATTCATATCTACATTTTTCTTTCTTTCTTTCTTTCTTTCTTCCCTCCTCCTCCTCCTCCTCGAAAGAGTTAGAGTATAAAGGATTTCGTATAAAGGAATATAAAATAATACTCGAAAGTTTATCCTTTCGGAAGACTTTTAAACTTCCCGAAACGGAGTTCCCAACTTTTCTCGTGATTCTCCAGTTAATTGAAAGATTTGCCGGTTAAGCAGTCGGTATGTGAACAAACTAAAACCGCGCAAGGTGATACCTTGCCCCGAATCGCGATCCCCGAGATTGCGAATTTTAGAATTCATGAAGTTGAATTTGAAAAAATCATAAATCGGGAAAAAAAAATCCTAGAGACTCCAATTTTAGCTCATTTTGAAGCTCGAATTGTCTACTTTTTACCCTGTAAATTTCAGCTTTCTAAAAAATTTTGGGATTTTCCTACGAATTTATATACAAACTCAAAATCAGTTTCCCATCATTTTTGTTTCTCCCCCGAGACTCGGTGAAAGGAATTTTCCTGTTGGGCTTCCACTACACTGGTGTAATTACTCCTTTACAACACGGTAAATCTTCCTATTACGTGATCGGAACGGGAATGACGTAGTAAAATCCACGTTCGTCATATTTACTCGTTCGTATCATCGAAATATACACTCGAGGGGTGTGTATATTCTATATATATGTATATATATATTCGGGTATATCCCCTTTTGATGATATTTAGGACAATAGAAATATCCTTCCGAGAAGACGGTAACAGTGACTGGGAAGTAGCAAACGTGACAACGAGAAGCCTTAGTAATACGCCCACCTAAGCTTGTCCTTATATCTTATAGCTACATGTAATTTCAAAAGAACACCTGGTCTTCCTATATAAGAGCCAAGAGACTGCGGGAGAATCGGAGAGAGAGCGAGAGAGAGACAGAAGATGAAGAGCAAGAGAGAGATGGCGAAAGGGAGCTTTTTAGTGTTTCATAAATGTGAAAGAAAGGGACAGACGCAAAAGTGTGTTTCGTGAAAGAGAGAAAGAGAGAGATAGGGAGAAAGAGGAGAGAGAGAAAGAGAGAAAGAGTTTAAGTGGAAAAGGTAAGAGGAATCCGCTTTCATTACAAAGCACACGCCACACTCCTCCACTTCCGCTGTTCTCCATAATGAAGCAATCTTTTTTACAGGTAATCTCTTGGGTTAATTACAAAAAAGGACGCAGGAGGAAGAAAAAAATTATCTATGGCTGCCAAAAAAAAATAGATCGGAAGCACGTGAAAAGTAATAGAATAGCTATTCCATTTCCTGCACTTCGGCCGCCGAAGCTGGATACTTAATGTACTTATTGTTAGCGAAGATTAAAAGCCAAGTCCAGGTACGCTTTCGAGGTAAATGAAAATTATGCTTTTCAGGTAATTTCGTACGCGAACTCGAATTCCGAAGAATTGAAATTTTCCTGCGGGAAATTACGAAAGCTCAGAAACGAAGCAAAGGAATTTTTCGGTTTAGATTCAAAAAATCGTAAATCTGGAACCACGAATTCCAGAGACTTGAATTTTAGCTCATTTTGTAGCTCAGATTCTGTACTTTCTACCCTGAAAATTTCACGTTTCTAAAAAATTTCAAGCTCCCTCTATGAATTTCCAAAATTTCCAATTTTTTATTGCCCGAAAATCAAACACAAAAATTCTCCAGCTGGACTTCCAGAGTCTCCAATTGTAGCTCAGCTGAAGCTTCAATTGGGTACGGATCTAAGCAACTGGATGCTCCAGCTGCTTTTGGAAGAATTCTCCAGTTCTGCTTCTCATAAGATTCGACATGAAATTGCTGGATGTTTGTTTATTCATCGATACTTGCTGGAAACTTTGTTATCAATGCAAAAAGATAAAGAGAATGTTAACGGAGGAGGAGGAGAAGAAGAAGAAGAAGAAGAGTGCCCCGTGGGCCAAGATAGAAACGGACCGCATACCGTTATCTTCACCCTGAGAACACGGGAAAAGTTAGTTGGCCCACGCGTTGTGCAAGGATTGCAGCGTACGAGTCGAAGCAGAAGGAGAAGAAGACGAAGAAGAGGAACGTGAACGTGAACGTGAACATGAAGATGAAGATGATGATGAATTCCACAACTATGGGGTATTATATTCTCTCGACTTGTTGAACGCTAGGTTTTGTAATATCGCGATGATAGGTGCAGGTAACATACCTCATATGTAAGCTTATGTAAGTGCATTTATGTATATATATATACATTGCGTGCATTCGCTGAGGATTTGTCCTTTGACACGAAATTCCAAATTCCTGGAAACTCTAGGAATCGTAGAATTTCTCGAGTCGCAACCGAAAATTTCAGGCTCGCGGAGCAAAAAATTCGCGAGACTCCAATTTTAGCTCATTCTGAAGCTCACATTGTCCACTTTCTACCCCGCAAATTTCAAGATTCTAAAAAATTGTGCAACTTTCCTACAAATTTATATACAAAAATTGCAATTTTTTAAATTTCCTCCTACCACAAAATTGCAGGTCAAAAATTAAAATCCAAATTCTAGGCTCGCGATTTTCATTTCCAAAGGAAGACCCTCGATCGCAAAAAATTAATATCCACAAAAATTCTACTTCCGTCCCTATTTTTGCATTCCTTGGACACCTTCGACTCGGTCCGCATCGACCCTTGCGAGGGTTTTGCTCGCACCACGGTGCAAGAAAGGCACCGAAATGGTAAATTTCACCATACGATCGCTATTTCATTCCAACTCGATGCCGTCAAGTAAGAAAAAGCCTCTCAATTCCATGCGGACTTCTAATTGAAGCGGTGCATCGACGCTGGCACGTCCGATGGAATGCACCGCTCCGTGCAAAGCGCAGCAAAGTGGAGTAGGTATATATATGAAATCTCGTATCACTCGACTAATTAAATCGGATGATAAAGTGCGATTAGTTTAATCGATGCAAAAGGCTGGATTTTCATTTTTCCTCTCGCAGGCAACTGCAGCTTTTCAGCTGCAGTTGCCTGCAAAGAAGTGGTGGATGGATATTAATACCGGCGCTATTAGTCGGAGTGGGTACCGGAGTGGCAGTGGTAAGTGAGTTTACCATTGGTGGTCTTTTGCCTTATCTTTCTATATAGAATAACAAGAGAAAGCCATATCATTATAACAACTGCCGACCAGCCAACAGACTGTTGCGGTACCTTTTGCCTCTAAGCAGTTATACGTCGTGACTATTCGCGCCTACGCGTTTATAAATCCCTTCGAGCTATGCTATGCTATGCTATGGTCTCCTCTCTCTCTCTCTCTCTCTTTTTCATTTTTTAACCGTCCTGGCCTTCTTTCGTTTCACATATATATATACATATATATATATGGATGGATGCGAAATGCATCCTATACAGTTACCCCCGTCTCAAATTTTATAATACTCATAATACCTGCAGCTTTCTAATCTCTTGCGTTTCCATTCGTACCCGTAAGTAACGAAACCGTGGATAGTGGCAATAAGTATACGGTGGAGACGGTTTTAAAAATGCATTTATGGCAAGTGAACAACGGGTTGAAGAAACAGGAGAAAGAAAAGGCAAAAAAAAATTGAAATAGGAACTTTTGAAACGCCATAAGAGGTTTGATTTCAAAAATGTCACGAATTTCCTCGGAGGGGATTGAATAATGGCAAAATTGGTGGATGGTTTCTTATGGGGTTGGAATTTTGTGATACTCAAAAAATCGCAAAAAAAAAATAATGTACGAATTTCGAGTCGATACAAATTTTGCGGGTCCCAAAAAAAAATTGAGAGGCATTTTCAAAAATTCCAATTGCAGCTCGAATTCTCTTACTTTTCTACCGCGTAAATTTCAAATTAAAACAAAAATCGCATTTTCCAATTTTTTTCCAACGAAAAATGAGAATCGACAAATTTTTCGCGTATTCCGCGGTGCCGGGTCCACCAGTACCCCATGGACACCACCGAAAGCTCCAATTTCATCGAAGATCGCACCTGCGCCTACCGATCTCCCACGACAGACGGTTCGTGTGTTGTTTTCTCTCGTTTCGTCCGGTTTGTTTTCACTCTGGACTCCGTGCTCCGTAGATGGCCGTGGAAGTAAAGTAACGATTATTTTAAACAACGCATCCGCTGGGGAATACAAAGTGGGTTCTTACGTAAATGCCATGCCCCCTTTCTATGGTAGCCCCTTGGCGGTACCTAGGGAAAGAATCTTTCCATCTCTCTCTCTCTCTCTCTCTGTCTCTCATTTTCCCCGTCAGGTTAAAACGCGGTTCCTCTTATGTACTATATACACACATACACACACATATACCCGCTTTTCTCGTCTCATCCGGCTCAACTTCATTCGTAGGACTGCAACACTCTGCACATATTTCCCCAGTTGCATCTCCATTTACCACCACCGAGACAGACGCCGAGCAAACGACGACAAAACAACCATCGGGAGGAAACCTACCCTTTACCGTCTTTCCTCGTAACCTTTTTTTCTTCTTTCTCTTCCTTTTCTCCTTTGCCACGTACCCACCACGACCGATACTAAAAATCGCTCTCCCCGAGGCAGAAGGGCGCGAGTGCGAGCTTGCAAGAAGGGCGACCCACGCCCTTCGGACTCGAACACGCTCCGAGAACTTCCATCCCTCGCAACATTGCTACCGGTATTGCCGCCAGTATCTTCCCATCCACCGGCGTGGCATCGTTAAGATTTTAATATTCATCAGAGGTAAAGTTGGTTTTTCCGATCTTTCTATACGTTTCTACGTACGTAGAAAGCCGCCGCCGCCGCCGCCGCTACGTGCGCGTATTATTATTATTATTATTATTATTACGGAGAAAAGGGAGCTCCGTGGCTGTACGCAGAGACCGAGATAATGGCATGGACCAAAATAAAAAAGATGATCCGCCTTAAACGGACAGAAATGGGTGCTTGGGGAAAAAACGGCCAATAACGGTCCTTTTTTTTATTTATTAAAAATAGTTACGCGGGTATTAGCCGTCTCGTATGGACGCAATACAGATAAACCGAGGGTGTAACGCGAACGATAAGACCCCGCGAGTTATGGGGTTCGCCTGTCGCGGGGAAATTTGTATGGGAGGGCCATGGGGGTCCTCGCGGGATAGAAATTACGGGATTCGACCTCTCCAGAGTTGAGATTTTCTCTCAGTCTTGGAATTTTTATCCGATTTAGGAAAAAAAAAAGAATTTTGGAATTTCCGCGAATTTGAGATTCCTTGGAAATCTCGTATTTGAAATGGGGAATAAAAAATGCCATGGATCGAAATTCCACATTTTTCTTTCGAAGCTATACATCTGCTCTTTGTTTGGCAAATACACGGACGCTGAAATGAAGCTTTAACATAAATTTTTTTAATGCTTCAACGGAATAACTGTTATTCGAGTTAAATTGCCTTTTTTCTACTCTTTTTATTTAACTTCTTCTCTTTCTTCTTCTTCTTCTTCTTCTTCTTCTCTTTGCTGTCACAGATATTCCAAAGAAAACGGCGCCTTTATGCAGCTCGTTAACCCTGCACCCGGAACATAAGAAACGCATGAGAAGTTTTAGAATCAAAGAAAGAGAGAAAGAGAGAATGTAAATGGAGAAATTTCATGGAAAAGTTTATCTATCAATCGATGGTATTTCTCTTTTGATTTATCATCGCTCCTTTTTCCTGCCATTTTACACATTTTCATACGTACCGCAACTATTTTTCAGCCTTCCGCGTTATGCAATTGCACTGCTTGGAATTTCATCTTTCGGATTTATTCATTTTTTTATCATAAATAAGTTGGAATTTGGTTCTAATTTTTTTTTCGACCCAAAATTATAAATTCCTCAAGGTGCGAAAATTTTCCTTTCAATTTTCAAAAATTCATAAACAAAATTTGAATCCTCCCGGGAAATTAAATTTTACAGGATAGAAAGTACCGACTATCCTCTTTCTTTCCAAAATTACAAATGTTTTAATTCCGAGCGAGAAATTTCGAAATTTTCCATCACGAATAAAAAATTCCAGATATTTCCAAAACTCAAAGAACCTCGAAAAAATTCTAATTTCAAGGGATTACCCTTTTTTCCCCCAAAATTACAAATTTTCCCCGTTTGCGAAAATTTGTGGAAAATAAAAACAAAAAAAAATTGTAGAATTCACGATAAATTTGCACGGGTCGCGTACGCGGGTCCGGCGGTTCCCGTTATCGGTATCGAGTCATCTGCCGCAAGCGCAGCCTCTCATGAATGATTTCAGCTGTCGTATAAATAGTAATGCCGCGACATTAAGTTCGTATACCAGGTGGGCATGGAACATGGTCTGGCCGATTTGTCGTTTGTCAGCCAGTAGCAGAAGTATAGCTATAACGCGTTTGCTGGCTGGAGGAGCAACGGAAGAAACAGCAGGCAAAGCAACCGCGTGGTATGTAAGATAGCTGGATCCGTAATGACATTATACTCTTACAATAATGATCCTTAGAAAATGCGTAGGCTTGAAACTAACACTAGCATTCTTAAATCTTATGGCGTTAAAGCTTAACGGTATCAAAGCTTCTTTTTTTCCTCCTCGTCTCCTTCTTCTTCTTCTTCTTCTTCCAACCGTATGTTCGCTCGCTTCCTATTTTGCATTTTTTGTTCTTCTCTTTTTTTGTTAACCGATAGCGTTTATTTATTCCCGCAGATGTATGTATCTGGGTCGAATCCTGTATTGAAATTGAAGACGATCGAATTTTATCACCATACATAGATCACGCGTGCAGAAAAGGACATTTTACTGCGTTACGGTAATTTCCCCTGAAGTGGATGATCTCCTCGTTCCAGGAACTTCAGGCATCCCGATTTCGTTAACGTGGAATTTATTTAACGATTTCCCGGTTTTCCTTGAAATTTATCTGACAAACTTTGAAATTCAGTTTCAAAATTTCTTTGAGAACAAAAAAAATTTAATTTTTTAGTAACGTTTGCAGCTTTTAGAAAAAAATGTTTTTTTTCTTGAAAAACAGGTTCAACCAATATTCATTTTTTCAGTTTGGAATTTTGTATAATTTGGAATTTGTAGGGTAAAAAATAGAAATTCTCCGAATTTGAAATTACCCATAATCGAAATTCCTATAATTTTTGGGCTCGAAAATATTATTTTCTTTCCGGTAGAATTTTGGGAATTTCGTTTTAAAAAAAAAATTGAAAACGAGGAATTCGTAAATCGCAGGGAAAATTTTGTAGGAATTCGAAACTCACGCGGTAGAAATGGGATACTCCCAGTTCCGGAATGAGGTACAATAGAAGTTTCCATCGTTTGTTTTTTCGCAGCTGTGAGTTTTCGAGTGGAAAAACAGCGGAAAATCTGATTTCTTTGAAATTACAATTAAAAAGAAACTTGGTTACGCGGAAATTTATGAGTAAAAGTAGAGATTATTCAGAGACTTGAAAAAAATAGGGTAGAAACTGAAGGGTTTCCGTTTTAAAATAAACCACGATTACAATTTCCCCTTTTTCTTTCCCAGAATTGCGATTTTCCTTTTTTCGCAGAAGACACATTTTTCTAAAATTCGGATATTGGAAATTTACAAAATAAACGATTACTTTTGAAACAGCCGATACCGAAAGAGTCGCGATACTTGGCTGCCAGGAAAGGAAATCGCGAGTGCGGAAATTTGCAAACTCGAAAATCGGCTCGAAAGCCCGGGAGAAAAACCGTCATTAATTCCGTCGCGTAACGTTACCCGGAAATACGAAGCTCGGCTGCTGCTTTCACGGATAATTCGATCCCTCAATTTCTTTGGAAAGCAAGAAAAGCTAACGAGTAGAGAAGGAAGGAAGAAAGAGCGAATAAATAAATAAAAGGTCGATGAGTGGCATGACGAGTCGATGAATAGCTTTTGATTTCCAGCACTTTGAAGTGTCTCTCCTCTTTTCATCTTTGAATCGAGACTTGTTTTGTAGGGAAAAAAAAAATTATTTGCTAAAAAAAGGAGGGAAGTAGAAGAGGATGAGGTAGGTAGGTAGGTTCTTTTCAAGAAGTAGCTACGGATATAAAATGTAAAGAGTTATAATACCGAAAGACCCTGCCTCTCTTCCGCGGCCCTGCGCGTCTCTGTTTTTCTGTTTTTCCTCTCTTTTCAGATTTCTTCTTATATAGATATATACATATATGTTTGCTTACATGGCAGTCATGTACGTCGCGTCAAACATGTGGATGAAACCTTGGTTATACACACGATGTACGTACTCGTTGACTAGCAAACATGACGACGAGCGACGAGCGACGAGACCGAGACCGAGGCCGAGGCTGAGGCTGAAGAGGAGAGGCTCTGAAGATGCATGGCTTTTGCTCGATGCTACTCTGCACTTGCTTTTATGCCTCTCGCCATAAGCTCCTATGATTCTCTATTACACTATAGCCTCTTTTTCACATGTTGGCTATGAGTTTCTTCTCTTCCAACCGACGCAGCTGTTCCCCACAGCACACACACACACACTACGTATTTGCATCCGTGCATGCATGTGACTGACGTATGCGGAACGTTAATTTATTAAGTACCACGATCTCTCGTGAGCCGCTCGTAAAAGAGCGAGCAACGCATGCATTCCAACATGTGCCTCGCTCGCGGCTTTCCTCGCCAGCGCTAATCTTGTCAAAGTTAATCACGAAATTCACCATAGAGACACATCCAGGCTAAATTTACGTAATTGTAACGTTCTTCCCTTCGACACATACATGTGTGTGTGTGTGTATTTATGTTTTCGAGTGGAATTGCTTGGCCTCTTTTTTTTTTCTTTGCTTCCCCATAAACGAGACTTTGCAGCACGTGTTTGCGAATTTATGGGTCAAAGGGGAAATTATGCAGAGACCTGGGAGTTTCAGGGTGGAAAGGGGTGGTTCCCAGCTTTCGAATGAGCCGCGATTGAAGCTGATACAATTTTTTGCTTGGACGTTGGAATTTTTTGAAGTTGAATCGGAGTGTCGCAACTTCGAAATTTGAAAAATGAGGAAATTAGATTTTTTTTTGAATAATTGGCAAATTGTGTTTTTTTAGAAACAAGAAAATAGCATTTTCTTTAATTGTTTGGAAAATTCGTAAAATGGGGAAACAATTTTTTGAGAATTTGAAAATTGCATTTGGGTAAAAAAATTTTTTTAAGCGAAGAAATGTTCGGTTCGAGCGAACAATAATTTCGTTATTCGGAGATTTATGGGCCAAAGGGGAAATTGTTTGAAGACTTATAATTTGCAGGGTGGAAACTTGAGGTTTACAGCTTTCAAATCAGCTTCGATTGAAGCTCTACCGTTTCTCGCACCGTTACTGCGATTTCCCTTTAATTGGAAATTTGAGAAGATACTCTTTTGGAAGTCGCGAAAAAAAAATTTCGTTATTCGAGAATTTGTAGATGAAAGAGGATATTCTTTGGGAAGCTGAAATTTACCGGATAGAAAGTGGAGCTCCGGCTTTCAAATCAGCTGTAATCGAAATACCCTTTATTTCTACCATTTTCTGAAAAAGGAGACTCAATTTCTTCGGAAAGAGCGAAATTCTGTAAATTTCAAATTCATCGATTTCAAACACGAGAGTCAACGAATTGAAATTTCCCCGAGACGAGGAATCCAAAAATTCGTCGATAACTCGAGAACTCGATAAAAAAGAAAAAAAAGATGGAATAAAAAAAAATAATAAATGAGAGATGCTCGATAATGGGGAACTCGTTCCCGCGCAGGAATTTGCATCTGATATAAATATTAAGATCTTGAAAAGCGCGGGAGCGAAATGAGAGTAATAAGAAAGGTTAAATCTGTATGAAGTAGTGATTACATTCTTTGCATTCAGCGGGTTCTGTGCAAGCATAGCGATCTTTCATCTTGCCATCCCTTGCTCCTTTAATCACAAAGATTTCATTTTCTGCCCCACCCCCCCTCCGGTTCGTTTCACGGGAATATTTTTGTAATTGTCCGATAAAAGGAGGGAAAGAAAAGGGAAGAAATCCGTGTATCATAGATTTTCCACATGTTGCAATTATCGTGACAGCTTCTTCAGAAGCATGCAGCGGGTAAAAGATCTTCACGGATCGGCGAGTTCCTTATTCTTGCCATTAAAGTTACTTAGCGATATATATACGTATATATATATATCTAAACTAGATTCCAAACTTTATGGTTATGAAAATTTTCTCATTAAAAGCGTACCTTTAGTATTCAATAAATATGCAACTACTCCCCTAATAATTCAAACCAATGACTCGTATATTCATAACAAATGGGGGAAAAAGGAGGAAGAGAAATGGGAAGAAGTAAGCGAGCGAGTATAGGAGGAAGTTACCTAATACAAAATTGGCGGCATTAAGTACGTACTTATACCGTGCCTTGCGTTACGGTAGCACTAAGGAGGCTTCGAGTGTGTACTTTTCGAACGAAATAATGCATCGCAAAGTTCCCATGTTTCGAAATCGAGAATTTCGAAATTCCCAAAGTACTCCAGTTTCACTTTGAAAATTCGTAACTTTGGAACAAAGACGCAGAGTCTTCAATTTTCTGAAAAATTTTCCGCGTTACTTAGAAATTTTTCAGTTTCGTAATTTAAAAAATGTAGCTTTCTTCAGTTTTGCTAAAAAAAATTCTAGCTTTTGAATAAAAAATCTCAGCATCCTCGAAATTTGTCTCATTTAGAGCCACGTCCTTGTACTTTCCAGCCTGAAAATTTCAAGCCTTCAAAAAAATTTTGTCCTTATCCTACATATAAGGAAATAAAAAAAATTTGTGCAATTATTCCAGGTGCTCCTTGAGTGGGTACAAAGCAAGAAAATGGTATTTGTGCATAAGTAGGTGTACGTGCTTACGTATTGTACCACTACCTATCTCTATTATGTATACGTAATAGCTGTATCTAAATATTGCGAAAAATCTACAAGGAATTCACCTATAAAAGCAAGTCCTGGCTATAGTAATATACCCGACAATATTGACTATCAGGTGTGGCAGTCAAGCGAAGAACATAGTCTTTCCCCGTAGATTGTGGATGTAAAAGAAAAGGGAATAGAGTCGTATTATTATTACATCCTTTTACGACTGACCCATCGTCTTGTCCTTCCATCCGTTCCCACTTATTCCACTTTTCGCATTCATTACATTCGTCAACTGCACTTTAACTGATAGCCGATTTTCTTTTTATTACCCACTCCCATGGATTTCCTCGTTAAAGTCAAAAATTGGTAGTAAAAGGTAAGTGGAACAAATTTAAAAAAAAAGATCCAGGGCCATTTCCAAAGTATTTTAAATTATTACTTAATTGAGAGAGAAATAAATAAAATTTCAAAAAATATTCTGTCACTTGGAAATTTGTCACGGACGGCCAAAATTTTTTGACAATCTGAAATTTACGGGACAGAAAGTAGAAAGTACCAGTTTTGAAATAAGCTAAAATTGAAGTTTCCACCATTTTTCGTTCCAGAGTTACGATTTTTTTAGTGAAAAAACAAAAAAAAATCTACGATCGAAGTCGATAAGTCCAATTGCTGTGAATAAAATTTTTTTTTATAGGACGTTTATAAATTCCAATGGGGGGGTTGATTCGTTCCCGGTCTTAATTAGTCTCGTAGCCGCTAAATATTAATAGGCTGCAGATTTTTTTCTACCCTTTTTTTACCTAAATACTAAGAGCGAAACAGGTGTACTTAACGATCCACGTTCGGGTATACGAGCGTATAAAATACACGCAATCTGTTGCCAATGATGTGTTAAGGGTTGAAGCGGAGAAAAATCGTAAGTTGCCCTTTTTATGGCCTTCTCGGAGAAAACGGGCTGCAAAATGAGCTGAAAAAGGGAGATCGTCGAAAATCCATGAAACACCGGAAGATAAAACCCTGCTTTTCTTTTTTATACATTTTCTATTTTTCTTTCTCTCGGCCCGGGATAATAAAAACTCGAATCGGGGGTGTCTCTTTCCCGAATTTCATTTCAGATAAAATTGGGACCGAAAAAAAATAAATAAATAAATTTCTCGCGTTGAAAAATTCCAAGTGGGACCGGAAAAAAAATAAATAAATAAATCGAAGCTTCGATGACGTTTCGGATCCAGTTCTCGGCCGGAGTCTTTTCGGAATTACACGGATAGTTACGACGACTTCATTCCCTATGCAAACTCCTCGAAGCTCGGTATTAACATAATGCGAATTCATTTTCATACGCAAACTTGGAGCTAATTATGCATGAAAGGCATTGCGATTCTTTGTTCTTCGGAGTCTGAAGTGAAGAAAAAAAAAAAGAAAGAAGTTATTAGTTCGGCGGAAAGAATTGTGTTTTCTCTCTCTCTCTCTCTTTCTCGTGCTCAAAGGCTTGGTTTAACGGTGTTCTCAAAAAGTTACTCTCCGATCCGTTATGCCATTCTAATTGTCGATAATCAGGACGCGCTTGAGCGAAGTCGCAGAAGAAGACAATCAGATAGAGGCTTAGTATGTGTAGTACACTCACAATTGGCCATAAGTTACAAGCCATAACCATCGTTTCCGAACGACTTACTTCCTCCGTAAAGATAAATACCTCCTTAAGGCCAAAATGACTTGTAACTGTTTGTCTTCTGCTCTCTTCTTCGAGTTCCACTTCGAAAAATCATACCACGGTCAAGTGGAACAATGGAATCTCAAATTTTCGCCCATTTTCGAAATCCTAAACCCCAAATTTTTGACCTTTTCTTTTTTCAAATCTAAAAAACATATTAATAAATAATAGTAAATTAATTTTTCTTTGATATTCAATAACTAACGAAATCTTTAATTATTAATTGCCCAAAAAATAAAATTGAGTATTTTTTTTTTCTGCAGAAAAAAATATTTAATGGGTAATAAATTTTGCAACGTTTTTTGTTTCGTTAATGGAAGCCAAAATTTGAAAAATCGAAACCTCGTAAAAATAATTATTACTTCGACTGGACCTCGAACCCCCTCACGAGAGTGGTTGGTATGCCCGAAAGAATCCCTCGGGGATTTGATGATGAAAATTAGTTATTCCGCCTTAGCTACCTTCCTAATTAGTCAATTTATTTAATCGCCGGTCTTTCTTGCAATAAAAGTTTCTTTACACTAATGAAAACTCAAAAGGACGACGGCTTCTACCTCTACTATTACTCCTTCCTTTGACTACTGCGGGGTTGGTCTATCTAATTTATGCCGGACACGTTTACCAGGTACAAGAGTTGGTAGTCGGTACTATGTTGAAGTAGTAACGCCGATGGTAAGAGAGAAAAGGCAATAACTAAGTAAGTAAGTAAGTAAGTATGTAAGTAAGTAAGTAAGTAACTCGGTACATGCATATGTATATGTGCCTACACACACTCTGTCTCCTTCACCCCCATGCACGCGAAGAGAAGATCACTGCATTCAAGTTTCGTACCCTGTAACGAACTTGCTGTTATACCCCTATACAGTTTCTGCAGCTTTTACTTCTGCCATTCCGTACAATAGGCACGTGAATGTATACGTGTACGGGTATATACAGGGACTTCTCGACACTCGGTCCTCACCAAAGTCCTACCGCTTCTCTATCCACCCGTTCCTTTGTTTTCAGTTAACTTTACACCAAAGAACTTAACTTAACTTAACTATATTCAGCTTTCAACCGGCGCGGCGGAACTGTGCAAGCTTCCCTTCCGAAAACTTCGTGTCCCCTTTCGCTTCGAGTATTTCGGCGGGGGGGTAAAAAAAAAATGTATATATAGGTCCCGGATCGGTTACAAAATAAACCCTATCTTACCCCCGTAACACCTGTATCGAGAGGATTCCAGCCTTAAGTGACATCGAATCGATTTCTCACCCTTTTGGGATGTAATCCTTCGTGATTTGTGGCTGTTGTTACAAAAAACAAATTAAAATAATAAACATAGGGGGAAGTAAGCTGTTATTTATATTTTTTAATTATATGTATAAATATATTTTTTTTAAATTTCGAACCAAATTTTGCGAACTTTCGGGACACCCATATTCGATGTATTTTTTTCCGAGGAATCCATTTCTTTAATTAAAATTCCCAAAATCCCACGGGGAACGGGATTTTTCCTCAAAAAACCTACTTTTTTCCAACTTCCGCTGGGATTTCATCAAATTTGACATTTGGAATCGATTCTACAGGAAAAATTACCCCTAAAAATGACTTGTCCAACCCCATTTTTGAAACTTTAATTTTTACCCCATTTTTGGGGGAAGGGGTAGGCATGCCCAAAAAAATCGACTTTTGGAAAAATTTTTTTTGGACTTTCGGGAGACCCATATCCGATGTATTTTTTCCCGAGGAATCCATTTTCATTGTCAAAATACAAGATTTCTTACGGGAAACACGATTTTTCCTCAAAAAACCTACTTTTTTCCAACTTCCGCTGGGATTTCGTCAAATTTCACATTTGGAATCGATTCTACGGGAAAAATTACCCCTAGAAATGACTTGTTTAACCCCATTTTTGAAACTTTAATTTTTACCCCATTTTTGGGGGAAGGGGTAGGCATGCCCAAAAAAATCGACTTTTGAAAAAATTTTTTTTGGACTTTCGGGAGACTCATATTCGATGTATTTTTTTCCGAGGAATCCATTTTTATTGTCAAAATACAAGATTTCTTACGGGAAACACGATTTTTCCTCAAAAAACCTGCTTTTTTCGAACTTCCGCTAGGATTTTGTCAAATTTGACCTTGGGAATCGATTCTACGGGAAAAATTACCCCTAGAAATGACTTGTCCAACCCCATTTTTGAAACTTTAATTTTTACCCCATTTTTGGGGGAAGGGGTAGGCATGCCCAAAAAAATCGTCTTTTGAAAAAATTTTTTTCGAACTTTCGGGAGACCCATATCCGATGTATTAGGGAAAGGTCCCTAATAATTTAATTACAAAAATAAATAAGAGCTGCACGATGAAGCTTTTGAAGTTTGCCGAAGCAACAAATTGTTAAATTCGCCAGACCCATCGCGAAGCTATAATACATCGCGAGAGAGATTAAGAAGCAATATAAATGTCAAAGAATCTTATTGACGTTTCGTGAAAAGAAACTGCGTCCAGTCGCCGAGGAGGAAAGCAAACACGTCGCCCACTTTTATGAGTTTTCAATCGAACGTTGGCTTTTCCATCTTAGATAGCTTTTCTCGTAGAAAAAGTCTGGCGGGGGGCAGGGAGAAGGGAGATGAGAGCTCGGAGCTTTCCGATCTCTTACAGTCAAGTTATTGTCGGATCTTTTCCAATAGCAGACGAAGTTTGATTGGGTTCTCTCATAGGTACAGAAGCAACCGAACCTTATACATAACTTTTCTAAACGCTTCCTACGGATTGTACATACTTATCCACGTACATTTTGTAGTACAAAGCGGACGAATACGAAAATTCCGATCCTCGCATCCCATAGAGACGCTGCATTTTCACTGTTGAGGGATTAGTTCGTCCTCAGAAATTTCTGCGATTGGCTTAGGATGTATTACCCACCCCCACCCCCTTCCCCTTTTTGTTAGAAATTCGCGTAAATATATATTCCTCCCTCGTCGGTTGTTTTCAGTATAATGATAATTTTCTATTTAATGTATAGTAATATTATGATAATTATAATAATAATTTCCCATTTAATTCGAAGCAAGAGAGAGAGAGAGAGCGAGAAATAAACGAATATTATTCAAATTTGTTTGTATCCGGGACAAATACTGAATTTGACATAAATCGTCATTAATTAATTAAATACTAATCGTAATTTGTTCATAATGAATCCACCAAAAGAGAATTTATAAATTCGACAATGTCAAAATAATGGTTTTGAAATTATGGGATCCTAAGTAAAATTAGATAAATATGTTGAATTATTAATTAATAAATTTATTTCTCTACCATTGTTGAAAAAAAGGATATTAAAATTTACGCAATCTAATTAAAATTAATTAATCAAGTTTATTCCACCAGACGATAGTGTATTAATTAATTCGACTCTGCCGAAATAATAATTTTGGAAATTAAAGATCGTAGCTGAAATTAAATATGGAGAATTTGTATATAATATACACATATATATATATATATATATATATATATATATATATATATATATATATATATATATATATATTGCTAACCTGGCGTATGCAGTAATAGCGCAGGTGCAGTTTCTCGATCGTTTTCATATAAATACACTATCCGTGCCTATGTGTGGCCCATTAACCGGAAACAGACCATGACCAGATGCACGAAACAATTCCAGGAAACGCGTACGTGGCGCATCCAATCATGTCTTTGCGAATGGAGGTATCACCGTGTCATCGGTAACCCGAATGTTGTCTTACCGGTCAAATTTTGTCTTTTCCCAGAATTCCAAAAAAAATTGGGAAATTTCTTTTTCCAAGCATTTTCAAAATTAAAAAGAAAAAATTGTGATTTTTTCCGATTATAACAATTTTCGTCCACCCAAATAATGATGATAATAATAATAATAAGAATTCGCTCTTATCCAAAAATCGCGACAAAAAATCGAATGGGGACATTATTGTTTCTGAAAACATTTCGCTGACAAGCTTCACGGAGAGATTTTCAGCCCCGTAAAAAAGATATAGCGGGTTTGATATAAAACATGGAATAAAGTTGTAAATCAAATAAAACATGACAATAGGTTGTTTTCATAAAGTCGAGGGAAAAGTTCGCGTGGAAAAGTACAGCGGGAGTATTGCACATATGCGAGGTCCAGGCAGGGTGTAGCTAAAAAGACGGGGAAAAAAAAAACAGGAAAAGCGGCGAAGGAAGAAACAGGAGCGAGATCAGGAAGAAGATGAAGATGGAGATGAAGAGGAAGAGGAAGAAGTTATAAAAGCAGAAGGGTATTGGAGAACCTGTGGGGAGATAAAAGTTTGTCCCTTCCTGGAAGGAAATATAATAACCCTCTTCTGACACATGGGAAATCCAGCGTGGATATAACGCATCGCATAAGGCTCCGTCGTAAGAAGACGGCAACCTTATCATTTTTTAATATAAAATAAATGACGGAACTTACCCGATGCTCCACTTATTTTTTTTTCTCGTAGCTTTAAGGGTTGTTTTATTTATTGTTATTATTATTTTTATTATTACCAATTTTTTATTACCAATACCGTTAATTTTGTTTTTTGGGTATCAATTATTACTTTTTTTTTTAATAAGTTTCTTTCTCATAAATTAATTATTTTCCATCATTAATTTTCTCGATGACGTCATTAGGCGTCAATTATTATTTACTTTAATTGCGATATAAATTAGATACTTTCCAGACGCGTTACGTTTTCTCCCCTTTTGCGCATTTATTGCCGAAACGAGGGTCCCCTCGTTTCTTCGAAATACTTTATTACTGTATTATCGTCATTATCTGCGCTTATAATCCGGCAGTTTCAACGTTTGATAAGAATTAAGAAGGGGGAGAGAGATAGAGAGAGAGAGAGAGAAAGAAGCACGGGAAGTTTCTACGGCTCCTTCCTTCTTTCCCTCGCGATGAAGATTTATAAGTACCGGAAAAGCTTTAAAAGAATTAACTGCCAAAGAATACTAAACTTCCAAGCCAACTTTTTCCCCCTATCCGGCCCGGCAGGGAGATTCACGATACCGTTGTTGGAAAACAACGGCTTTAAATGTATTTAATGCACATTTATCTTGTTTCCCGGAGCTTTATCTCTGACTTCGATATCATATCGACGGAGAAGGCAGATCTTTTGCCAATTTCGCCACCGAATTCGGTTCCATTTTTCACCCCACGCATGGGGGCGAGTCTATCCGAAAGCATCTATGACGTCACTGAATTTTCGAATTAGCCAAAATTCTTTTTTCATTGGAAAAATTCCATTCGAAAATCTTACGATTTTTTATTATTACTTTTTCACTCAAATTTGACCCCAAAGAATTTTTTTTATTTGCGAGATAAAAATTACTGTAAAATATTAAAACTGTAATATTGAAAAATAATAATAATAATAAAATTAATAAAGAAAATTGCGTTTCAAGGAGTGAAGACCGTAGGAGGCGAGAAAATTTGTTTATTCCCGCGTAAAATTAGTGGCATTAAAAATGACGAGCCGGGGTATCGATAACAACTATCAATTTTCCCCCCCGAGCGCTGGAAATCAGCGATCAAAAGCGATGCATCTCTGCCCAGGAGAAAATAATAGATACGCGCTCGGCGCAGGACGTATGTGTAATGACTTTTCAATTCAATCAACTATACGCGGAGCGTTTGATAAATGGAAATGTATTTGCAAACGGCTGACGTTTGACGGAAATACATATGACGCGGACGGATAAGGGAAAGGCCGTAGTTAAACCAGCTATCGTTAAACCATTTGCCATCCATTAGATACGTCTTTCCGTGCGAAATTAGTCCATTTATTATATAATCTCCCGTTTTTTTTTGCTCCTCGCGTTCGCTCGTACCCTTAAGAGGGTCGTAAAAGGTGCCCGGGTGGCTTCGAACTTATAATCGATCCTCCGAAAGCGCCTCCAGTGGGAAATGACGTCCGTCCCTCGCGGGAATAATAGTGGAAAGGTGCGTATGTGGATTCTGAAGTATGGCAATGGTCCGTCGAGGGCACACTGAAATCTGCGCTGGATTTTTCTCGTAAAATTTTCTTTATCCCGTTCCCGAGAAAAAAAATTTCTTTTTTTTTTTTGGAATCTCGAATATCACGGGATAGAAAATACAAATTTTGGGGATGAAAATTCATCCCTCGGGTTTATAATATTTTTTTTTTGAGAGAAAAAATTTGTTACTTCTTTAAAGAAATAGAAAATTTTTTATCTGGAAATTTGTAGGTGAAAGGGAAAATTTTTTTGTGGGAAATTCAAATTTGCAGGTGAAAGTGGAAAGATCGAGTTCGAACGCAAATTTCGTTCCCTTCAAAATTTATTATTTATTTATTTTTTGCGAATTAAATTGGAAACTTGTTTTTCCTCGTTTTGGGAGAACGTATAAAATAACAGAATTACAGAGCGAGGGTTCGTGAATAATTTAAAAATAAACATAGAAATCGATAGAATGATAATAATAATAACAATAATAATAATAATAATAATAACTAAAAAAGTGATTCATTTCTGCTGCAAATGGTAACAGTAATCCGCTCCCGATACACACCTGTAGCCGTGCCATGGGACGATTCCTAACTGTACCGAAAGAATATCGGATCTGATCGGATCGGATAGGGATCAAAACACGATCGAGATCAAGAAAGCAAGGGGCACGCGAGATAGCGGTGATGGCAATGGCCAACGCTTGGGAAAATATGAGCTTACATGGGAAGTAACGATTTGTACATTTTTTATTTTTATTTATTTCTATTCATTTATTATTATTATTATTATTATTTTATTCATTTATTTTATTTATTTACGATTGCATTATTTATATTTCTTAACTATAATTATAATAATAATAATTATTATTATTATTAATTTTATTTCCCATTGATTTTTTTTGGTTTTTCCATCCATCGTCGCGAATTTAGCAATTTTCATTATATTCTAGCGATCCCTCCTTTCTCGGTGCATGGCGTGTTGCAAAGTTGTAATGAGATTGCGATGTTACACACCCACCGGCGATTGAGGCATTCCGTGTTAAACGCCTACACACATACATACGTACAGGCGGATAAGCAGCTTTTCAAAACACTTGTAAGTGTGCGCCTGCAAATGCGATTGTTACGATCGGCTCGATTCCGCTCGAAAAAATCGCTCTTTCTCTCTCTCTCTCTCTCTTTCTCTCACGGTCCACCGGGACACTGTGGTTTCGCGACAACGGCACAGGCAATGGCAAAATTCATCACCTTCGATCCCTTCTTCGTCGCTGTTATTCCATTAATAAGTTTGTTCGATCATTTCTCTCCTGCAGCCGCCTCCTTCCCGCTCGAGCTTCGAGACTCTCGAGTTCTGTGAGAGAACATGTTCGTGCCACGGAAACTGACTCTGCATAGGAAATGTTTGCACGTTCTCTCATCGATCTTATTCCAAGGTTTCGAGTCGTCGAGATTTCAAGCATTAAAAGTTTAATTAACCCATCATCGTATGTATTCCTTCCGCTGCCGTAATTAATCGTCCCGATCGTTACATCTGGCATCGTCGATTTTCGCACTAACATTCCACTTTGTTTATTTATTTATTTATTTATTTCTTCGCTCTTTCTCGGGAAATTTCCAAATTTCGTAATTAGCCGCGAGCAGCACGCTCTCTCAAAATTTCATAAATAATCTGGCAACGCCCGGCAATAAATCGAGTGAAAAAAAAAAAAGCTGCCGGTAAAATAACGGTACCCGGCTACCGGATGATTTTGCAAAGCAGGCGATCACGAGGAATTGGGCGCAGCAAAAATAGACATAGTAAAATTTACTACTTCCCTCTTCCTCCTTTCTTCGGGGAATCTCGAATGGGCATTGAGTTTACGACGGCGATGTTATTCGAAGGAGGAAAAGACAAATATTTATATCATGAGGAGACTTTAAATTAATTTCGGCCGAAGAGGATTCCTCGTACGTACGTACACATCCTCCGCAGAAACACACCTCGGCTCGATTTCATATTCCGAAGGCGTCGACGTACCAAAAGAGCGAAAGTGGTTTGAACGAACGCGAGTTGCCTCCTAATTATAATATCAATAGCACATAAAATTAACGTCACGAGCCCATCAAGATTAATATAATCTTTGTCCTTGCGTGGAATATTTCTTTCAGAGAATCCATCCAGAGTCTTTCTTTCTTTCTCTCTCCATTTTTATTTTTTATTTTTTTTTTCCTGCCGTTCCTCCACCACCGCGGCTTCGGGGCATCGTGAAAAATGTATTCTATTTTAATACAAACTCGAAACGTAACGTGTAAGTAGGAATAATAATAAAAACAAGGAGGTTTGCGCTCGGTGTATAAACGTAAACTACGTAAACCGTAATGGTCGTAACGTACTTGAAATGCATAAGAGTCCCCCGACGGAAAGAAATGGAAAAAGGGATGAGAATGTTGCCGGGGAAACGTGAAAAAAGGATTTTTCATAGTGGAACGTAAATCCCTATTTTCAGTGAAGCTTACTTTTGGAGCAAAGCTTTTCTTTACAATCTGCTTCCAGTACCATGAATGCGTCCGTTAAAGACGATTTTCGTTAAAGGGTTATTTCCTCCCTCCTTTTTCTTCGTCGCTGCTTTGCTTTGTCACTTTTCTACAAATCCCTGTATTTTTCGTGTCTCGTCGATGCCGCTCCTCTTTCAAAATCCTACGAGAGCCACGGCAGAGCCTTCATTTGGAACCGGGTAATTTCAAAAAACCCGGAATTTTTTTTTTCCTCGGGTTTCGGGGGATTTCTTCCAATTGAGTTCCTTGGAAATTTTAGGTACCTGGTAATTATTGAAAACCCTAGGAATTTTTCGAAGTGAAATTGAAAAATTCCGGAATTCTTAATTTTTAGGAACCTGGTAATTATTGAAAACCCTAGGAATTTTTTGGAAACCCTGGAATTGAAGTCTCCAGCCCGTGCCGCCCCAGAATTACAATATTCTCCATCAAAATTCTACCAGATTTCACCCCAACGAGTGAAAATGAAAAAAATGGGGAAAGGCAAACCTCGAGAAAGCAAACCCGAGCTGGTACACATTCTATATACGGGGTCAAAATTGCACGATTTTATAATACAGGAAGTGCATAAATTATCTTTTGTAAGCTGATCGTCCAGGATTCAATGACGTGGCACATTATTGAACATTAATAGCTTCGGCTCGTTCGCTAGCTTTATCCTCTCGGTTTCTCTGTCCGTTTCTCTCTGAATTTCTCATTGCCTCTCTGTCTCCCTTTTGGGTTACTTGCTTGCAACGTTCATTCGCTCACTAGCTAGTTTGTTGGCATTCAACGTCAAGCCACTGTCCGCATGGTCAAGTTATTGTTCTCTCAGGTGCACGGGTTACTACTACAACTATTACTGCACCACCACTACCTTTACTGCAGCCGCTGGTATCACTACTATCGCTAATACCACTAATACTACTGCTACGCCGCAAGCATTGCCCGCGTCTCTCTCTCTCTCTCTCTCTCTCTCTCTCTTTTGATTCGATAGACATACCTACTATAAATCTACATAGATTCACGGTGAATTTACGAGCATACACGCGATCACTGAGCAACATATGACAGGAGCATCAACTATTCGCATCCTACCTCCTGAACAAAGTAAAGTGTCCCCCTTTTCGACCGATAACTCTTCCCTCCAAGAAACAAATGTGGCAGCTCGTGCATCTGAAGTTTGCAATCGATATCGAATCAACGAAACATGCGGATGTTTCGATCGAAACCTGTGGAATTCCAAGCACTTTCCATTTTTCTTTTTTTTTGGTTGGAAATTCTAACCTTGCAAGTTTAGAATTTTTCGAAATTCTCTTTTTCTTCATTTGCTTCGGAATAATAATAATAATAATAATAATAATAATAATAATAATGTAATTTATGTCTGTTCAATTGCTGTGTTAAAAAATTCGAGGAACCTTCGAATTTTGTTAATTCCAGGGACCTTTTTAAACGTCACTCTTCCGTCCTCGTCCTTTTCTCTCTCCTCTCTTATCGTCTTCGGCATTTAATGAGCGGATCCTCTCCGGCGATGATACGAAACGTACGTCTCCAAAGCTTTCCAAGGAATTCATGTTTTTTAATCTTTCTCCTTTTTGGTCCCTTTG
This sequence comes from Gasteruption jaculator, assembly GCA_949825005.1. Lineage (NCBI taxonomy): Eukaryota > Metazoa > Arthropoda > Insecta > Hymenoptera > Gasteruptiidae > Gasteruption > Gasteruption jaculator. The sequence goes on from OX463776.1 coordinate 8,871,599, forward strand.
ATATTTCGAAAGCTTTGCCAGGGTTTGAGAAATTTATTCAAACTCGTTGAAATGCCTGCTAGCGGCACAACTTATTGCGATCTTTTCCTTTCATTTTAAGACAAGTGGAATGCCGTAAGTCCCCAGTGGTTGTGGAAAAAATATGCAAATACCTTCTTTCTTTTCTTCTTCTTCCTCTCCTTTTCAGCCGGTGAAAATCTCGATATCAAATAAACGTCTTCTATAATCCTTCCCCCCTTTTTTTTCCAGAATTAGCGTTTCAACGGTATCATGCAAATAAGGGTGATGTAAATATAAGGAAAAAAAGAAAAAAAAAAGAACCCCATATTTTCCAGGTTCCGAATTTTCGTAGCTGCCCCTTCGATTCACCCCAAACCCGAAAATTCGAGAAGAAAGTAGCGAAAGGTACTTCGTTTCTGGGGTTGTAAATTCTCGAAGCTCGACTCGAAAGTTTGTACAGCGGAAAATAATTCAGGCTCCCCATGTAAATCCCGAACTTCCGAGGGACATTTTTTAGGAGCTCGAAATTTACAGGGTGCAGGCTAGGGAATGCAACCCCTACTGTGATTTTCCAGAATTTCGCCGATTTCTTTTTCCAGTGACGTTAATTTTTTTGAAACTGGAAATTAACATTTTTTTTTCTTTAAGAATTAATATTTTTGAAAGGACATTTCTTGGGACCTTCAAATTTACAGGATTTACAGACGGAATTCCAATATTAAATAAAAACCTAACCCCGAACTTCTGTGATTTTTCCTCTAGAACCTACAAATTTGAAAGTAAAGAAATCAAAATTGAAAATGTTCGATTTGGAAAAATCAAGGAAATTATATTTTTTATTTTTCCGTTGTTTCGATACCGATAAATAGCCTCATAAATTTGCGGCATTCTCTTGCTTGGCATTGTTTTTTCTCGGAATCAGAGCTTCAACGGTGTGATATTAAAAAGAAGGAGCGATAAAACGAATGAAAAACATCTATCTCTCTAGTTTTTGGTTCAACGATTTGTACAAATTTGACATTTGCGTACGAATTAACCTTTAAGCTAATACGCATCGGTGGGTAGGTATAAATAAACAATATCCGAACAGTTGCGTGCGTGTGCTTGCGTCCACACGCGAGTTTCTACGTATGGACAAATTTGTTGATAATAACAATAACAACAACAACGACAAAAAAAGAAGGATTAAAACGAAGGCGGAATAAAAAATCATGAACACAACAGTATGCGTCATAAATTTTAAGTATTGTACGAACTGCCTGTCATATACGTATTTTCGTTTTGCCACACATGGATAAACACCACTCTTTCTCTCTATTTTCCACGTTTATAAATGTTTTGTGGTCGAGTCTCGTGCATTTGTCGATAAACTGCACTACAGCTGAAATACTGGTCCTAAAAGCACAGCGGATATTGATAACTCAAAGGACGGCCGTACCTGTGACATAATACAGAAGGACTCTTTTTTTTTTTTTCATTCGTGTACAAGAAGTGCATCGTAAAACTGCAACTGCGGAAAATTTGCATTTTATTAAAACCGAGTCACCCAGGACATTTTTTCTTCTCCTTTTCTACCTCTCGAGCTCCTTCTCGTAAAATTCCCGTACAGGGTGTACGGTTTATCCGATACCGGAGGGTAGTTTTCGAATCGGGGGGTTGAAGCCGATTCGATTTTTACTCGAAATTAAGTGGAATTGAAATTCAGAAATTCTAGGGGAAAATTAAGCAAGAGTGTTACGTCTAAAGTTGGGGTTTCGAATGGTAATTCGAGAGCAACTTAAGACTTACTTTCCATTTTTGAATCGATATCGAAACATCGATTCAGGGATAGGAAATTGTTGGAATCAAACAACTAGTTAGCCTGTTGAAAATGTGTGGGTATATATATATATATATTCTGTAATCGACATTGATAGTGGATATTTTACCTAAACATACGAGTGCTTAAAATTCAAAATAGACCAGGTTGCAGGGTTCCTACTGAGGACCAATGTGATCCTTAGGATAGGTCAAGATATAATACCGGGTGACTCGAAATATAAAATAGAAATAGAAATACAGCGAACGGACCGGTATTCCTATCTGTTCACTCGGAAATAGAGATGGAAATAGAAATAGGATGGAGCGAGCGGACCGGTATTCCTATCCGTTCACTAGGAAATAGAAATGAAAATAGAATTAGGATGAAGCGAACGGACCGGTATTCCTATCCGTTCACTAGGAATTAGAAATGGAAATAGAAATAGAATGAACGGACCGGTATTCCTATCCGTTCACTAGGAAATGGAAATAGTATTTGAAATTGGGTTAGTATCAGAAATAGAAATAGGAAATAGAAATGGAATAATATTAGAAATAGAAATAGAATTAGTAGTAGAAATAGAAATAGAATTAGTATTTAAATAATTGAAATAGAATCATAGATTGAATTAGTATTAGAAGTAGAAGTAGAATTAATATTTAAAATCGAAATGGAAATAGAAATTTAGTTAGTATTTAAAACTGAAATTGAAATAGAAATTGGAATTGAGATTGGAATTTGAATCGGAATTGAACTTAGTATTAAAATTGGAATCGAAATTGGAATTGAAGTTAATCCATGGATGGACAAAACGTCGCTTAGCTTTTGAAGTCAGGAATACTGGGGTGTCCTTGATCCAAACGGAAGAATGCTGGAGGGTAGTTGGGCGGCAGCTGACCAGTGATGACCCGTGAGGATGGTGCAATGGAGGTTGTAGGATGTAGAAATAATGCACTACACTGTTTAATTTTGAATACTATAATACTATATTTTACTCAATAAAAATATAAAAGTCCGAGGCCGCGTTTAACAAATGACTGAATTGACGTACGATTCTAAGACCGAATGAGTCCGGATCCACTGATTGAGTGATCCTAAGACTCGTGAGGGAGTCATCGCGAATGATCCTAAGACCCCGCGAGTGATCTTAAGGAGATCGTAGGACTGACTGTCCTGAGACTTGAAAACTGACTCTCTTGAGAGTTAAGAACTGACTTGCTGGTTGAAAAAACTGAATGCCTAAGATGAAGATTTTTGCTGCTCTCGATATAATTAATAATAATCCTAGGCTACTCCTCTCCACAATCGCACATAGTTCTTTATTGGTCAAACTTAATCTTTTAGTTTTTTCATTGGACCTAGATTATGGGGTAGGGATTTTGCTTCTAACGGTGGAAGGGTTCTTTGGAATTCCCTTTGGTGGGGATTTTTGTAAACAGTACTGATAACTGTGGAATTTTGCCAAGTGCCAACTCGAATTTATGAGTTTAGGAAGTTTATGAAATTAAGAAGTTTCGGGTTTCTCGAGCGAGATTTTCTTGAGAAATTTTTGCATGCGCTGGTCACTTGGAATTTGCTTATCAAAAGAAAGAAAAAAAAAGTATTCATTGTTCGTCTTCTTGGGTTGCCTTTGTTATGGCTTCTCGAAAGATTTCTGCAGAAGTCATCGGTACCCTTACTATAGATTATATTCGTCTTATCATTTGCAAACGAACTTTCATGCGAGATCTTTTCGAGAGTTTCATATACGTAACAAGAGGTTTAATTAATTTTTATACACTTGCATTTTTTTTGCATAAAAATTCCTCGAAATTTTGGGAACTCGAAATAAAAAAAATTCGTATCGGAAGAGAATTAATTTTTTTTTCTGAATCGGATTCCTAAAAAAATACTAAAAAAATGACTGTACTAAGAAAATGCCTATTCACTTCAAAAAATTCCTAGGGTTTTCAATAATTGCCGGGTTCCTAAAAATTAAGAATTCAGAAATTTTTCAATTTCACTTCAAAAAATTCCTAGGGTTTTCAATAATTACCAGGTATCGAAAAAAAGACTTTAACGTGGCTTCCTTTGTCGGGCCGGCAAAAGTAGCTCTACGTAGGTACGTGTAACGTAATTCCCGCGGATTAGGAGCTCGACGTTAACGGTATAGTTTGAAAGTTCATCGGATATCGATGGCCGAAATGAGTCGGGACTTGAAATGAGTTTTCAGCCTTTCCTTTTAATTTCCGGGTAACAGCTTGGCGCTTGAAAATTTTGAAGTACACCCATACTACACGCGCTAACTACCCCGATCCGCCCCCTGTGCACACGTCCGCCGCATTTCCAATTATCGCATAGTTCCGCGCTGTATTAATATTTGGCACAAACGAAACTACACCCCTATGAATATTTCCAGGCTCTTGTTTTTTTTTGTTTTTTTTTCGTATCCGGTATAACCTGCCTCTCGCTTCCCTTCTGCTTCCCAATTTTTTTCCCGTCGCATTTATACCCACATTCTATAAACTACATGCAGTGTGTTACTGTTCTATCCGTACATCGACACGCAGATGGCGAAAAATGGTCGCATCGACCGGGGTTCGATTTTTTCTTCCTTTCTTTTTTTTTTCCTTTTTAAAGGGATGACTCAAATTCCGCCCTGGGTATTATTGTTTTTCATTACTTTGCGTTCCAAAGCGTTTAAAACCACCCGAGTGACGCGACGCAGTAGAGATCAACCCCCGGGCGCGTCAATTTTCCCTCCAAAGGGTGCAAGGGAGATTTTTTTTCCAAAGTCTGTGGGAAGTCTTTCACCGACAGATTTTGAGTTACGGAATCTCTATGTTTTTTCCATCCAAGGCCAAAATTCTTGGGGGGGGGGGGGGGGGGGATTATTTAATCTACAAAAAATGGGGAAATCTATTTATTCAATTTACCAGATTTTTAATGAATTCGTGAATTTATGAACTCTCGAGTCCAAGATTGTGGGGGAGATAATAAATAAATAAATAAAAAAACTTTAACTCCAATTACCCGGAAGAGTGAAACCTACCAATTTGTTTAAAAGGACACGCTTATACCCTGGGATATTTTCCAGGGGTATCGCGGAGGGGGAGGGGGGTGTAATTGGCGTTCACGGTGGTTTCTTTCCACAGTTTCCACTTCAATAACAATTTTAATGACCTCCATAATCGTAATCGTAATAAGAATAATGATAACAATAATAATAGCAACAACAAGAGCCATAACAATAACAATGGCGGTTGTAAAAGAGGTGTGATAGTACGTGCAATAAACAGCAATTATGCTGTTCCATGACAACGGAAGATTGCTTACTCAAGTACTTGTGTCTCGTCTTTTTAATGGTAGACACAAAAGAGAGTTTGAGATGGTACCTATCTTTCCCCTCTTCTCCAATCCACTCTCTGCTCTTCTTCCCTCCTCTCTCTTCTTAAGATAACACGATAAAAAAAAAAGAAAGAAAAAAAAAGAGAAAAGGCAAAGATTTTCAAGGAGATATCTTTTTACAACTCGTCATAAAATAAATTTCTTCAAAGCAGCCAAGTAATTATGGGCCACTAAAGTTTTACACGTTTTCGAAGTTCGACGAAACGCCGATACGGTTTTAAGGGGATCGAGGGAAGTCCATTTTTCACTCGCAGGTACTCGAATTTAGAGAAAATATCGCGACAATAAAAGGAAATGGCACATTTAAAAGAAAAAAAATTAAAATCCTCGAATTTAGGATTTTTATTTCCGGCACAAATTTTCAAAATCGAATTTTCGAGAATTTATCGATTTTAGAATTTTTTTATTACACATACAAATTTTGAAAATTTCTACTTTTTCCTCTATTTCCACAAAAACACCCAAATTTCGAATTTTCTTTTCCTCACCATTACGAAATTCAAACCCGATTTCCATTTTTTTCCCATTTTTTTTTCGGGTTCTCGTGCATACGCACACATATTATCTCCATTTTCTCCTAAAAACCGACTGTCAGATATAATACCGAACAATAGCTGGAGATATATATCAAATAAATTTCTTGTAAAACAAAAAAAAAAGAGTGTTTCCTCTGTTCGCCATGAGCCCGAATAGCGGGCAAATAGTATGAAGAGGAAGAAAAGAGAGGAGGAGGAGGAGGACTGGAAAAGAAGAGGTTTTTAAAAAAGATGGGTATAAGGTTGGTTCCCAGGTATTTTCGTTGGAACGTTGGCGGTTAAATACGCTGCCTCCAGCATCCCTCTCTCGCTCCGCGGAGTCTGCAGAGACGCGGTAGAAAGAGAGAGCGTAATATTTGCCCTGGAATTTCAATACTCGCAAGCTCTTTCTCCAGGGGGAGGAGCGCAAAGCTTTTCGACTATCCACTAAAAGAAGTGTCAAGCCTGGATTCCTCGCTTTGAATAAACGTCAGTGGGAGTTATTAATTCTTTTCCTCGCGATTCGTACATCCCTTTTTTTTCGGGCTACACTTGAGTGATCGCTCGCTGGAGTCTCGAAAAACCGGTTAAAAATGATTCGCCGTATTCGTTCCAACTCCAAATTGCCCGGAATTTGAAATATATACTTTTAAAGGAAAAATTATATTTTCTAATTTGGAATTTAAATTTTTATTTTCCGGCGCAAAATATTTTTAAATAAATAAAAGAAAAATTGCCGAAACGCAAATATTTTCCATTACAATAATTTTCTAAATAATCATTAAGCTTCAGGGTCCAATATTTTCCGGGCAACCCTTGAGTTCCTAAAAACGTGGAAAATTTTCTACCACCATGATTGTCCCGTGGAACACGCGAGATAACAGAGTCCCAACGGGAAGTTCCAGGATCGCTCCAAAAACAATGTACCTCCTAGTTTAGTGCTCTTAGCTATTCTTTGGATATGGAAATAAGATCTCTTCGCCCAGTTAACCGATAGTGTTGTCTTTGTGGTGTTTCGATTAGAATATTTACGACGGTCGTTTGTTAGGTAGCGTTTGAGAGGGAGCGAGAGGGACAGACACGCACATAGAAATGGAAGGCAAAGGGAGAGACGGAGAAGAAAAGGAGAAGTAATATGATATCCAAGAGGTCTTCTCATATGACGCAGTGTGGCGTCAAAGAAACTCGAGAAGAGACATCGTTCGCACGTTTCGTCTATGTGCACATACAGTATCCTTTGCTATGGTTATATCCCCGGCGTTGAGGCGTTGATTTCTCCAGAGGGGAAGCGGGAACTGTTGGATGTAATAGTAGTAGTGGCAGAAATAGTGGTAATGGTAGTAGTGGTAGTAGAGTAGTAGAGTAGTAGCAGCAGGTAAGAGTCGAACCTCGCAGACCTTAACGGATGCTACCACGTATCTCTTACTTCCTGTCTATCCTTTAACTGTTGGTTGCACCCGCGAGGGTCATTCATGAAACAGATACGTTCGACAATTTATCCTAAAAATTTATTTTCCGTCTTGCAGCGAACCGATCCCGTGTATATATGTATACATTTCAATTCGAAATTCGTTGCCTTACCTACTTTATGGCGGAGCCGCTGCATCCCCCGATGGAAATTTATCCGGAGATGCGGCAGACAGGCTCGTGACGTATTGCAAAAGGGCACGAGAGCGCGAACCCTCGCTGCTGTAATTGTGGTTTCATCAATTTCTGGTAATTGTATATCAAATTTCTACGGGCTTCGATGGAATTCGCCTGGAATTCCGGCGCAATTTCGTAAATAAGATACAATCGGTTTAATTGCCGAGGATTCATTAGGAGCTTCGTTATAATTAATATCGTATTTACCGCCAAGGCGCGGTGATATATGTATTTAAATATGTATATATAGGTGTACACCATATATATGTACCCGGGGAAGTACCATAATTAAAAATTCAAAAAACCCCATAAAAATAAAAAACCGACGATTCGTTGGGGGATTTTGCGTGGACTCAAAAATTGCAAAAGGACTAATTCGTGATATTAATTAGGAACGAATGTATAAAAAAAATATGTAAGTAAAAAATAAATAAATATAAATAAAAGCACGATTAAAATTGCAAGAGTGAACGGAATATCATTCTTAACTGTACAAAACTATAAAGGGAAAGAAGTTTGCGGTAGTGACATTCCAAAGCGTAGCTAATAACGTTCGGGAGTATATAGTGAAAGTTTTCTTACAGAAATGCAGGTCTGTAAATATATATATGTATATGCAGTTCCAATCGCGTATCCAATAAGTACGGTCGTATGAAAATACCTTTTATATATATATATCGCATCGATAAGGAAAAAAAAAGAAAAAAAAAGGGGTAAAGTCCATGAAAGTCGAGAAATTGAGACACGCGTGGAAAGAAAGGAAAAGAAATGTCTTTCCCTCTCTCTGGAGATTTTATTTTAGCCACATTTCTCCACCCGCACTCGCCAAACTGTGTATTAGATATTAGGGGATGAAACGTACACCGTTATGCCCGCATACAAGCGTGTGTGTGTGTGTGTGTATGCGCGTATAGGGAAAGAAAAAAAAACGGGGCAGCGGGAAGATAAATAATTTGGTGGAAAGCCCCGGAGTGAATTTCAAAAATGGATATATGTACTCGTGTCCCGATATGACGTCTGTATGAATCACATACCTATATATATGTACCTGCCCGGGTACATACACGGGATACGCCCGGGCTAGGTGCTTTTGTAGGTTGATGGGAATTTCTCGATTAAAATAGAGATCGAATGTCTCTCCTACTGTTGCTGCCCTCCGACGGGGTAGTGGCTCCTTTAGCGGCCGTACACAAGGACCCTATTCCACTTTTACGTATACAAATATATACCATCATCCCTGCCTATCTATTTCATCTGTATGCCGACGTAAAGAGAGAAATCGAGAGGGATCGATGAGCACCCATAGCTACGTATGTGTGTGTGTGTGTATATATAATAAAAAAAAAAGAAAGACCACCGGATATTAGATTTGGGGTGTCAATCAAAAATGTCGATCGGCTACATTTAACATCAAAAAGTGTCAAGCATATAAATGAATGCGACGAAATTCTTCCGTTGAAAAAAGAGAGACTTGTCAAGGAAACATGGGAAGGAAAATATGGCATTTTTTTTTTTACTTCAACCCCGCCAAGGGGTGAATAAATGTTTTCCCCGGAGTGGTGGGGCATTTTCTGTGACGCATCTCGAACAAAGTTTTTCCTCTCGCATGAGGCTGAGGGGGAATTTGGAAACACTTCATTATTAAAGTGTCCCCGACGAGGTTGTGGGACTCGAAAACTTTGGCTCTTTCTTGTTGGAATTAAATAAACAATATATTCGGTGCTGACAATTTTTGGCATTTTTATATTTTTCCGGAAAATTTGTATTTCCTTCTTCCCTAAATTCCTATTTTTGTTATATTTCCGAAATATATAATAATAAAAATCTCTGCTTAATATTCTATGATAATTACACCCTACCCTGCATTAAATTATTACCAGCGAATATTTAATTTTATGGCAAAATAAAATTAATTATTTATAATTAATAATATATTCGATATTTGCCAATATCGAATACATTACAATACCTATCACGAAAAAAATAATAACATATCATTTCGAAGATGCCCAATTTTCTAGAAAGCATACGGTAAAAAAAAATCCTATATTCCTGGAATATATTTATTTAAAGCAGAAACACTTTGCCTCAGCATATAATTTGAATCCGGTATTCCCAATACACTTAACATTACGTTGTACATTACTTACGTAACAACTTGTATACCAACATTACGTAAACTGTAAAACACGTTTGATATATACGATTTTCTCTTTGTACCGTGTACCTGTGTTTGTATCTGTGTGTGTATGTACAACACAATTGTGTTGAATGGAGCAAGAAAGGGAGAGAGAGACAGAAAGGAAAGCAACAACCAGCAACAACTGAGAAAACATCCAAAGATAATAACAATATTAATATCAAACTAAGACGCCCGTTGTCTTCGAGACTCGTTATAATATGACCTTTCAAATGCATTCTGCCATTATACAATACGTGTTTACACGTATATGTATTTATATTCGTGCACTTTTCTCACGCCTTCCTACGCACGGGGGATATATGGACGCGGCCAGGATTGTGCTCCTGCATGGTACGAATGCACATGGACGCCCAGGTACACATACGCCGAGATTGATGAACCTACCGCACTTGTTGCGCTGCACTATACCGCACCCAGTTGCTCACTCAGCTTGAAATCCAGATTTTTTTCCCGTCATACTTTCTTTTTTTTTTCTGTCTTTCTTTCTTCTTCGTTACTAATTCCCATACGGGCGCGCGCGCACCGATCGTTTAGATCGGCTTCGATCCAAACGAGCCCCCGGGCTCGAGCCGATTCCAATTTGCGCGCTCGCTCTCGAAAATTTTTACTCGCCATTTTTTGTTCCTCGTCACGCGGCAGAAATTTTATAGATTCCCACGAATCTCCTCGGAAGTGAGGGAACGGTGGAATGGAAATTCTAAGCCTAGTCTAATTCGTTACCAGGCTTGATTAGAAAAAAGAAATTGGAACCCAGCGGGGAGGAAATCGGATCATGGAGAAAAAAATTACAAAAAAGGGAGACGAAAAGAAAAATTCTCTAAATTGTCATTTTGATTTTTGGGGATTTTAAGAATTTTTTTTAAATTCGTAATTAACGAAATATCTCGAAAAAAAAAAAAAATTTTTTTTTCAAAGGAATTCGAGTTTAAATAAAAATACTCGGATTTTCGAGGAACTTCTGGCATCGAAAATTCCAAAAAGTAAGAATTTGTTTTTGCATGTTCGCCCGAGGGCTTGAATTTCGAATCCCAATGAACGGAGATTTTCATTTCCGGGTGGAGGAAAGTTTCGATTCCTGAAATACCCTGCGAATTTCCCAATTTGTAAAACGCCAGCGGCAACTTTTTCGCCGGTTATTTCTTAAAAAGGCGAAATTAGGCGAGCATTTCTCGTTTGGAGGAATGTCATTTTGCTCTTATCCGTACAAATACATAAACAAATAAATAGTCGCGAGGCTGTTACACACAGTCCTCTTTCGAAAACTCGTTTCGTGTAATGACTTTCAGCGTTACGTAATCCCATTCATTCCTCCTTCAACGGCACTTTTTCTACAAGGCTTTACGTTATGCCATAATAAAATGGTACCTACGGAGAAAAAAAAATTGAAAGTTCACCTTATTCCCATTATTTGTCAATTGAAATTGACTCCACGTCGCAGCTTCGAACGATAATGGCTCCGATTTCGCATCGAATCCTCTATTATTTATTATTATCAACTAAAAGTCAACTAGTCGCGTTCAAAAAGAATTTTAAAAAATATATATATGAAATTTTTAATTAAATTGGAAGAAAAAAAAATCGGAGATCTCTCGGATACACTAGAAAGTCGTTAAGAAATAAAATCTAATTCGTGGATTTCTTGTTTCCCGATGAATCTCGGATCCATCGATCACGGGGTAGAGTATCGCCGGTAGATAATCGCTAAAGATTGCTTTGATGCACACGGACGAGATAAAGACCCGTGCAGGGACTTAAACTCAGTCAGTCCAGTGTCTTCACTAACATAAGTGATAGGTATCATCAAAGGGTTTGGTTTCTCCCTTTATCGCCGCAACATACATTATAGAGAGCCAGGGCAGGTATGTATGTTCGCAGGCTGTGTTAACACTAATACTACTATCGCCCTAGTAACTCACTACTGCCGCTGCACTATCACTCCTACTATTACCAGCGCGTTACGACTTGCACTTGTGCCGGTACTGGTCCAACCACTACCACTACCACTACCACTGGCACCGGTACCGGCACCGGCACCAGCAACCCCACAGTCAGACAGAGAGATCCTGCTAATTAGCTATGAAACACACAGGATTTCCTATTGAAGATCCATTACATCTCGTCTCTCTCTCTCTCTCTCGCTCGCTCGCTCTTTGTCCGTCTGCTGCATATCGGCTGCATCTACTGCACACCGGCGTCTCTATCTCCGCGCGTTGTTACGTTGCCTCCCCATCCATCCGTGGCTTTGGCTTAAGCTTATAATAGTAACTCCGTACAATCCTTGATAAATGTAATAGGTCAATAGCCCATTTCAATTTACATGCATTCATGCAGCAGATATTGCCTCGGTGTATGTACGTTACTTACTGCGAGTTTATTCGTTATTGTGCGCGGCTCCGATAGCATCGCGCTACTTGCTACAAACGCCGGATTGATCGCCGAGTAGAAAACGGATAATCAGACGGATTGTAACCCCAGCCAGCCGGGGATGCGTAAACTTCACGGCAGAAATTACGCTGCCTCGTTACGAGCAGAGAGAGAGAGAGAGAGAGAGAAAGAGAGAGAGAGAAGAGAGAGAGAGAGAGAGAGAGAGAGAGAGAGAGAGAGAGAGAGAGAGAGAGAGAGAGAGAGAGAGAGTGAGACAGAACAGGCATTAATAAGTAGCACGACACGAACCGTGAAACCCCAGCCCTCGGGGGATACCGAATCGAAAAGTCCTGTAGGAAAATCCTCTGGGGGTTGGAACTTCCGGGGATATGGGGTTTTTGGGGTGAAGGTTCCCCGTCGACCTCGGGAACGGTATTTTGGGTTTATTATTAATCGCGAATAAATTAATTGGGAGATTGATCATCGACCAATTGCAGTTTCTTGCTGAGAAAAAAAAATTCCTTATATTTTATTTTTCCATTTTTTTGATATTCCACTTTTTCCCCCTTCGATCCAGAATAAAAATTCCAATGAAATGAAAAAAAAAATGAAATTTATGGAATATTTTCTATGGCGTTGGAATTTTCAATCCGGAAAAGGAAAACAAATGGAACGGTAAAAATATGGAAAAATGAAATTGGAGGAATTTTTTTTGTTTTCAGCAAGAGCCCAAATTGCAGCGTTGCCAGACGTAGGGCTTCGGTGCCCGATAGAAATTGCCATGGGTACCGCGGAAAGGAGATAGTACGGGAAGAGTAAATCCGCGAGATACGGGATTGGAAGCTCATCCATATCAAAAGCGCATATTAATTTCTACCGGGGTATTATAATATTAGTACCATACGTCATACGCTCTAACCGTACTTCGCGCACCTAATAAATTATGCAAATAAATAATTAGGAATTTATGTATATAAATAAGTAATTACAATCGAGTTTATCCACGTCGAAATTACGACACGAGAGATACATCGAAGGAGCAGATACGTAAATGGATGCAAGTACGTACATAAGATCCTCGCTATATGATATTTCAAATGCGAAGCACATAAGAATGTTGCGCATTATACATGTATGTGTATCTATATGCAGTATTCTGATACACAGCGTCCTCGTCTCTTATTTCTGCATCCTGTACGCCATGAGTACTGTACCGTACGTATATGTGTATAATATATGTCATTGCATATCGGAAAGGTTGCAACCGTATAAGACCTATTTATCATTCCATGTGAAAATCCGAAAAAAAAAGGGGTAAAAAGGGAACCACCGCTCCTTCCTTTCAAGGAAAGAATACACTCGAAAGGGTCCCGTCGTCTTTTGTGACCGTTCGAATGCCAGACTTTTTATAATTTTTTAACCTCCCAGACTTTAAGTCGCAGCGGACGATGCATCCGCCGGAGACTTTCCATAAAATAATTATGAAAATGAATGGCGAGCGAACAACTCCCATTTTTATGAATTCCAGCGACGGCAAAAATTATGGGACGAGGAAAAATTAATTTTTTAATAGAATCTTCAATTTCGAATAATAGCAAAAATATCTTGAATATTGAATTTTTTTACTTTCCATCCTTGGAATTGAAAAAAAAAATGAGAATTTTCAAAATAGGCTTTCATTTGGATTGAAAATAAAATATTGGAAAATAGAGAAAAATTTGAAAAATTGCAGAAGCTTTGAAAATGGGCGCGATGGGTTGCGTGAATTATTAATAAACGCTAATAGGAAATATCAGTAGCGAGGACTGCGTGAGCAATTAGCTAAAGTAAATGCTCGTTAGCCAAGTCGTTGAATAATTATAGTTTCTTGAGTAGACTTCTCTTATAAATTACTCACCGAAACCATGCGTGATATTATCGTTTTGCAGGAAGAAGTAAAAAAAAAAATAAAGAAATGTAAGGGGAGAGAAAGGGAGGTGATAAAAAAGACTGGAACACGACTTTATATACTATATACACGGAGGGTGAAAAGTGCCTTGGGCTTAATAATAATTACACTGCTTTATTCATAAGTTAGATTCAGTTCACGCAATGTTGATCTCCCAAGAGGACAATTTAATAGTAAAGATATTACACGTCCAATCTGATTTCTCACGTTTAACAAAAAATTACTAGCGCGGTGTGCGATCTAAAGAAATCTCGCTAACTTCTTATTAAGGGAGAGTCATTTGTTATTAAATTATGCTAAGTTAGTTAACAAAAATTGTAACGTCCGTGACGCTCGGTTTAATTCGTATCCAATGTGGAAATAAAATTAAAAAAAAAAACACTTTCTACTGAAATAGAATAAAGTATAGTAATTATATTATACATTAATTTATTAAATAGAAGAAAAAAGTTAATAAATTGTTAATTAAATTCTAACGTGGAAATTCGAGAATTTCCTTGGAATTTATTTTAATTACTCGAAAGTTGGAAAAATTTCCCATTTTCCTTATCAAATTATACAACATTTAATATGAAAAATATTTTAAATTTGCATAATTAAATTATACGATATTGAATAAATTTAAAAAACTACATATTCGACCTGTAGTAAATTTAATATTTCCCCATTAAAAAATTTCTGCTAAAATAATTATCGAAATTGAAATAATACCGATTAGCAACATTGTAAAATTTAAATATTCCCGAAATTACCATAGGGTCTCAAAAATTCCCACCTACGTCACAGTAATTTCCAGTAATTCCAATTCCAATTTGAAGGATAAAAAAAAAATTGACTCAAAATCGGTACCTCCCAATGGGAAATCACAAACGAAGTAAATTATGTCACCGATACGTAACAGCCGCAAACGACACGCTATTAGTGATTAACTATTTCATAATCAGTGAGTGGCGTCTGTTTGCCCCGCTCCCCTGATTCCGGGATGCTGTTTCATTGATTCATTCATGGACATTTCGTGCGTTCTTTTTGCACATCCAGCGGCACGTACCTAGGTGTGTATACACAGTACAGGAACGGTCAATCGTACGGGAAGTGGTTGCGACGATAGCAGTAATTAGTCGTATTGCTATTAAACCGTCGTTATTGGATGCCAGTAGAGCGAAGATCCTATGGAAATCCTATACTACCTCGAGAGTCTATATAACATTACCATTAAATAACGTGGCTCCGTGTGTGCATATTAATACCCGTGTGTACGCCACACATGCACGCAGGTGTGTGCCTTTGTACGCGTCTTCTATGGCTGGAAGAAATTTCTCTCCGATCGGGATTCGGGTCGATCCCGGCTAAATTCGGTCCATTCTCGCTGAAATCGAGAATGGATGTTGGACACGACCCTTTACGGGTAATAAAACTATTATGGGGGTTTAAAAAAAAGGGAGAGAAGGGGCAAAATAGTGGAAGAAAGAGCAAAAGGGAGAAGGGACTTTAACCAAGCAAAGTTCTATGACTCTTTCGCTTGTTCTTGTCAAGGGTGCTTAGATCCTCATAGAAGGAAAAGTAAGGGAATGGAAGCAAAGTGACGCGCCCACACACATACACACGTGCATGGGGGAAAAAAGGGAAAGAGAGCCAACCGAGATGGTCCGTTAAGCTTCAGGGAGACACACCGAGTCAGCAGCTTCTTCCCTTTAAGGATGTCCTTTCTTTTTGCCCCTCAGACTACCCACTTCCACCCTCGCTCGGGAATTTTTGTCTGTTCGGTGTCTTTTCCGTCCGCTAGTTGGCGAAATTGCAGATGGATAGGCAAATTTTGAGAGCCGATATCCTCGGAGATTAAAATGTAAAAAAGTCATCGAAGTGGTTTCATTTCCAGTCTCGTCCCTTTCTCACTCTCTCGTGACTGCAGCCTTGCATGCGATGCAATAGCTTTGCCTCCTCTTTCGCTGCTGCTGCTGCTGCTGGTGCTTCTTCTTCTTCTACTTCTTCGTGTGCCGTTTGACGTATTCAAATATTGATTTACGGTTTGAAAGAAAAAGAGAAAAAGGGGAAAAATGCTGGGAAACGGAGGAGGAAGAAGAAGAAGAAGAAGAGGAGCTGTGGTTTTAACCGTGAGGATCGTGACTCTTCTGACTTGACTTGACACATACACACAAGTGTAAAAGTTTCTCCCATTCCTCTTTTTTTTTGTGATATCAAAGTATATATTTTTCTGCCAAATGGTGGATGAGGATTCTTTTTGCCGATATTGGAAATTCGGGGAAAAAGAGGAACGCTCGGAGAGACTGTGTCTTTTTATTCGGGGGATGGTTAAATGTAGGGGCGAGGGGGGAGGGAGCGATGTAAATGCTTTTAAAATGTCTCCTTTTACGCTCCAAGGATCGTTCTCTCGCGATACTGCAAATGGCGAATTTCCAAGAATTCGAGTCGTTGCTTCCAATTGAGAATAAAAATTTCCCAGACCCGGCGAAAAGTGTATCGCAATTGTTTCGAATTTTCCACCCACTTTTTTTGGACCGAACAAATTCAAAAAAATTACTATAGATTTTTTTTAAATCTACTTTTTCTTAAAACGTACTTTGCTCAGCCTCGTCGAAAATTCTCACGTTTTCGACATTTCCCAAGGAAAGGATCCCCGACGAATTTCCTAATATCGTTTGCAAAGGGTTGCCATGGAGGGAAAGTACTCCGGCTCGACTTTGCCGAGCGATGAATTCGATGAACTGCGAACTTACCTGAAACAGAAAAGGGGGCAAACATTGAGAATTGCTTACAGATGTGGATTTTTGCAAATTATGCATGTGTACAAAGCCCATGTATTGGTAAAGTGGGATGCACACACAGATACGGCCGTACCACGTACGTGTGTATTCAAAGTGTAGTTAAATATGAGAATACGTAATGTTTCGGTATAGGAGAACGTCGGTAGGTACAAGTTGCTCCATTACTCCTCCACTTGAAGCGCAGGAGTAGCCTTAAGGGGATACATATGTATAGAACACTACGTATGTTTGTACTGAAGTTGAGTTTGAATATACAGAGTGAGAGAGACGGAGGGAGATGTACAACTTCGTGTATTATTATGACGTCTGATACTTCTGCTGTGATAGTAATAGTTACGGTAATAGTATTATCATTATTATTATTATTATTATTATTATTATTATTATTATTATTATTAGCCGCAGCAGGGCTCGTCTCTCTCTATCGCAAAAATCGACGCGCCTCGAAAGTGGTGTTATCGGACGAGTATCTCGGGGAAAAAGGAAAAAAGGGGGCCCCCCCCATTCGACGTGGACATTTTCTCGCAGCCCAGTCCACTTGTTACTTCTTAGAAACGCACTCGCATATGACATATCTTCATCCATAAGTCGACTTACGGCCAGCGAGAGCTAGCTTCCAGCTATAAACCGATCAAATTTATGTATCTCTCGGATCGATATGCTCGTACGAATGTTTATTTTAATACGACAAACAAGTTGACTTTGAAATATCGAGCTGCTTCTCATTAACCATTTCTTCCCTTCCACTGTACCAGCACTTTCCGAGAAGAAAAAAAAAGAAGAAATTATCGAAAAACCGGAAATTTGAAATTAATTCAACATTTTATTACCCAAAATGATTATCAATATTCTTTCTTTAATATTCGTATTTCGAAATTTTGGAAATTCCAAATCAATCTCATTTTCAAGCATCCAATTATGTCCAAATTGTCCAAAAATCTCTATTTTTTCTATTTCGTTCCAAATTTATTTATCCACGTTATTATTATTTTAAAGTCCAGAGCCACGGGACTCCTCCCTGCGAATATTTGACGAGAGAGAGGTTCGTCGTTAATTTTGTAAACCGTCCGTATTTAATCCATTCGCGCTTCGGGGGCCCCGTGCCCCCGGAGCGCATCGATAAAGGACACCTGCCCGAGTACGGCGCGAATTGGGTTCGATCGGTGAAATGCCGGTCAGCTTCCGAAAGCAGATACACCTTGAACGGCAAAAGGAGAAAAAGGGGGAGAAATGCGATGTAAAATCGCGCGAGCGTAAAAACGATCGCTCTACTTTGCGGTGAGACTTGGGTTCCATACATTGGTTGGTTTCATTTTTCTCAAATGAAATGAAATGAAATGAAACGAAATGATGATGAATGAGGTCGTATGGTTTATACACGCGATGTTTGTGCGGTTGTTTCGCTTCTTTTTCTCTCCTCGTGTAGCTGCTGCCGTGTACCCGCGCTGCGAAGACAGAGAGAGAGAGAGAGGAGAGAAGGTAACGGCTGGATGGTCTTACGGTGATCCAACCATTTTCGGTATAACGGGCAACTGCACCATGACGTTATGCAGATTAAACGAGCGTTGCATGGACAATAGTAGTATCGTTTCCTGACGATGCGTCTCCCCTTTCTCTCTCTCTCTCTCCTCGAGATACTTTTCCAGTAGGAGTCTCAGTCCGAGGCTGCAATCTCGCAACATCTCGCTGATTATCTCGCTACTCAAATTCCCCGAAGAGTGGGGAATTCCTCCTTGCCACTGCAAGTCCAATTGCACCGTCCCTCTTCCTCAAGGTAACCGCGCGATTGTTAATTGCACGTCCTTGTTCCGTTTCACCGCCATGGCCAGGATCGAGTGCCCGAAAATGTGCGAAAATTTCGGGTGCAAATTCGGAAACGCAGTTTCCGAATTGCACCTTCCAATTTCATTTTATTTCGAGGTCGAGAACACGCAAATTCGAAGTCAATCGCACGTTTCACCCGGAAATGCCGCTGTTTTCCCACCGACGGTCAATTCGATTGATCCGCGAGGGTTAAACTGCCCATTGACTTCCGGGTCATTGGTTCGGCCTGACCTTCCTCCTTTTTTCTGCCGCTGAAATACCGTATTACGTAATAAATTCATATTCGTGAAACAAAGAGAGCGAGAGAGGCAGAGGAAGGACGACGAGGTAATAATAGAAGAGTCGAGGAATCGAGTCGAGGAAATAAACGTGGAAGTCCAGCAATCGAGTGGCTCATAACCGGCAGGAATGGTAGCGTGGAATCGTCCGACATAAGTAATACGTACTCCTCGGGAGGGCATAAAATCCGCGCGAGGTAAATAACGGGAAGTTATGAATGCACCAAAGGGGACAAGGGGATGGAATAAAGAGGAGCACGTGAATAATGCGGCGTCTTATTGTTAGTCGAGACAAAACGGCGACGATCCGCAACTACGACGTCTACGACTCCAACCCTCGCGAAGTCTCAGCCTCTGCGCTAATTTCACCACCAACTGGTGGTCGAGGAAGCTGCAGTCGCATACAAAGGTCCGCCGATTTGGCTGGAGTGGAACCTCAGCCGCTTCTATCGGTAGTCATCCGGTTATTATATTATTCGAGTAATCGTGAAATCACGCCTCCCCCCCCAAAAATAGGGTAAAAATTAAAGTTTGAAAAATGGGGTTGGACAAGTCATTTCTAGGGGTAATTTTTCCCGTAGAATCGATTCCCAAGGTCAAATTTGATGAAATCCTAGCGGAAGTTGGAAAAAAGTAGGTTTTTTGAGGAAAAATCGTGTTTCCCGTGAGAAATCTTCAATTTTGACAATGAAAATGGATTCCTCGGAAAAAAATACATCGGATATGGGTCTCCCTAAAGTTCTAAAAAAATTATTCAAAAGTCGAATTTTTCGGTCATACCTTCAATTTCGATTCGATAAATTTTAAATCAGAATCGTTCAAATTTTTACACGACTGCGATGTCGCTGGTAACAATAAAAATGGGATGAAAGAGGAGACGCGCGGTTGCAATTGGAATTTGTGTCATCAGTGTCATTAGGAGGCTGGGTCTGGGTGCAGTTGGAAAAAGTGCAGGAAAATATCACGTGTCGTCGCAAGTAAAATCATTGTAGCCTCGGGGACCGTGTTATTATCATGAAAGCTTGATTTATTATCAGGTATAATTACGGGTAATTAGCTCGCTACGCTCAATTGGTAATAATAGCGGCTATATTGCCTGGCGTTGTTTGAGGTTACCATCATCCCGCCCACGTTTTGCTTTTCTGTCGGTGCACATGACGGAGTGAGGACGTTACGTTACGTTCGTCGTACAATTTCCTATTTGTATGCATTTCTTCCTCCTCCTCCTCCTCCTCCTCCTCCTCCTCCTCTTTCCTTTTTTCTTCATTTTCTCTCTTTCCAAGCGATCGAATAATCATCCAATCTATAAACAACAGGTTGAAATGATGACTCTCGCATACCTGTGACTAACTACCCGGGTACTATCGTTAGGCACAACCTGGAATGTAGGCCGTCGAGAGAACCAGCAGCTACTACGTGGAGAGACCGAGCTAAGCAATTAGGCGGAAATGCTCGTGCGTAATCTCCTTGCGAGTGAATGTTCAGATAAGAGAAAGAGAGGAAACCGGCCCAAGACTCTCTCTCTTTTCCCCTTCACCTTCAACATCCAGATTCTTGCTGATACAAATTACGAATGTCGAGTCAACTCGTGTCTTGCTGGTGTCCGATTTCTCCCTTTGTCCTTTTCCAATTCACGCTGGAGCGAGCGTAGGTGCATTTTCCAACACCGGGGCGGAGTGTCGCTACGGTGGAAAGGATGCACTTTGTTCTTGAAAATTACTCATTTTATTTTTTTTTGGAAAATTCTTAACTTTGAAAAAAAAGAATTTTAGAAGGTTCCAATTGGAACTGGAAATTAACAAAAGAAAAAAAAAGGTTTCCAGTTTTTTCAAAATATGAAAATTTTCCCCTTGGTTTGGATTCACTTTGAAAAATTTGTACTCGTGAAAGTAAGTAAGTAAGTATTGGTATTGGCGATGTCGTCATACGGATACTTGCCTACATACATAATGCAGCAAAGCTGGTAAAGCACATGTGGAGTAGAAAGTACCGGATTGATATGATCAAAAAACGATGCCTCTCGCTAGCTACCGAGTATAGAAAACATAAAGTAGTAGCCGTGAACGAGTGCATTAAATCTGCAACTTTAAACATCGTGACGCTTTGGAAGAAAAGGAGAAAAGAGAAAGAGGATAGATATAGGCGCTGGTGATTTACTGCTATAACGTTTCTTTCATTCCGAGTCTTTAAGGCAGCAGGTAAAATAACATTAGATCATTGCGCAATTGGTAGAAGTCAAAGGGTATGGGTATGTATTGGAGTAATGTCATAGCAAAGAGCACAACAATCCCAAGCTTAATCTTAATCGAATATGGAAGACAAGTCGAGTAATGAATTCCCAAAGAAAAAAAAAAAAGACCAAAAGATTTTTTTGATTATGGAAAATTTAATAACACGAAAGGGACGAATTTTGGAAGCTACTGTTTTGGCTCATTTTCGAAATTATAAATTATGAATGAAATAAAAATGTCAAACTTACGAACACAGGAAATTAATACTTTCCATTCCAAAAGATTTTCCTTTTGGAAATTACAAATTTTACGTAGAAACGAAAGAGATTTCGAATTTTTTGAAAAAGTAATAATCTTCAATTTCAGTTTTTTTCTTTATCCAGGAAATTTCCACGAGAGGAATGAAAAGAAAAATGAGGAAGATAATAAATTCAATATGGGTTCGATATCAAGATTTTCGAAGGACGTCGAAAAAGAGATATGAAGGGAAGCGTAGGAAATAGTGGGAATATTCTCTTCACCTGTGTGTCAAAGCAACGTGTGTCACCTTTTGGAAAGTATATCGATCAAGATCAAGTAACGAGGCAGGCAGGTAACGTCGTTGATGTAATTTATTATTTTCTATGTCAAAACGTCATTGACGTTAAGATGAGAAATTGTCGTGTGTGATTTGTTGTATCTTCCGGGAAAGATATGTATCATCATCATCGGGCTATCTGGGAGAGAGAGAGAGAGAGAGAGATACCGAGAGGACTGACAAATCAATAAATTATTATCTTTTTCCTGTACAAGATTACGGTCTCCTTATTAAATATTGATTTAAGCTTTTATACGAGACAAACAGAAATTGGTGGACTGGCGGAAGAACGATCCGTTTGTTGTGTCCCGGAGGAATATTCCCCGAAGGACACTTTCGCAGGTATTTGAAATTTATGGCGGACAAAGTAAGAGAAGTCTCCAGTCGTAAAGCAGCGTCGGATTAATGTTGTTACGATTCGAGCCTGGCCTGAAAATACTTTTATTTATTTATCCTTTTTTTTGTTGAAAAAACAAATAAAAAACAAACGCCTTTCAATTATTTTTTTTTTCTTCGGCACAAAGCGAATCTCCTAAAATTTTTTGTTCGCGAGTTATAGATTTTTAAATCGTGCCTGGGAAATTGCGGGATCGGAGGAAACTAAAAAAATTCCCTTTTTTCGTCGAATAATAATAATAATAATAATAATTCGCAGTTCCAATGATACATTTTATAGAAAGGCGAAATTCGGAGGGGCATAAAGTACAGGTTCGAAGCTTTCAAATGAGGTGAAATTGAATTGCTTCGTGCCATTTTTCCCGTCGGGATGATGTATCGCTTTTGAACTTGGAAATTCCGAATGAATCAAAATGATACATACATAATTTCGTAAAATTCGTTGTTACGGTGTCGAACGATAAATCGATGCTTTATGACATTTCAGCGAAGGTAATAAAAAGGGGATAAAGCTTCAATTCACAAGTATGTATGTAGGTCGTTGAATAAACTTCCAACCATTACAAAATCGGTATGATGTGTGATGAAAGAGAGCTCTCTCGTTTTTTCCAATTTTTTTCCCCCTACTTCTTCATTTTTTTTTCCTCTTTTTTTTCGGAATAGCTTTTATAACATGTATTATTACTATTCGAATGAAAACTATTTACTCATATAATGGAATTCTCTTTGTTCGGCATAAAGTTTAACTCGAAAGAGGGAAAAAACGGAATAGTTTTGTGTTATTCCATAAATATTGTACGGTTCAACGATGATAGAGGCTCTCGATGTTTTAACTAAGAGGGAAAAGAGATAATTAATGTTATGGTTTTTTTTTTGCGTGGGGGAAAAACAAAGGATTTTATAGAAATTCATTGACGACTCCTTTTTCCCCCCAAGTTTCCCTAGCCAGTGCAATTTCAGCATCTGGTGTTTTTTTTTATCGCGGGATTTATGGAATTTCTTTCACGTTGCATTAATTAATATTTGAAAATCCCGATACAGCCTGTATCGAGAGATACGGGACGCGTAAAAAATAAAATAGCGACGAGGAAAAGCTTACGCAGAAGCAAATACGAGCGTAGAGCCTGTTAGAGAAAGCCAAGAATGGTCGCAGTGTAATTGCGTAATAAATATGAGATACATATTCACGAATGCGCCAAGAAACGAAAGATTCTGCTTCGCTTAAGGATGCAGTTGCATTTTTTTCTTTGCGTCGCAGCGAAATGCAATCGGTAAATTTTGCATTTGAAGAAAATGAAAAATTGCCAATTTTCGTCCAAGTTGGAAGTTATTTATATCTTGAAAAAATTCATATCTTGGAAAGGACGGACCGCGAAAGCTCCTTTTTAAGCTCATTTCGAAGCTCTCGAATTGTACGTTCTTCGGGATAAAATTCAAATTTCTGGAAATCGATTTCTCCGAGCGACGAATTCACCGAGACTCGAAAGACTGAATTTCGATTTTCAGAAAACACAAATTGCACAAAACTTTTATACGAAATTTCCCTTTGCTCGGGAGACACGCACTTTTATTTGGATTTCATTTTCATCAGATACATCCATCCCCGTTCACTTTGAAAAACTTGCAGGGATACAGAAAATAAAAATGGCATATTTAGAATAAAAAAAAAATAGCCGGACATGAAGTTTCCCAACGAGTGCATGAATGAGAGTTTGCCGAGTAACTCATGCAATAAAACATGAATATACCCCTCATCCAAAAGTTTCATGACCCTACTAGTAGCCGGCTCTTCACTTTGCAAATGAATATTCGACGAAAAGAGAGGTGAATTTTTGATATTTGCGTTTTCTGCCATTTTTTTGTCTTCTTTTCATTTTCGCAATTACTAAATTAATATTTGGCAACTGCAAGGTAAAATGCACGGGAATTACAGAAGACATTTAATCATTAATTACACGCGAAGTATTCGCGAATTTCATCGGACCGAGAGTCGACACACATTTTTCGTGTCTCTTTCCCCGAAATCAAAGGACGCGGAACGTAGTGTTTTTTTCGGTACGGAAGATTTCCGTGAATTTTCCGATTTTACAGAAAATTACAAAAATTCTTTTTTTCCTAGAGAAAAAATTTCATGGATGTTTTCGAAAGCAGGAGTAGGCATTAATTCGAGTCGCTTAAAATGTTCGAGACTTCGTAGCCGTGCTTGTTTTTAATAGCTCCGTGTGTGGGATACACTAATGAAATGATTAAACGGTAGGAAAGTCAGCTGAGTTAATAAGAAAGCACGAGACGTACCTGTACGAGTTAAGTACTTTAGCTACGTATACGTATTTACTTAGATTATGCGTTTATGTATATCTATATATACCTACCCTCTTTTAATATTAAGTTAAAGACACGAGAGTCACGCTAAAGGTACTCTTGGGAGCCAAAAAGTTGACTCGGTTCCAAATTCTAGGACTCTACTCCAAAATTAAAATTCCTTTTTTTTAAAAAAAGAAACCGATATTCGCGAAAATTTGGAGATCTTCGAATTTTTCAAATCGAACCTGGGGAATTTTGATTGTTTTTTTTTCTCTCGTAAATTTTGGTTTGCAACATTTTTCCAATTTTGAGGAACCCGTTCCCCTTGATTACGATTCTACAATTTATTAATTTATTTATTTTTTTTTGGAGGAATTCGAATAAAGTTGGCTCGCCAATTAGAGTTCCATTTTTGAGGCTGAATTGGCAATTTTCTAAAGAAAGTTAGCGAGTTTGGGATTGGCTCCGAAAGACGGTAAATTTCAACAGCAGTCGTGGCAGCAAACTTGGGTCCATATTAGCATCAACTATTTACAATGTAATTAAACTTGGCAAATATCTGACGCAAGGAGCGGCGGTGCACCGCTGCTGTGTCAACAATCGCATCGCCAGATACGAAGGGAACCGTATGTATGTGTGTGTGTGTGTCTTCTGCATTTGCATCGCAGTGGTACGAGAAAAATTGAAACAAAGTGCAATAGGTAATTATATGAACAACAAAGTAAGTGCCTGTGGGAAAATGGGAGGAACGAGGAACAAGGAGCCGGTGACGAAAGAATTTTTATGAAACGACTCTTTGCCAACATCGGGAACCTCTACGAGCAAAGAGAAAGAGAGAGAGAGAGAGGTAATAAAAATGCAATGATATTACTTTGGAGTGTGTGAGAGAGACGGAGACGTTTGATAGCGGTGGTTTAATGCGATTCCATTAAAATTTCCACATTAAATAGAATGCCTTAAGGTTTGTGATTTCCTTCGCATACTTTTCGAGCACACGGAGAAATCCTTGAGGGTTTTATGGGGTTTCTGTTTCGAAATCCGCGGGAAGGAGAGTCACCCAGAAGGAGAGAAAGGAGAAAACGATGGGGAAACACGAGAATCAGGGAAAAAGGGAGAGAATTTGAAATTTGAAGGAAATTTAAAAAATTCTATTTTTTTTTTTATCAATTTGCAATTTCGGTACAGAATTTTTTAGGATTTCGAAATTTGCGGGTTAAAAAGCAGGAGAATCGAGCTTTGAAATGGGGGAAAATTCGCAGCTTCCCCGATTTTCCGTTCCCGAGCTACGAATTTTTCAAGTCGCACCTCTGGAATTTGGAGCAGAGTCAAAAAGAAGAAGAAGAAAAATAAAAATTGAGGCATATAAGCGAGGTAGACGCCTTAAAAAGAGGAAAAGGAAGCAGATAAGACTATTTCTAAAGGAGAAAACCGCGATTGCGTGGCGTCATTCGCCGCTCGTCATTCCAGGCCAGGCTGAAATGCAGTTTCAAAGGGACTCGGTAATTTTCCGCGCGAAACGGAGCATGAAATAAACGTATCCGAGATCTCCTATGGCTTTTCCCATGGATTCCCCTCTTTCTCGGCTTCTCGTTAACGTCCCTTTTGGAGTATCCGAAAATTTGAATAATTCTTCGATGGCTTTTTTCAAGAGTGCAGCGGTGGCTTAGGAGGTCTCCGCGTCTCGCTCTCGTCGTCGCTTTACGCGTTTATAAATGCATGGAAAAATTGTCGAAAGATTGGAAATTTACAGGGTGGAAACTAGAGCACTCGAGTTATAAAACGAGGTGAAATTGGACGTTCTGTGTTTTCCCCTCCCGGCGGGATGGATTTTCAAGTCGAATAACCCCGCGAAATTTCCAGCTTGAAAGGAACTCAAAATTCTTGTTTTTTTTTTTTTTTAATAATTCACGCTCGTCACTTTCGAACCTGCCAATTTATGGGGTAGAATTTACGGGTACCGTGATTCAAAATAAGAAAAAGACGGAGCATCCGCAATTTTTCGCCCCAGAATTATCGATCCCTGGAAACCGGATCCGGGAATTCCGGCTATAAAAAGAAACTACAAATCACTTTTGCGCGTTTCATAATTTGCTGATGCGACACGAGTTCTTTTTAAACGTTGGTATTCTTAGAATCAGAATTTTTTATCCGAAAGGATCCCGCAAAAATGCAAAATTCCTAAAAATATTTTTAGGAATTATATTGATATTTTTTATATTTTTAATATTATATTTTTTAGGTCCCGAAAATTCGGATTTGGAAAAAAAAACTGCACTTTTCGCTTCGGTATAAGGTTATCGAAGTGCAGGGACGAGGAAGGAAAGAAAGAAATAGTTTGGAAATCGACGGGAAATAAGTTTCCACGCGAAAGCTTCTTTGGCGGAGATAAGAATTGTTATTTAACGGATAGATTCTGATCAGTTCCTTAATATGTACCTCTGGGAACGGAGAAATATATGTGTAGTTACATCAGCGACTCGCATCCCCTCGATTCCTATGGGTACATCGACGTCTAAACATTGCATGGCACCGCTCGAAATGGGTCGACGACGACGACGGTAACCTGGATTTTCATCGGGAGATAAAGTATTTGTCACGAAACATATATATCTCCGCAGCCACAATCCACTTTCAATGACAAATCTTATCTCTCTCCTTCGTGTTTTATATTCGCCCCGTTCGAAATTTCATTTCAAACGAGGGAGGAAAGAGGAACTTATTTATTTGGTTATTCGGCATTTTATAGACAACAGGCTCCATAAAATACAAATAGCCAACTCTCCAAAGAGGTGGAGGAGGAGGTGGAAGGGAGATATATTTTTCTAATCCACTTTCGACCCGCGCGGAAATAAAAGTATTGCAAAGGGAGCATTGGAAACGAACCTTAACCGCACTGTGAAGAGACGTCAATATTTTTTTTTCTCCCCGTAGGAAACGTTTCCCAGCCCGAGAGGAGCAATACCCTGACCTACTGACGACGAGAATCGTTATGGATATTTTTCCTTTTTTTTTGCCGATCCTCGGAGACGAGATTCCTCGACTTCAATTTCGAAAATCCCGGAATCTGGAATTTCGCGTAACCCGGATTTTCGCGAAGCAGAAAATTTCGTGTCAGAAATGCGAAAAATCCGTAGCTCTGGCAAGGGAAATCGTGGGAGTTTGAATTTCGACCCAATCTCTACTTCGTGTTCCATCAATTCCAAATCTCGAAGACATTCCGCCTCGAAATTGCGGATTATAAAAAGGCGAAAAGGGAATTTTTAGTTCGAGACCTCGGGAAGCAGGAGTCGCGAAAGGTTGAAATTTACGGCGTTGGAAAGTCCGAAGTCTCAACTTTGTATCGCGAAAGTTCCAAATCTGGAAAAAATTTCGCCTCGAAACTGTAATTTATGAAAGGGTTTTCGGGTTCTCTCCGATACAAAATTGAAAATTTCACGTTCCTGGAAGCCCGAATCCCGGAAGAGTCGAACTTCGTCTCCTTTGAGAACCCAAAGTCCGTACTTTGTCTCCAGAAAATGTCGAGTTTCAAAAAATGTCTCGCTTCGAAACCGCGGATTATTGCATCTGAGAACTCGAGTGTTAGTTTCCCTCGTGGAGGAAATTTCGCGGGTTTGGAATTGAAAAATTCATATCCGTGGATTGAGAAATCGTGAAAAGTTGAATTTCAGCTGATATCGAAGCTCGCGAAGCGCACTCGCTGCTCCATAAATTTGAAATGTCTAAAAAAATGTTCCTCGGCTGCGGTGGCTTCCGGAGCAACGGGGGCTAATAAAATTTCCTCCCGCTCCTTTCCGCGGCGTAGTAAAATTTCCAATTGCGCCTCTCGTCGCTCCGGGCTGGGGGGTCTCGGTGCGACAAAAGAATTCGATAGACGTTTGAAAAATGTCGGGGTTCCTTATTTTTATTGGATTGTTTAAAGGCGAACAATAGTACGATGACGGATATAACTATCGATGGAAAAGCCGATATCTATTTCAGCGAGAAAGAAATACAAGGTTGCCTCTTTTGTCTATTGCTTCTTTCAAGTTACCTCTCCAAAGCGAAAACCTCAAGTTACCGTGGTCTCTATATGTATCTTGAGAAAACACAGAAGATCACTTAAGTGAATTGGATGCAGTATAGACCTTTAATTTTGTTGCTTGAGAATAACAACCTTCGAGATCTTCATGAGATATTCTTAACTTCTTATACATACAAACTTGATGTCTAGCATATGATCGAAAATACGACTTGCATGTATACTATTATACCACCGACTCTTATTTATACAAGGAGGCAAGCAGGCAGGTAAGCAGGCAGGCATGGCAGGCAGGTAGGTAGGTAGGTAGGTACTTCTATTCTATTATCTCTTTTATTTCATGTCAAATTGGTATCAGTTTTATATTCAATCTCAAAGTTATAAATCATAAAGCAGTGGGTAGACGAGTGCTGCCCTCTCGGGAAAGAATTGTGGCAATAATAATAATAATAATAATAATAATAATAATAATAATAAGCATTTCCGACGAACTCGAAATTTCAATTTTGCCGCGTCTCGAATTTCGATTGGTTAAGAAAAGTATGAAAAGCAAATTTTTTTTCTTTTACCGGCAAAAGCTGGAATTTTATAAATTTGAATCTGTAAAAATTGGACTAAAAAAATGATTTAATTCCAAATACCCTAATTTTCTTGAATAATAATAATTCTAATTTTCAGGCTGATTTTAATAAAATTCGTTAATTTTCTTTAATGATAATAATAATTTCAGGTTAGTTTGCGGGCGCAATTGGAGTCCAAAGACCCAAAAAACGGAGACTTCGAGCGAGGGAAAAAGCAAAACAGGGAAGTTTGTTTGAAATACGAAATTCGCGACCATAAAGGAAAGGAAACACGGGCATGAGTTCATTTTACATGAGCATGAAGCTTTTGCTTAATAAGCGAAGCGTTCTTATCGTCCAGGAAAGAAAACATACAGCAGAGATAATTAGTAGGTGGTGTAGGGTTGGTTTAAGGTACAATGAAAGGAGAGAAGAAAGCTGTATATATATATACAGCGTATGTTCGTGGCTTTCCACAATTCACGCCTGCATGTGTTAATACTTTACTTAGCCTTAAGGCTTTCATTTCTTTATGCTTCAGACCACCTACAAAGATTCTTGCAATTTATTATGTATAAATACAGGAAAAAATTTCACTTTTTATTCTCGAATTCAATTTGCAAGAAACGTGAACCAAGAGGAGCGCCGCCTTGCATTGTTGTTTCCTGCAGATACCAACAAATTTATTAACGCGTAGCGAGGAGAGGTTCCTCTTTCCCGGCGAAACCCCACTCGATTTTCACCAAATATGTATTTTCCCACCGCCCACGTATATTATATAAATATATATATATTTCTGCCACGGGTATTGATATCCTGGGGGAAAAAAAAAATTCATCATTGTTGCAACGAAACCGAGGAAGAGGATTTTCAATCATCGACAACAGCGCGAACGGGAGGAGGTCTTCCATCAGCGTAGGTACGCTTTTCCGAACGTAGAAAATTGTTCGGATCCTTGAAATTTATAGGGCAGAAAGTACGGGCTCGAAGCCTCGAAACGAGCTTCCCATGATTTTCCTTTCAGTTATGGATTTTCTCAAGTTCCTTCCGGGAAATTCCAATTTCAGGGGAAACCAAAAGAATCTATTTCGTTTTAATAATTTTTTAGTTTTCGATATCGTGGATTCAAAAGTATGAAAATTGCACAATTTTCCGTTTGAAAAAAAAAATGGATTTTCAGAAAATCGGGACAATTAAAATTTCCACGAATTACCGTTCCTTCCGGAATGACGCATTTTATAATTAAGTGTCCCAGTTTTTCCCAACAATAAGCCCGAAGTTTCGTGCGAAATTCGTCGACCAGCCCCTTCGGCGTCCGCTTTTTCACGGACTCGATCACTGGGAGACCTATTTAAAGGCTATTAGCGGCGCCGAGCGCGGCCGGAATTAGTCCGAACTGGGAACGTCGTCGTTGGAGAGATTTGATCGCAATTATAATTGGAATCATAGGCAACATAATTGATGATACCTAGATTTGATCGATTTACCACATGTTGCCGGTGGAGTTATGCACTCGTCGTTCCATGTCCCAGTTATTGCCGAGCCCCGAAGGTATCCGCGTTTAAAAGGAGATTGGAGAATCCACAACAAGGATTAATAATAGGCGCGCGCGGGCTGAACTGAACGAAACGCGGCCTGCTTGGCCTCGCCCGATCCCCATGCAACTCAAATTAGATGCACACATCGAATCCATTTCCATCGATCCTCGATTCCGTATCCCGCGTCCCACACTTCTTCCCGCCGCGGGAGTTGCGATGCTGCTTGAGAAATCATTTCTTACGGTACTATCCTTTGGCTTTGGGCGATCTCCTACATAATTGAGCGTTTCCAGTCTCTTCGACAAACTCGCAACTACTTGTAGAATTGCCCCGTGGTCGGTTATTTCGCGATTCTTTTCTGCACTTGTTTGTTCAACTTTCACGACGTGGCAGGAGGCGAGGAAGAAGAAGACACCACGTCGTCGTCGTCGTCGTCGTCTCTGACGTTGGAGCCGTTCCAAATTTCACACTCGCTTTTTTTCCCCTCCCATCCCATCCCATGGCTCTCGCTTTTTCATATACGCGGGTATCAAAATTGGACGCTTTCCCACACTCGAAGCTATTTCATCGAGTCGAGTCCTGATGCGTCTCCAAGCAGGTACAAAGTTGGGAAGCGAGACAATAAGTGTATCATTTGTTCAGTTTTAATATAACATCGAATATCTTCTTCCTCCGGCGCTGTCTCCTCCGTCTCCTCCCTCTCTTCATCTCGAAAAGTTTGCTACTTGCTCGACCATATGTCTCCAAGAAAGACAAGTACAAGTGTATATATATCAGTGTTGCCATGTTTTGGTCCAATATAGCATCTCGGCTGTCTCTGGTCGTGACTCCGTGGAACTTCTAATTGGTCCTGTGTAATATATAGAAGTGTCAGCTGCGTGACAGCTGATAGCGTAATAGACAAACTTCGAAATTTGTTGCAAAGTATATTACGTCTTTTCTTTATTTACCAACAACTAATTCAATACCAGAAGTGGCCAGAACCGGGACGATCCCAGACGGATTAGCGTCGGCTCCTGCGAGGCCAATTTCGAGGCTTTCGAAAATTTTCCCCGGGAAATTCGAAGGAGGTCCATCGATTCCTAAATCCGATAGTTAATCCTCGCACTCCATATCCCGCGAATGCGTACATATTTTCCAGGCTGCGTATACGTATATCCGGCGTATCCGTGCGTACACAGGATAAAGCCCATTCCTATCGTAAACTTCGAATTGCACGTCAGTATGGTTACATCCCTGAATTAGAATTAATAGCTGCCTATAAAGTGGAGAAATTCCCTTGATAGAGCGATAAGACTTGATGAGGTTTCCAGAGGGACGACCTTACGTACGTCGAATACATCATAATTTACCGTGTTTATTTGCTTCCACTGCGAGTCCGTATAATAACTAGTTGCGGGCTAGACGAAGAGGAGGAGGAGGAGAGCCCTTAAAATAAATATCATCTTCTTTTTCCCCGTCTCTTATTAAATACTCGACTGGAACTATTACTTTTCATACGTTCCGTCGATTATCGTCGTCGGATCTTGCCTCTCTTTTTCGTCCTTTCGGTGCTCGCAGCTTTACGCTTATAGGGTTAAAAGTGAAAATAGAATAGCGCCTGGCGAAGAAGCACGAAAAAGGAAGAGACGAGGAAAGAAAAAGAAGCGGGATGAGAGACTCCAGTTGCGTGGTTCGTACGCATAGCACCGACAACTTTCCCTACTGGAATCAACGAAGCAAATACGAAGAAGCAATGATGACTCCGGTGCACGCCACGTGTCCGTCCATTCGTCCGCGCATCCATCTACGTGCCGGCCGAGCGTGTAACTGTACGGCTGGCAAACAAATCAAGACAAAACCTTTAATGGTTATCGTCGTCATCGGGTGTTGGCATTACCGTCAATTCCATCCACCACTGCCGATCCCTTTTATCTTATCTCCTTGTCTTCATCCTCCGTGGTTTCAGCCGTTATACCCAACCCTACCGGAGGGAAGTCGAGACCGATTGCCTACCGATTGTTTTACAGGCACCGGGAGGAAACAAAGCAACCAAGTGCACGGAGGCTGCGCGTTATCAGCGATTTCATCTGCATGTAGAGCGAACAATTATGGCGCTTTGCGTCTTTGTCCCATCGAGTCTTCCACCAGAGGCTCGTATGACGATTCTCCCGTCGTTGTATCCAACACTTTCCGTTCCAAAGACCTGACAATCCTTCCATTCATTCGTTCGTTCATCCTCTTTCCTATTTAGTCGATCGGTTTTGCTGGAAATTGAATTTTATCGTCTCTCCATTGGGCCCCGTGACGCGTCAAGGGCATGAATCGATAAATCGGTCGTCGATCGTCGATATTCGAGCGTCCTCGGACATTTTGGGTCGTTCGATTTTCATCGTTCTTGGCATTTGCGGCTAGTTTCGAGTAGTTCCTTCCCTCGCCACCCTCTTTTCGAGCCGATTTTAAGCGAATCGTGGAACAACACGAATTCGCATGGAAAGGGATCGTTTCACGACAGGCGGAGTAGCGAAGAAGTGGAAAGTATAGTTAGTCGCGGGAATAGGAAAAGCGGAAGCACGAAGCTTTCAATGTTTTAGGTCGTTTCTTTTGTTACGATGGGAAATCCCCCGCGGGGCAGAATGGCATGGATGGAAGTTTGACGTCGATGCGCAAACCTTTCTTCACAAAAGCCGACAATAGAGAAGAGCATTTTCAAGTACTCTGCGTTTGCTATAGGTTAGCTTTCAAACGTACGTTAACGTCTTGATCGATTATCCGATTCCCCCCCCCCCCCCCCTCTCTCTATGAGATTCTTTCCCCTACGGGCTCTCTCCCCGTGAAAATAATAAGAACGAAATGAGGAATTAAGGCACTTACGAGAGCCACTGCCGTTAAAGGTTATTGCTAATGACGCTGATGCTGAAAAGTGATAGCGCTGCTGTGCTCCCAAACATCTTCCTACTCCAAGTTGGTATGTCGGAGATCCAGTCGGGATACTTTGGTACTTCTTGAAACTTTGTAACGATCACTTCAGTGAATTCAATCTTGGGAAAATATGCTCTTCTATTATGAAACTCTATCTTTGTGTTATCTCCGCCTCATGCCACCCTTCACAGTTACTCTTGATATTCTTTGTTTAGAAGTTAAACAAAGTAGTACTTGCCGACATGGAACTTTCCTGAATTATAATATGTTTATTAAAATGAGTTAGGAAATAACATCCTGCCCCCCCCCCCCCCCCCTCCTCTTTTCTCCTCGAGACCGACGGGATTTCGAAAACGTCTTTTCGAGTTCGCTTTAATTTAATATAAATCAAATACGAGGGAATAAAAAAAATGTACACACAAGGATGGTAATTATACATTTTATAGGAGGAGAAAAATGACGCGAAGAACCGGTGCCTGCTCGAAGATTGTGTATTTTTTTTTGCCATTTCCTCGCGTTTGGATGTTGGCAAAAAAGGAAATCGGCGGTGGAAGAAGAAGAAAAAAAAATCGGTAATACATTACGGAGGATATTCCACACCCAGAAATCGATTCCTTTATGATAAGCTTTGACTTTGATTCAAATTAGATACAGGTAGAAAGAAACGTTTTCTTCGTGTTGCTTCGCGCATCGCTGAAGGATGGAGCGAGACCGGTTCGAGGCTCCCGATAGTATTAAGTGAAAATTGCGGTATGACGTTGTCTCTTAATTAATTCATAACGATCTCTTCGAGTTATATGCGTAGGAATTGATGTCCATCACGATGACACTGTGTTTACGTAGAAGCAAAAACCTACCGAGAATTATTGGAAAATTGGATCCTCCGACTAATTACGATCCGGGCGTAAATAGCGGCGTAGCAAAAATAGAGCGAAGAAGGGAAAAATTGAGGTAGAGGTAGGAGCTGAATAGACGTCAATTGCAATCCACGAGGAAATTTGCATTTTTGTCTCCGAGTTCGAATTCCAATTTACAGAAATCAGTGGATTGTTACAGAAATTTTTTTCCTCTGAGATTTTTTATGGAAATTTCTGCGGAGCATAAAAAGAAATTTGCAGAAAATCGAATTTACGAGATTGTGGTAATTATTTTCAAAAAAAAAAAAATTATTTTCGGAATTTCCACGAAACAGTAAAATCTGCCGCTTGCTGATCGATTTTCTGCCCCGAGAATTCCATTACGTCACGGTAATTTCCTACAATAGCGAAATTGCAGCAAGGTTCGACTTTCTCCTTGGCAGTAAAAATACTTGGCCTGTAATGATCGCTCCTAAATTGCAAAATTGACTTTCCGCGCATGAAATTTTCCTTCCGGGTGCTCAAAATCACCAGAAAGAACCGGAACAACAATAAAAAAAAAATTGAGGGAAATTCTTATCGGCGTTGAAGTATACATATATATATAGCACCCCCGCAATCCTTCCATTTCTTTTTTTTTCGTATCGTGGAAATAGAAAGTTTCAGCGGGAATAAAGTAGAAATGGGATTTCCTGTATGTCACCAAGTTGTTACACTTTCTAACAATGAACTCCTTTCTCTCGGTTACCTGGTAGTAAAAACGCAGCAGAGCCGGCGTATATATACGGAATAAGTGCCATGATTCGACCTCATAAAGACGCTAGAGAGCTGCTGTTTTCTCACTGTCGGGCATCTCTGTATTAAGTACCGCCTGCTTTCATATGCAAATTAAAGTACCGGCGCGACAAAAATTACAACTTTTAAGGGCAATCTCTGCGACGACCGTTTACACGTCAGCCCACAAACGCACGCACGCATGCACGCACGCACGCACGCTGGCTCCGTTGTCATTACGACGTCAATTGCTCGTTGACAGAATCGGACCACACGCGGAGAAAACCAATTCCGAACGTTCGCTTTGAAAATTACAAGAAAATAAAAAAAAAATAATATATATGAAAATTATTTATTTTTTTTTTGTGGAAATCTCCCCACGTCGGAGGTCTCAATCAGGACACGGGGAAGTTATGGAAATGCCGGCCATCAGTATGCATATAATAATAAGAATACGCGTCTCGGCTCATTTGTGGTGTAAATGAAGGGAAAAAAACCCCCTCGTGTATTCTTCCGCCTTACGTTTCATTCCACGACGTCTTCCTGTTTGCCACTTTTTCCTCCTCGTTTCCTTTAACCCTTATATTATATTCCTCCCGGTACGAATGGCGAGAAGGATGATTAAATTTCCTCATTTCGTGTTTACGAGCGCGCTAAAATGACTCCCACGGTCCTGACTTTTCCGCGCAGATTTTCACGGCAATCTTCAAAGCTGCCTCATCACACTCCCGCGTTTCCTAATTAGCTCCCCCTTCTCCGGAACCTCCGCCATCTTTTTCTCCAGAAACGTCTTCGACCCCCGATCTCGGCCGTGTCATCGAAACCCCATAATTTATGGGGTTCAATCATTTTTCTATTACTCAAGTTTTTTTATTCAGAAGCAACAACAAAAAAATATGAATTTCGAAATCCAGAATTCCGGTCCCTCTGCTGTTGGAGAAAAAAAATGCGTTTCGCCAATTGCAACTGCACGGACGGTCTATTTTGCCACACCGATCGATTACCGGTACCCGTTTCGGGTAAAATCCACGATTCCTCCGGCTCCCAGTCGATACCCGCTTATTACTATCAACGCCAAGTCCTGGAAAGTAACGCAAACGCGATACATACACTTTCCAGATCCACTTGGACCCTCCGAGCATTATCCGTCTTCGGAGACAAACAAGCCAAACGAGTATCCCGAGGGAAGATAGATTGCCTCGGCGCATCTGGTTCGCTTTATATCGGGGGAGAAGCAGGAGGAGAGATAGGGAGTTCCTATCTTTCACCTGCGGGAAGGCAATTCCTATATCTATAGGTACAGAGGACGTATAAAGCATCCAACTTTCATATCACTTTTCCAGTAGGTACCTACCTACCTAGGTACAGTCGGATTCAAACATCGCGAAGATAGATGACAGACACTAACTTTTCTTCTCCATCTTTCTCCCGTTGCTGGCTTATCTTGATTAAGATAACGCGTGTCGTTGCCGCGATCTGCCAGAGTTGCTCGCATTCCTGGGCGCTACGAAATTGGTCCGGCGGGCTAATAGGAAGGAAGATCGCAATTATTCCGTAATCCCCGACTCTGTTTATCTTTGAAAAAGTACCCCGTTTCATTGCGATGCTTCCATTGCATTACAAACGAAATCATCCCACGGAGGGACGAGTCCCGAAGGTGTGAGTAATCGTCGTTCATTATTATCTCGTCTGTTTGCACTCATCCCTTTTGTAACATCCTTCAGTTCTTTCGCCGCTAAAGGGAGAACGTGTGTGTGTGAGTGTGAGAGAGGTTCCTTTCCCTCCTTCGTCTTCTTCTACTTCTTCTTTCTCCTCCTTTCCCTCGCACACAAAGATGGAACACGAACCTTCTTCGAATATGTTAACAAATTACCGTCAGACGGACGAACAACTTCAATTAGTCACGGAGTCTCTTTGTTCGAACCCTATTAGAATTCATGTTCGCAATTTCGCAAGTTGCATCAATTCAAGTGCCTTACCGTTGTTAATTAGGATGCATACTTGTGATTTTCATCCCCTCGTCGTTCGTTTTTTTTTTTTCGACGTAATCATTTGGCTTTTCCTCCCTCCTTTTTTTTTCGAGAGCATCCGGGTGTGGAATCGCCCGTCGCAAAGGGAAAATTCCACGGGGTTCAATTTCGACCGAAACAGCCTCGGGTCTAGGGGTTAAAATATTTTCGCGAGCCAAAAATTACTAGAAAATTAGAAACCCTTCAATTATAAATTAATTTGTGTTTATCAATTAGTGTTGGTTAAGTTCTGTATTTTTTTCTAGTAATTTTCATTTTTGTCTTCCCTTCCAAAATCGGTCGGGGTGAGATTCGTGACGTCACAGCCGAGTTTACGCTTTGAACTTGATTCCTATTTCGGAAAATGTCGTACGTCCTGCCATTTTTCCCCATTCTCGCCATTCATCGCAGTAACGAATAGTAAAATGTAACTCAACGGGAAGAAATGAGAAAAAGGAGGAAAAAAAAAAGAAGAGAAGAGGATGTAATTAACAGAACTATAAATCTGAAAACTTCGCTCTTTTTTTCCCTTTCCCCTCTCTTCTTCAACTTTTTTTTCTATAGCTACTAAGCTCTTAACAAAACGTACTTTACTTTACTTTACTTTACTTTACTTTACTTTACTCTACTTTACTTTACTTTACTTCACGAAGGAAACGCGAAGACGAACTTACTATGTACTTTTTTAATACCGAAACTATTTACTCGCTACCCAACGGAAAAAAAATAATAATAAGACGGAGAAAAAAAAGGAGAAGCGAGAACGACCGTTTTGTTAATGAACGATAAATAACAAACAACTCGTGTATAAATATGCCGAGCGATATTTTGTTTTTGACGTAAAGGCGAAGAAAGGAAGAGAAGCCAACGCGCGCGGAAGAGCAAAGTAACTTTTACTGTGCCACTTGGCCGTCATCTTACGGGAAGTTTTACGGCAAGAATGTAAGTTCTAAATTGCAGTCGCGATTCTCGATGGCCGCGTTCGTCGTGGGCTCGATTCTCGATGTCGATATATATCATTAATCATTAGAACCAGTCCTGCGACTGATTATAATATATGACGATAAGAAATATCGAGAGAAAGGCCTGGCGAGATTCAGGTGCGCAATTTTCCATTCGCGAGACGCACGAATTCTCGGGAATCGAAGTAACGAAAAGTTTCGGAAAAAATTCACAAAAATATTATATCGAATTAAAAAAGAAAAATTAAATATCAATTTTATTTCGCGAAAAAAATTCGAAATCTATAAAAATTCTCATTTTAGAATTCTACTTTTTTTTTCTTGAATTCGAAAAAAATTATATTCATTAATACGGACCGGAAATATGAAAATCGTCGCGATAACGTGGCAAAATAATTGTCCCCCCTTCGGGAAAAAAAATTCCACCGGCATGGTAAAATTTACCACACGGGGATTTCGAAGGGTGGTCCCTCGGGGTTGGAAGGAAATTGGTTTCCCCGTGAGAGGAGCGCCGTTTCCTTGCCTTTTCTCCGGCTTGCACTTGCTATTCCAAAGCCGGCTTCTAAATTCCCGTGTCCTAAAACACGTCTGCTGAAAATGACGCGAAATTGCATCTACATAAATTACGCAAAGCTGCAACGGCGATACCTGGGAGCCTTAATGGCGGGTACAATGTAATTGGTTCTCATGTAACTCTTACTGGCGCAATTCTAAATCATTGGTTCTTCATTCTTTTTATTTATTTCATTTTATTTCACTTTACTTTACTTTATTCCACTCGTGCGAGAGTGGGAGAGATAATCGATCAGTTTCTCACGAGAGTTTTAATAGTTGCACATGTCTATTACGACACATTTGACTTGCATATATGTTGCATGTGCATACACACATACATATATATAAACAAACGCATGTATATGCACTTTGTAGGTATATGTATATAGTAATAGTCGACGTAGGTTAAAACCTCTTTTTCTATCTCCCAAGTTGACACATAGATGAGAAAGAGAGAGAGAGAGAGGGAGGGAGAGAGAGAGACCACATGAATGCACTGCAATTTCGCGTGTGTACGTTATATATCTGCAACGTTACATGTATGGTCCAATACCACAGGCATTACAGTGGCGCCCATGCTAAACCACTGACGTGCATCTAACGCGAAATATCTCGATAATTAATCGCTTGTGTACTACAACAAGTAGGTACGGCATTTCCTAGGCGAACACTGCAGTCTGAGCCGATGAAAGTAACGAAGCTTTTTCTACTTTCTTTTTTTTTTAATTTATTTTATTCCATTTTTCCGCTTTTCGTATCGTGGCTTCTCTCGCGCCGGCGAATTTAGGGGTGAATTTCTCCCCCCAAGTACCGGAATAAATACATAATCGACCGGATTCTTCCGCCGGACGGGGATATTATTTTTAATAACAACCGGGCGAATTTAAAATACCAGCCTTCCGGTAGAGATTCGATTGTATTTTTCTTTTTTTTCGCTTCTAGGGACATTTTTCCCCGAGAACTGTTAAGAGAAATGACGAAAAAAAAAAGAGGAACGTGGTTATTAAAACAAAAAGAGAGAGAGAGGCAACCGTCGAAACGAATGACGAAAAACAAGAGTTATACCTTTTTTTTTACAGACGGGGGAGAGCTTTATATATCACCCGGTATTTTTCGATAAACGTCGAAAAAAGCTCGGTGACGTAAAAATAGAAAAGGGAGAAAAAAAAAGAATCGGAAAAATGTGTTCCGGGGTGTCCTTTCGGGTGCATAGAGGCCAGCCATGGATATTGAAAACAGATTTTCGAGGGAACTACGGGGAGAACCTTAATTGCGGATTTCGGGGAAAACTGTTGCGAAAATTCCGGAGCGGCTACGCAATTTCCCGGATTTTCCGGGTTTTACCTACGATTAGAAACAAAACTGGCGTTTTGGGGAAAAAATATAGCGGGAAATTGTATTTCTCCCGATAAAAAGGAATTTTTTTTTTTTCGATGACGCGACGGGTTTGACGGAACGAAGTGGAGAAGAAAATCGAAGCGATTCGGTACCGATAGGATGACGTCATGTTTAATTTGGAGGAAAGTCGAAGTCAGTGCGATACATAAAATCGAAGCCACGGTATTTCAGGAAGCGGTGGAGGAGCTGCAGAAATAGAAAAGGGGAGACAGACCTACTTATTGTTAGTTTAGCTTGGAGATAAGCGCGGCATTAAATGTATATATGTATATTTATATATGTATCTGACGGAACATCGCATGCAGAGATTGAAGCATAACAGAGCAGACGGCGTGGAATGGCTGAGGAGAAAGAGAAGAAATGTTGAGAGAACTCTATTCTCGACATAGATATCGCATTTACGACTAAGGATCTTCCTTGGCTTGTAATAACCATAGCCGTCTATGTAACTATCCGCCGTATATAGAATCACTCGAAAAGCAAAGCGGAGATTTGGAACTTGTGAGAGAATTTGTCGGATCTCGACTTGAAATAGTCCGACATCTAACTTTTGGGGATCGAATGTTTATCGGTAAGAGATCAAACTTTCTTGCAATTTCTATTTATGTGAACCCGGAGATTTAAATTTTTCGCCGAGGCACTTCAGACAGCGCCCTCGGAGAGAGTTTCCAAAAATCGAATTTTTTGGGCATGCCTACCCGTTGCCCCAAAAATGGGGTAAAAATTAAAGTTTCAAAAATGGGGTTGGACAAGTCATTTTTAGTGGTAATTTTTCCCGTAGAATCGATTCCCAAGGTCAAATTTGATGAAATCCTAGCGGAAGTTGGAAAAAAGTAGGTTTTTTGAGGAAAAATCGTGTTTCCCGTAAGAAATTTTGAATTTTGACAATGAAAATGGGTTCCTCGGAAAAAAATACATCGGATATGGGTCTCCCGAAAGTTAAAAAAAATTTTTCGAAAAGTCGATTTTTTTGGGCATGCCTACCCCTTCCCCCAAAAATGGGGTAAAAATTAAAGTTTCAAAAATGGGGTTGGGCAAGTCATTTCTAGGGGTAATTTTTCCCGTAGAATCGATTCCCAAGGTCAAATTTGAGGAAATCCCAGCGGAAGTTGGAAAAAAGTAGGTTTTTTGAGGAAAAATCGTGTTTCCCGTAGGAAATTTTGAATTTTGACAATGAAAATGGATTCCTCGGAAAAAAATACATCGGATATGGGTCTCCCTAAAGTTAAAAAAAATTTTTCGAAAAGTCGATTTTTTTGGGCATGCCTACCCCTTCCCCCAAAAATGGGGTAAAAATTAAAGTTTCAAAAGTGGGGTTGGACAAGTCATTTCTAATGGTAATTTTTCCCGTAGAATCGATTCCCAAGGTCAAATTTGACAAAATCCTAGCGGAAGTTGGAAAAAAGTAGGTTTTTTGAGGAAAAATCGTGTTTCCCATGAGAAATCTTGAAGTTTGACAATGAAAATGGATTCCTCGGAAAAAAATACATCGGATATGGGTCTCCCGAAAGTTCTAAAAAAATTTTTCCAAAGGTCAATTTTTTGTTCAATAAATTCCGAATTATAATCACTCAAAAAGCGGCGCATTGTTGCTAGTATTTAAAAAAAAAGAAGAGAGAAAAGACTCTCGTCGAACAACCAACAAATTCGTGGCGTGGAATTGCTCCGATTCGATGGAAATAATTCCATATATCTGGGTTCGTACTTTCATTTTTCTTCTTCTCCACATCCGAGCGAGCAATTTACCATTATGATTTTGCAATTACCGGTGCATTCCTGTTCCTTTTGCTTTCTTGAAAATGACGTGGATAATAGCTTTAAAGTCGAGAGGGCTTGGCACTCTTTTTAATACCAACAGTAGGTTTTAGATCGTGCTTGCGAATATACCAGCGCCCTTTTAACTCAAGTAGAGCGATAATAAGCGAAGCAATCGTGACGAAACTTTCCGTGATATGTCATGAAATCACTTTAACTGGATCGAGTTTTTCCATTTAAAAATTCTCTTAGTTGCAATAATGATAAGAATCGCACGAATAATGAATTAAGAAAAAAAAAAAATCAAAGAACCCCAATTGGGTCCCGAGTGTCCCAATAACTGTCCCTTCTCTCGAAAATAGGTTTCTCTAAATTTTTCCTTATAATTTCCTCGTATAAACAATTTCGAATAAACAATTGGCCGAGGAAAGCCAAAAAAAAAAAAATATAATTGGGTCACTCGAGCTGGAAAATCGAGGATGCGATATCCCGGAAAGGGACGCGCCTGAAGTGGGTGTATTTCCCAGAAACGGTGAAAGGGTTAAGGCGCGCTATTTTGCCGGAGTGTATCCTGAAGGATTACTCGCGGTAATGCGATGTCCTTTGCATCCTCGCTACAATAGCCACCGCTCGATATATCGCCCGAGCAAAGTCTAGCCAAAGAAAAGTAAACAAGTGGAATAAAAGAACGAGGCTGGAGTCGGGAAAGAAGCGAAAGAAGAAGAAGACGAAGACGAAGGGAGACCTTAAAGGCTTCCCACAGAAAAGACATTTTGCAGTTTTATATACTGGTAGGCGTTCAAACCAACCAACCAACCAACCACTTAAACGTAATCGCAGGAACAGCGTCCGTGTGGCGGAAAAGGATTCAAGCCCGATGATGCAGATAACTACGATTTTTATATCCCCTCTTTCCCGCGACCGGCAAAATCCACGCTTTTTCCGGGCAAAATTCGGGATCGCGGCTGGAATACCGGCGTTGCCGCAGATTGCGATCGATATAGGTGCAGCGGTGCGTTCGCTTTGGAAATGATACGTGCAGGTGTATATTGACGTTACCAACCACGATTGATTTCGCACCAGTCGTATGACACTGCCTGGCCGATTCGCCAGCGGGGGCTCGGCTAATGTAATGAATGACGATGTCTCTGGTTTCGCATTAATCAGAGACCGACCGGACTGTGTACTTTTCATCCGAGCGGCCTCGAATTGGGCTACGCGAAGTCGCACGGGCGGAAAAGAATTTTATCAGCGGGCCAATTCGACCAAAAGTTTGCGGGCATTTTTTATTCTCTCGTCCCGAGAAGGAAACTGATTATTATCGTTTCCCGGCACATTCGTCGCAGGAAATGCGCAAGAGAGGGTTCTTAATATAATTAATAAAGCGAGTATCGATGATAATTAGGATTATTGATGGAGTTTATGGGCGAGCTGGGATCCGGCCCCAACGGAAACCCAACAGGAATAATCTCGAGAAAATAATAAATATTTGTAGGGGAATGAAAGAAAAAAAAAAGAAAGGTA
Source organism: Gasteruption jaculator (assembly GCA_949825005.1). Taxonomy (NCBI): domain Eukaryota; kingdom Metazoa; phylum Arthropoda; class Insecta; order Hymenoptera; family Gasteruptiidae; genus Gasteruption; species Gasteruption jaculator. The sequence goes on from OX463776.1 coordinate 8,914,705, forward strand.
TAACGCTGTAAGTTGAGTTTACATATCTGACGTATGGTAAAAGAGAGAGAAAAGAAATTGATACAACTTTTCAAACGAGTTACTAAAGTGTCGTGAGGATACAGTCGCGTGTTATCACATCCTGTCGTCGTCCTCCAAGAAACAAAAAACCGAGAGGATGAAAGAGATATCGGCCGAGGCCTACGAGTAAAGGAAAAAGCAAATAATAAAAAAAAAAATAATAAATATTGTAAATGAACCGAGTATTTTATAGCCGATGCAGGTTAAACGTCCTGGCAAACAAGGTGGTAGGTTTAATCCTACCGGGTTCTCTCTACTTCCCTCTCGCATTTCGAGGGAATCGCGAATCTTTTCGGACGTTTTTATGGAGACCCGGTTCGATCATTTCCATGCTTAGATTTTACGGAGTAGAAACGTTCAAAAAAAAATTAAAATGTATTTTAAAAAATATATTTAGGAGGAAAAAGTGTATAAAAAAAATTGTTTTTTTATCTTCGCACGAAATTGTAGGATAAGAAAATTAATTGAAACAAATTGTAATTAAAAGTAATTTGAATAAAAATGCATTTTATAAAATTATTGGAAATGGCGGGAGGAAAAAAAAAGGCATTTTCTTTTAATTTTGGAAATTAATTTGACCAATAATTCCGGGATAAAAAATAAATAATTTTTCTTAATGGAGCAAAAATTGATTTGAGTCGGAGAAAAAAAAAATTATTTTTACTCGAAATGGTAAAAAAAAGGACCGTCGTTCGAGTAGAATTCACGTTGGTCGATATGCGTTACATCTATCGTCCCAACAATTGCGTGACAATAGACAACATAATGAGTGCTCATAGGAGAAATCCCGGAAATATACATATGCATGTACACAGACAAAATAGGTTTCTACATACGAGCGAGCGAGCGGCGTTAAATACTATTCGCATAGCCATTTATAATGAAACATGCCAGCGACATATTCCGGATGGTTACTATGTAACGTAACACGTAACGTTGCACGAAACATTATATAGACGTATAGATGCATATACGTACATATGTATGTTTTATACAAAGTGTACAGTGTGCATACATACACGCCGGATCTATACGTTAAGGGAGAGAGGGTGATATCGCAAGTGGTGGCTGCTGTTAGTTACTATTTGCCATTCCTACCACCGCCATACCATACCATGCCATGCCGTACCATAGCATGGCGTCACAAATGTACGATAACGAGGGACAGCTTTTAATCTGTATAGTTGCATAATAATATGATACCACAGAATAATCGTGGCGACACTCCAGTGTACACATGCATCTGCATCGCGATGCAACCTGCTAAAGTCTACCACCGACAATTTGTCACACACTTCATCCTTCTTTCCCCATAAATATATCACACGCCGCTACCACCGCTGTTGCTGCTGCACTCGAGGCTCTCGCCAAAGTACCTGCATCCCCTCGGTAATGGAAAACTTCCAATGGAAACAATTATTATCCCAAAAAAAAAAAAATTTTTTTTTCTTTCCCCGACCAAGATTCGAACCCGGGGTTTCTAATTAATAATTATACCCTCGATGATTTTTTAATGAAAAATTCCGGCACTAAATTAATTAAAAAAGAAATACTTTGATCAGAGAAAATTGTCGAAGAACAAAAATTTAATCGCGTAATTAAATTTGTTTATTGTAGAATTTCAATTCTAGGGTAAAATCGACTCGGAAAATATTCGATAAATAATAGATTGTACAAAAATATTGTTATCGACCGTGACTGAAAATTCCTGGCGGTAAATAAAGGGCTAAAAATTGGTAATCCAACAAAATTTTCCGATATATTATAGAAAGTTGCGGTTTCCGAGGTCTTTGACCATCGGATCGGTAATCGCGTGGCATATTTATTCCGAATTTGCGGCGCGTTATAATTTTCCGTCGGCCTGAAATAATAATAAATAAATGACATTACTGAATTCCTTTGTGACTTCTGATGTTATCGGTAGTGCGCCACTCGTTTCTCGTTTCGATAATTTCATTATAGGAAAATTGGTTACAGAGGGAAATTCGCAGGATTTTATCATCACCATTATCGTTATCCGCAGCCAAGTCCTACGAGAATAAACGTTCTCCTTACCGATACAACTATAGGTGTTCGTCCTTTCGTAATTTAATCACCGAGAAACAATTATCGTGTATCTCTAACCCCCCCCCCCCTTTTTTTTAATATTCCAGTCGAAAAATCAATGATGGAATTTTTCGATCTCGCAAATTTGCTCCATTTCATATCTAATAATTTTTAATTTAATTAATTTTGTAATATAAGTATTGATAAAAATTTCGAATCGATTTCCTTAAAAATATGGGGAGAATGTGTATTTAAATAAAATATATGGGAATATGCGTGTTTTTGTAACGGATAAAAGCGAGTTTGCGGATAAACCAATTTTGTAATTGGCAATATCGTAAAGTGTAATTTTGGGTATGTCCGGGCTTGTGAATTTAAGTAAAATAATAACAAGCAATCAAAGCATTTGTTAATATGTAGGAAAATGATGTGGCACAGATTTTCCATGGTAGCATACTTTGCCGATAACAAACAGCATAATGTACGCGATTTACATAGGTACGGACTGTATTATGTAGTACGTACGTACATGCGAACGTACGGACACACACGACGAATGTTCCTTGTGCGTGTTTGTTAATGTCACGTGTAACATTTTACATGTAAACGTGGAGAGGAATGGTGTATATAGTTAATGTGGTAGAAATCTCCATGCATTTGTGTATGAAACGTACGTGCTTCGACATTCAGTGGCATGTCACGCCTCGTATTGAGAAATGCCAAGTCTTGGAATGAAGATACTTATTACAAGCTATTGCTTTAATGTTGCCAACTAAACCTGCATGCTATTATGACTTCGCGTATTGTAGATTGTTAGGAAAGCCGTCTCTATGCACACGAATGTTGTACGTATCAATAATTAGAGGAAATTCCTTCTCTTCATTTTACCTCGTTTTATTTATTTATTTATTTATTTGATTTTTTTTCCCATTCTCTGAAATCTCTCGAAACGAATGAATTTCAAATTACCAAGGCATTAAATTTATATTGACTTTAATTGTTGCTCATCTAATGCAATTTATTATTTTTTTATCTTTCGCTTATTTTTTAAGTGGAAACTGTATTTTTTATTAAAAAAGAAAAATATACGAAAAATTCGAGACACTTAATTTTCGAATTTCTGGAAATTAATTTTCAAAGAAATTGCAATTTTTGTATTTTCACGAAATTTCGAAATTATGAATAAGATTTAATAAAGAAAAAATACCGAATAAGTGGATACTTAAAAAAATAGGGGTAGTAGATTTTTCGTTGGTAACTGTGTTTATGAATAATCGCAGAAATGAATAAAAACAACAATTTTTTTAATTCTTTTTTCTAAAAACGGTAAACTTTTATTTCAATGACGCATAATTTATACACTATATTGGGTGGGGAAAAAGTCGATTTTTTTCTCTTATTCCTTCGATTTCATTTTTACGTTTTTTTTTCTTCTCTAAAATAAGTAGAAAACACACATAAATAATTTTATGCATTTAATTTATTAGCTTCATCGGTAAAACGACTGTTGTTTGTGTTTATTTATACCCACACATGTACGGTTACTATTATTATTATATTTATTCATATAATAATAACGAACTAAATTGCAGATTCGGATTGGCTTATTTATTTTTCACTTTTCTCTAATAATAATAATAATCATCATCATCGTCACCATCGTCGTCATAATATTCTCCTTTTATTTTATTACAATTTCAACTCAACGGACCAAAATCGAAGTTTAGTCCAAAAGTTTTCCTATTTATAAAAAATTCGCTAATGGTCCATTTTCTTTTTTTTAACCTGTTTTATAAAAATTCGTATACGTACTTTTTGTTTCTTCAACCTCTAAGAATATCAAATCCCATTCTGCATTAACATTTTTTCTAAATTTCATTTTTAGGGACAATTTTTGTATTTTTTTAAGGAAGAAATGCAATAAAATTAAAATAAAAAAAATTCTGTGCATTAATTGAATTCAATATATCGAAAAAAAAAAATAATAATTATGGGAATTTATGTCGGTCCAATATTGAATAAAAAATCCCGGCTTAAATAAAAAAAAAAACGTGAACCAAAAAAAACAACAAAGGCTTCGAATTTATCGAGAGCATAAAAAATATAGTCAAAGAAAGGGTAAATATTTCTGCAAGGTACCGTTATATCGTTGCAATATTTAATGGGGGTTTGATATTCTTAGTTACCGGTTATGAGGAATCCGCGAAGCGAGTGTAAGTTAATAAAGCTGCCGGTACCACGCAGGGAATACCTCCTTTTTCCTTACATTTGCATCTTTACAATCGTGCAATTCCCCTTTGGAACGCAATAAACGAAAATTTGAAAGGCAGCATTGTCTTAACTCACAAAAGCTCTTACAATCTTCGCCACCCTCTTCTATCTTTATAAAACAGGTGAAAGATCATCCCTATGAATTTACGAATCACACAAGTGGAAATTTCGAAATTAAACTCAAGACGGGAAGAAAGAGAGTGCGAGATTCGCGAAGTGCATTTTCTTTGAGCTCCAAAAAAAAAAGAAACCAAGGAAAGTAAATCTTCCTCGCAAAAAAGGAAAATGTGCTTCTTCCTTCGGTACCATAATTATCCAACCAAAAAAAATCTCATAAATTTTCTTCGAAAATTTGGAAATTAGGAATTTCGAATTTTTTAATAAAACAATCGTTATTTCTAAAATATAAAATAATACAACAAATTTGCCCCAAAAAGTTGTAACGAAATAAATGAAAATATTCCGGAAAAGGGAGAAAAAAAATTCCTTCCTCCCAAAAAGAAAATTTTTCTCAACAAAGTTTTGATAATTAGAGCACGAATTCGATAACTTTCATCTCCAGCGGAAGATTTACAGGAAACCCGTGCTTTCGCGTTGGCAATATTTTTTTCCTTTTCTTTAACGTTGTTTTGTTATCAGTGGAAACGTACAGCTTCGGTTTCAGTTCGGTGGCTAGTCGAGTTTACTAATAGCAAAAGGAAATCTTTGTTTAGTCGTTCATGAAATCGCTCCAATTAGCTCATTGTTGTTTCCAGTCTGTTGAAACAAACACGCGGGCTCTTGAACGAACGAACCAACAAAAATCTCCCTCCCTCCTTTCGGGGCAGGTAAGAGCCAGCGAAAAATTCCCAGCAATTTCGAAATAAATCCGTTTTCTATCCTTGAATCACATTTGTCATAGGGAAAAACGATGCACGCTGCTGCTGCCGCTGCTGTCGGAACAATGCAACAATCGCTCGGCTCTCGAAACGTTAATTATTGCAGCGCAAGCAGTGATTATCGAATTCGACCGCCAGCCAACGGGATTCAAGGATAAATTATTGCCGGCTGCTTTATGCCCCGCTGCCTTTTATTGCCGTTTAAGCAATATTCCAACTTGCTGGTATTTTTTTTCCCTCGTCATTTCATCCCTTTCCTTCCCGATACGAAGGCGAAGGCCGATAAGAAGGGACGAAATCAAATTCTGGACTCCACTCGCACTTTAATTCGGGAGATTTGGAGACAAAAAAAATAGAAAAATCTCTCTCTCTCTCTCTCTCTTCCCAGTACCGTTATTACGGAACCAGACGGACCTATGCAGTCGAAAGCCTCCTCGTTTCTCGCTAAATTGACCACGAGGCTGACTGCTGACAGCCATCGAGTGCATCTGCTCTCGGGCTATCGCAGTTCCCGTTTTCATAAAAGTTGGGTCAAAACCAGCCAGAATGGACCGGGACGCGAACGGTATTTGCGGGAAACGCTATTTCGAACGCTCCAGCGCCACGGGCGGTGGGAACCCGAACCCCCGAGTGACCCAGTGAGCAAGAGAAAAAAAAGACTCGATCGATTCGAGACACTTTGGCCAATTTTGCGAATTCTTAATCGAAAGAAAATCCGTCTCCCCGGAAATGCGATGCTTCTAATTAGTCGGCAGCCCGAATTAATGGAATTTCTGGCCGAGTGTGTGTACCTCGAGCCAATATTGGCCCGCCATAAATTCATATCGGCGGAACAAACAATGGGAAAGTTTGGTGGCGTTTTAACCCGGCTTCTATGGGGAAACGAGGAGCCTCGTCACGTTCCGTGCGAAAGTGATTCATAAAAGCACACAGAGGAACAAAAGTTTGTTCCGATATGTATAATTTCCCGACGTCAAATCGAATACAGCTACGAAGGTGTTTTTTTTGTTTATTTCGTTCTTCGATCTCTCGTTTTCGGCAGAATTTCGAAACTCGTTCTCCTACATCTCGCAGGTATTCCCAAAAAGTGGGTGAATCGGGGTTGCAAGGGGGACTGCGTTTCCACGTCGTCCGAATTCGCGACGCTCGGGACTCGAGCTTTCGTTTGATTGTTATTATTATTATTATTATTATTATTTGCGTTGCTTATCTTGCCGGATAAGCACGATTCCAGGACGGCTCACGTTCGTCGAGAGAAAGAACCCGAGGGACGATTACTCGGTCACCATGGGAACCCAAACCCTTTGGCTTCCACTAACAAATTTCTGGAACGACGCGAATTCCGACGACGAATGCGGGGATGTCGATACCTTTTTCTCTTTATAAAATGCGACTAGGGCTTGGCACAAACGACGTTTTCGCGCGGTTGCAATCTGCCATTGCCAATTTACCAGTTGACGATCAACGGAAAGGAAAGGAAACAATTCGTTTTTCTCTCAATGACTAGTTTCGGGCATTTACGATAGTTACCATAAATTAAAAGAAATATTTATAAATATGTACGATTTCGAAATCGGGGTGGGTCTTGGAGCAGTGGCCGCTGGAGCCAACGGCTCAGAAACGCGCCAATTTGACGCTGCGGGTTTAGGAGGAATCATCGAAACGTCGTCTGCGCCTAGTGAAGTTTCCTTCATCACTCGAGTTCCAATGACGAGGTCATTCGAACTCGATGATACCGATTTTTTTCCTGTGAATTTTGGACCGTTACCGATTTACACCAACGGATGCAACAATAATAATAATAATGCTAAAAATAGTAATAGAAATTATAATAATAATAATATTAAAATAATAATAATTATAAGAGGAACGTTCCAAAATCCACGCTGGTTATAAGTATTTCCTCTAATTTGAGATCTTTCAAAATCGATTAGTTAGTTTCCTTAAAGAGTACATAGTTTGAAGGAAGGACAGCGAGACTGACAGACGTGTCCTGTCCTTCCTTTCGCGCGTCGCTTCGTTCTGGTTCGTTTGATATTTCTACAAGAAAAACGCAACTTAAATATATCTCTCCAGTGTCTACATTCACACCATCATCATCATCAACATCATCATCATCATCATCTTCAGCATCGACAAGATCATCATCATCATCATCATCATAATCATCATCATCATCGTCGTCATCGTAATCAAAGTCAACGTCAGCACTTGCACGAACTCCTCTCGTCACCGGCAACAAACTCAGCACAAACGTTAACAAACTCACGAGAGATGCAACTTCTCCTCCTCCATCTCTTCCCGCTGCAACTCTACTCTTCGGCCTGCAAAAGAGTTCTAAAGTCCTGCTGCAGCTTCGACTCGTGGTAACTCCAAATATCGTTAAACCTATCGTCGTCGTCGTCGCTCCTGCCGGTGTCGTTGGACTCCTCGTCGTGCTTCTTCTCGTCCACGTCGATGATCGACGAGTAGAACTTGATCTCCAGGTCCCTGTGGCCGTTGAGAGACGTGACGATTTCCGTGGAAACCTCGAGATTCGTCGCATTGTTGCTGTTGTTGTTCTCGTTGGCATTCATCGCCTCGTGACTAATGCTATTGTTGTTGTTGTTGTTGTTATTGTTATTGTTGCCATTGCTATTCCGCCCACGGTCACCGATAACACCGATATTCTTTTTTCCGCTCGGCATTATAGCTGCCAGGTGATTGAAATCGCTGAAATAACTCGTGGGGTCGCTCCAGCTACGCTTCAACAATGCACACGGATGCTGCAGGGAATATAACTCATCTTCCTCCTCTCCCGCCGCTCCCGTTCCACATTCGAAGTTGCGTTGCTGTTGACGATGCATCTGAGCAGCGGTCGCTAGGTACAACTGTTGATGATGATGCTGATGTTGCTGCTGCTGCTGCTGTTGCTGGTGCTGGTGCTGTTGCTGCATCGACAGACTCCCAAACGGCGGTGGCGAGGTCAGGAACGGCGAGTAGGCGTTTTGATCGACGTCCCAAATCAGCCCCGAAGGGTCGCAGTATCTGCATTGACAGCAATTCACGGCTTTCGCGCTCTTCCCGACGTTTCCGGCCTCAACCGTCCTGGAATTGTTCTCGTAGGGGAGACCCGGCTGCTCCAGCATCCCACCGATATGCTGCAGATGCGGATGCTGATGCTGATGCTGCTGGACCATGTCGTTGTTGTCGTTGCGATGGTGATGATGGTGATGATGATGGTGGTGATGGCGAAGGTAGGATCCCTTGACCAACTGATGCTGTTGCGCGTTGCCCGTCGTCGTGGTCGTAGTCGTCGTCGTCGTCGTCGACGTCGTCAGAGGCAAGACTACGTTCCTGTTGTCATCGAGTACTTTCACCTGCACGTGCCGGTACCTCTGCTTACCGCTATTGCTATTACCACTATTATCGGACGACGTCGGACTCGTTATCTCCTGGATCGACTGCATTCTATTGTTATTATTATTATTAACAACATTGCAATAAATATTCTCCCTAATAGAAGCGTGTCTACGATTTTGATGATGCTGCTGCTGTTGCTGGTGTTGATGCTGATGCTGTTGCTGCTGATGCTGATGTTGCTGTTGCAGATGATGATGATGATTGAGCCTTAAACTATCGTAACATAAATTATTTGGAACAACGTAGGGTTTGCAAGTAAGTTCTACGGGGTTGACCAGCTGCTGCTGCTGCTGCTGCTGCTGCTGTTGTTGCTGACAACAATCCAGCTCCGGCTGCGTTTTGCCGGGGGAGCTTTCGGAAACTGTCACATTATTCGTCGGGTTTGCCGAATTCGTGGGTTTGCGATCCTTCTTTCTCCGTTTTCGCGGTTTAATGATCCTCGGCAGGCTGTTCTCGGAATTGTTCGAACCAGAGCTTTCATCGCTGGCTATGCTCAGGGAGTCGATGTTGTTCGCGATTCCGACGGTTTCTTTGGTACGTGACGACGACTTGTCCAGGACTTTCGTCGAGTTGTTATTGTTGTTGTTGTTAGCTGTCGTCGATGTTGTCGTCGTCGTGGTCGTGGGATTGTTATAACCGAGTTTGCCGGGACGGTTGGGGAACCTGTTCGTTAGAATCAGGGGTGCCCCTTGCGTGTGGATCGCTAACCGGGACAAAGGACTCCTGTTGTGCAGATGCTGACCCTGCTGGGGTTGTTGCTGGATCTCGCTGCTCTGCAAGGAACGTTGGTTCCTCCTTGGACTGGACGTCATTGAAATTAGAGGGGCACCGGTCCAGGTACCATACTGTTGCTGCTGCTGCTGCTGCTGTTGTTGCTGTTGTTGATGATCGGGACAGTAATTCTGCAGGTAGTGATTCTTCCCTCGAACCAATATCCTCTCCTGCTTCTTGTTAGGAACTATTACGGCACCGGTTTTCGATCGCGTGGACGAAATCAAGTAACTGCCGATGTAACGCTCTACTTCCAAGACTCCCTGGGAAGCCGGGCTCATTGTAATCCTGTTTCCTTGTGAATCAAAACCCGTTGGATTCGAGGATCAGGATGCCATATCCTTTCTTTGTTTTTTCCGCACTTTCACTGACACTGAATTTCTCGCGAGCTCGTTTGACCCGCTGCTCTCGTTTACTCGCAACCGAGGGGTACCAATGGGAAACGGGGGGCTGATAAGGAGGCTCGTTTGGACTTATCGATGTTCCGGTATCATCGAGGACTCGGGCAAGCGGACGATATCACGTCCCGAGCTATACTGAGCTGCTACGATCGCGCGCACCGACATCGTCGGTTCTCTGCGACGTGGAGTTCTGGCTGGCTCTCCTCCCCACCGACGACGGAAGGCTCTGCCACCTCTTTCACCGACAACAAGCATTTGGTCTCTTTCTGTCTTTCAAAAGTATGCTTTGAAACCTCTTTTCCTTTTTTCCCCGAGCATCGCAAACTTTGATATTGACACCATCCGAGAGAAGAATTCTCATTTGTTTCGAATTAAATAGCTTCGTATTCTTCATTTCCCTTCGACTGCCGATCCGGACCTCCATGCCATCTTTATCTCATTTTGCTTTGAACTCTTATTAATTACACTTTCGTGACACTCGCGATCCGCCAAGGGGAGGAAAAAAAAAGGTGTTCGCCCATCGATCGGGACGAACCCTCCCACGAATGGCCTCCGACGATGGGAAAATCGCGTGAACGATCGCGGTTGAAGGTAGAAAACGCCGAGGTGTGGATGAGAGAGAGTAGAAAGGTGGAGAAACAAATCTAAAACGACGACCGACCGACCGATACGTCTCGTCTCAAATCCTAAGGCGCCTTCGGATCCAGGTCATCGTTTCAAAAGTGGGCCACGAGTCATCAATCGCCTCGGGAAGCGTGCAGCAGCTAAGGAAGCGAGCCGCGCTGGAGCAGACGACGGAATATGTGTGTGCATCCACTCCCGGCGATACGTGGGGACGCGCCTTACCGATCTGCACTTGTTTTTGTGCATCCGCGAAACCTACTTTCGATCGGACCGAGTTTCGGGTCCCGATCATGTCAAAAAATATATTTCTATTCGCTAAATTTGGACCGATGACGTTCCCGCGATCGATAGCTGCAGGTTCGACTCTGGCACCTACGTCATCGCACGATTTTAATTTAATTAAAAAAACCGTATCTTGTAACAACACCGTTGACGACGATAAGATGCAATCTGGTCGCGATGATATCGTTCGTTTAATTATTATTCGATGTTTGCGATGATTTTTTGTCGCCACGGAGGTTTTTTTTCCCCCCTCGTTCCAGTGGAAAGTCCGGAAAGATCGCGATGCATTCCGCGAATGGCAAAATAACGCAATCAAAAATTCAAATCGAAATCAGATGGAACGCTATGGAACGCATTAACTGCCGAACCAGTGGTAAATGGCTAATCTCTTAGTGTAATCCATGTGCACGAGGGGTTTTGTGTTATAGGACCCCGAGCTTCTCTCTTACGATAACGGAACATAAATCGAAATTATCGATAATGGAGGAAATTCGGTACATGGTTCGCTTCTGTTACCTAAACAACGGCAACGCGTAGGTGCCCGAATGGGGAACCTATTTCCGAAATTATAGAAACAGCGTCATTTGTCTCCTATAGTTGAAAACAAATTTCATGTCGCTCCAATCAGATAAATTTGATTAAATTCTAATCGAATTTCAACTTGCCACGTCTGAAAATTGTAACGCCATTTCTCTCCTCCACTGCGACGCTCGTAAATGTTCCATTTTCGTCCCTTCCTCCGTTTTCCACCGAAAGGAAGAAAGAACGAAAACACAAAAAAAAAAATATCGTCCCTCGAGATTCGTTTCCTTGACTGCTTAACTTTCACTCACTCCGAACATGACTACTTAGAAAAAAATGATGTAAGTTCCAGTGTACCTTAAGGTGACAATTATGTCCTTTGTTGCTTGTAACAAAGGATTGCACAACTTTCAAACTTGCGAAACTGAAAAGAAGCCAGAGGGAGGGGGATCTCAACTTTTTCCTAATAATGGTAACCGCGCTTTTAAATTTCTCATTATGATATTCAAACAGTCCGGGGAACTGAATCCCAACTGCTTTCTCAGATCTGTCTGTTCCAGCAAAGTCTGGAACTTCTGGAATTTTTTTTTTCGGCAATTAATAATTCCAACATGAACTGTATTTATTATTTCAAATGATTCTAATTTTTATAACAATGAATGAAAAATATTCTTGCAACTTTTTTTATGATTATTTTAATTTTTTCTTCGTCGGAAACGCATTTTTATTATTTTCCCAGGGAGTTTTACAAACCCTCCCCCTTTTACGACGAATTTCGACAACATTATAATTGCAAATTTAATGGCTTTGTTTTGTACATATATTTACAGCCTGCGAGATTGTAGCCGATAAAAAAAAAGGAAGAAAATTGACTGATTACTCGGCTGTGGGGAAAGGGAGGCGCGCAATCATACTAGTTAATCAACGCTAACCAATTATCGTCTCCAATTCTTTCTCTTTTTCCCTACTTTTGCTTGCTCACGAAGAATTGGAATCCACGTAGCTGGAGAATGTGTATACAGCGCCCTGTTGACATAACTAGATTCTACATACGTTTTGTACGAAGGTCCCCTCTATCTTTTTTTATATTTAATCTTGGCCGTTGTTTACCGATCTTATATGGATTTTTCAAATTTCACCAACCCCGTCTGGTCGAGGAAAACGAGGGTCCCAGGGATTTTCGTACAATAGGTGCATGTTAAAATTACGAGAGCCAATACGGTAATTCCTTCTCTTATAATAAGAATCGGTTTGTTTATAAAAAAAAAAGAACAATAAAAAAACGGCACGTAAGAGTCCGGAGTGAAACTAAAAAAAAAGAATGGCATCGGTTAACCGTATGGGAATTCCCCGTCTTTGTTGTTGTCGTCGTTTCCCTTTTCTTCTTTTCCTCTAGTTTTCTCATACTCATTAGGTATTCTCTAGCCAGCCGTTTAAAGCCCACATTTCATAGTCGTTGAGGAAGGGCAAAAGTTTGTGCAACGCGCGGCCAGAAAGTTCAATGAAATTAACTCTGCTTTGCATACGCTTAATAGCCCGTATCGTTTCGGAGAATGTGAGAACACCTAAAGCTTTTCCTACTACCCTTTTCCCTCGGCCTCCCCTTTTACAACCACGGTATTTTACGTCTCACTGACTTTTATCTGAACCTGAGAATCCGAAGTTCCTCAATACCGCGCAGTTGGACCCTCCATCAAAAACAAAACCGCTTCTCTTCGATTCCTGACAGTCCGAGTGTATGCCCAAAAAATCGACTTTTGGAAACATTTTTTTTTTCACTTTCGGGAGACCCATATCCGATGTATTTTTTTCCGAGGAATCCATTTTCATTGTCAAAATTGAAGATTTCCTACGGAAAACGCGATTTTTCCTCAAAAAACCTACTTTTTTCCAACTTCCGCTGGGATTTCACCAAATTTGACTTTTGCAATCAATTCTACGGGAAAAATTACCCCTAGAAATGACTTGTCCAACCCCATTTTTGAAACTTTAATTTTTACCCCATTTTTGGGGGAAGGGGTAGGCATGCCCAAAAAAATCGACTTTTCGAAAAATTTTTTTTAACTTTCGGGAGACCCATATCCGATGTATTTTTTTCCGAGGAATCCATTTTCATTGTCAAAATTCCCAAAATCCAACGGGAAAGACGATTTTTCCTCAAAAAACCTACTTTTTTGCCACTTCCGCTGGGATTTCGTCAAATTTGACCTTGGGAATCGATTCTACGGGAAAAATTACCCCTAGAAATGACTTGTCCAACCCCATTTTTGAAACTTTAATTTTTACCCCATTTTTGGGGGAAGGGGTAGGCATGCCCAAAAAAATCGACTTTTCGAAAAATTTTTTTTAACTTTCGGGAGACCCATATCCGATGTATTTTTTTCCGAGGAATCCATTTTCATTGTCAAAATTCCCAAAATCCAACGGGAAAGACGATTTTTCCTCAAAAAACCTACTTTTTTGCCACTTTCGCTGGGATTTCGTCAAATTTGACCTTGGGAATCGATTCTACGAGAAAAATTACCCCTAGAAATGACTTGTCCAACCCCATTTTTGAAACTTTAATTTTTACCCCATTTTTGGGGGAAGGGGTAGGCATGCCCAAAAAAATCGACTTTTCGAAAAATTTTTTTTAACTTTCGGGAGACCCATATCCGATGTATTTTTTTCCGAGGAACCCATTTTCATTGTCAAAATTCAAAATTTCTTACGGGAAACACGATTTTTCCTCAAAAAACCTACTTTTTTCCAACTTCCGCTAGGATTTCATCAAATTTGACCTTTGGAATCGATTCTACGGGAAAAATTACCCCTAAAAATGACTTGTCCAACCCCATTTTTGAAACTTTAATTTTTACCCCATTTCTGGGAGAAGGGGATTTTTTGAAGCAATATATATATAAAATATAAAAGTATCAAAATAGGTCGAAGTAGAATTCCAAGATCTAGAAAAGTACTAATGGATAAAAAGTAGAACGTGAAAGAACACGAGGACCGGAAAGGCTGTGGGTAATTACTATCAAGTTACGACCTTCGGGTCTAAATGAGGTTGAAAATTTCGTGTTGGGAGCACTTTCACGGGGAAGTTTCGACTGATGTTTGTTTTCAGGAAGACGAGTGGTTATTATAAATCCGCGATTCAATGAGTCTTTTCAGTTTCCTTTTGTTCTCGAAAATTGTTTAACGGTAAATCACCATTATCCGCCTGCCACGGGGATACGGGAAAGAGAAAGAGAGAGAAAGAGAGACAAGAATTCACGCTAGCGTTGTCTGTATGAATGAATGTTATAACATATCTGCCATCTCAATCGGTATGATCGGTAGGACAAGTAAAAGATAAGAGTCGGAGTTATTATATCTTCTGTTAATGGTGTACATAGACGTCACTGGATACACGGGCGATCATCGTACACCTGCCTCTAACCAACCAACCAACCAACCAACGATCCAACCATCCAACCGATTCAAGAGTTTAAACTCCCATAGTACCGATTAATAATCGCACCTGCTTGATCTTCCTTGATCTTTATCTCGCACACTTCGTATATATCCACTAATTAATCGACGCCCGACTAATTAATTCTCATTTCATCCCGAAAACCGGTCGCCCCCTTTTCTTCCATTCATTATCGCTTTTATGATTGTTGCACATCATTTGTTACCATTCATCGATTTGCATTAATGAGTGCCGCCGATTTTCTCTCATCTCCCAGACAACGAGAGGAAGAAAATAGTTCATTTTATTGTTGATACAATAAATGTCTCTCGGTAAAATTGCTTTCTCGATTGAAATGAATATTCGCTTAATGAGATAAAAAAAAATTATAGCAATTAGACTCTTGCAATAATTCCAAAAATTATGGAATTTAATTATATAATTGTAAATAGAAATAACGTTATTTTGGACTATTTTACACACCCAATTTATTATATCCGGTAATAATAATTGGGTATTGGAGAAATAATAATATAATTGCACCGAAGGAGATCTACATTGTAAGATCGAAAGGCTTGCAATGCGGAGGGATTTATATTCCACAATATAATAAAGCGTTGGTGTAAAAGGAAACGAGGGAGAAATTTATTGTAATAACAATAAAGTATCCACTCCACGGTTTGTCGATTGCAAAAATTCATTCAACATTGTAGGATTTACTTTCTACGCTGCTAAACCCGCACGGGGTAGATTCTCCCGTTATAAATCAATTCCCATGGCGATAAATAATTGCTAACTTATTATTATCAACTCCCTCCTTTTTTCAAGTTCCTCCAAAAAAATACTAAATATTTTTAGATTTCATAATTATTGAGTACTAACTTTTCAATTTTTGTTTTATTTTAGTTCATTAAATATAAGTTCATTTAATTTTGGTTAATAAATTAACCGTTATTGTAATTAACGAAAAAATCCAGATAAATCAGAATTCAAATATACTTTAATATTAATCTGTCCTGGATTCCAAAAATGGTAAAATTTCTTAAAATAATTTTCCGAATGCCCAAATTTTGCAAGAAATTCCTCCAGAAAGTCACCGTCATCCGGCAACTGCTGGAGCCAGAGTTTCTCCAAGCAAAGCTTCATATTCACTTCGTTCCCCTTCAATAACAGATCGGCGAGTGCATCTGTATGCAATGTTACAGATAGTAGGTAGCCGTAGATATAAATGTATATAGATTTATATATATAGTATATACATATATAAATCGAAGCAGCGGAGTACGGTGAATTCTCGTGTAACTAATTGCAGTTGGCAGAGAGATCCGAGCATGGTTATACTTGACCATCGGCGTGACTGGCTTTACAACAACATTGTGTTTCGTATAGATATCAAGAACAGACACCAAAGCCTAGCTTTGACTTGGCTCGGGTTGGCTTGGCTTGGCTTGGCTGGCTTTGAGTATGGAGAGTTAGCTTTGCCGTATTCGTATTAGCTCGGGTTGGGTTTGTTCGCTGTCCCTGACCCACGTTCGCCGTGTTGTAAATCACTGTGAGCAATTGTAGATGTGAAAGCTGACACTTGTTAACGCTTCCACCGTGATAAAGCTCTGTTTAACTCATCATGCGCGTGTATATATACATACGTGTGCCTTGACTCGACCGACGATTGATCGGTAAATCATCTTTTCATATTATCTCGTCACTCATCGACTATCAAATTTACATGCTGATGTGCATTAACGCGCGATTAGATATCCGCCGATCGCCCCGATCCCGGGCTAATCACTTCTAAGCCCGTTCTGGCAAATTCACCAGAAATTTATTCCTGGAATTGGTCACGGAATCCGAAAATCCCTAGGTTCCTATTTTTCCGGAACCGAAATTAGAGGATTCGAAGTTTCAAAATAAATCCCACCGATTATTCCAATTTTTTACCGATCGAAAAATTACATATAATCGGTAGAAAAATATAAATTGAATTTTGACCGGTTAATAACAATGAAATATTTTATAGATTTTTTAACGAACGAAAAAAATAATGGAAAGTAAAAATAAAATATGAAAAAATGGATTTGTAACCGATCGTGAGGAAATTTGTGAATTTAATTGGAATTGATTTTTATTGGAAATTTTTTTATTAAAGGATTCAACCGTTTGGGAATCGACGTTTCTTCCTCGTTTATTTACTTATTTCTGCTCATCGATCAAAAGGTCGTAAGGATTCCTGTACATTTGTATATCCGAGGGTATAAATAATTTCAGACATCTATAATTATAAAGTTTTGCACAATCTACGGCATAAAGAGTAAGACGTTAAGGATTAAGGTAGGAACAAATTGACCGTAACTACTTAAAGCATGTTCGCACGACCTGGCTTGCTACCCGATACCGTATATTCCTCTACAGCCTTAATGTTTCATTAAAGTTTTGTTTGAAATCATTCAAAAGATTCCACCGTTATTGCAATAAGTTTATAAATATTGTGCTCCAATATACTTTATCAAAGTAACTTTTCATGCCCCCGCTGGTGCCGCAATGAAAAAACAAAAGGAAAGAAAATACTTCATAAATAAATACACTCGGACTTTACTTTCCTTCCCACCTTGGAACTTTCTAACGAAATTTCTCCGGTAATTACCGAGTTTCGAGGCGAGCCAACAACAGATTTTTATAACCGCGATGCGAAATACGATATTTTTGTCGAAGAAAAAGGAGGCCTGCGATGTTTAGCACTTCCCCGATGGTTTTTTTGCGGTTTTAACAAAATCTCGAGGATTCCAATTATGACCCGTTTCGAAGACAGTGACCTCTACTTTCTAATTTCTAATTTCCAAGTTTCCAAAAAAATTTACGACTTTCCAAATTTAACATTAAATATTTTTTTTCGAATTAACCAAGGTAATTCGAATTTTAGAAATTTTGAATTTTCAAAAAAAAAATAGAATAATGGAAAATTTCCAAATCCGGTAAAAATATTCTTATGATAATTATTATTGTAATTTATAATAATATTCTCTCGACCTGAAAATTTCTAATAAATGTTTAACGATCGAATAAAATATTCTACGCCTTCCGTTACCAGCTGGAACCCAAATCCGGCGCTGAACTCGAAGTTCTTTATTCGAAATCTGGTTTTACCCTTTAAAAACAGATACCTATTTCAGCTTTAAGAATTCATAACTCGGCAAGATAAAAATTATACAAACTCCCATTTTATCTCGTTTTAAAGGTTGCAATCTCTGCTTTAAAACCTCTGAATTCCAGATTTCCATAAAATATTCCACCGGGCTTGCGATGAGTTTTATTCGTAACGACGTTTTATTCTTTAATGAGAGACAGCCATTGTAAAGTCAAATTCGAAAATCCGAGGAAAAGATTATGCGACAGCCTCGATCTTGTCTCGTTGTAACCTTATATCGAGGAGACGCTCGGGTCGATCGTCTTTCCGGGAATTAAATTGTAATTTGCGAGATTCCGAAAATTGGAAATTAAATACTGCAAATTTTCCTAGCTCCAATTTCCGCCACTTCGAATGCAAATTCAAAGTCAAATAAAATTTCAGCTTCGAATACTTTCCTTTATCAATAATACAACAATTTTTAATTTTTATCGAATTGATGGAATAACAATTTCTGTAAATAAATAATTTCTGTTTCGAAATTATTATTCTTCCAAAACAAAATTATATTATTCAAAAATATTGACTGTCTGGGCTGTGGTTTACGAAAACTCGAAAAATTTCTTTATAAAAATAATTAAAAAAAAAAAGAGAAACGATTCCAAGTATGGCAAAATTTACCATGCCCCGATTGCTCCGTTTCTCTTTGAAATTCATGTCGGAGTCGTTACGAAACTTCGGGAAAAGTTCGGATAACCGTACGAAGTTCATTCGAACGTGAAAAATGCAAAATCCCCAACAACAACAATAACAACAACAAAGACTGTATAAAGAGAGGAGGAACGGCAAAAAAAAAAGAAAAAAAAAGAATAAAAATAAACAAAAAGTGGAAAATTGTCTAACATGAGCGGACTATGAAAACGCAACCGAGGATAAAAAAAAAGTTTTGGCGTATATCCTTGGATAGTATGCGGAGTAGTAATGCCAACACGTCAGATGCCAACACGTGTTTGTTGGACGCCACTGAACCCTTCCAATATGCACAACTCGCATGCATGCGATGCAATGTTGGTACGAGGGAATAACAAATGTCCGTACGTGTAACGTTTTAACATTCCTCCTCCTTTTTTTTTTGGAGGGATGACAGAGGAAACATTCGAGTAAATAACACGTTAACGAAAAAAAAAGAGGGGGGAAAAAAAGGAAACGATACTTTCGCGAAAGGACGCACCCGAGCGCGTTGGCCGCACACACCCGGTGACATATGTGTCAATCTGTCGCTGCAAAAACAAATATTTCCATGTAGAGCTTTGTGTTCTTCGCAATTTTCGTCCTTCTCAAGTCGAGTGCGAGCAGCAACAAAAAAAAAAAAGACGCGTTTGCGAGTGACAGAATTGAAAACGAATGACCATCCCTAAAGTACGTTACGTCGAAAACCGCTTAGTCAGCCAACCAACGAACCAACCACTCGAAGGAAGAAGCGTCCGTTCGTTCGTTGGTTCGCCTGCCTGACTGCCTGCCTGCCTGCCTGCACGTAATGTCCATTCGTTGACGTACCGTACCTACTAAAGGGTAGATTTTCCCGAGTACTTTCGACGGAAAAACCCGTCGCTCCATTTCACTGATTTCATTTGCTTTTGTCGTAGGAGAAAAAAAAAACCTGGAAGGCGTGGACACGCGATTTATCAGATTCGGTCCTGAAATAACGAAGACGGTGACGAAATTGCAAACAAAAGGGATGAAATGTTAAAATTTTGAAAATTGAATTACCAAAAAAAAAAAATTCCAAACGACAAAACTTCTTAACGTGTTAGAAAAAAAAATTAACCGAAACCGTTTCGTTAAAAAAGTGGTTTCCGTGCGACGACAATACCTTTGTAGGTATGCCTGCGTGTGTGTTGGCAGCAATTTGTTTAACGGATGGTCCCGTGGAGAACAGGCAAAATAAAAAAAAACAAGGGAAGCTCGGGTAACAAAAACTTTTCAAAAGCAGGGGGTTGGCAAAGAATGAGGCGGTAATTAGGGAAAACAATGAACGAAATCCTAACGGCGATCCTTTGCCGCGCGAACACGTGCATCCACTCTCTGGGGGTTCTTTTTCCCGATGATTATAATAATTCGTCCCCAAGTGAGTGGACGTTGGACTCGCTAATTGTGAGGAGATAATTAGCAAAGGAGCGCACGTTGAAAGATCGAAAATCGGTACAAGTTGAGTTTCGTGCGTCCAACCGATATTTATTAAATACAAACCAACCCTATCCCGGCTGGATTGAGATTTCTTCGGTCAACTACTGGAGCGGACCAAAAATCCGATAGACATTCGCCTCGGAGCGGACGTATAATCATCGACGGGCATGAATAATAGTACCTCAGAGAGAGAGAGAGAGAGGGAGGGAAGGGGCAAAAGAGAGAAACTTGGTCAAATCTTTTCAGGGAATTCATGATCCCCGTCCTTTGTTTGTCAGAAGAGACTCGACGTTACGTTGATTTCCGACCTTTTGTACGCAGAGGAAAGAAGGAATTTGGTTTTAACATGCAAAACTCGTGGGTCTCCTCCAACCTTGTCTCTTGTCCTTACCTCAAGCTACGAGGATTATAAATAAGGATGGAGGAGAGAAGCAAACGCATGTCGTTACGTCACGGTTCGTCTCGAAAACACGGGAGGGAACATCAAAGAGACGCCTGACAAATTTAGCAAACGCGGAGAAACTGACTTTTGTTTGAAAGCGTTTCGAGTTTCTTTTGTTTTTTCCTTCTACATGCAAATGCGATTCCGCCGATTCAATTGTTTTCCCCACGGATCCTTGTTTTTGGAGATTTACGAGTCGGTTATCGTCCTACCAGAGGCGCAATGGAATTTTTCAGAGTTAGACTGGACGGAAAAATAGCTTGAAAAAAAATATAATAGTTTGCAAATTTTATTTAAAGATATCAAATTTCAAAATTGTTCAACTTTTTTGAGTTCTGTCCTTTCTCTGAAACTCATCGGGAATTTCGAAACTTTTCCTCCCCATATTTGAATATATTTGAGATTCAATATTGGGAGAAAAAAATGTCTCTCGGGAATTTTTCAACTCCAAGCCGTGGGAAAATTTTTTATTTATCCGATACAAATTTTTGTCCAATTGTCATTTCTCATAATTGTGATTGAAAAAAATAATAAAAGGTTAGATTTCCAAAATCGAGTGTCAAAATTCCCAGAGTCGGCAATTATCCTGAAACCACGTAAACGAGATTTCTCCTCGATTCCAACCCTCCAGTTTAGAAAAAAAGGATAAATGCAACTTTTCTTCCTTCCTTCCTTCCTTTTAACAACGTTGCGAATTCTCTTAAGTGTCATTACGTGGCCGGCTAAGGTTTCTACGATATTTTTTCGATGTCCGACACTTAGGAGAAAACCACGCTCGGAGGAAACTTTTTCGAGTATCTTCTTTCCAGAAGAAAACTTCGAGATCTCAAACCTTTGTCTCCTGCACCTTTTATAACCTTTCCTCCCGACCTTTTTTCGTCAGCGAAAAGAAAAACAGTGAAGAAATCCCGGGTACACGAAAAAAAAAAACCTTTTGTGATGAAAAATAAGACGATTCCTTGGAGAAAATAATTTTAGATAAAACAATTACCCCTAATTTTATACCAAACGATTATTTTATTTTTTTAAAATTATTTTTGGAAAGGAAATTCTGGATTTTGTATTTATTTTTGTGATTATTTTCATAAATTGATTTTCTCCTTTCCCCCAGTATTTGCTCGTCGCGAAAAATAACTGCCTACGTACTAATGTTGGGGTAGAAATTCACCCCCGTTGGAAATACGGAAACAGGGGGATGAAATTTCCTGTAAAACGTGGTAGGGGGTAACAAGAATCGCTCCCTTTACTTTTTTCCCCCGCAGTTTCTCGTCTCCTCTACCCATCATAAATACCAAACCATTTCCAGCACTTTGCAACTTGGATAGCTGGAGATAAAGTTGCAGAATGCCGAAGAAAAACCGCTTGCAGAAGCGATTCGTATGATCCTGAATACGAATGATGGCACGTGGCAGGTTGAATCCTCGTCGTCTCCATACTTTTATACCACATATATTCCGGAGGCACTGGTATTAGTACTTGCTACCGGTATTACTATAGACAAAAAAAACAGCGAAAAAAGCAAGGGCCGGGTATGAGGATATTCTTCCCGAGGAAACAAACGTCTTACGTGACCAGAATTTTCCATCGCCATCGACAGCGTGGACTTTTCCAATTAGAGCGGACTTAGATTCATGGGACACCCAATCGAAGAAGGACTCGTTATGTTTTATATTTCACCCCCTTCGCGCACTGTATTTAATTGCTTCGGCGAAAGTTTACGTCCCGAAAAATGGAAAATTTCGAAGTAATTCACTTTTAAAATCAATTACGGGAATTTCCCCCGTCCGGGAATTTTTATTTTCCTCGTGGAGGAAAATGAAAATTGTCCGGGAGATTCTTGGAAGCGGAAACAGATCGTCCCGGGCAGCATCGGAGGGACTTTAGCCCAAAAATCCTCTTCTTTTCACTTTTATCAGACCTTTGCGTTTAATCCAACTTTCTTTTACGACATATAAAATTGAAACTCGGCTTCACCTTGAATATTACATGTGGATTATGACCCATTTACATACAACTGTGTTATTTTTAACACCTGTGATATTTTTACTGCACCATCCGGGAGCTTTTACGACGAAAATGAGGTTATAAAAGAGGAAGAAGAAGAAGAAGAAGAAGATGGAATAAATTATCCGAATAACGAGAGTTTTGTGTAAAGAAAATATACCTACATATTTATAACGACAGTCTTTTAAACACGACTGAAGGAAATAAGAAGGTAAACTTTCTCCGGTGATTGTCCCACTGACCGCGATACGACTCAAGATTTCTATCAACTTTCCTTTCCCTTCTGACCAACAAAGAGAACATTTTCGAGATTAAAGAAGATCTGCTCTTAAACTCCACGCGACAAAAAAAAATAATTTTGATGAAAAAAGAGACCAGAGATTTCGAAAATTTAAGTTCCGGCAAAATTCGCTGACAAAAATAAGGAAAATTGAATTTCGCAATTTTTAAGCACGAAATTCCTTTCAATGGGAATTCAAAATAATTTCTAGCAATTTTTGAGAATTTCCTCGCCCCTTTAGAATTTTCAAAGCCCAAATTCCAGCAAAATTCGCCGACAAAAAAAAAGAAGAAAAATTCAATTGAGCGATTTCTAAACACAAAATTGCTTCGAAAGGGAACTGAAAATCGACAAAGCTTTCGTCCCAACTGTGAAAGCTGCAACCCAGCTCTCTCCATTTTGGAAGCTGTGTTATCCAAAATACAACTAATCAGCAGTAGCGGAGTCACTCTTA
Organism: Gasteruption jaculator; assembly: GCA_949825005.1. Taxonomy (NCBI): domain Eukaryota; kingdom Metazoa; phylum Arthropoda; class Insecta; order Hymenoptera; family Gasteruptiidae; genus Gasteruption; species Gasteruption jaculator. The sequence continues at coordinate 8,937,886 of OX463776.1, forward strand.
AATTCCGACGCAACCCCTATTCATCCCCTTCAATTCCGACATTGCACATATCCGAAAGAGCCTTTTGACATGGACATAGGAACCCAAACACACACACACACACGTTCGCACACACGCGTGTTTCCGCTTACAAGAGCTTTTCCTATGGACAAAAGGGTCAACGAGACATTTTCTGCACTTATACACAGCGGCTTTTACCCAAGCATACATTTTCTACTTACTTACACATACTTGTAGATAACATCCTCTCCTTTTCCGGCGTATGCGTTTCGACGTACACCCATGTGTGCGTGCGTGTGTGTGTATGTGTATTCGCGTACGTGTGGATACAGGAAGGCAGCGAGTTCGCTTCTCGAGTCGAGAGCTTCTATTACGACGCTGCTCCACTTGTCTTTGAAGAGAAAGCTTTACATATACATTCGGAAAAGTTTTCCAAAGACCAAAAGAGTGCTCACGAGTCGAAGGAAAAGGCAGCAACGGAATCGCCGAGTGGAAAGGAGATACATGAAAGAAGAAAATAAGGAAACAACTACTTCTTCCAGCTATTTCAATAATCTTTTGTGTGTCTCTGCGTGAATGGATTTGCGTGAATACGAATCGGTAGTTGATTCCTCCTTCAAAGAGCTTGCATCCGGGGGAGGGGGGGGGGGGGGGGGGGGGGGGGCTAATTTTCATCGAAAATTGACTCGAAATATTTATGGTGGATTTTTCGAGGGACGTAGGAAAAAAAATAGAAAATATCGGGTGTCTGGCGTGTATCAATTTTTTAATTGCACGGAAGCTTGCGAAGACTCGTTGTGCTTTTAAGAGTGTAATAAAGAATAAAAGAGGATGCACCCGCGTTGTGTATTTCTTTCAGTAACGCTGGCTGCATCTTCTAATAGGCTACTTTATTGTGCCGCAGCTCTCTGCACGCTCTGAATAATATTTCTCTCTTATATGCTCTTTCTTCCACCTACATTTATACACTTTTTTAGCATTAAGATATTAAACTTCTCTTTCTTCTTATTAAAAACACACGTTTTTCCTCCTAAATATCACACAAAAATTCCAGCCTTTTCATTTTTTCCCCCTGAAATCCAACATCTCGTTTATAAAAGCGACGCGAAAAAACAGTGGAATTCTTCAAACTGTTTGGTTGTTGATGAAACAACGTGTGAAAAGAAGAGAAAATGAAAATTCCCGTCTCCTTTCTTTCCCTCGCTCGCATCTCAAAGAGTAAAGTAAAGTAAAGTAAAGTAAAGTAACTCTTTTTTTTTTCTTTTCCTTTCTTTCTCCGTTTGATACTTCCGCCGGTGCTCCCCGCCTCTTTGTATCCAATAAAATGTCTTGTGCACAAGAAGAATAGTACTTTTTTCCAAACATAAAAGTTGATGCTCCAATTCTCTGGTTAAATAAACTATGATTAACCTACTTAGGGACAATTTCTACATGGTTGCTCTCAAAACTAATCAACAAAAGAGCGCCCGCCTCGTTTCAACGACTCGCTCGCGTCTATTTTACCGTTTAATAACATCGCTAATTAATTTTACAGCGTCTAGCTTCTCGCTCTGCAAGAATCGCGAGCGGCCAAATCGTCTCGGGAATCGAAAAACGTTCTCGGATTTTCAAAATTCCCCCTTTATTTTCGAAATTTCGGGAATTATCCGAGAGGTCCTCGACTGGGACACAATTTTTCGTGACAAAAACTTGTATAAATTTTTTTCCCAAATTTTCAAAGATTTCCCGTGAATAAAAAAAATCCAAGGAATGTTAAAATTTGGAAACACTTTGTTTTTTTGCAAATTTGATTATTTTACGTCGCGAACCCTCTCCTCGTGTGGGTAATTTTAATTATTTTTGCTTCTATAATTTTTTTTCTGTTTTTTTTTTTCGTGTCATGCCCCTGCCACGGGTGAAATAAATATGTGAATGTTTCTAATTGATCACAACAGGACGAATGGCGAGTAAACTGCATCTTCGAGTCATTAAAAGCCCGTCGCGCGTTATCGCGACGTCGGGGACAAGCGGGTGTTAATACACAGGTATCCGCGAGGGACTTCCTGGTAATTTTTGTTTCTTTTTTTTTTGTTCTCCACCTCCTCCTTCTTCTTCTTCCTCTTTTTGGTCGTGTCTTTCCGCCTATCGTACGGCAGAAACTTTCGAGAGAGTGGTAGGAGCGAAAGAAAGCGTCCGTCCGATAGAGTCAGTCGGAAATGTGCATACGTGTGTGCATGCGTCGCCTACCCGGTCTCTTCCTTTAGGTAGGAGACTCGTCTAGTGGAAAGACACATCGCACTGCGCGAAAGGAGAAGTAGTTAGGGTTGCCGGTTATATCAGACGGGTCATCTCTAATTACACTCACAATCAGTACTGCCAGTATACCCGTGAAGAGCGCGGGGGGAAGCGGAGGGAATTTAGTGCAGAGGTTTAGCAGGAATTGTAGCAACTGCGCTATCGCTCTTTTGATATACGTGTGATATATATATGTTGAAGAACTGGAACTCTTACGTTTTCGTGTAACACACGTACGTCCTCGGAAACCCGCGAAATTATACCGGAAATTATATAAATTAGAAGTATCTTGCTCAAATTTTTTTAGGGGGGGGGGGGGATCTAAAGAATTTTGGAAATTTTAAATGCCTCCCCACTGCGAAGCTCTGATTTTTGATGAATGACGAATTTCAGGGGAGGGAAATTTAAAATAGGCCAGAATTGATCCAAATTTCAAATTTTGTAAACGATTCCCCCTCGAAACTGGAACATTTTTCCTAAAAATTGAAACCCAGCGTTCCCAGAAACGGCAAAAATTGGGATTTTCGTGGAATCTCCAAAATTTGTAATCTATAACGTTGCCCAAATGCACGGTGGCGTTGGAGTAGTTATTGGCACCATATAGCATACGGATTCCAGCGGGTTACTGTATTTTCCGGTAAAAGAGCATTGTTGTACATAAATTTGTTTGCGCAGACATTTCTGTCCGCGGCCATTTTAATGAAACACAACGAGTCTGAAGTTCCCGCGGTAATATATTCCCCGGCTATAGGCAAGACATTAACATCGATAACATGTCTCGAATTGTTGTATATTTATATATGCATATACGAGGGGGCTTTTACCATAGAAATATAGCGAAAGATCGATAAATTGGTTTTCGCTGATCGTCGGAAGCACAATTTTATTGGGACGAGATGCTTGGAATGAATGAATATTCATGTCTCCGTCCATGTGTGGCTCATACGGTTTTTATAAGCATCGGTTTTTAACGTTTCATGAATAACTCTTACTAATTCCAAAAGAGGGAAAAAATAACAGCAGGGAAAACAGATTTTTTTTTTTCACCACTCGTCTCTTTTACCTCGTCTCCTTTATTCCTTCCTATCGTAGATTATTTTATTAGCGTCTTCCTACGATCGCAACAACAAAAAAAAGTTGAATCAACTATATTTTTTTACTATATATATATATACACTGTAGATTCATTTATTTATTTATATTTTTGTTCGAATAAATCATTGAATTTTAAATTACCGCGTATCTCGATTTATTTATTTATTTTTTTTGCGAGACCGCACCGAAGAGCGTCGGTGGGATTTCTCGGAATAAAGAATGCAAACGAAAACTGACAGGGTCAAGGTTTGATCCGAGGTCCGTTCCGAACGATCGTTTCCTTTTACGGCGCTAATTTGACGCTCGGAGATGAAAAATGAAAGTAGTTGAACCAGTTTCTACCTACGTTACGTTAAACCGACGCATACCCGCCGGATGCGAGGCTAATAGATGTGTCACTGGAAGACGAGCGATCATTAACGAGTTTCATTTGTTTATTAATTGCGAGAGGCGAGAAATCGCCCACTTTTCGTGCCACCTTGGTTAGGAATTTTTATCAGCGTCATCGATCCTGTACCGATTTAATTAATATACCATATTTTTGCACAATTTTCGTAAAATTCATTATTTTTCAGCGAATTTTTTCTATCGGATTTCGCGATTTTAATGAATTATATATAAATACTTGGACGTCGCGCACCGGACGAGTCGGTGGAGGACCGGCGATAATTAACGAGATTTATTTACATTCGTTCGTTAATTAAGATTGCCACTAATTTTTTCTTGCATCTGGGCTACGATAAATTCGCACCAATTTCACGACGGTTCTCGCGTTGTAATTGAAATTGCAGCTGGATCCATGAAATCGACTTTTGGAAAAAACAATTTTTTTTTTCGCAAAAAGAAAATTCGGCTTTCGAAACTGGTATCGGTATAATTAATATTTCTATTTTATTCCGCGACCGTATTTTATCGGCAATTTTTTCCCGCAGTGTACGTATCGAATATCGCGATAAAAATAAATTTAAATAAAAATGCATGAATAAATACATTTCCCGTATTCTAGAATTCCCGCATATTCCGCTGATAATTTTCGAAAATGAAAATCAAATTAAAACCGCCCTATTTCCTTTTTTTCCCCCCACCCCTTCTGTATCTTTCCCCAACTGCGATAAAAAAAAAATCCTGCAAACTCGTTACAATTATAACCGATGACGTTAATTAATCATCGAATTTCGTAGCTGCAGCGCATTACGAGCCCGGGAATAATACAAACGCTAAGTGCGGAGCCTGGGGTCGAACAATTTTTCTGCGCTTTAATTAAAACTAAATTAGAAGAAGCAGAAGAAAAAGAAAAACAGCGGGAGGAGCGCCTATTCTTGACTAAACTTTATACATAAGAGAAAACGTCCGATGTTATCTTGTATATGTGCGGCTGTCGTAAAGCTCATTTGCGAGGGGTTTCTTCTCCAGCCAACCCGGAGTAGAACGCGGGCAATCCTTGAAAAATTTAATATCTTTGATGGCCTCGTTGATACGTGACTTTTCTCTCTTTCATTTTCACTTCTCTCTCTCTCTCTCTCTCTCCATCTTCGTTTCCCTCTCGCTCTTATTTATTTTTTCTTCCTTCCTCTAACCCTTTTTTTTTCTCTCTCTCATTTTGTAGAGCGGGATGTTAATAGCGTAGCGTGAAGATCTATTTGTGATACGAATTCGACTTGGCCATGAAATCATTGTTTTTTTCCCGTGCTGGATGTATTATATAAACCCATGTATCCCTTCTATAACAATTATAATAACAATAATACTCCACGTAATATTATTAATAATAATAATAATACGAATTAGGAACAATAGCGGTAACGATTGTAATTCCAGTGGCAAAAGAATACAATTTTAATTGATTAATTATTAATCATAATAATAATAATAATATCGTTGTCATTCGTAGAATTAATTAAATATTTTCTGGTTCCATAAAAATCAAAATCTTCAAAAATTGCAGCGTCAGTTTTAAAAATTCGTCCCACGACGAATTCCATATTTTTCCAGAATCTTTTATTTCCAAATTTGAGATAAAATATTTTGAAATTTATTTAATATATTTTTTGTTAATTAAAAAAATTTTTTTTAATTTTTAAATTTAAAAAAAAAATTTTTTTTTAAATGTATTTAATATATGACAGCGTTTGGGGAGAAAACAAAGATGCCAGTAGGTGTAATCCGATTCCCCGGGGGTTAAACGCAATGCATTTATTGCGCAAATGCGCTGTTCGGCGGATACGCGTGGAAGTTTCTCAAACGAGAGGTAATTAAATGAGCCGCGAAGTTTGAAAAAGTAACTCAAACACTTTCTTCCTCGAACTCTCCATTCCAATAATAAGAATAAATTTAAGACACACTGACCCCATTTCCAGGTGAAGTGAAACCGGCGTACGTAGTCTAGAATTTGAGTTTACCAATTGCGTTCACGTTAAAGCGATAGAGGAGAGAAAGGAGAGAAATGAATCATTGTTTCCTCTAGCGTTCTTCCCCTTTATCCGCATTTCACTTTCTCCCGATCGTTCCAAATTCTACAAACCCGAGGAAAGACAAACCCGGAGGTGGGTCTTCCTTCATCCGATGCCGGTTAATTACACGGATGGAGTGGCTGCCGAAAGACTCGCCGCGTAAATCGAGTGTTTCATTTCGCTCGACTTTTTCTTTCTTCGATTTATTTTTCGAAAGGGGGAAGAATAATAAAAAAAGAAAAGTAAACCCACACCTTTCACCCGAGTTTTCTCTTATCCACTTTCTACGCTCGAGCCTGCTCATTTTTGTTTCATATTCGGACGATTAACGCGGCGACGGAGCCGATAACGAGGTCGAAAATAAATACCCGAGGAAAAATCCTTGCCTTTCGTTTCACTTTTTCCCGTCGAACTTCGGGAATTTCTTCAACTGCGAGTTTCAAATCCGGGCGAAAACTTGCCAACGCAAAGAGTTCCCTGTTCCTGGTACTCGCAAATATCGGAAGACTTCGTGTCTAATTTAACAAATTCGCAACTAAGGAAAGAAAAACTGCGCAAAGTTTCGCTGCAGCTCATACCAAAGCTGAAATTCATAAAACCCGAAGTGAATCTCGTTGGTTTCTGGTAAATACGGAATTCCTCGAACTTATCTTGAATAATTTATAGTTCGGAAGGAAAACATTAGGGAGGTTTGAATTTTGGCTTATTTTCAAATTTTCGGCTCTCAACTTTCCATCCCATGAATGCAAACTTTGCGGGAACTTTCTCCCTGAAATTACAATTCATGAAACGAAAACAATGTTCCGTTGGTTTCGCCAAGTACAGGCAGTTTCCGATCCACCTTGAATCGCGGGGACGATTTTCCGCGGATTTATAGATTATTAAAAAATGTGTATTTATCATTTATGAATTTTTGAAGAAAAAATTACTCCTCTCGGATTTCGCAAAACAAGGATTATTAACAATTCAATTTTTTTTCTTATCAAAATTTCGAGTATCAACGTTTATTCCTTCAATTTCAAATTTTTCAAAATTTCCTTTTTTTTGTATTCCATTTTTTAGCACGTGACATTTTTTTATATATTTTTATTTAATTGAAGAGCAAAGAAAATGAAAAAAAATATATAATAATATAGAGAAAATGGAAAAGAATAATAAAAAATCGAAAATTTCAAAATTGCAATATCGCACAATTTTAGAATTGAAATTTACTATTAGAAAAAAAAAGAAATATTCAATCTACTAGATGGTAAACTATCGTTTTGAACTATGTTGCAAATTCTTCTGCAAAGCTATTAAATTGAATAAAATTGAGTTGGAAACATGAAGAGCATATATTTGTTTAGCATCTCTTTACATCATTTCGTTACAAATTCTCTTTCTCCGGCTCTCTGTATCTTTCTTAAACTTGACTTTTAGTTAGTTTGCTTTGCTCTTTATATGAAATGTCGAAGGTATGGGAATAACTAGTCATAGAGTTAGAAGAGTTTATACGTTCGGCTAAGAAATAAACTGCCGTTAGGATGTAACTTTCACACGACTTCCAGAAAGTTTTCCTGCTTCTCTAAAAGTAAAAGAGAAGACTGGATGTTGTATTTGCTTCCAGAATTCTATCGAGTGTCAAAATGTACGCGTACATACGTTTACATGCGAGGAAAGAAAGGAGGAAAATGCGAGAAATGCAGGAAAAACCATTTTCGTCTAACTTGTCTTCCAACTGTCTTTGCCGTTCTCGCGAAATTCCTGACGTGGGGAAGAAAGTGTCCGAAAATCTACAATTTCTCCTTCCAAAGCTACAAATATTCTTCATCCAAATTCCAATTTTTCTATGGTTCAAAAAAAAATAAATCGCGTGTATTTAATTTTTTTTTGCATCGATAGGACAAAATTGATGCACCAAAAATTTTCCCGGAGTCGGATTCTGTTTTCCAACCCAGTAAAAATTCTATTTACTCTCAAGTGGAAAATGTAGAAAGAAACACTTTCGCGGAATCCGTTTCTTTTTTCTTTCCATTAAAAAAAATCATGGCTTCGGGGTAACAACCGCCATAAAAAAAAAACCTGTCATTTTCTTTTACCGTGGACCATAAAGAAGAGGATCCAAAGCGGCGTTCGAAAAGCGAGCCGATTTTGGTCGCGCAAAAGTGACGTAGGTATTTCGAGAGTGCCGTAAAAGAAGATTCATTTTCATAATTCAATGGAAATGAAAGAAACAAGCGAAGCAAGGTGTATTCCCATAACCGGGCATTCCCATAAAACGGAAGAAAAACCATGTGGTCGCAGCAACACATGCGAGATCGACGCGCTGAGAGAAGGAGCAATAAAGTTTGCCGAGCAATAAAGCCAGAGGCTTTATCGTTTTTGGGGAGATTGTGTGTTTTTTGCGATAGGAAAGCACGCAAATGCCTTGAGATTTCAAGGAGTAGATTAGAAAAGGGAGAGGAAATGAAAGATCGATGAGAGAGAAAATGGGAAAAATCGAATTTGAAAAAAATGGAAAGGTATAAAAATCGGTAAGGTACCGGATGAGTATTACTACCGAATAGTAAAAGTTGAAGGGAACAATAGACGAATGAACGAACGAACGACGTTTCAAAGGGAGCTTGAGAGAGAGGAGACCTTTCAGGCAATCGGATAACTGGCAAAAATCATAGAATACAATGGGTAGGAATACACGCCTCTTTAAAAATACAACCTCCACCCTTTTCTTCCACTTTTGTATGTGTATACATATATATATTATATATATATATATAAAAAGATCTATTCTCTTCTTTTCATTTTACACTTTTCTTTTCTATACACATATAAATTTCACATAGGCTGTACGTGTGCCTATATGCAGTGGGCTTTTTTCTCAGAGAAGAGTTACCGCAGCATCTCTTTACTCTTTCATACATATTTCCTTCTTTTTTCTTTTTTTTCTTCTTCTTTCTCTCAACGTGTAACTTCTTAGCGTTCTTCTCCTTTTCCTTCTCTTTCTCTTTCTCTTTCTTCTTCTTCTTCTTCTTCTTGTTCATGTTCATCGTGGTTTCCTTTGTGCCACGCCTGTGCTTCGGCACACCTACTTGACCTCGTGAAGATAGACCTAACAAAATTAAATTACACGTAGGTACCTATCTATAGGTACCTACCTCCTATTCTCCCGTACCTGCCGAGGAAAAGAACTTCGCTAATCTCCATCGGCTGTGTTGTCAGTCATCGTCTTTACGGACCATTGCATTTCCGACATTCTTCGATGCGTTTGCAAGCTCTCGTTTGCGGCCTTTTCTTTTATTAACCCCCTCGAGGCTGCCGATTAGTCGCTCCTCTCGCAAAGCCCCGGGCTTCTCAGCCGGAAAGCTCGAGGGTTCTTCGGGATCAGCCGAGATGGAAGGTTACCGAATTTTATCGCTGGCAATTTTTTTTTTGTGATACCGGAAGAAAAGCTGTTTCGCAATGTACGAAAATCAGAAGAAAAAACGTATTGGAAAATTCGGTACGAGAATTTTCCCGAGACTAAAAAAAAAAAAAATTCCTGACTTTTTTGCAAAACCTAAATTTTTTGTGGTGGATGGAATTTTTTTTTTGAAAATTCCAATCGCGAATTCCTAGAATTTTTTTTCTAAATCGGAGAATACGAGATTTAAAATGCGTAAAAAATATTCCCGGTCTTTTTCAATGGAGCACTGCTCGCCATCTCGTGGTAGAAATTCAAACCCTATCGAAGACCCATCGATAAACGTACTTGAAATTGACTACCTACTTTACCGTCCTGGGAATTTAGAGAAAGCATTTTTAACTTTTACCGCCAAGTCTCTCGACTTTCGTTGTGTTCGTTTCGAGAAAATTTCTATCGCGTCGACGCATGGTAATACATGTATGTTGGTCAAGTAGGAATTATTAGGATCTATAAAAAAATCTACCTTACCGGCTCGATCCTACCCGCGAAAAATACGAATTACCGAGACGATGACCCAACGTATGGGTCATCTACGAAAACTGTGAATTTTCTACATTTATTTTTTCCCTAAAAAAATTGTAAAATCAAAATCGTATGTTTCCATACTTTTTTTTCTAACCCTTATTTTTAGAAGGTAAAGAAATAATGGATTATGGATAATAATCCAACGCATCAAAATTCGCAGAGCAAAAATAATTAAAGAAATAACATTAAATTGCAGTAAATGGTTCATGCGGATGAACAATTTTCAATAGCCATGAAAAGTAATAAAATTAGCATTGGTAATTAAAAGAGACTTACCTTGTAAATTATCCAACATATACGTTAGTAGCTTATTAGTCCCCGATGGTTCTCCATAGAGCGCCATAACTTCTTTACTCAATGGATTTCCATGTAAGCCGAGCACTTGTAACTGAAACAACTTCCCTAACTCGTACGGTAAAACGCGAAGGTAGTTTTGATTCAATAACAATTCCCTGGAACACAAGTAATTAGTATTAATACCGAAGTTTCGTTTGCATCTGAAATTCTGCTATGATTAAGTTGCTTCGAATGAACGACTAATCCGAATTTAATTGAACGTTCCTTGTAATTTAGCAAAATCAAATAATTTGTGTTAATTAAATTTTTATAACTGTGGTATTGTAAATCCATTTCAATTCTGTTTGAATAATAGTCTGGATTTATTTAAATTCTACTTTCAAATTATCCATCTTAAAAACTGTAGAAAATAAAAAAAATTTGCAATAACAAAAAAAAATTCGGATGAAATTTGAACCAAAGAAGTTAGAAACGAATGTTTCTCGAAACCACACAGAATTTCATAAATGCAATTTTGTAATTAGAAATAGTATGATAATAATAATAATAATAATAATATTACTAGTACCTGAGGTAAATGAGATCCCCCAGCTCGGCTGGTAAACTTCGAAGTTTGTTACTACTGAGATCTAATGCACGTAAATTAATAAGACGACTGATTTCAGGTGGTATCCTTTGTAAACTATTATCATTAAGATACAAGGCAGTTAGATGCGTCAACTGCCATAAATTAGGTGATAGATTTCTTATACTGCCTGTTATCTCCAATTCCGGCCAATAAGATTTCTTTCCAGAGTTGGCATCCTCAGTTGACATAATTGTATGCGTACGACGAGGATTGGAATTTTCATACTTGTCCTTATGATTTCGCGACATTTTAGATCCTTTAATCATAAACATTTTGTCTCCTAATCCTTTTTTCATTTTCCTTTCTTTTATAAAAACGTAAGCATACAAAAATTTGGAACGGTTCCAATTTTCAAACAAAAGGAAAAGACAACTTTCCTTTATTTTATCCCATCAAATTCGTCAAATAATGCTTTTCGTCTTTTTCAAAACGTTCCAAATTTCAATGAATTCGGAATCAGGAAGATTCTTTCCGATCGGAACGATTACAACATTGGTGCTCAAAGATATTCTTTTACTTCGATATTGATATTCGTGTAAAGAAAAATCAAATGTAAGAAAAGCAAAATAGATTTCGTCGAGAGTAGTCACAGCCTGGAAAAAGCAAATACAACCCAAGATTTAATAGCGGCCCAACAGAAAATAGCGATACATAAATAAACATAAAAATGAAGACGATACAAAATAATGATTTTGAAAAAAAACATCGGAAAGAATCTTTGCTTTCTTCTCTGTTATCTTAAATCGATCTTAATTACGGTAGCGCTTTTTCAAAACTGACCTATAGAGCGTTCCGATGAAATATTCGAAGGACAAGAGGAACAGGGAATTCGGGTTTCGTGAGTCAAAGTCGTTCGACGACCGTTCAATTTTACGTGACGATATAATTGCTCTTGTAAGAAACATTCGAAACGTATTGACATCAACGGGGGAGCCATATTATTATCGGGGTGTTCTGTTGGTGGAAGAAAAGCGAACCAATAGAGAAAACTTTTATTTTTTTCAAATTTTAGTTGTACAAAAAACTAAATTGTAAGGCTCGAGTTTCTACTCTTTCAAAATCGGTACCATGGGAAAGTCGATCCTGAGATGTTATTAGAAAAACCCTGGCGAGTCGAACTCTCAAAATTTCCAATGGAGCAATTAGAAAAGTCCAATTTTTTGTGTGCTTCTACTCTAACCTAATTTGAGGAACTTTTACAAACTCAGAGATTGTGTACGTGTGTCTCTCCTTTTTGTTTTCAAAAAATAAATCCTGCAATTCTAACCTCAATGCTTTCCTGTTTGAGTTTAAAGGGTAGACAAAATATTGGCCTTTGCGGTTAACGGGGTTTCCTGCGACCGACAGAAGCTTCCTCTTGGAGAAAGAGGTTAAGTGCGAAAGGATTCGTGGCGAGTTCCGCAAAAGTGGGAAGATCCTGAGGGTATTCGCGATGAAAAAAAAAACAGGAATAACATTTGGAGAAAAAGAGGATTGACCAACTGGAGTTGAATCAAGTGGTAGGATGTAAATCTCGAGTTGTGCAGTGTTGTTTTTTCGGAATCGATTGATCCGCGAAACGCGGAGGAATTGGCGAGGATCTGGGAATATGTATTACAATATCGTATTGACATACCTTCATCTACCTCTTAACGTATCAAAAAAATACAGGGAAAGTCGATTCCGAATGAAAAACTTCTCGCGTAAACAAAACTACCTTGACAAACACGAATCCGCCATTTATCAACTGCACCGATCGCACATCATACGGCGCGCTGATTGGTCGCCGGTTTTTAACGAACTTTCCCGAACGTTTCCGTTGGAAATCGCGAAAACACGTTGCCCGCGTGGTTGGTACGAATTTAGCGGGAAATTTCAACGGAAACGGCAAATTTATCCAGTTTTAATATACAACAAAACATTAAAATCCAATTGTACCGGTCATTTTTTTACTCGTAACGCGAATTTTCCGAAAATTATCAATCCGATACCGCTTTTCGAAAGATACTTAACCGCCATTTTGATCCAGCGCATGCGCGACGGATTTTGCAAAAAAATTTCGAATCGATAGAAAAGGATAGCAACAAAATTCATTTCTATCCATAGAACGAAGATTCGATTCGAATGATTCGAAATATCCGTGAAATGTAGGATAAAGACAAATTTGAAATTCCACAAAAATCGATTTTCGATATTTAGTAAACTTTTGATCGATACCTTTTCGTCATTTTGATCCAGCGTAGGCCCAGTGGACGTCGCTTTCAATCCAAATCGATATAAAAAATCACAAGAAAAACAAATTATACCGGTCACTGGTTAGAAAACAAACCCGAAATCCGTCTAAAATCTATGAAACTCCGGTCGCGAATGAACTGCGGGTTCCGTCGCAATTTTCGAACAACACTCCGTCGCCATTTTGATCCAGCGCATGCGCACGGAGTATCTCCAGTTCTCTAGGGACTTCTTGATTTACCCGAATTCAGTCCCTCCCGTGCAGAAGGAGCAAGAACCAGAAGAGAAATCGGATGAAACAATCATGTCAGATCAGTAAGTAATTTACTTGTCGATTTATTTCAATTTATCGTCGCGAATCTCGCTCGATTTCATTGCGTTCCCAACCATGGGATTAGAAATGCTTTCTTTTAATGGAATCCGAGAAAAGATGTTGAAATCCATGCGCTTCCCGCACGAATTTTTAATAAGTTTAGACGAGACCTCTTTTGAGGTTAGGAGAGGAACGCTTTGATAATGACGTAGTTTATTTTGCTATTTACATATTGCATGTATATACACACACGCGCGTTATTCTCTTATAGTTGCTCCCCTTATTTTTGGAATTATGGTTTTTGTAGGTTCCCGGATTTTTGTACACCCAAAAAATGTAGGTTATGGTTTTAATGCAAATACATTCCGCGACAAAGAAAGGTTTCACTTCTCGAACGAGAGTAGTTTCCGACGTGAAAAGTCCTTTTTTGCAATTACTCCCCCAAATTACAACGAACCATGAATTTTATTTTGTATTTGATGATTCTTGGTTTCAAGCAAAAATTGCATTTTTTCGATTTGTAAGTTTGATATTATGGGTATTAACCACGGGATCCAATTGTCTTTCAGCGATGATACATTGTTGGACGAAGACTTTGGAGACGAGGAGTATGACTTGGGGAACGACGAGGAAGAAGCGCTCTTAGCCGATGATGGTGACATTGAGAGGGTGAGCTCACGGATAGCCCTTATCTATCAAACGATCTTTCTATTTTTTTCCTTATTGATTTTATTTCTGTATTTACAATTGACGGAAAAAAGGAAAGCCCAAATGTGTTCCCGTTTTTTCATATCTTTCTTTGCAGCTTGAAGACGTTGCGCTTTAAACGTCCCCTTTCCAAGATAAAATGTTTACACTGAAGTTTCAAGTTTGTTTATAGCGTCAATTAAGTAACGGTGTTTCCATGAAGAAATGTCTGTTGCAAAAGAAAGTCGGAATGTTTCCTTTGTGATTCCTTTTATTTTAAAGTCCGAGAGAAATTAGGAACGACGGTTCGTCGTAACGAGCGTAATTTGCAATAAAAGTTCAATGGATGGAAGGTATACAAAAGGTGAAATCTTAGTCGCAAGTTGGTAATATTTTCTTGGTTTATTAAAAAGAAGATTCCCGAGCGAAGGAAGGAACGAAAATTTGAAGGACGAAACGAATGTCGAAAGTGTCATAGGGTAAACCTTTGGCGTTATTTATTATTCCTTCGTGAAAAAAATGTTCCCTTCAAAATGCAAAATTTACATGTAGATGGCACTGGTCGAAGTTATCTAGAACGTTACTCAGTCAAATGTTGTAATTTGAGAACGGAGAAGGGAAAGAGACCGGAAAAAGTTAGTTAATACTAAGCAATGATTAATCAAATAATTGTTAAGGTTTCGTAAATCATGAATTCACGTCGAGCGATCGTAGAATTTATTAAAAATACACTGCGAAAGTACGATCGAGTTTTTGAGACGTGCCTGGAATAAATTTAGGGGAAAACTCAAAGAATGTTTTGTCGCAAAGGTGAAATGATAATTTTCAAACAGCACGTTTAACAAAAAAACACTTTCATGGCCATTGTTATTGTTTTTGGAATGTTTGCAAAGCAACATTTGTAATTTACACGAAAAGAAAAAAACCAAACGAGTAGTTACCAAAAAAAAATGGAACGGAACGATAAACAAATTCCAAGGAACCGAAAAATCATATTAAACCATAACGATTTGGAATATCTGAAATTATAAATTATTGCGACACTGATTTTTTAATGTCATGAATTTCGAATTATTATGTCACTAATTAGAACTTTAGTTCAGAAAGAATTGGCCTATTACTTTTTTTTGAGATTAATTCTGCCTATCAGAAATTCTTCGATTTCTACTTCAACTTTAATTCTCCCTTTATTTAACATAATTCACTTCCAGTGTAAAATAGTATGACGAAATGGTGCTAATTAATTAAAATTATTTTTATACCATACATAAATTTGCTAATTGAAGTATAACTAAAATTTTTCTGTTCCCTGGAATAGTTGCGATAACGAATACATATTTCTTAAGAATTATTTGCACTCGATACTTTCGAGTAAGAACTCATAACTTGAAATCGAGAGTAAGAAATGAGTGTTAGCGAGATGTAAAGAAATATTTAAATTTCCCCAAAAATGGAAAGACACAAATGAGAAAAACCATGAAAACAATCATGTTTGAGATTGTATATGCAATTTCCATTGTTACCATTATCCTTAATGTTTTTTGTGAAATAATTTAGTTAATATCGAGTACAAGGTAAACTCGAAAATTTTTTGAAATGGGTTTTGCCAAGGATTAAGAATAAAAATTATGTTTTTTTTTAAATTTCAGTTCTCATATCTCAGATTTCATTAAAAAAAACGATCTTCATTTATTTTTTATTTAACGAAATTACATAAATTCATTTCCTTTTGTTTGACGATTCAACAAAATGTGTAAAAAGGACTTGAGTTTACCTTGTAAGTTAAATTCGAACGTGAGAACTTGCTTTTTCTCAATAAGAAAATTAGGTAATAAAATTCTACTGTAATTTTAATAAATTTCTGCATTCGAACGCTTTCTCTTTTTTCAAAAAATATAATTTATGATAAAAAAATAATTTAGAGCAGATTCTCGCGTTCGAAAACTACACAATTGTATAAGCACAGTATTGTACGTGAAAAAAATCTGCCCACAAATATCATCTTTTCCACGCGTGAATACAAAAAAAAGTTCGTTAATTTATCTGCCATTTATGGAAGGAGAAAAAATAATTATCGCAAGTCGGTGGCAAAAATTTACACGTCGCTGCAGCTCAAGTTGCTTATCTCAAATTTTGAAATTCAAAGTTATCTAAATAACTGTAATTTTTCCGACTCACAATATCACCGAACCCCTTTTCGATAATTCATAACATCAGTTCACACGATTTAGTTTAAGTAGTTTAGTTTGTGAACATTCGGTTCCGATCCTGAGAAAAAAATCAGCCGATATCGAACAGACGTCGACTCCTCTATTTTTATTTATCATAAATTACATTGAAACTGGTTCAAAATCAAATCTTCAGAAAGCTTAATTTAAGCCTCGATGCGAATGATTTATTTATTTTTTTTATTATCAAGCGCTTTCTTGATTCCCAGCAATGAGTGATTACGATGAGAAGCTTACCGAGGAATAGAATATTTGTATATAAATTTCTATAAATATTTTTTAAAAAACGGAAGTATTGGGTAAAATGTAATAATTTCATGAAAACATCTTTTGGCAATTTAATTCCCTTCGAGCAGCAGAATAGCTATAAGGGAGAAGAGGAAACTGAGGATGTGCTGGACTTGGGTGTTACCGATGCACTCGACGATGACTTAGAAGCCGAGGATGAAAATCTTCGAAACGAATATCAGAATGTTATCGGGGAAGAAAATATTTACGAAGAGGAGCAGCAGCAGCAGTTGCAAATTTTTCATCGGCAGGAAGAGGAGGAACAAAGGTATAATAATAATGGTCATCGACATTACGAAGAGACCATGCAAATGCAGCAGCAAGCGCAGCAACAGCATCATCAGCAACAGCAACAAGATGCGAATCATGCTATTGCCAAAGGAGATTTACGCGAAAAGTTGCAGAGGGACCGAAACATTTTGCATCATCAAAATTCGTACGAAGATACTTCAAGAATGGCCAGGATCCCTTTGGAAGATGATGACGGAGAAGAAGCCAAGGAGAGAAGAAACCGATTTCAGAACGAAAGGATCATGGTCTCGCCGAAAATGAACAACGACATCCCGGATTCCTTGGAGAATGTCGTCACTGTGGAATCCACCAGGAGTTTCCGCGGAAGGGGTGGCATGCGAGGAAGGGGCGCAGGCATCGTTGGAAGAGGACGTGGAAGATTTGTGCCGCAAGGTTTTAATCCAAGGTAAAAAAATGGTAACCCTATAAATAAAAAAAATTATTACCAAAAAACGACTAAATTTGACGAATTTCTTCTGTTTTTTATTTTGCAGATTCGCATCGAGGGAAGGACCGTTTGAAAATCAGCAGCAGCCACCGCAGCAGCAATTTCGACCACCCGTTTTCGAAAACAGGCCGAACTTTCCGCCTCCGAATCAGCAAATGTTTCAAAACAACCCACAAATTCCACAACAGCAGCAGCAGCAACACTTCCCTCCCCAGCAATTCCAGCAGAATGTCTTTCGAGGACCATTCCAGCAACAGAACCACCAGTTTCAAGGTCCGATGGAGCGAATCGGTCCGGTCGGACCACGAATGGAGTGCAACCCTCGTGCCATGCCACCGTTCGGTCCTCCGAACCAGAACATGTTCATGCCGAACCAGCATCCGCAGCAACAACAGCATTTTATGAACCCAATGGCTTTGCAGGATCCTAACAGAGGTCAGCCGATGCAGCAGCACCATCAGCAGCAGCAGCAGCAGCAACCCCGAGCTGGGTTGTTGGCGACACCCGGAGGAGTTCCCATGGGAATCCAAGGTGGCAATAGGCCGGGGATGCAAAATTTCCCTCGACCTCCCATCATCAACCAGCAGATGAACTTCCCAAATCCGAACCCCATGAATCATTTCGAGAACAGACCCTTCCAGGAACCCATGTTCAATAACAACGCACCGATTCGTCCCAACCCGTTCGACTCGAACAGGGGCCCGATTTACCAGGAACAGCAAATGGAACCCTCCAATCAGTTCAACAATCCCGTTGCTAACGTCGCTCCTCCGCAAAACCTGAATTCCAACGTCCAAAATGTACCCCCCTTGCCGCCGGGGCACAAAATTTTAATAAACCCCCACTTCAGAGGCGCAGTTCAACCCCCGGCCGATGGTGAGTTTCTATTATTTCGTTAATTAAAAATTTTTTGAATTGCATTTATTATTAATTTTTCTCAAGAATACCCAGAATTTTTTTTGACATCAAAACGTGGTCCCTTTTCCAAACGATGGATTGCAATATCCATCATGATTCTCGTAATGGATTCGAAAACAAGGAAATCATCCCTTTTCAAATGTTTACAGGCCGAGTTGTTTGGGATTCGTCCCTTTCTGCGCCAAAAGCAAACGTTGACCAAGTGTTGCCTCAGCACTCGTCGAATTATCAGAATATCGGATCGATGTTCGCCCAAAATAGTGCTTCTCAAATGGAACAGGGATACAATTCCAGTTATCAAAATAAAAGCGATGTGAGTATTCAAAAAAAAAAATCAAAATCGTACCTTGCGAAACCTGAATCTTATTTATTTTGAATTTATGGGATTTTGTAAAATTTCTTCAAGGACCCTTACGCGTATTTCTCCGATGTTTGGCAAGAAAATAGGACGACCAAGTCACAGGCCAATAATTCACCCGTGAAATCTTATCCTCCTGAAAGCAATTATTCACGAGCTGGCGGTAATTACACCGATTATGGAAACAAACCGAAACACGATAGTCAGTGGGAACGTGATAATTATCCAGAGGTACGGATACGTTTTATTTTTTTCTCATTCGATAAATAGGGCATTGGTTCTGAAATTAAGGTATCGAATTGCTGATATTTGGAATTTTTCAGAAAAGCGGATCCTACCAAAATTATCGACCCGAGAGGGAACCGCCCCGCCAAAGAATCGAACCACGTAATAACCCTCCCAGTAATAATTACAATCGTAACGAAAATAATTACAATCAAAGACCATCCGAGTACAAACGAAGCGCTCCAACACCAAATAGAAGCTTGCCGCCTTTGAAACGCGAGGAATCTTCCGACGAGCGTTCGTCTTATGCCGAAAATGCCAAACGGGTTAAAGTCGTTCCTAGAAATCTCCAGGAAGTTCAAACTGTCGATTCTTTGGCACCACACGAGGAGAAGGTGAACTTTTTTTCTTTCAACAAAAATTTACGATATTATTAAACGAAAAAAAAAATCCTTTTATTTTTCTTTTTAATTCAGGAGGAGGAAAATGAAGACCCAGAGATGCGAGAATACAGGCGAAAAATGGACGAACAGAAACGCTTGCGGGAGAAAATTCTCCGTGAGAAGGAAAATCGGAGGAAACTGGCCGCTCTGGAGAAGCAAAGCGAGACTGACAAAAATTTAGAGAGTAACCCGAACCGTAAGTTTCTTATTTTAATTTGTCCTGTTTACTTTCGTCATTTCCATTCTCACTCTCTTCAATTGATTTTTTTGTAGCGGTTGTAGAAGAACCGATGGAAGCAAGTACAGTATCAGTCGTTACTGGAGTTACCAAAGAAAGTCCACAAAAAAATCGTCTTCTACCGGCTCGAGGACGGGGCCGACCTATAAATATAATTAATTCCGAGGTAAATTCTGACGAAATCCTGGTTACAAAATTCTGACTTTCACACAATTTCTGGAAACAAATGTTGCGAATTGCCGAGCACGAGTTACAAATTTCGCGGAATTTATTATAAAAGACAATGACAAAACGTTTATTATAAAAAAAATTACAAACTCTTTTTAGAAATAAAACAAAAAATATCGGAAAAAAATTCAAAATTTTTCTTCTCCTCTTCGCCTCGAAAAATCCTGTTTTGGAGCAATTTCTGTCTCGGAAGAATTTTATTCTAAAACTAACTGTGTTTGCAGACAATGGACAGGCAAGCTACGAGAATCGTGAGATCGGTACCGATAACGCAACAAAATTTGACCGCGGCGAGTCCGAACGACGCAAATGCAACGGCTGCAAATGCAAAAATTCGCCCGACCAACCAGCAGCTGACGGGGACTCGAAGGGTTGTTATAAACAATGCCTCGACCGGGAACCCGAAGTTGCAGAAAAACGCCGCGGCGATTCAAAAAGTGCTGCCGAATCAAACGAAAGCCGAAGTCGCGGCGAAACAGCAGCAAATGAGGAAAAATTTGGCGATGGGCAAAGTTCCGCAGCAGAAGGTCGTCGCCAATTTGGCAAAATCCGACGGAGGAACGGTCGTGAAAAAATTGGTTGGGGCCAATGCGCAGACCAAGGTGGTGGTTAACACCCAGAATAATCAGAGAATGGTGTTGCAAAAACCGATGGCTTCGCAACAGCAGCAGCAGCAGCAAATAATCGCGAAGAAATTAAATACCACCGGCGCGACTACCGAAAATCTGATCAAGACCAACGTGGTCAAAATCGAGAATCTCGCGGCCAGCACCACCGAGAGTCAAATCCGGAAAATGTGTCAGGGAATTGGAACCATTCAGGTGACTATTTTCCCTTGAGTATATATTCAAGCATCGCTCGTAGCATTTTCAATTTTTCTTTCTTTCCGTTTTCTTTTTTGTCATGACTTGGAAAAAAAGTGCTGGATTTCGATGTAAAACACTGAAAAAATGCACATTAGATTCTCGACACGTTCGACTTCCTTGCACTTTCACTCCCTCTCGTTTCCTATTTTTATTTGACTCATTTATTTATTTATTTATTTGATTCCCGCGAGGCAGGTGCCATTTCACATTTTTGTATCCATCCGTTTTTACAAATTCCACATTATTCCTCATTTTTTTTTATCTTGGTCCCCGAAATCAATCCGCTTTTTTATTGGTTTGGTTGCATCCCACTTATTTATTTACTTATTTTTTTTTTGACATTCGATTTCCGTTTCATCGCTCCGTTGGATGTTTTTCATTTTTGCACTCTTGGGACGGTTTTGGAGCTCGCTTTGGATCTCTCTAGGTTGCATTTTGTTTCCATTTTGCCTGTGGTTTGCATTCTCATTCATAGGAAGGGGCTAGCGAGTGGACGAGAAAATAAATGACATTGTTTGATTTTTGTAGAGCATACAAATGGGCGAAGGTACCGCTACGATCGTCTTTAAGACACAATCGGCCGCAACCGTTTTCCATAAGAAATACCAGCGTAAAATGCTCGACTTGTCTCTGATAACAGTGCGTTTGGTACCGTCGACTCCGAACAAAGCGAGCCAGGTTAAGAAAGTTTAGGTAAAATATCGTATTTTTCACGGAAATGGAAAACAAGCAACAACAGGAGGAAGCAGGAAGTTTCTACCTTTTCTCGTTTTCTTTTTCTTTTTTTTCCTCTCGTTTTCGCATCACGAGTTGTTTAATCAACAAAAAGACCTTTTTTGGTAGAAAGAAAAGGACAAAGACTATTTCTTGTTTTTCTGTCGCAGGAGGAAAGGGACATTGGTCTGTTTCTTTTCCGATTATTATTATTGATAACGAGATAATGGACGAAATGGATAATACATGAACATGAGAAATAACGAATTGTATTTAGTGCTCTGGAAACATAATGACATTGTAGATATAATTTTTAAACGTAGGATTAAATCGTATTCGTAATTAAATAATGATAGTGATGATAATAATAATAATAATAATAATAATAATAACAATAATAATACAAATAATATTAATAATGACAGTAAATGGTATAAAGATATATAGAAATATCTATATTTGAAGCTAAATGTACAGCATGAGAAGGAAGAACTAAGAATAACAAAAAAAATGTACTTGGAAATAAAAAAGAGTAATCAAATACAGAAAGAGATTGAGCAGAAAGGAGATTTTCCATAATTAATTGATTAATTATTTTTTTAGAAATATTTTCACGGATCGAGTAGAGAAGATTTTTTTTTTAGTTGTGACCCGAAATTTCAAGTTGTTTTTTTTTTTGCTCGAATAGTAAAAAAAGGTCGATTTGTTTTATTCCAACTTTTTACAAAAGGTGTGCGAAAAATTTCAAAGTAAGACTGATTTTCTTTCTGGCGAAACATTCTCTTTGAACTAAAAGGGAAAATGATAGCAGAGAAATTTTTTCCATCCTTTTTTAATTTTTTTTTACATGGAGCTGACGGGTGTGGTTTGACTCTATTTTTGTGTTGCTTCTGTGAGAAAAAACATTATCCTAAAAGAATCGCGGGAATTTGTGGAAAAGCATTGAAGTAATGAATGAGCGAATGTAAATTTATTGTGTTCTATCACGCTGCGAGGCGGAAACAAAGCGGAGAAAGCACAAAGCAAAGCAATTCCGCCGGGCATAAAGACGCAAACAAACATCACAAACGTAGCCCGGACTCGAAAATACAGCATTACTATAAAAGGGTAAATCCCTTGATGCGAAATTCGAGAAAATAAAGTTGCGATATCGAGTGAAAAAAATTATTTAAAAATTCCACCGGTTGGAAAATTGCAAAATTAATTGAAACCAAAAAGCTCGAGCTTTCGCGAAATTTGCGATCGAAGGTTCGATTTCTCCAGTTTCTCCGGAATATTTGAAATATGGGGACGACAAAAAAATTTTTTTTACCGATGACTCGGGAAAGTTCCTTCGTCAATCGATGGCATTGCTGACTGCAATTTATCTTGGAAATGACTTTTCTTCGATTCCTGGAGGAACGGGAAGAAAAAGTGGGGAAAAAAAAATTGCAGTTATCCATTGCTTCGAAAGATCAATGGCACCATTAATGAACCCGTTATTAATCTTCGACCCGCAGTGAAATTGCTAAAATATACGGGGTCGAATCTGAAGCTTAGTTCCTGTACCTCGACTTTACCTACATTACCCAGTAAATATCTGCTTAAGACCTGGATCGTAGGTTCCTAACTAGAAT
Source organism: Gasteruption jaculator (assembly GCA_949825005.1). Taxonomy (NCBI): domain Eukaryota; kingdom Metazoa; phylum Arthropoda; class Insecta; order Hymenoptera; family Gasteruptiidae; genus Gasteruption; species Gasteruption jaculator. Next base: position 8,960,669 of record OX463776.1, read on the forward strand.
AATACGTGTGTCACACATGTTCATTTATATTCTAAAGGAGAGACCATACGGTGAATATGAAGACTGACTACACATTCTGCTAGTAACAATGCTCTCAATGAAACCATTACACGGTACCCTGCTATCTGTAGAATATTATTCTCGAAGACTGAGAATAAGACCAAGATTGTTCCCCACCTCCCTATTAGATTTTGATTTACCACTGTCGTTTCAGCCCCGGGACAATTTCCAATATACCGGAATTGTAAACGAAATTTTCAATAATCGCAATCACCGTCTCGAAACTTCCCGTTTGTTCGAGCAACTTTGAACAAAAGGCGAAAAATCATTGTTACCAAAAAAATGAGCTTCTTTTACTTTGAATTTTTTTCTGTAATTAAATGTAATTTTTTTTATTTTAATTTTAGAATTTTTTATTTTGTCAGGCACTAATTTAATTACGTTTCCAATTTCAAAGCTCCAAATATGTGTAGTATTTTCATAGAAAAATCGAGAACGTTGCAAACATTTGAAAATATTTTTCATTTATCGTAAAAAGATATTCAATCCCAAGTGCCATTAATTTTTATAAATGAATTACACTCAATTGCTATTTTAATATTGGAACTTGACTTTCCAGGAATCGCTGAATCTGTAATTTTTGAAAATTTCCTTTGTGCGGCAAATATTTGATTTGAAAGTTCCATCGAAATAAGCTTCTGAAGGATTTTCTAGGGGATGTTTTTCAGTAATTGTATCCTCACAATGAAAAATTCAATTTTTTCTTAATCTAGGAATGTTTTGGCAAAAAACGTAGCCATTCAAATGAAATTTCTTCGGTTGCCAAAGAAGGAGAGTAATGTATTTATTCAAGGATTTAATTCCGTTCCCTTGTCCAGGATAAATTGTTAGATAAAATTGAAGATCACATCAATCCGATCTTTCTTCTTGAATGCATCTATTGGCATTTGTCTACTTGATGAAAACCTTAAAGCTTTTATCGTTTCGTATATCGCATTTCTCTTTGGACATTTCTATTATGGCACAAAAGCTTCTTTCCCGTTCCACCGCTTCTTTTCCAAACCTTGAAATTCTAATCGTGTTTTCTTGTCATAGAAAAGGGAGGAAATAGTAATAATATCAAGAATTTCTCATTTTGAAATTCGAAATCGCAAAGATTGCCGAAAAAATCTGATTTCCAAGCTCGAATCCTCTACTTTCTCCTGCGAAAATTTCCACTGGAAGCTATAAACTTTGAAATAACAGGATTTTCCACCAATTTACCAAAATCGATATTTTATTATTATTATTATTATTATTAAAGGGATATCTTATTTCAAAGCTCGGAATCTTTACCTTGTTTCCTGAAAATTTCGAGTTTCCTGAGCCTCCTCTTCCAAAGTTACGAATTTCGTGAGGGATTTTGCTGAAATATAGGGAAAGGGAGGGAGGAAAATTCAAGTATTTAAATCAAAAGCAAACACCGTCGAATGTTTATTAACGAAGGACAAAATCGTTTATTGAAATTTTTCCGTTCCATTTCACTCCTTTGTTTTATTTTATAGAAACAAAATATTGAAAAAAACAACAGTAACAACGTTTCTTTTCATTCCCATTTTTTTTATTCTCCACTTTTTACCTAGAAAACACGAGAGGACAGTTTCCCTTTTTTTTGGTGATAATTCTGTGGTTTTAAAACTCCCCTTTTTTGCCATATTTGTTTCCTACAATACAATTCTATGGTACATTTGAAGAGGTATCAAAATCATTGTCGGAGGATCAAAAATATCGTGTCCTTAGAAACACAAAGCAGGATTTTCTGGTTCCGGCTTGGCAGCAATTTTGGAGGATCAAACTTTGAACTGGAGAAATTCCTAAAATTCTGGGCCTTTGAAAGTACAAATTTCTCCCTTCGGAATTTCTATAAATTCAAGATGAAATTATTTTTAGATTCCTTTTACATTTTTGGAAAATAGGAATTTAAAAATAAATAATCAATTTAAAAATATTATCGATTCGAAATTAAAAAATAAATAAACAAGATCGAATTAGATTCATTTATTCCTCTCAATTTGCTGCCAATTTGTCGTTCGCTCCATCCTTTGCGTTTTTACGATTTTGGCTTTATCCATGTTATCGTTTTAACATTCTTCGAAATAAATAATTCCCCGATATTCTTTTTAAGGTGTATATCTTCGGCACGATTATTATTATTATGAACTATTATTATATAATTTTTTTTTCTTGTCCTTATTTATGTTATTAATTATTCTCATTAATAATCGATCCATCTAATAAATAATGACATCTTAAACCCTCGATACGATACTCAAATTGGAACTTCCTTAATGGCATAATTACGGCATTACGTTTATTCATTTATTTATTTATTTTTTTTTCGTGCAACTCAAATTCAAAAATATATATAGAAATATAATTCATTGAGGGGACGCGATAATCTCGCATTTTCGCAATTTTCTTTCTCCCCAAATGTACAGTCGAAATTATTTTTTTTTATTAATTACATGTATTAAAAATTCCTATAATTAAAATTTCTATAAAAATCAACAAAAAATAAAATTAGAGTCGAGGCGCTAAAATTAGAATTCGACTTTTGACACTTTCTGAGCAATTCGAGGACAATTTTCCTTTTTTTTTAAATTAATGGATTTTGAAAAAAAAAATAAGTTTCGGGTAAAAAGTTGGAAAAATCGCGAGATTTCATAGCCTCCATGGGAAATTCGACGTAATACTGTAAATATACAAGTACGAAGACTACATATCTGGGTAATTACAAACACGTGTAATAATGTTCCATTAAATAACGTTGTTGTTGTTGTTCGCGTCGTCTTAATTACACGTAAATATATATAAACTTGTTGTTTTGTCGTTACTAAATTCGTATGTTATATTCTATTTACACGAATAATAATTTAACATATGTTTGGATTTTCCATTTCACCCTTTCTTTTTTTTTTCTTTTAACAAAACCTTTCCTCTTCGGTAATTTCATTTTTCCTCCTTTTCTTCGCCGGCTGCCCTTAAATTTCGATCATTTTCTGTCCGGATGTGGAAGGTTGAACAACGTTGCTTTCTTTACTCTAACTCGGCAATTTTCTTTCCCCCGGGTAATTATCAAGGCGTGTAATCCATTTTGAATATTTGATTCTGATGTTATCTCAAACCGCAGATGAGGGAAACGAGCAGGATACCGAATCCCAGGCAATCTTCGCTCGATTTTCCAGAGTTACCTGAAAAATCAGTATTTCAGTTTTCAATTAGTACCGGAAAAGTCACACATTTTTTACCAGATTCCAAATTTTCTTTATATACAAAATAAATTGAGGGTGATAATTAGCGATAGATTTTTTCAAAAAAATATTCATTAATTTTTTTTTTCCGTTTAACAATTTTTTTACAGTCGAGTATGGGAATAGTATGGCATTGGTATCCGTACTTATATAGGAAGACTCTCGTGTCCCGAGTACCAAAGCTAATCTTGGACGTTCCTCTGCGATTTCGGTAATTGCTTTCTCTTGGTACAGGTGAAAAATATTAGCGTGACAGATAATTCGCAGCCTCGCGTTGTTGAAACTGTCCGGGGTGATCTCGTAATCCAATCCAGCCACTGTCGATTGTTTGTTCTCCTCGAATCTGCTCGGCAAGTGTCTCACGAAACTCGCGTTTACCTGAAAAAGTAAGGAAACCGGTTAATTAATCAATTAATTAATTAATTAATTAATTGAAATGAATTTTCGCGTCAATTAGAGACCCAGCTATTAGAGGGAAACACTCAAAAGGGAAGCAGTGTTAAAATTAACCCTCCCTCTTTAATGGAAGCAGTTCCTCGATAGCATCAATCGATGCATTCAAATCTCTGCTTTGAGGTTTGCGGCGGTCCAGTATCGGGTCGGGCTAATACAGTCTTCGATCGGTACTGGATTAAGATAGCCCTGGACCGGTAGCCAACCTCCTTACTAACCACCCAAGGTACCACATTTAAAGCCATAGTGGCTGTTTCCACACATTTCGAAATTCCCGAAATTTGTGGAAACTCCGTTTGGGGCAATTTTGATATTTGCCTTCGAGGAAACAAAAAAATTGTTAGGATGAAAATCATTTCCAATTTTAATTAAAAAGGTAAGAGAGTATGGTAAAAAATTTCGCAGAGTGATTACTTTGTGGGTAATAAAAAAAAAAGTGTCCCGTAATTACCCCCAAATCTCGAGCCGACTGTTTTATGTAAACGCTCGCGAGGGTTTGCTTTTCTCATATTTAACGCTCGGGAATATAAAATCACGTAAAGAGACTAATTAACTGGAAATTTCCAGATAGTGTATCTCAGCGCGATATTCCGTCTCTTGAAACGCCGCTGCTTTACCATAAAGATTACTTCATTTCCCATGTACAGCTCATTTAAGGCAGAAGTTTCTCCCGATAAAATTGGTTTGTGCGGAAAGTCGTTATCGTTCACTTTCTCAATTTTCTTTTTTCATTTTTTTTTTATCAAAAGCGCCTATTGACGTCACTGACGCGCTCTTTTTGCGTTGTGAAGTCTAATAAAAATTCATTAGGACGCGTATCAATTATCAATACCAATTCTATAAATTTTTTTTTTCTTCAAATTACAAAATTAATCCAATTCGATTTTTAACTGTAGGTCCAATAATTTATTTTAGGGGGTCCAATAATCGATCATTGGTCCAGAATTAATTCGAAATTGGGTACCTAATTTCTCCACCATTAAATTTTAAAAAATTATTCTTTACAGAAAATAATAATCCACTTGGAATTTTTATTCTAATTTGAGGCAGTATTTTATTTTTAGTCCCAATAATAATCGAACAGTAATTGCCCAATAAAGTTCTCGAGATCCTTTTTTGCATCCAAGTGTCTCGCGTGAACCAGGAATTTCCTTAAAATCTCATGAAAAGCGATACGAAATAGAAGAGATTGAAGAAAATGCTGCAAATCAACTTTTTGTCATGAAAATCCAGGTTATTAGAAATATGGCGATAATGCAAATAAAGTGGAAAAGTATAGCCGAGTGTACATTTGCCCTATATCTATATATAAATTCGCTTAATAATTTTCTCAAGCGGCAAGCCGTGTAATGGGTTTTCCTAATGCATTTTCCCAAGCTTCTAGGAATGAAGTGGATTCGTCGGTTTCCTCTTCGGTCTTGCGCTTGAGGAATATCTCCACTTGTAGGTGGATTGGTTTCATATATATTTCTCTACAGATTTACCTCCAGTTATGTTATGTAAATCAATCTTATCTATTTTCCATACACAAATCGGAAGCTAATTAACCCAACGTGAAATTAAGCACATCCAGGGACTCCCCAGCCACTTTCGTTATTATGGAAAATCGAAGCCAGTCAAAAATTGCCTGGTTCCGAACTTAAGGGAAATATTCTATGGGGAATAATTATTTTGAGCTCACGAAAAAAATTAAATGGATAATTAAAAATCGAAAATTAAATAGATAATTTTTTTAGCCCACAATTTTCGTGAATTATTTCAGATTCTTTCGGAAATTTCGAAAAATTCGTTGCCCAGAATTTTCCAAAGTTTCAAAATCTCCGCGAAAAAGAAAAATATTCAATCAATCGATTTCCACAATTTGAGAAAAGAATTTTTTTTTGTATTTCCCGCGATTTTTTGAAATCAGTAAAATCTCGCGAACTCCAAAAACGGGCGCCTAATGGGAGCCTATCAATTTGATAGTTATTGACTATTACTTCTCGTTCTAGTCTTTAGCTGCTGAATTATTTGAAATGCTAACGAGTATCATTGACGTTGAGGAGCACAGCGAAACGTTGAGTTTATAGTGGAAGTCTCATTATGCTTTTAAACTTGAAGTTTTCTTCATTCAATCAAACTTGTATGGAACTTTCGTAAAAGTTGCTTGCAGAAGCTCGCTTTTAAAGCTCCGATATTTAACGTCAAATGATAGTTATATATAGCGATGAGAGGTAAGAACTTTACCGACCCGCATCATGAAATTCTATAGAATTTGAAAATTAAGATTAACGATCGTGAAATCATTTTACATGAGACCTTTTCTCTTTTTTCCAGCCTTGGATGTGCAGATTCTCGTGCCTTCTTTATATCCGAGCTTTTATTCGCGCTTTTCCGCGATGGGAAATTTTTCAAAAACGTACTTTCACCGAGATAACCGGTAAGCAATTATTTTTATGAGCATGCAATATTTTAGAAGAAATCAATTTTCGTTTAGAGAAAATGTAGCAAAAAGTTGCATGAAGAATTTTTTTTTATTTTTATCGAAATATTTGCACTGATCTCGGAGTAAAAAATTTTTGTAGTTTTTGGTAATTGCTTCGGTAATTATTTTTCTAAGGAAAAAAAAAGAGACTTTCCCTCTTTAAATCGTATTTAAATGAAACCGACGAGTTTCGGTAAACACGAGATTTTTAGCTTTTAACATTTTGAGGTTTTCCAGTATTTCATTTGGAATTTTCTTTTTTAAACCTACTTCTACTCGTATGACGAGGTGCAACGTAACCCATTCACTTAAGTTAATTAAGAAACTTCGGATTTAGTCTCCCAAAAAATTACAAACTGTCTCGTATAAATTTAATTAAAAAATGGGGAAGAAATTAGAAGAAACATACATTCTAATGAGCTTTTCGTGGGTAGGGAAAAAAAATACGCGTCCTTTATGTTTATTAAAACAAAAAAAAACTACTGTGCGTTAAAAATTTAAAATTCCAAAATTTTCAAAATTTATGTCGCATGATTAATAATAATGGAGCTACTTAAAATTGAAATCCCTCTCATTTGCCAGAAATTCACGGTTTGAAAATGTTACAATTCCCGAATTTCGCTAACAAAGGCAATTTCGATTGGCTTTACGTGTACATGTGTTGAATTGTACGAATTTTACAAATTTTTGCCGATTTTCGGGTAAAACCGCAAAACGTGTTTCTTCCCTGACAAAAATGTTTATAAATTGTTATAGAAACAATTTGGAAGATATTTTTATGAAAACAATCTCCAAAAATTGCGGTTTATAAAAACGGAGAATTCCCATAAGTATAGATTTTACCGGAAAAGCCAACAAATATTTGACTCTTCCGTGGTAGTACATTATTATTATATATAGACAAGAATAAAAAAAAATACGCCGCGTTATTGGTCCAGAGGGAAAAGAGTAAATAGATGCAAGAATGCCAGTACTCTATTCTACATTCCAATTTCGAATTCCATTGAATACGTTTGTCAGGCAATACATATCATTACAATACCAATATACATATACTTTTACAAACACAGCAACCCGCTGTACTCATTGTCATTTAAAAATACTGGAAATTCATGAAACTTGCAATAGCGGAAAAATTTCTGCTGTCCACTTTTTTCAATATTTTTCCCAGGTCTGATGGCTTTTCTCCCCCTTTTTTTTCAAAGTTTCCCCTGGGAGTCATATTTAGGTGGCAACTAGCATATTTATGACATTATTTCCACAAGTTGCATCTTTCAGCACAAATCTCTTTTGCATTACATCAATTTCTCCATTATTTAAATGCGCGATTTTTCCCGCTTGCCTTGCCCTCCCATTCCCGTCGCTCCAATTAAAATGCGGATTTTTGGAATTACATACCATAGACGTATTTTCCTAAAAAGAGAATTTTTAAATGAAATTCACTTTTTAAAGATTCCAACCAAAATGAGGATTTTTCGAATCTGGTTTCACTGAAATTAATTTGACTTTTGAAACATTTTTTTTGCACTTTCGGGAGACTCATATCCGATGTATTTTTTCCCGAGGAATCCATTTTCATTGTCAAAATTTAAGATTTCTTACGGGAAACACGATTTTTCCTTAAAAAACCTACTTTTTTCCAACTTCCGCTGGGATTTCATCAAATTTGACCTTTGGAATCGCTTCTACGGGAAAAATTACCCCTAGGAATGACTTGTCCAACTCCATTTTTGAAACTTTAATTTTTACCCCATTTTTAAACTTTTAAATTGTTGATTTTACAGAAAATTTGTTGTATCACAATTAACGCATATTAGTATTTTTATAAAAACACAAATTATTTTAATTGGTTAAACATTCCTGCAAAATTATTTTTGTTTGTACTTATGCGCCCCTTCTCTTAAAAGAAAAAGGACTATTCAAAAATTAGTTGTTCTTTTTGACGACGTGTGAATACACTTCCGCCGCTTAACTCAAAACCTTCCGTTCCGCATCGACTTATCTAACATCTGGAAGTATGCTTCGCCTTCGAGAAAGACGTCTCCCTCGAAATCCCTCTACCTCTAAACTTAAGAACTAACAGAAACGAATGATATTGGGTTTGTACTACTGCCGCGAGTCAGTAGTAGTACCAACCAGTAATAGATATAGACAATGTAAACGTTATATAGATATAGGATTCTCATGAACAGTCCTTCTAATAATGATCACTCGAACGGTGCGAGTGTACCCGTGTCGTGAAATCCCCTCTTCGCAGCGAACGACAATAAACAAATATCTTCTCGGGCCGTATTTATATGGTATGTATACGTGCATGTAAATATTTGTCTCTTTATGAGTGAGACCGTCTGTTTATGAATTTCACGTAAATTTAAGCTAAAAGTTCAACACATTCTTCGTTATTTACCACATCGAAGCGATAAGAAATACATGACATTTAATTACTTCCAGCCGTAGCCTGAATCTTTTGTTGAGGCATACACACACACACGTATTTATATATACACAGGTATATAGGGAAGAAAGTTTGAGAATTCGATGAGATAACGTAGAAGACTGATTACTGCATTTTCATGTTTTAATTAGTGCCCCCAGTAACAGCACTTAAATAAACAGTTGTCCTTCCCTGTCCCTCGGCCACTCTGTTGACTTCCTTTATTCTAAAACTGAATTTCAACTAATTTCATTTCACTTGCATGAATATTTATCATGCAATTTAAGTTGACTTAAGTTTTAATGAAGAGTGTAGTCGAAATATTTAGATTCGAGAATTAAGCATATATCTCTCTCGCGGGGTAATTTCATGATTATTTCTCCGCGTCCACGTCGAGTCTATATTTTCTATTTCAATAAATATTTATTAACGCAGACGAATTGCCAGTAGCGACTTCGAATTAAAATATCAATAATAATAACGTCTCTCTCCGGTTTATTATCGAAGACGGATCGTCTTTCTGCCTTCGGCTTCATTTTTTCCCATTCTTCCAATAAATCTGAGGTGTTCGTTAAGATTTAAGTTACAAAAGCAATTGCATCACTGGCAATCCTTTGGTTTTTTTTTCATAGAATTTTTTTAAATACTCGCAACAAAAAAAATATGGAATCGGTATAATTGGAGGAACTTTTTTGCCGGTCAGATATTTTTCCCGATACCCGGAGCTTTGAGTTTTCGAAAAAGTGAATTTCGTAATTCGTCAAAGGACGAAAATTGCCGATAAGAAAGTGGCTATTAAGTTCCTCGAGAAAAAACTTTGCGAGAAATTTATGATTAAGTGGAAAATAAATAACTATCTTTCAAGTAATTTCTTCCCTTTGCCTGAAAGCTTCTTTTCATTAAAGTCATGAAGCTCATTATCCAGTTTGATGGACATTACGGAAAAATGTACGAACGTTTTTAATTACTTCTGCTAAGCTTATACACATTTTACGAAACTTTAATTATTGTTCCAACTTCCGCTTATTGAATTTCAAAGTTTAATTAGAATAAAAGTCGTACGATCGTTTTGTGTGTTTTGCGTATGTATAATTTGACTCTCAAATTTATTTGTTAATTGCGTATAATTATTCCAAGCAGCAGCGAGTACACATTCGAACATTTTTCAAACACTCGCAAATTGCCGTAAATTAATAAACTCATTTGTCCCCATTCTTTTCTTTGCTTATTAAATTTTCCGAGTTTTGAAAAAAATTTTTCTGCCACGATTTTTTATTTACGTCACCGGGCGAGAGAGAAACAGAAAGAAAGGGAGAAAAGGGTACAGGTATAGGAGTGAAATTAATTGACAAGATAGAGAACGAGATAAGTGGATTTTTTTTTCGGGGGGAAGATATTGTACTTAAAGGTCGGGGTCTTAAAGACATTTTTAAGGGTTGTTAATACGTCTTACTTAGGAAGTCTTACAGGATCGCAAGTACTTTTCTTCTTTCCTTTCTCGGCTTTTGTATTTTTCACAAAAGCCAAGAGGCACCGAACGACTGCGCGTTACTTGTATGAAATCTACGTTCTTTTCACAAAAAAGCTAATATCATCGATCAAAAAAGTTCTTAGAGGAGACAATAAGTCTCAACAAATAGAGGAATCGATTAAGTTTTCATAAAATATGAAACCGGTATGAAATGAAATTCGGAGACGCGACGGATAAGTTTTGTCAAATCTCTATTTTATTAAATCCCCCGTGGCTTAAATTTGATTTACCGCGATACCCACTTTTTTTTTCTTTTCATTCGAGATTAGAATTTTGTCAATTAATAATAATCGAGGGGGTCCCGGGTTTTAGCGGAGCGACAAAGTCCGGGTGTGTTTTCCAAGTGAACGGCAAGTATAAAGTTCGTGCAGGAATAAGGTGCTCGGTGGGGAACGATAAGGTGACTCAAGTTTCGTAATTTATCGTATAATTTGGATACAAATCGATTAACTCGTGTTCGTACAAGTGGAATTATGCAAACAATGTTGTTCCATATCAAAATATATGCGCATATATAGGTATACGTGCTTTTGCGCCGCACACAAGAACATAATCAAAGGGTGATAGTGGAAATGTAGGTGGAGATACAAAAGCTCTGGGTTGGGGAATTGGGTTGGTGGTCAAAGAGGCAGAAAATGCAGTCGTGTACTTGTACCGGTTGGTGCACGTATATTTCACCGCACGCTGTACGTGTGTTAACATACAAAAGGGAAAATAATGTATGAAAAAGCAAGGAGGGAAAATAAATATAGAAGAAAAAATTGCCAGCTTTTATTTTCCACCTTCCAAACCGTCACTCTCGGGGAACCAGCCTCGAAAGCTGCAGCCGCGCGTTTTCCTGGGGTCCTGGCGTTGTTGCACGCGAAACCACCCCGAATGTTGACCGATAAATTCAATTTAACGAACGACGACGGCGAAGGATGGGTCCTTTTCGGTTATGGGGAAGGCAAAGTAATTACCGTAGTGATAACTGTACCATTAGTCTGCGGTTTTGCGGGACTTTACACGCCTGTCATAGGAACTTCCGTCCCTTGCACATTTTAAATGCATTCTACCGACGTCCCGAACGACGCGGAATAATGTGACGTCGCTATGCAGTTTGTTGATTTTAATTACGTCTCTCATTTTTCCCCGAGCTACCGTCGCGCTAAAAATTTTGGGGCATCGCTTAGCAGCTCCAATTTTCCTTTTTTTTTTAATTTTTTGCTAGTTTCATTAATAAACGATTTTTCAATCGGTGCTAATTTCTCTTCGAGTTGATTTTTTAAATTCCGGGTCAAAAAAAATTGTGCAATCCAGGGTAAGCGTTTACCCGTTCCACGCTACCCGGGGAACATCTCGTAGACGCGTAATCCCAGAAGTTACACATGGGTTGGTAGAATTTATTCGGGCGAGAAGTAACAACGACCGGTACCATGTATTTCCGGATTGCAGCAGGGAGCGGGAAGATTAGACGGAATTCTTGCACTCAGTTGGTCTTGAACATTTGGCTGGAGGGAAACGCCATCCAGCCTTAGGCTGCAGACGAGTGCAGTCGCTGCGAGATACCGGGACAGCTACAAACTGCACCTAGGCTGCCGTGTAATCCGCTTAAAGTGCGCACCGTGAAAAATTGCCCGCCCGGGTTCCGGGACATTAGCGCTACTAATTAACCGGTGTTCGTTTTAATGGCCATCGGGGGTCGGGAAAGGGATGGAACGCTATTGGAAAGTGCATCATCGGCGCTGATGCACTTTTCCCAGCCCCGGGGATAGGGTTCGAGGAAAATGAGCGCTTTTGGGGATTCAGGGGAAAAATCGAAAACAAAAAATGGAGGATTTGAAAGCGGATGGGAATTATAATGTTGCACTTGGGAAGAGTTGCATAATTGAAGGGCCAGGGAAAGAAAAAAACGCAAGCTTGCACTTGGAATAAAAAAAAGGGAAGCCTCGAGGTGGCATGCGGTTGTACGGGAATAATCGGAAGAAATTACGCTCGGTTGAGTCTTAATATAAAGCACATCAAGCATTTGAACCGAATACTGATCGATTATGAATGGCAAAGTTCCTTGAATGGGAAAGAAAGGCAAGAAAGTCGAGAGTTTCTTGCCTTTTTTTTTTGTTTGGTCCGTGATTATTTTAGACAAAAAGTGAGGCTCTTTTATAGTAACTAAACATACCGGAAGTCCATTGATACTCCATGTAACATTCGCTGGTGGGTTTCCTGGAGGTACCGTGCAATTCGCTCGAACGACGTCACCGACTGCATATCGAAGCTTTTCAACGTATATTTCAGGCTTTCCTTTAGGTAAACCTGCAAATTTATCGTATCACCGTATTATTTTACGCAACATGTATATAGTACACATGGGGCATTTTACGTAGCTCGCATTCTACGCCAGAAATATTGTTTAACGATAAACATGTTTATTTCGGTAGGAAATAAGGATTGTTTGCCGTGAGTTTACGGCCGAATGTGGAATTTCACGTGCTTTCTTTACTCCGATTCCGGTGCAACTACGTACAATGGAAATTATTTTCCTCGAAAATATCATTTCCACGTGCTCGCGATTGTACGCGAACAAACGATCGTTAAGTGAGTGTACGAATTCTTTGTGCAAACAACAGTCCGTGAACAATAGTTGCGTTCGAAAAATAATTTCAGTGATTTTGTAATTGCACGGAAACGAGAAACGTCGCGCAACTGAATTTTTTGAAAAGGGGTACCGCAAAAAAAAAGTTTAAAATTCGGGCGAATTGTAATATTCTTGAAATGTCATTTTCCTGAAAACAATCTGAAAAAGTTCGCAATTACATGACAGGAAAAAATACGAGGCACACATTTTTTAATAGGAGAAAATAAATAATAACTGTATCCTCTCTCTTTTGACGGTATCACGCATTCCATTTTGATACGTGCGGACTCCCGTGCTTTCTTTATTAAATTTTCACAAAATACACGTTCTAAATTTCATCGTAATACCGATCCCTTTATGCCTCGCTCACCCGGAATAACAATTTTATTTAATCCTTGAATTATTTTATTCCCCTTTTATTTTCAGCGACGGTGCAGTTTTCGCATGTCGCCCTTCCCCGCGCCCGCTGCAATTAGGGTCTTGCCTTCGGAAACGAACGATCCCGAAAAATTCTTTCCAAAACGATACTTCAGCGACGGGGAAAATATTTTTTTAATACAACAGAAACTTTTTTTTTCCCCCAAACGACAGCGGAAGCACAAATAACAATTTCGTGCCTCCTTCCAACGCCATCGCGGCTCTCATTTTGATACGTGCGGATTCTCTTTCTCGTGCTTTTGCTTTATTAAATTTTTACACAGCATAACATTTTTCAAATTCCCTCGTACAACATCGATCCCCTTGTGCTCGGCCGGGAAGGTACCGTTTCAAAAGCGACGATACAGGCGAAAACCCTTTTTCCGGAAATTAACGCGGCTCGTCCGTGCCTCGCGGATGCATTTTTGTTTCCATGAATTGAACGAGTTAATAATATTATTTCCATAACGACGTCTTGCCTTTCATCGCGAATTCACCGTCGACGAGCCGATTCAGCAGCGGCTTAATGACGCGTTTTGTTCGCGGCAGCTCGCGTCGATATTTCGGAAAATGGCCGTTTTGATATTCTCCCCCGCACGTGCGCTGCGGAGTTTCTTTTTCCGAGCGCCACGTCTCTAAATAGTTCCTCTCGAAGTTCTCATCATCACAAAAGAGACCGTTTCGTACAATTGCTAAAGCAACGCACGTGCAATCGAATTGTTCAACGTCTCCGTCGGAAAAAGAGGAGAAAGAAACAATATGGCCAGGCTATGTACTATGGCGCGGTAGACTTCGTCAGAAAGAACCATATCCCAGATTAAGGTCTTAAAAACGATTTTACGTAACAAAGTTCAACGAGCTTCCTTTCTTCGCCAATAATGAAATTTTCTTCTTATTATTCTCCCTCTTTTCTCAATCGAAATTAGCCATCGACGATTTTTCGCCAGTTTTCGTGAAGCTCCAACTCGAAATATTTCGAATTCTGCCGGGATTCCAGAAAAAAGTTTGAATTTCGCGCCCCTAGGTCCCAGACAGCGCCCCCCGACGATCCCTACCGGAGTTACCAGTCTCTAACCTTCTTTTTCCAATTTTTTAATTATTTTTCCAATATTTTGAATCAAGTCTTTCCATTTATTTATTTATTTTTTTTAATTTGTATTAAAATAGAGGCAATTTACGGGAAATCCTGGGACCCAAATCACCCCAGCGTAGGGTTCCAGAGGTAGATGAATATCGGATCCGCGTTATAATCAGAGGGATTGCTTTTTCCCGAACGATTGCTTGCAGTAGGTAAACGAATTTCGTTGGGTTACAATCAAAAAGGTGTTGTTTAATTAAAAAGCCCGAGGGTGGGGGAATATTGTGTAGCCAATAAAATTAAAAGTCGCGTTTAATTAAAACAAAAACGGCTGAAAAATGAAGCATCAGTATAACTACTACCCACCGCCGCCACTCCTGCCGGGCCACTCATAAACTCGTTGGATTAACTATCAGCTGCAATATATATACCGAAGACACCAACGAAATATGAACGCGAATGCCTCTGTGTATTTCAACTTACAATTTCGTGTTTATCTATAAACGCGAAGAGCAACATATCGCACATGAGTATTATTGTTTCGTTAACAGGCAAAGAGATTTTATGAAATGAGTAGTTGCGCTCGCCAGCAATTATACGTGCACACGTACGTTCGACGTATAAAGTTTTATGCGACACCACCATACACGAAACGCGAAAATACAGCGCCATCTAGTGCGCGAACACAAAAGTTCCGGAACGCCCGGGAATTATTCGTTTCCTTATTTTCCCCATCCCCTTGCGACTGCAAACGTACCGAACATGCAATTATTATTATTATTATTACTATCAGCAATGACAATAACAATAACAACATCCCGTAGGGTTGCGTTTATTAATATTACACGCACCGCATACGGCTGCGCTTTATAATCCCTGTAAAGCTTCGGTCACAATATTACTATTTCCGATTAGGTTTCGGGAACGCATTTGCATAAATTATTATACGTATCCGAACTTCCCCCGGTTTGTATCCGCGTCAACAAGAAGATTTCACTCAACGGGAATAACATAATTATTTTAATGCCCCGCGTGAATAAATACTCAAAGGTACAGCGAATAATCGGGTACCCTCGAACTTGGCGCTCTTCGATCCCGGACAGCGCCCCCGGCGGTCTTCCCGAGAACCCTTCGACCGCAAACTCTTCTCTTTCGAAGACTCGCGCGATAATTGCTCCGCGAGACGCGAAGACAGTTCGAGTTTCGCGCTTTGCCATCGCGGACAGCTCCCCCTGACGTTCCCTGAGGAAATTAAAAGTTCGTTTTCAACGCACACCTCGCGTTTTCTCGACACTCGCCGAGAGGAGAAAGGAACCCACTTCGTAATAACTACTTTGCAGACACTTAAGGACGTTTAAGGAGACTTTAGATTTCTTCCCAGACAGCGCCCCTGCGCGTACCCCGGAGGTATCAACCGACTCGACGCGTTTCCTACCCTTTTCGCGGAAGGAATTGTCTCGGCGGTATCCAGCTCGTGGACGATTTGTTCGTAAATTCGCCGATAACTCATCGCTAAGGAGAATAAAAACGAACGACCGTGTTAAATTGATGGAAAAGATAAATAAATAAAAATGTACATTTTGTCTACTTGGAATATAGGGAATAACCGATACATATTTACGCCGTAATATTTCTCTTAAAGGGAACAAGATATGGAACGACGTGCCATAAAGAAAGTAAATGTTCAGGAAACAAACATGAAAAAAGGAAGGAGGACGATACCGAGTTTTATTGTTAGAAATTCATTTCTGTCGGTTTTATACCCAATATATTGCCGAAATTTCGGGCGAAAGAAAAAAAAAAGGATGGTTTATCTCGACATCTGCTTTTTTTCCATTCGTATGCAAACAAACTTCGCTTAGAAGTATCATATATTGCTAAGGACTGATTTAAATTTTATTCTTCTGGCGTCATCTTGTACCTCGACTCGACCCTTGCCTGTGTAACTTTTTCCCCAGCATCTTGCTTTCGAATAAAACACGCCGGAGGGTTGAAAGTTCATAAGTTGGGCTTAACAAAGGGTCAAAAGTTGAAGTGTTACACTTTTTCCTCGCTCGGATACGGAGCTTCGATTTTCCGCATTTGTGCCGAAGCACTTCCAGCCTCGGACCCCCTTTTTTTCTCTCATTCGAGATGTGAAACACGTATTTTTACGAGTGTCCGTAATGTCCTCTTCCCTTACCATGGAATGGGTAAAAAAAACATAAGGAAACTCCGATGCATGCGATTATTAGTGAAAAAAAAAGTAGGAATGCAAAATTATGCGAATAAAATGGTTTTTTTTTTGTACAAACGAAAGTTCGGGGTTAGCGAAATGGGTCAATGATTGGGAGCAATTAATGGGGAAAAAAGTCTCGATTCGATTGATCGAAGATGAGAGAGAGAGAAAAAAAAGGAAACCGAAAGATGGTTCGAAAAGTTCATCCGCGTCTCGTAAAAAGAGACTACAAATCGCGATGTAATGCGTAACGAAACCGCTCTTATTTCCAGCTCATAAAATGTATTTCTTGCCATAAATGCTACATAAAATGTTATATAGATGATGATAAAAAAAATTTAAGTATTAAAAAATTCGCCGCGTCCGAAGAGAGCGCGAGCGAGGAAGATGGAAAGGAATAAAGTGCACTTATAGGTGGCATCGGATTGCGATAAAAGCGAAGTAGATGTTTGCTCGTTTCTGACGCCTGGCCCGTACTAATCCGTCTCATATGACGTTTTCACGAGTTCCCCGGCAATTATTACGGTCTCTACAAATATCGCGATTCGCCGATATCCCGGCGATATAACGACACCGAGTTGGACTAATGAGCCTTTGAAATACGCCGAGCAAGCTCGATATTGCCGAAGAGCGCTAATTTACCACGGTCTCCTCGAAATCGGTATCCGCGAGGAGGATCCTCCATCGAAGGAGTTTCGAAATTTCGAAACTTCGGAATCCGCCTTTTTCGCTCCTCATCGCCGAGAAAGGGTACGTTCGAGTGGATCGGTTACACATACGTGTGTGTGAGTATAGGCGGTCGGTCCGGGCAGAAGGTATCTCGTCGAGAACTGTTTCAGACAGTTACAGAGTCATGTTACAAGCCACAGGACGGAGATTACAAGTTCGCACCACTGGGTAAACTGTACCTTGCAAATAGAGTGCCGGGTACGTGGGTGTGTACGTACACGTATATGTTGGCTCTGTATTAGGCGTGTATACGGCATCTCGGTACGTACATCGAGATGGAACACATTCTGTGCCTACATAGACAACGTGCCTACAATATTGATGCATATGTTTGCTGTAATTAATTATTACGTCGCAAGGGGATCTTCCAAAAAGGCTTGGTTAGCGAATCCCCGCCGCCATCGTGCGACTTCTTCGAGTTCACCGCTACCAAGAATCCCGTCCATGCACCGGAACTGCATTCCGAGGGTTCCATTACAGGGGTGGTAATTCGAAACTCCCAGGAATCTTACGTTGCGTCGATTCCAAAAGGAAAACAAATTTTAAGAGGGAATCCTATTTCTCGTGCTTTCTCTATATGCAATTGTCGAGGGTGCGAGTCACCTGCGTCTTTTTCTTTTTAATTACCGAAATTGCAAAAATAACGATAGATACAACAAAAAATTCGGAATATTAGGTTGGTGCATAATTAACGTCGATTATTTTGTAGGATTTGCTTGAAAACAATCGTCCTTAATTACGCACCAGAAATTTCTCAAGAAATTGAATAATTTAAGGGTAACAACGATTGCCGGACGCGAACGCTCAAGGGTGGCGTTTTAAATTCAAAGCCGGCGATGCACGGTTACGAGGGATTTGAGCCGCATTACGTCATTTCCAAAATGCATAATTTAATTGCAACCATCACTGTATAATTTCCGTCGTTTTCCTGCTGTTAAACAATTTTTCCCCCACCCTTGTTGGCACAAGGATTTAGCAGCTTCCCGTCAACCCCTGGTATTGATCCCCTCGTGTCCGGCCTTATACCGGAAGTTCCGTCGAGCCCCGGTCGATCGGATAATTAACGAATCGCGAAAAAATTAATAATTCTCCGGTGGTGTAATTAATTGTGGCTCCCACTTATTTTCAAAAAAAAAAAAAAAAAATATTTCCACCGAATCGAGGCGGGGACGAGTCGGTGCCGAAAGGCTGGAAAATGTTCCCCGAATGACGTGTTTCTTTTGTTGCACAAATAAACTGCTCGGTAGCGTTACAAATTCGCAGTAGTTTCGTCCGCCTGATGCGGAAAGTATCTCTTTTATTATCGCGCCCTTAAGCTACTCTCGAACTGAAGTTCGTAACAAACTTCTGCACCGCATCAAGTACGTGTGGTTTTAAAACATGCAATTAGTCTTGCAACTCCGTGTAATGTGGCAATGACGGAGTTGCAAAAAACGACGTAATATCAAAGTAGAATTCAAAGTATAATGTGGTATCAACTTTTTCTTCGCCCCCGGGATTGGAAAGTTCCGCGGATTTTTCCATTCCCGCGCTTCTCGTGTATGATTATGGAACCGTTGAACCCGATAATTTGTGTCAAAATTCCCGCTCGACGCGGCTGCAAAAGAAAAAAAAACTACGACGATGTGTGTGTAATTACGAGTGCGTCAATTTTTTTTTCTTTCTGAAACCTTTGAATTTTTCTCACTCCAAAGCAACCCTTCTTCGTTTACGGATTTCCAGGTTAAAAAAAAAGAGAAATTTTCTACCGCAGTCGAACCCCCACGAAAAAAAAAACATTCCAAAAAATATATATAAATATTTTTAAAAATTGTTAATTTATCAATTTTGAAGAAATGATTAATTTATTGGGTTCGTAATTTTCAGCCGATTCCAAATAATCGATGTTTAAATTATTTACAAATTTTTTAGCAAAAGTATATTTTTAACTAAATTCTAATTAAACTTGTAAAACATAAATACACATTTATTTCGGAATAAATCCGTTCGTATTTCCCGTCAAGGCAAGTTTCAGGACTCGATGCTGCAAATTTGCAATCGGGCGACGAGATGCATTATCATGCAGCTCGTAGAAGTTTATTTATGATTGAGTTTCACGACCACGAACGAACGAACGAGCGAACGGCTGTTTTTAACGAATGACAACTCTTCTTATTAAACATATATCTTTCGCGTATTATGTTGGAATTAATTATCAGTCCTTAACTACTCTTCCGTCGCTCGGGGCTCCAACTGTTCTTCGTAGTCTCTTATGCTAAATGCTCGTCCCGTCCCGTGCTATCTCCCAGCTCGCTGTATTTTCATCTTATCTCATCCAATCCCAAACTACCGGCTGCAATCTGTATATATATGAATATATATACATATATATCTATATCCTACGTATAACACACTAACCAACCTGTCTTTCATTTTAACCATTTCTCTTGTCACACTCACACTCTTCCACACCTTCTTTATGTCCGTGTATACAGGCCTTTTCTCCTCGCGCTAATTTTTCATTTTACTCCCCTTTCACGTGAATTTCCACTCGGTTTCGTTATTTAGGTATTTCATCCAATTATAAGTGTTCCGAACACCCATTTAATCGCAGCTAAGCTAATTAGCCGTCTGCCACTGCAGTGCCATCAGCAACATGCAGCTGAGATGCGCGTTTTAACATTGCAGGTGTCGAAAGGGACCGGAGTTTACATTTATTTTTAGGTTTTTTTTTTACCTACATTTTTGGGCATGAGGGGAGACCCAATTTTTTCGAGGGATTTTCTGGGTGGGGTTTGTAATTCTGAAAAAAAGTAATTCGGTACTTACTGACAACGTGCAGGTAACTGATCACCGATAGCGTCTTGAAAGATGGTAGATCTCCCGAGACCTCGCATCGATACTTGCCCGAATGCTCCGGCTGGACGTCGTTTATGACCACGTTATGGGCGTCGCTCTGGTTCGCCTGCAAAAAGATAAACAATTCGTATAATTATAATGTACGAAAATCCTAAAGTGAATTGTTGACAAACTAAATTTTCGCGCAAACATTATGTTTTTCTTCCCCCAAAAATGGGGTAAAAATTAAAGTTTCAAAAATGGGGTTGGACAAGTCATTTCTAGGGGTAATTTTTCCCGTAGAATCGATTCCCAAGGTCAAATTTCATGAAATCCTAGCGGAAGTTGGAAAAAAGTAGGTTTTTTGAGGAAAAATCCTATTTCCCGTTGGATTTTCGAAATTTTGACAATGAAAATGGATTCCTCGGGAAAAAATACATCGGATATGGATCTCCCGAAAGTGCAAAAAAAATTTTTCCAAAAGTCGATTTTTTTGGGCATGCCTACCCCTTCCCCCAAAAATGGGGTAAAAATTAAAGTTTCAAAAATGGGGTTGGACAAGTCATTTCTAGGGGTAATTTTTCCCGTAGAATCGATTCCCAAGGTCAAATTTCATGAAATCCTAGCGGAAGTTGGAAAAAAGTAGGTTTTTTGAGGAAAAATCGTGTTTCGCGTAAGAAATTTTCAATTTTGACAATGAAAATGGATTCCTCGGGAAAAAATACATCGGATATGGGTCTCCCGAAAGTGCAAAAAAAATTTTTCCAAAAGTCGATTTTTTTGGGCATGCCTACCCCTTCCCCCAAAAATAGGTTAAAAATTAAAGTTTCAAAAATGGGGTTGGACAAGTCATTTCTAGGGGTAATTTTTCCCGTAGAATCGATTCCCAAGGTCAAATTTCATGAAATCCTAGCGGAAGTTGGAAAAAAGTAGGTTTTTTGAGGAAAAATCGTGTTTCCCGTAAGAAATCTTAAATTTTGACAATGAAAATGGATTCCTCGGAAAAAAATACATCGGATATGGGTCTCCCGAAAGTGTAAAAAAATTTTTTCAAAAGTCGATTTTTCTGGGAAAAATTTCAAAATTCATCCGGTCTCGCTATTTTTCCCCAGCGAAGGCCAAAAGATTGGGAGGAATTCGACTGAAAGTAATTCGATTACTCTTTCGAGTGATTTTGCGGAACAGAACCGGTCGCCGATAGGGCGTAAAAATTCCCTCGTTACGGGATTACGACACGGAGCAATCGGTTAACTGCCATTGAAGCAATATTGGCTAAGTCGATAAGCACGGCAAATACCAATCGGCAAAGCTTTCGAGCCTCCGGCTAGTTTTCCTTTGCGTGCTATTATCCGTTGTGCGGATAACGACTTTGAAAATAAAGACTCCCTTCGAAATATGAAGGGAGAGAACGATTTCCGGCAAGTTCCTAGCGATACCAAAGTACTAGGATGCTAATTTACGTTCCGGGCCACTTTCGGCTTCGTATAATAATAATAATAATAATAATAATAATAATAATTTGTATTGTCGAGCTGTTTTGCATGTTTATGATTATGAGCGTCATTACGCGGACTTAGGAAAATAATTCCAGCGCTATTTTGATATCAATTCGCGGACGAAAGTGAGGATTTCTCCTCTAACTATGTGCCAAACCTATTTGGCATCGCTTTCGTTGGCAACAATTCACAAACGAACGTCTTTATAACGATCTGTAGGTATTATTAGAGGGATACGCATTAATGTCTTCCACTTTTACGACGCGATGTGTGGAAAAAGAGGAAAAATCCCGAAAATTCAATGGAATATGAAAATTTATATTTATCCGCCGGAATCTAGGTAGCGGCGAAAACTTCCTTTTTTTTTTATTCGCCATGCGTCCGATCAAATGGACCTTTTGTCAGACGTAATTCCATTTGATCCAGATTTTCGAAGTTTGCCGAATATTCCCTGCGTTATTTCCCCATCAAATTTGAATGCAAACCCATACACGAAGACTCAGGCTCGCTGCTTCTGTGCGAGTGCACAGACACAAATTCGCGTATAGTTTATAAATTTGAGTTCTCCACTTTGTCTTCTCCGCACTAAAAGCGAGGAAGATTGAACGTGTTGTTGTACATTTGAATGCATTGTTCTCCGTACAATGAAGTGACAAAGCGAAGTTGAATAGTATCTAGTTTTGTTACTATTACAACCTTACACCTGAGACTTATTCGATACAATTTCTACCCTTGTTCTCATCTATTGTCGCTTCATCTTTAATTAAGTTCATAAGCTTTGTTTACAAATCTGCCTTTCCCCGACAAATTTCCTATACATTTTCCGACACTCTCGGATGTAACATTCAAATATGACATTCATACCGTAAACTTACTTTCCGCCAGCATTTTCCATTCTCGCCTTTGCGAAGTGTGCCGCTTTCATGCAACTCGAGTAGTTTCGCGTTTTTGTGCCATTCGGTGTTACCCGAAACCCGCGGATTCCTAGCTCTCTCACGGATCAAAAACTTGGAAATAATGGTACCGTTCCCCCGACCGGGATTCGAACCCGAGATTTTCGCGTTTAGAAGCGAGAAAGAATTGTCTCCGGATTGTTGCAGTTATTTGTTTCATGCACCAAATCGCGAAACGCTATTTATACTTGCAGTGAATGAAGATCCGAAGCGATATCGCGTAATAAAAATATCAAGAGTACATTAAAATAAAACGAAATGTCTGGGTACAAATAATAAAAAAGAGTCGTATGATAAAGGAAAAAAGAAAATCGATAAAATGCAATAATAATAAAATGTAAAGGTTATCAGATTCCTGTAGGATCCCTGACGGAGATAACGTGGGAATAAAAGCTTTTTTTTAAATAATAAAGAAAATATATCGAACGCGAGAGAATCCTCTAAATTATGGGGTGGGTTTTAAAAAAGCAGATAATTCGCGTATTTATAGAATATCTATAAAATTAGCGACCCGTCATTGATGCCTGGCGGATGTTATATAATTAATAACGAATAACATAATGGCAAACAGAAAACGCGCAGTTCGGGATCGGCTATAAAAAGCCACAAAATCGCCCCCGGGGTGATAAACAGAGTCATTGAGGGACAACCAAACAAAATTGGCCGATCGCTAAATATCAGCGCCAACCGGGTTTCGAACCTTGAATGGGAACAAACGGCGACATTAAAAATGAGGAAAATGGCATGAAAGACTAAGTTAATTTCAGCATAAAGAAACCACAGGATTGACCAAAGGCATACGTTTAACCAGCGCACACAGCCGACGCCGACACACACACGGGAGGAAAGTGCCATTTATAGTAAATCGATCGGAGGGAGGTTTTGGCTATATGCGTTAGCGACAAACAATGCTTCGCAACAACGATTAATTATATGTTGCCAGTGGCAAGCGTATAAATCATACAATCAATTTTGCTCCATTCGCCCGTACTATAACTGCCACACGTTTGTTGTCGCTTCGCCCGATGCAAACTTTTCATACACACCGTCGCCGGCGTACACACGGAAGCTGCACCATAATACTGCATATTGAAGTCCCCACGCAGACGGGGAACGCTGTGGTTTGGTACCGGCCGGGAACCACAAAAATTGCTCTGCATTCTCGCAAATACTAAAAACACCTAAACTGCCGAGCGCATGTATACGTAGAATTGAGTTTGGATGCATTTAATTCGCGTTCGATTCAGGCTATTACAATCCCGCGGATTGTATCATACATAAATTTATATTCTCTTTTACTCTATCTTCACGCTCCAACCGGTATAACAGTATTAATAATGTAGCGTTTAGTGGAATTTGAAGAGAGCAAATATCCGTCGATATTTACGTTCCTTTTTTGCCAACTTCCATTAGTTATTGCCGAGCGAATCGTTCTTTCGTTTTCCACGAAACGCTGAATTCGAGCGACGGGGAATAACACCCACTATCGAAATCGATGGTGCGAATTCAGGCGGATTCCGATACGTTCAAATTCATTGGGACCTTTTCGTTCCCGTATAAATACGGAACGAGGACGGAAAATGCTAAAGGAAGAAAGGGATGGTCCAAAATAAAAAGGCTACGGCAGTTGCGAAACTTCCAGAAACTGGGGGGAAACACCTTCCCCAAGGATGACAAGGCCTGAAAGTGGAATTTCGTCGCCCAACGGTCGACTTTCTCGTGCTTTCCCTATCTGCCGGTAGGATCTGGATTCTTATTCCACTCCTCGGCTTTGCAGCGACACCGAGATGGTATTCTCGTTCTTTCTTTATCTCTCCGCGCTCCTAACCTATTTGCTAAATAAGCAAAAACATTCCACCAGAACCTTCCGATCCGTCCTGTGATTTCCTGATATCCAAACACCCTAGAATCTGGGTATTTCCGTACCCCAAGCCCCCAAATTCCCGAAAAACCCTAGGACCTCGGATCCTGGATATCTCCATTTCGAGACGGACAAAAAGTGACGAGGATCCATCGGAAAAAACAATTAATACGATTTTGTGTAACCCCGTGGGTAAGTGAATCCGCGAAAGACGGGGTTCTGGGATTCGTAATTACTCGAAAAGGCAGCGGGAAGCTTTGGGATCCGAAAGTTCGGTGCCGGGATGCAAGCGAATTAACGAACAACGCGCGGAAGGTAGTTTGGGAACCCGGTTCGCTATAAGTTAGGTGGAGTTTAGTTTCATATACATTCGGCCAGTGTGAAAATCAACATCGTAATTCATTCCACGGTGATTTATCGTACGTAGAGAAGACGCTATTGTGCGATAACTTGCACCGGTAATGCGAAAAGTAAGTTGTGCGGTGGAAATCGCCGCTGTTGCGATCATTAAGTCCCCGCACGGGATTGTTCTCCTTCGTCGAAACTCGAAACACCCGCCGAAGATTGATGACGGGCTATCGGGCAACGGGAAAAAGCCCAACGCCCTCGGCAGCTACTAGATGGCGACCCACGCGGTGACTAATTTGCCACAGCCGACCCGTCGACGTGATTCGAAGGCTGGGGAGGTTTTTTTTTGCGACAGCCAGTGGCTCAGGATCGGAATCGGGATCGAGACCAAGATTTTCGGGCAGGATTTGTATACTCACGTTGACTTTACTGCCGAGCACGCCAAACGCCTCGAACGGTGGCAGCTCCTTGGGGATATAACCGTAGAATTGAACTCCTCTGTACCATTTAACCGCATACAAGGTATCGTTTTCGAGATCGTACGTACACGTCATGTTTACGGTTGCACCAGCTGCCACTGCGAACGGTACGTGTATCGACACATTGCTCAGCCCATGGACAACTGAAACAAAGCGAAAAAGGTTTCGATCAATCAACCGGTTCGTGAAAAGGAAAGAAAAAGAAGAAGAAAAACAGAAGGTGAAATACAAAAGTGCTCTTTCACCTGCGAAAGTTCTCTGCGAAAAGGGAAGAAGGAGCTGAAAAGAATTTCTTCGCTTCTTTTTTTTTTGTTCAGACGAGGTTCGTATACTTTTAGTCGAGGGATGGCGCCACGGTCGCTCTTAACGAACGTGGGACTATTAATTCGCTTGAAATTTGAAATACGCTTTGCAAAACCGTTTTTATCGGCTCCGTTCATCGACGAGGATGAACACATTTCGCGGGAAGGCACGAAATTATTGTTATCTTCGTGAAAAATATAAAACGCTGTATATTAGAAGAGATAAGAGCGCGCATAAAGACATTCTCGTATCTGGAGAACGACTCGGTTCACGTACTGGATTATGATAACACTTTGCAAACGGTACACACAGCGGCGGGAGCAAATACGGACGTCTATTTGCTGAAGAAGATTGCGGGAAAAATATGTGGCCACATGTATCCGAAGTACCGGCAACCGGTCATATCCTAAAAACGCCCGATAACAACGCCGATGTTTTGAGCTTAAAGGAGACTAGGCGCATGCAGGAATGCGCTGCCTGCGCGAGATTAGAAGATATTTCGGCTCCTACGTTGCACTCCGGTCTTCCTCGAGCGACGGTAACTCGGCGAAATGGCCACTTGCGGGAATCGGGGATACGGAATTCGCAAAAAAAAAAAGAAAAGAAAAAGAAGAAGAAAACGTATTTCGTAGCGATACGAGTTGATCTTAATAAATCGAAAAATAAATACGACGGCTATTGTGCCGAGCGACAGTTAATGCCATCGCCGAGGAAAAACGGAAGCGGGGGAATTGTGCGAGAGGTCGTGTTGATTTAGGATTTATTTATGTAGACAGTTTACGAGCGCTTTCTCGAGCTTTCTTTATTTCACCGGGAGAGTGACGATTCCCTCGTGTTTTTCTTGGCTTAATATGAGATTATGATGATTTTCTCGTGCTTTCTTTATTTTAATGCGGGATTATGATGATTCTCCACCGTGCTCTCGTTTATTTATGGGGTCGAAGCTCGCTCCTCGTATGGGAAAGGAGGTCCGCAAAGGGATTTTTGGCCTCCGGCTGTTTTAAGAGCGGGGCTAAACAAATTCAACGATTAAGAATTTAAAAGGATGCAGATGCCTTGGCAGCAGCCGAACCGTGGAGTCTTCGTACCTGTACTGTGATTTTACGTAAATTCAATCCTGCAGTCTATTTGCAGTGATGTCTTTTGCATCCTCTTGAGGTGATGCAACTTTCATGACTTACCCTTAAATCGCTGGGAAACGAAAGCTCAAATTTCACAGACTTTGGCTCCGGTCACCTTTCGATGCAGCTTTGGCTCTTTTTGTCCCCGGTTCGATATGCAAATGGACAAAAACCGAGAGTGATCCTTATCCATACGACGCCACGTTCCAGCGAATGAACAATTTAAACATACGAAATTCCCAGTAGCAGGAGGTCCTGATAATGAGCGAATTGTTCGATATTCCTCGTTTTCAGGTCGATTAACTCATTTGTGCATAACGTTCGCTTAAATGGACTCCCGCTCTACGGTTAATATCACGCCGGGGCTGATACCTCAGTAGAAATTATCCACTACTGGCTCGTATGCGCTTCGCTCGGCATAAGTGCGCTTATTTCGTGAACCGGAAACGGCGTTTTTGGGAAAAATTATTTGACCAGTCGTCGCGATAACGATATCGCGTGAGACACAATTGTGACAATAAATGCGATAATACGGGAACGAGAAGGCAACGATTGCAAAATTTATCTATCTTTTATGCGCTTGGCCGTCAGTCTACGGCGGAGGAACAGGACGACGTAAGCGTGAAAGTAAAATACGAATACAGTTTCGCCATTGAAAATTCCTATAACACTCGTTTTAATTAATGAATCCTCCCGCAATAACTGCTTTTTCGAGTAATATGGCATTATACTGTAACCGTAGCCGCGGGTTTTAAAATGAACATGAAAAGCCAACGTGATAAAGTTAATGCCGATGTATTTTATCACGCCGCTGATAAAAACATAAATGCGCGCACAGATACTTGGATGTACAATGTACATGGAATCGCGAGAAGCCAATGATAATTCATTCATATTTGAGAGCCGAGAGAAAGATATAATATGGGTACGTTTTCATTTTTAACAACTGTTACAATTTCAACATAATAAACATTCATCCCGACACCTATTAATCCATAGTTAATGCCGTAATCAAATTCCTGGAATTATCCCTACGAATGTGCATACCGCGTGAAGCCGAAACGGCGTCCCTGATCCCAGTATGTCAGCTATGCCGTCTGTCCTCGCGCTATTCCCTGCAAAGTCAAGCGACACTTTGGGCTTCGGGACATGGGGGATTCGGACGAAGGGAAGAGCCCCACAAAAATAGGGACAACTCGATCTCGTCACGAGGAACAATCTTATTTAATCCCTAACGGTCGATGGTGTTCAAAATGACCGGAGGCGCTTCAAATGGAGGCCTCGCCCGAATTTGCTCACCGTATCGAGGCAAAAAAAAATTACTGGGCATCGTTTAAACATTGTAAACGATCGATCCATTTTAGTTTTAAAATATTATCGACTGGAACGTGGTGAAAAAAATTCCTAGAGGAAAAATATATCTTTTCCATTCAATTATTGCAAGAAAAGAAATCGCCCACGACTTTGGCAAGTAATTAGCTCGAGAAAATACAGCGGGTATTCTCGTTGGGGTCGAACCGACCCCAGGATTAATTTTATTAGACACACGATCTCCCCCAAAGCTTGTGGGAGATTCCAATCCAGGTAATTCGAATTAGGATTCGTCTGACCATAATCACGGAATGGCCAAATCGAACCGGGGAGGTTCCTCGATCGGGAATCGATCCCCGCTCGAGTTTCCCATCGAGAGGAGAAAGAATAAAAATGCTGATGGCGAGGATTCGCCGGCAAAAAATTCAAATGTAAGTCAAAGACGTGACTAATGTATGTATACACATCGAATCAAACGTGACGATACGTTCTTGTTGTCTTTCAATTGCGAAAAGAGCTTTCAATTGTCTTAAGTGAACTTAAGTAAAGAGCGAAGTGGAACGGGAGAAGATGTGTTTTCTGGGTCGTCAATGGGAGTTAGTGTCTGATGTCGTTCCGTTTTCTCAAGGGAGCGAGAAGTAGCAGAAGTACGAGTGGTGATGGGCGAAGAAGAATTATGCATCGCTTGTCAATAGCAGCCCGTAGGAGGTTTCCTTTGATTAAACTGCGACTATAATGGGTACTAACTTTGCCGACAAGCCGCAGGAACTTGAATATTTTACCTTCGTTAATTCCTTTCATCCGAAAAGTCAGCGGAAAAGAGTCGAGAGAGCGGCTGCTACTGCTGCTGCCGCTGCTCGCGTCAGTCCGACGGGAATTGCACTTTCCAGAAAGCCCATTTCCAGCGTCTGGAATTTTCGGGCGCGGCAAAAAGTCACCGGCTGGAGGCGTTAAGTGGATCAGTCTGTATAATTCGGATTAGAAACTCCGTTTTACTCGGATACGTCACGCGATAATTCGTTTCTCGGGACATTTGTAGCTACATACGTATGTACGTAAGACGCGTAACCTTAGTCGGTGTGCGACAGAACAGCGTGAATGTACCCCATAGACGGTGCATTGTTGCATTTTAGCACGGTTGACACTCGCTGTGATTTATCGCGTCTGCTCCTGGCCGAAGGGATGCGATGTGGATCCTCCGTGAATTTATACACAATTCGGCCTCGCATAATTTTCGAAACGGGCGCCCACCATATTTTTGGAACAATTTTTTATTTGCATTTTGCAAATTTTCGAATGGATTCTCGCGTTCCGCGTTTACCATTAATTTGATATTTGGAATTGTTGCACAAATTTTCACGTTTTTCCGGTAGAACAATTTCCGGCAATTCCCGTATCGCGTCGCGCGAAGTTTTCAGCCCCTCCGTGGGTTATAAGGTCGACGCGAAACCGTATCTCTGGCGGATTTGCGTGTTCAAAAGTAAAGTTGAAATTTTAATACCGCCTACTGCGAATTCTGTTTGAATTACGAGTTGCTGTTTACTTTTAATGATCACCGTAACTGCAAAGTAACCATCTACGGCGTAACATTTTTTGTACTCTCCCTCTCTCTCTCTCTCTCTCTCTCGTTACTCTTTCATTATAATTTTATTGAAAAGGGACTCTCCGTGCGCCAGTGCGTCCGAAAAAAAGAAGGGCAAACAAAATTCCGCATAAAGATTTAATTTAAGAGCCGGCAAACTTTCAGACGTACGCGAATTTCCACGTCCCTTAATTGCAGTAATTATCTATTCGTATTTGAAGTACGTGCTTTTCTTTTCTTCCTTTTTTTTTTTATAAATGAAGATTTTCTTTCAAATGGAAGACACGGATCCGTTTCTTCCTTTCGCGTGTTTATTACTATACAGCGTTATACGTGTATAGCGTCTTTTGTGAGGGAAAAGTTTGTAAAGCTACCCGCAGAATTACAAAAAAAAGGCCAGAAAATGAGGGAAATAAGGATGGGAGGAAAAATGAAAGTGTGTAAAAGGAATAGCGCCACTCCGGGCTGAGATCTTTCTTTTCATCGCCGCGAATTCATCCGAATAAAACAGCGGTTTCTTCAAAGTTTACCAACTCCGCCGGTAGATGTTACCAGTGAAAATAGCGCTATCAGCGATAGCGGCGATGGCGCTGCCGCGCTGGACGCTGCCGGTCGTTCGCTTTTATTGTTTCATTCATTCAAACAGAAAGGACGAATTAAAATGATGTCGTGCCGTTATCATCCGCCGCTTGTTCCCGGTTTTGTTTATTCAACCTTGATAATCGAAAGCATGAAATATCCACGTCGCGGACTTCATTCCGGGAGAGACGAAGTCCCGGATAATTCCCACGATTTGAATCGTGCCCATTATTATTCAAAAAACAAAATTATTTCGGCTTCGGAGTCTCGGGAGTCCATGGAAAAATTTTTTTAAATTGCTAGGGATTTCTTCATTGCAAATAATAGTTACTAGAAACTCAGGCGGAATTGGAGATCCAGCCGAGCCAGAGCTGGCGCGGAACTTGGGCATACTTGGGACATTTCCGGTGGCCAAAGAAGCCGCACGAGCGTTTGTTATTCCCTCTATGGGATATCACGAGCAAGAAATCACGAGTTGGCCTGAAATAATCAATCACGAAGTAGAATAGCAATTAGAAGGGAGAATTTGCTTAGCAAAGGTATAACATGTTCGAATCCGTATGCAGATACGGCTGTTTCTCTATGGAAATGATGATGTTTCTACCACCGGTGCATAGCATTTGAGGAACTCTACTTATACCTACATGATTAAAGAGGAAGAGGGAGAGAGAGGGGCAAAGAGGAAGAGAAATCTCATTTGATATTGACATAAACTTGCCTTTGATGTCCCTCAACAGAATTTCCATCATGTGACTTACGCTGCCGTAACAGATATCACGATTTCAAACTGTCTCTGCAGTGACTCGGCATCAGAATTTCAAGTAGTGCTTACCAAAAATCCTGCCGAGCGTATCAACCGAGGCAGCTGCAGTTGCACTGCAGCTGCCTCAGTCCCCGGAAAGTGTCCCGAATTTCCTGGCAATTTTTTTATCTGGCTCCAAAAATTTGGAAATTCTTGGCCGACTCGCCCATTCCAAAAATTAATCAATTTCCTTTTTCTTTCAGTTCCCGATTTTGTAAAATAAATTTCTGACATGACAATTTTTTTTCTCCCTAGAAAAATGAATCCATGGGTATAACGACGACAAATTCCCTAAATTCTAATACGATGGAATTGCGATTCCCCTAAACTGGCCTGTCCAGGGGGGCTCGCTCTAAAATTCCAAGGGGTAGTAGCCGGTCCTCGGAGGAAGACCTTGATAATAAATTATTTTTATTAGCGGTAATTTTCGAGACAACAATACAGCGACTGGCGATATTTCTCTCGCAGCCTTGGCCGTTAGGAAATCCGTTTAAAATTCCACGCAGTTCTGATTACAAGGCCTAAAGCCCTTATACGCTTTCCGACAAATGAAGGCGCCCATTGTTGTGGAAATCCCATTTTCCCCGCAGTGGCTGTATAGGTCAAAACGGAATTCGGAGTGTAGGTAAGGGTCAAAATACCCGATACCCTCGCCCTTGAATCCCGGGATCCTGTTTCACGAAGACCAGCGGAATTTCACTGCGTGAGTGTTTTTCCTAAGAGCCTTTTTTTTCCGCCCACCTTATCATCCCTGATATGATTTCACCTTCCCGCGCGCGACTACATGCATTATGTATCGTGCCATTTCCCTGTATAAATTGATGTTACGGGTCTCTCGTCCCAATAAAAAGGTGGGGTCGCGATAAAACTGAAAAACGATTCCCGTCACAAGGGCGACGACGGTGCGTGCGGGTACTCTGTAAATTTCGTTATTTCGTTATTTCGTTTCTGGCATTGGTGCGTTGCGGCGGCAGGAGTCGCGTTACCAAAGGAAAGAGTGTAACATTGTAGATGGAAAGGATATACGGTAGCGCAGTCGGAAGGTGAACCGGAGTTTTCGAGAGGAGTTACTCTCTCCTCTTTCCCGTTCTCTGTTATCTCGTATATATTTTCATTCTTGACTAACGCCAGGGAATTCATTAGAAACATTTTCAGGAATTCAGCCTTCTCGTATAGCAAAGCTAATGTACCGCCAGGTTAAATTCTCAGGTTTTATCCCTTGATTAGAGAGACCCGTGGAACCACTTCTAATTCATTAAGCTTTTAAATTACGTCCCGAGTTATTGCGTCGCATACACCTGCGCGCGGCAGGAGCTGACCGAAATCGTAGCTGCCCCTGGAAAACCGCTACCGAGGGGTTCCCTTTGCAAAAAATAGTTTCGAGCTCGGATTTGCAATTTTTTTTATTCGAATTCGTGTCTTCGAAACTAATTATTTTGTCCAAGTTTCGAATTTTCGTATTTTGAAAATTCGATTTTTTTTATTTTGCTCCAAGTCCTTCTACATTTTATCATTATTATTATTATTATTTCAAAAGTAAGGATCTTTTATGTTATTAATATTTGATTATTATTATACGAGATTCAAAGGCACAAAAAATATTATACGATCCAAAAAAAAAATATTGAGAATGATAAAAAAAATCTCCTCTCGTTAATTCTCAGTTTTAAAATTTTAATTCCGAAGCTATAAAAAATGTATGAAAAAAGCTTCAAACAGGTAATCTCACCTTAGGCGGTCTCGTCGAAATAGAAAAAAAAAACGCCACAGGTGATGTGGTTTTAAACGAATGGATTAGTTTCCATGATTGATCGGAACCGTTTTTAATCCGTACAGGTGGAAAGTTATGTGTGTGTTGGAGACTGGATCGAATGGAATGCGTTTGAATAATTTTCCCGACGTTTCTTGCCGGTGATTGATTGGAAATTGCCCGTAATCTGTCGAGTCGAAAAGTGAGAATTCTTGGGGGAAAAAAAGAGAAAAAAAAATATATATATATTACAGTTACGGAAAGAGTACCCGTGTAGAAAATTAAAGGGAATGATCCGGAGGGAAAACACCGCATCTGTCCTTCTAAGAAGGTGCATCCAATAAGAAAATGTTGGATTTGATGTGGGTATTCTATTTACTTCTGCTTGCTGGAGACGAATTTTTCCAGCTGGAAATCATTTTTCATGAATTCGCTGGTAATTGTGGTTGTCCAGACTGACGGAGGAAGAAATGTCGTCGGGGTAGAGATTAAAATGTATTTTCGAATTTTCGTTCTGGATTTTATTGGAATTTCATGGGATTCCCGGTTGTTCCTAAAATACTGGAATTCCAGTTTGCAAGAAAATTCGATTTTTTTCTGCTACCCTCAAATATTTCAACCTACAAATATTTATTTAGAATTTGGTAAAATTTACGCCCCCAATTGGAATCAAGTGGAATGGGCGTATATTTTCTAAAAATTCCATTGAAATTCATGAAAAATCATTCCATGGATAATTTCGATAAGGAAGCGGCAACCGAAGGTCCTTATAAGGACTCGAATGGAAATCGGTGCGCCAAAAAGCGGTTATTCGTGACTCGAGACATAAGTCATCCCATCCCGGGGTTTAATATTTAAAGGCTGTTTACTCTGGAGAGCCCATTTTCTCCGGAGCTTTTTCTGCCCCCTTCTAAGCGTGTTTACGTTTAGCTGTCACTCGTTTTTTCAGCAGGCCAGCAATATATAACCATCAGAATAGCCAAGAATTGAATTAGTATACGTATCTGGAAGTAAAAGAGGAGTTTCTTTTAGCTTCGATTCCTTTCTTATATTCAGTATAAGGAAGGTTGTGTAGCGCTGCCCGTCGTGTACAATAAATCCGTGAATCTAGATTTATTGTCCGTAGAGAAATCGCCTCGTGAGCAGCTTATATAAGGTGTCGGATGCATCTTTTGCTATCTCCACGGGAGGGATTCTCTCCATCCTGATCAAAGCGCAGCCATGGACGGGGCCAAAGAAACGGCGTATATAGATTTCCACGCTAATAAATATTTTGTTTATCATTTTTATTATTTTATTTATTTATTTTTTATTTTTTTTTTCATTACCGGCTTTCCTCCACGTCCGCGATTAACTTATTACGTTATTATCTAACCTCCCCCTCCCACTCAAACCCCCACTGAATTACGGGCAGGAAGTCCGACAACGGATTTCTCACGATAAGGCTCCTCTTCTTTTTTTCTTTCCCCCTGGAAATTAAATTCAATCACACCTATGTGTCGACTTCGATTGAAATCGACGAGGCTCTTGTAAATAAAGCCTCGCGTTAATGGAAAAAATCCCATTCCAACCCCCTAAGTTCCAGACTTCCAGCGACCGACTCCTTCCTATCCCGAATTTCCGGGAAATTAAGCCCCAGCTGCGACTTTTCCATCGAAATTATATTTACAATTAAAAAAAAAAGAAATTGTTGAATTATAATTTTTGTTTACAATATTTCTGGTCATTATTATTTTTTTTATTGTACCGAATTTATGGATCGAGGGATGAAATTTTTCTGGGGCAGTTTCGTATGAATGTAAATGTCCAATTTTTTATGAGTAAATAAAATATACAGTTTTTTTATAGGTACAAAAAAAAAGCTACCGCCCGTTCCGTTAACAGCCACGCCATTATCGACGACACGCCCTGTAGAAATTTATTACACAATGTCGATATAAATATTGGGGGTGAATATAAATAATTCCCCGGCGAAAATATCTACCCTCGCCCCTGATAATAATTGGAAGCTAATTATCTCGGGGGGGTGGCGAGAAACAAAAATTCCGGTTTTCGGGGTTTGGGGGAATTCATGAGAAAGTTCGTGGACGAAATCGACACTTTTAATGAATTCGTCGGTCGGAAAATGTATCTCCGTTTTCACCGGGACCGTATATGTGGATTCTAAAGAAAATGAGAATTAATTTCCACGATGGTAGAGAACTAAAAAAAAAAGAAGGAGGGACAGGGGGTTGGGAAAAAGAAAAAAAGATTTTTTTTTTCATTCACATCGTCGGAATTCAAAGGTTATTGTACACAAATCTCCGTCTATATAGCCATTTACTATAGAAATAAACGGAATGATGACTTTTCATAATTTACCCTTAGGATACCCTACATTTTATAACAGTTTGCTTAATTGACTTGCTACTATAATAGGCATTGAAAATGGGGTAAAAAAAGGGAGATTTCTGGAGAAAAGACAGGAGACGAATTATTGTCTTCGAGATCCATATCAGCGCGATGCTAAATTTAGATCGTTTCCAGCCGAAATCATTTCGAGCCTCGAAAAGTGTCTAAATTTAAAAGAAAAAGGGAAAAATCCATTAAAAAAAATTTTTTTATCTCCCAGAAAGCTTTCAAATTCGGCTTCAAAAAATCGAGAAAAAAGAAAATTGGTTCGGGAAATTTAATTTTCCAAAAAGAAAATTCTTCGCCTCGGGAATTTAATTTTGGGGGTGTCGGATTTCGAAAATTTATCATTTTGGCGGAAAAGCTCTCGAGAAATTTTCGTTTCTCGATTGCACAGTTGAAGCTTGCAGTGACTAATTGTAAGCCGCGACTTCTCCAGTTTTCTCCAGAAAGCTCATAAAGCGTCGAATTTCTCGAAATTCCGGGTCCTTTCAGCTTTAATCCCGACAATGTCACCTTCAGTGCTTTCGTAACAGTATAGGGGCTTATTGTAATATATATATAATATATATGTATGGGAGTTGTGTGGGTACAAATCACATGTAGAATATAAACACACACGTATATAAGGTACGTAGGAAGGGTTGACTATTGTAGGGGGTATATAAGCATATATATATGTGTGTGTGTGTATTTGTGGAGATACAGAGCTTTTCCCAATACACAAGAGTCTAGTATAGAAAAGAAGACGCGAGTAAATCACAGATGTACACGAGGATGCCGGTGCACATACTTTCCAAGTTAAGCTTTCGAACAAGGGCGAGTCTCGGTGCTTTCGTACCACCACAGCCAAACGGGCATAGTAAAAACGACGATGCTCCCCGACCAATGGCAAACTTCGTACACGCATTTGGGCTTTTCGTCCGTACACGGCCACGGCGCGGTACCGCGTCGATACGCCTCGGTCGGAGGCAGAGGGGCGCAAGTAATATCTCACCCCCGAGCGGAGCAACGCCTTTTTATGCGCGCATGCATCCCTCCTCCGCGTGCACACGTACAGGCAATTTTTTCCCTATTGAGGAGCACGGGAATCCGCCGAACTCCGCGGGGAATTTTCAAAAGAGCAAAGAGGGAGGGAAAGTCTGAAAGTCTCTTCTCCAACGCAAACCCCATATACGTACATACATACATATATATTCGAAGGCATGTTCATGGACGTTCGGGGAATAAATTTCTCTACCCCCCTGACGCGGCTGCGAGTTAGAAGCGCCTAGTTTTCTAGTGCATCCACGCTGGCTGCCGTATAGGTGGAATGGAAGGAGGTATATCCGCTTTTCCACGCCGTCGATTTATTCGCGCGAATCTTACTTTAACCCGTTTTGTCTTCTCGGGGAAGGGAATATGTTGGAATTCATAGGTGCGCTCTCGCGGTAATGGGCGATGCCGGAATTAAAATTCCCCGACGATGCAATGGGAATCGCCCGGAAGCTGCTGGAATTCGAAACACCGGCGATTCGAAGATCGAGGATTTCTGGGAATCGCACCTACATTTATCAACAACAAAAAATTCCTAGACCCAGAAACTAAAAATTCCCATTGAAAAAAAAATGAGAAATAATTTTTTGGCAGCGAATGGATTTTTACCGGTCCGATATCGGGCTCGGGCCGTCCGTCCCGGTACTTACCCAACGCCCGCTATCGTCGGAAAGTGGAAATAAATTGAAACGGCGTATAAATAAAAATGATCTCATATTAAAGGAGGGAAGGTTCTTGGTGTTCTCCAAAATCACAGGAAATTGGAACCGATCGAATTTATTGAAATCCCCTATAGGGATTTATGGCAGCTGGGTCAGGTTTTATGGCCGCAAAGTCGTACTTGGGGTAGACAGAGCAGACGTTACTTTGCAGCATAATAAAATTCAGCTTTTATACATTTCAGAAATGGCCGCAGTAAATTAGGCTAAATTACACGGCAACGTTTATTATTTACGTAACGGTGATCTACGCGAAGTCGAATACAACGACACGCCATTTAATACATACGCGTGTGTAAGAAAATTTATATGTATATTTATTTGTATTTATATGTCTGGGAAATGGCATAAAACAAAACAAAAAAAAGAATGAAAAACAGGAAAAAACGGAGAAAAAGGAAGAAAACGGGGAAGGATTTCTGTTCATTTTCGCTAACAATAAGAGCAGATGTGGTAAATAAAAGTTAATTGCACGTAGGAAACGTAAACGTAAACGTTATTGTAGTAAAAGTCGTAAAATACAACCCCTAAAATGTAGCGATAAGATGCAATACTTTAAAGGGAAGCGCAAAACGCCGCCGAGGAAGTTCTCGGAAAGAATTACATATTTACTGCGCGTATAAAATTTCATTTGACTTTCCCCGTGCACTTTTCACATGATACCTAGAGACAACGACGACGACGACATACGAGGATTTCGCTCTAATTTCTCGTCTTTTATTTCCCCCCCTCCCACCCCTGCAGCCGATATTACGAATGTTTACGAGAAGTAAAATCTGTAACAACAGTTACGCGTCCGATTCCATCCATCAGCAATCTTTGGGAAAATAAACGTAATGGGAAGTGATAGCGTTCTCCATAAACTACCGCCGCTGCCGCTACTGCTGCTGCTTTTATTAATATTATCATTATTATTATTATTGTTACTATTATTACTGTTGTCAGTATTTTTGCAATTTTTTTTAACGCTCCAAGAACGTATAGGAGTAGTAAAATTCGATATTGGACTCGGGATGTCGAGTGCAAGGGAAGAGACTCGTGGGAAGTTATGGGGGTGTTCGAGAAAAGGTTTCCTATAAAATTTGGATTTGCAAAAAAAAATTATCGATTTAATTGAACTCACAAAAAAAAAAGTAATTTCGGCTTTTTCTGAGAAAAGTGATTTCACGAAATTCGTAATTTCGAAACTAAAAATCCCGGAAATTTCCGCGAAAGCTCATTTCGAAGCTCCGGATCTCTACTTTGAACCCTCAAAATTTTGTCCCTTGAAAAAATGTTCCCTTTGAATTACGAATTTTCAAAAACCAGACGAGATCAAACGCCACCACGAAGAGTCGCGTTTCCTCGGTTACGTAACGCTAAAAAAAATCTATTAGGATCGAAATAAATTTTTTTTTTGCGGGAAGATGGTCCATAAATTTGCATGGCGATTTACATCTGGCGGAATGAAACAATAACGAGGGACATCGACTGTTAGTTTGTTTATTATTTTACACGTGTTACGGATGGTCGAAATAAATTTCATACGTGACATTTATCTTGTGTAGCATAACATCATAAAACGTTAACACGTGAAATTATCGTGTCTCTTAAGGCAAAGTCGACATAATAAAATACGTAACGCCGTGATAAAGGATTGGAATATAACTGCTGCGCTCGTAACCGTGCGGTTTCACACGTCTATTATATTGGTTAACTTTAATACGCCATTCATATATCGAAATAGTGTTAACACCACCTATGGCACAACAAAGTATCGCCCATCATTGCCGCTGATAACAACGTTCCGGCCATTCGAGAGAGCTTTTCAAAGAATTTTAAACATTTATCGAAAATTTCGTTATTTTTTTTTATGGTGAAAATCGTTTTATAAAATAATTCGTCGCGAACAAACGAAATTTCTATTCCACGAATAAATTCCTACCTCGGCGATAAATTTTCATAAATATTTCGACAAAATCTCATTCCAAAGCTCGAAACCTGAACTTTCGAATGTGAAAATTTCAAATTTCCATAAAATTTTCCGCAGGAATTATAATTTTCCCGGTAACAAATTATTCTTTAATTTTTTTTCTATTTTTCCAAAAACTGAAAATCGAAATTTCATTTCTGAAAAATTATAACTCGAAAAAAGTATAAAAATTTCCACCATTAAAATTTTTGATGGAGACTATGAATTTTTTTTCTTTTCGGAAAATTTTCCCTTCCGAGTTTCAGATTCCGTGCTTTTAGCAACTTTTTTTTTTTTCTTGGCGAATCTAAAATGTAATTCGAGCATACATTTTCCACGCTGATGTTCCTTTCTAAGTACGAGGAAGGAAATATAGTAACTCTTTTCGTTAAAGTTTACGTTATTGGTCCCGTGTTAGTCATAAAAATTTTACGAGTATCATATAAAAGTTAGGTAAGTTAAAGCTTTTCTCTATCTTGTATTACTACTTTCATGGAGGTTTCTTGATTTCGTATTATTTGATATAACCGATCGTATAACATCTCATAATCCGATAATAATACAACGCGAGTTTCAAATTCTCCTCAGCTAAAACGAATAAAACGACCGTACCGGGGAAATTATGGCGACGGGAAGAAATCCCCTTCGAAGACCGCATTTTTATGAAACATTTCCTAATTTCACTAAACGAGCGTCGACTCCGGGAAATTGTGGACGCTGTGGTTAATTATCATTGTCAATTAATTACACGCTAATTAATTCGCAAACGGATTTCAGCTCCCAATTAAGTTTTCAAGAATTGATAACTCCGCGACAAATAATTGCAGAGAATCCAGCGAAAGCTCAAATTAAAGCTTGAGACCTCCTTTATTCGCCATAAAATTTTCAAAATTTTAACAAAATTTTCGGGGGTGTTATAAATTTCCAAAGAAAGTAAAAGCTTTTTTGGACATTTCTCAAATTTAAATCAATCCTGAATTCGAAAATTTATTTCTCGGCAAGGAAAAATCCTAGAAATTCCCACGAAAGCTCATTTTGAAATTTAAAGTCTCTGCTACAAACCAAAAAATTTTCAGGTATCTATAAAAATTGTCATAGGAATTATAAATTTTCAAAAAATGGAAAAAAAAAACTTTTTTCTGTTTCTCTCCTTTCTCGGTCAATAATTGCATAATTAATTGCAATAAGATGCCGGTATATTATTATTTTTTTTTTTCGAGAGCGAGGGTCGTTCGCAGAAATCCAGGGGATATTTGTCCAGCGTGGAAATGATGAATTTCTCGACTCTAACGAAATTATTCATTGAACCCATAACTGAAACCTAAAACATATCGGCAGAGATATACCGTGGACTTGTTCGGGATGAATTCGAACGTATAACTGCTGCAACATTAATTTCCATATTTCTGCACGGGCATCAATTTTTCCACTTTATTGACTTGTCATACGAATGACTCATTCCCAATAATTATTGTCACATGTATCGCCGTTTGATAATTATTATTAACGATTCTAACGGTTCAGGGGCTTGAAAAATCGCTTGCGATTCTCGACAAACTGGAGCGAAAATTATTATTCTCGATTAAAAAAAAACAATAAATAAAGGATCACTGCGAGAGGTTCGCTCGAATGGGATTAATAACGTTACAAATTTTATGAGACTTATTTTGGATCCCTC
Source organism: Gasteruption jaculator (assembly GCA_949825005.1). Taxonomy (NCBI): domain Eukaryota; kingdom Metazoa; phylum Arthropoda; class Insecta; order Hymenoptera; family Gasteruptiidae; genus Gasteruption; species Gasteruption jaculator. The sequence continues at coordinate 9,001,073 of OX463776.1, forward strand.
AGGGTTCCAATTTTGAATCTCGAAAATTTCGGTTTTGACAATTTTGAACTCTGAAACAAATTTTTGGGAATTATAACTTACCAAAGAAACGAAACCATTTTTTCTATAATTCTCGAATTTTTTCCCTCGGGAAGATAAAATGATGGAAGCTCCTACGAAAGCTCATCTTCGAACTCCGAACCTTCGCTTTGAACCATAAAAATCTGAGGTCGAATTTTAAGAGCGACTGCTATTATTCTATAAAATGAAAAAGGTAGTGATGGGAAAAAAAAATTTTCTGGGAAATTGACTGACGTGAAAAAGGGGTGTAAAATCCCAATTCCCATATAATTTCCATCCCAAGGATTTACGAAGAAAAAAAACCGTAAATTTTTATCGTTCGGAAATTTTTGTAAAAATTCGAAATTTTCCATTTTCGCGATGCCTAACGGGGAACCGAGGGAAATCTACTCCCCGGCTCATTTGTTAATTCATTCATTCATTTATTTATTAATTCGTTTATTGAGGAAATGCATATATTTTCGGTGCATGCGAGAAAATGCACGGTGCGAGACCATGGAGCGGATCGCGTATCGCTATAATAGCGTAGGAACGCTTAAATATGACGAATGGATTTGGGAGAGGTATAATAGTTATTGCTATAGTATTTATAGTTCCGAAAGAAACTATAGATATTCGTGTGTACTTTAATGCTCTGCAGATTGATAATAAATTTTGGAAGGAGGAGCTGATGGAATTAAAGTGCCGTGGAATAAAAATGAGGAATTTTCGAGGCGGAATCAGGCAAATGGGCGAGAAAAGAAGAGACAAATCCAGTATGGGAAAAATTCCTATCGATTGAAAAGACGGAGTAGGTAAATAAAATAAACGCGGGGAGAGAAATTTCACCGCGAACTGGGTCGAACTAATGTTATAAACGTTAAAATGAGCGAAAGTAGGAACTTCTGCCGTTCGAATTACGATTTCCTTTTTTTCCCTTCTTCTTTATCATTTTTTTTCTTTCTTCAAGCTCGATATGAAAATTACAGTTTTTTCATGTCAAGCTTCGATTCCATTTTTTTTTTCTCGAAAATTTCCAGATTCCCCGGAAAGGGAAAATTTGTCAAAGCTCGAATTTGAAAATTCGTTTCTCGGAAACAAAAAATGATAAAAATTCCGACGAAAGCTCATTTTGAAATTTGGAATCTCTACTTTGATCTGTGCAATTTTCAAATTTTAATAAAAATGTTTCTGGATTTTGGGAATTTTCTAACCAAAAAAAAGATGAGATACGATCTTTTCCCTCCTGAAGCTCGGAAACGTCATAGTAAAACCGTATATGTATGTACTTAAATGTAAGTAGCTGCACTATCATCAGCTTCCACCTTATCGAAGATTTTGCCATTAAGTATGGAAACGTGATAGTCATATCAATTCGTGGCTTTGCTACATATATATATTGCAACATTGTCGTCCTCCAAGAAACGTAGTTCCTTTTAACGACAGTAACTCTTTTAACGCTCGTCTGTGCGAGCTTTTTTTATTTTACCAAAAAAATTCGATTCCTGTTTCGAATTTTTTTTTTCAACCAGGAAACATTTTCTGAAAATCTGAAATTTTTCCATTGAAGGCAAAAAGAGCGAAAATAAAAATTCCCACAATCTCTATTCTCCGCGTTTCGAATTTTTATATTATAGAAAATTCAAAAATCCGAATTAATTAAAATAATTTACCTGGGAAAAATTAATTGGAGAATTTTCCGAACATTTTCGGAACGGAAACCATAACTTTTTGTCGTATTTAAAAAATCCAGAAAAAGGAAAAAATATCCTAAAATCCGTCGAAAGGCTCATAACGGATCATTGGGCGGCTAATTTCGGTCCGAGTGGCTAATTCATCATACTTCCATCTCGGAGTCACGATCTTAATTAGTCTTAGGGGCTAAAACCATCAAACGTGCGAGCAGCCAGGCCGAAAAAAAAAATATACGTGTTGCACTTCATTATCGGAAAAGTGATTAGAGCGGAAATATCCGACGTTGGAGAGTTTCTAAGCTGCGTTATTGACTTGCTGTATGTTGCGAGTTGCAACAACACCGCCGTAGTTTCTAATAGGATCTATTCAATGCTGAACTTAACTTTACTTCACTTTACTTTACTTCGCTTTACTTTGCCTTTCTCCCCCAGATCCTGGAAACTTATCGTGTGTTAAGAAGCGATAGGACCAATTTCTCCGCGATTCCTGCTCCGACAAATTTCTACCAGAAACCTTGGGGTCTCTACTGTAATTCCTGAAAATTTCAAATTTTCAGAAAAATTCTCATGGGAGTTACAAATTTTCAAAAAAAAAAATATATATTTGATGTCGATTTTCATTGAAACCTGAAAATCCGAGAGTCGAATTTGAAAATTCATATCTCAGTAGCAGGAGCTGATAGAAACTCCTACGAAAGCTCATTTTCAAGCTTGGAATCTGAGCTTTCATCCCTGTAAATTTCAATTTCTTGGCAAATTTTCCCTTGGCTCTACAAATTCTGGAGTAGGAGGAGGAAAAAAGTAAGTTTCCCGAAAAAATTGAGAATTCTTGAGTTTCATGAAAGAAATATTACATTCTGGGGGTGGAATCCCGGAGATCGCATTAAATGTTCAGTGTTCCGGGGCGGGTATGCATATCCACATATTTAAAACAACATTTTCGAAAGTTGCCTTAAACTCTCGGTCGGGAAACCGTTAATGATAAAGCTGAAGGGTTCTTTTGAATTACGTTGTGCTGAACTTTGCAACGTTTCTTTGCGATACCCTGCCACGTACATACGTACGTGTACATACATAGGGTAATGTATGTACATACTTATATACATAGAGAATGTACATAGGAAAGCAAAGCATGCAGTCTATGGGAGATTGAATATACATTACGTTAGCTACAACGCATTTCGACCGCAGTCTCTGATAGAAAATAGAAGGAAGTTTGCAAACTCACCACTCATTTGTCCATTGTTCGAAAATCTAAGTAGAAAGCCTCTCATCATGTATTATAACAATACCACGCTTTTTGAATTCATTCTTCTCCATTGTTTTTTAATTACTCGCGGCATGAAAAAGCAATCTCTCTCTCCCCTAATTACATTTTTTCTTCTATTTTTTTTGTTTTAAAGAAATTTCCAACTCAAGTGAGACGTAGGAAATTACAGTCACAGAGGAACCCGCAGTGTCGGCGGCTGTGAATTTCACGACATCAAAGCGAAGTGTGTTTTTCATCAATTACACGTATATCCTCTGGCCTCCTTGCAAATTAAACGTAACCAAATACAATCCTAGGGAATTCCATTAAAACGAGCCGAATTTTCCCCAGCTTTTCCCCAGCCGTTCCCAAAGAATGGAAAACAAGTCTTCTAAAAAGAAGGGTTTCGCTAAAACGTGGAGAATTCTGTGAAAGCTCCTTTTATTTCCCCGGCAAACTTTCCCTCGAGTTTACGGATTTCAAAAGAAAAAGAAGGACATTTTTTTCTTGAAGAAAAAAAATGTCGTTGAAAAATTGTAACTTAGAAACAAACAATTCTAGGAACTTTTGTCCAAGTTTTCCTCCGAGTCTGGAATCCATATTTTCCTTTTGCGTCCGTAGATTGCATGAAAAAAAAAACTTTTTTTTGGAAAAAGAAGGAAATTTTAATTACTTCGAAAAAAATTCTGCGAGAGGTTTTTTCGAAATTCAGAATCCATACTTTGAGAATTTTCATTCTCCGGGAAGGTTTCTCCAGTTTCTGGAAATTTCAAAAGCAGAGAGAAAAATAAAATTTTTTCTAAACCTACTTAAAAAAAAGGGAAATTTCTATTTCCTCGTTAAAATTTGTATAATAATAATTAAAAAAAACGCGTAGAATTTTACGAAAGTGTCTCCACTTTTAACCCTGGAAATTTTAATTTCCTGGCAAATTTTCTCTCGCCCCTGTAAATTTTTTAAATAAAAAATGAAATTAAATGTTGCTTATTCTTAACATCATTTTTTTCCCCGCCCTGTGACACACTTTCATTGAATACGCGTTGTACATTTTTAACACTAATGACACTTTAATCTCGCGGAAGTGAAATTCACATTTGAAATAACGAAATCCCTGGAAATTCGTGGAACTTCAAACTTTCGATAATTAAGGAATTTTTGCCGGATAACGAGGGAACCGTAGTTTCAAAGCAAGAATCCTCAACAAACCACAACACTGGTCTAATTTTCGTATGAATTCGGCTTACCAGAAGTCACGTTGCCGCTCTCTTTGAACTTATCTCTTCGCTATCTCCCATATTACAAGCTAGAATAATCTCCAGCGTTTTAGTTAACGTTCCTTTTTAATGCCTCGGCTGAAGTTTCATTCATACACTTAAGAAATGACGAACAAATGCTTTCTTGTTTAATTTACTGCCGAAATTTTCCCTGTTACGAATTTCACCGGTCATTTTTGGACCATTTCCTGACACCCTATTTCCAAATTTCCCACTTTTATCGCCTTTTTTGGGAAAAAATGAATTTTCCTCGGAAGAAAAACCAAAAAAATAGAGTCTCCAATAAAAAAATCTTAAGTCTGAACAAAAAAAATCTAGAGAATTTCAAAGTCATAAAAAAATAATCACTAAATTTTTTTCTGAGAAAGAAAAAAATCGAGTCTCTGATTAAAAAATTCTAATCCCAAACAAACAAAAAATTCCAGACAGTTTCAACGATTGCCCGTCTTTACTTATACGTATCCTGTCTGGAAATACGCGAAAGGATATATTCGGGAAAATTCGTTGAAAGCTTATATCTCTATTGGATTGTATAGAACTCCTATACACAGCTAAAAATAAGACGAAATGAAATTTAGACGACTCCTTTTTTTTTATCTTTTTTTTTCTTCTTCCTCCAATCCCGGCATTTTCAACTTCGTTAAGTTCCTTTCAGTATTATCTATTCGCAAAAAGATGAGTCTTATATGATAATAAACTCACATCCCTTCCAGAAACCATAAACTTTTACGTAAAACTTTTAACAAGGAGTAAGAGCGAAACATCCACTTTAATGAATACGAATGGGGGATATTTAATATACAATAGGGGAAAAGTTCTCTATCGCAAAGGCTGACCATTATAAAGTGGACGTTTAACCCACTCAAATTTGGAATTATGCGGTAAGGAATCGTAAAGGCTCCGGAATCGGATCGTTTCAAGTGGAAAGTTCCTTCCTAAAAGTTATAACGGTCGTGGAAAAAAATCTTGGAAGCTTTGGACACTTTTTTCTTCGAAAAGTTTCGATATCTCATAAATTTCAAACTAATTTTACGAATTTTATCTCGATGGATTATTTTGGCCTGACAAATTTTTGGATTTCCTTCTTAATAATTATCGAAATTGGAGGATTAGGAATTTTCTTAACAAGTGGTTCGAAATTTTAAGTATTCTTTTTTTTTAATCCTGCAAATTTTCGAGAAATTGTCCAAAAATTTGCATGATTTGCAATTTTCTTAAAAAAATTTTCTCGCGAATGAAAATCGAGCAAATGAAAAATCGAAACGTTGGAAAACCGCACTTGGCTACCTCGAGAAAATTCTCGGGTAGGATTTGAACAAGTGATTTTACATGCATTTAATATCCGCAGGAAAGAATGCCTCCTCCTTGTTTGAGATTTCTTGTTTATACCTAATTACAAGTTGTCTTGAGGTACAAGGAAAAACACATGGAATGATCAATAAGTATCAGTTAGGTATGCGAGCGATACCTTCCTATCTCTCCTCTCATCGCTTTCCAGTCTGGTGGAGGAACAATTCAACAGATGGTATAGAATCCCGAGACTTTTTTCTCTCCGCTATTTATTTACTTAATTACTCTCGTACTGTAACCCCAATATATATATATAATATTCCAAGTACTTCCGTATAACAGTTGCGAAAAATACCATTGTTTGGCTTCCGGAAATGAATCTCGCCGAGTTCAAATTTATTTATCCACTTCTTTCTCATTGTCGGACTCGCACACGCGGTTGCGTCTTGCAGGCGCGTCGATTTTCCGAAACCGTTTTTATAAATTCCAACGATATAAAAAAGAAAAAATACATTTAATTGGGGGGGAAAAAAATGTAATCACGGGCCAGGAGAGGCTTTGAACGTTTCGTCGGGAACGGAAGGCAAATGAATCGCAATTTTTTTTTTTAAAGTGCAACGTCACTTTTGTTGATCGACAGTTCAATCTTCCAAGTTACGAGATCCGATATTAGGTACGGTAATAAAAAAATTGATGAAAAAAAAGGAGTGATAAGAGGGTACACGGAGAAAATGATAAGCGTGTACAGCTGCTGCTAAAAAGGTCGTTCCCCCGTTTTTTATTCCTTTTCCTTTGGTGGTCCAATGTGTTCGCGATCCAACCGGTAATTTAAGGAAAACCTTTTCTACCGATAGAATTTTTCTTTTTTCCTCGCAACGCGAATGCGAGTAAATAAATTTAAAAAAAAAATGAAAACGAGGGAATACAAGTGAAACGTTAAAATACGGGGGATGGAGAGCGACTCCACCGTATGGCGGATGGCAAATGTAGACTTCAAGCCTCTTCCACGACTGGAGCGACGAGATTAATAAATGTCTGTGTTCAAAGATTATTATTAAAGCCATTAAAAGTAAAAGGATATAAGGTATAAGAATATTACGTTGGTTCTGCTGCGCCATATAATGTCAAGAGCTAATAATAAAATGTTAATTGACGCTAACTTTGCAACACAGGTAAACTGCTGTTGGCGTTGCTACTACTAATACCATACACCGCTGCCATTATAATACTATTACTATACCGACTCCGCTAACAATAAGTATTGTAACTACTATTACCACTACCGTTGCACGAAAAGTAAACCATATAAGATATACCTTTACGATTTTAAAGACGTAAAGTACTCTCTCCCTTTTTAAGGCCAATAAAAAACAAAAAAAAAACCAAGCTAACCGTGGCTGGGTTTCTTCGCTTTTTTTAACTGCATTAAAGTTATAAAGATAACGTATTCATTAAATTGGGTGCCTCCTCTTTTTCGTTTATTTATTGCTTTAATCAGCCGGTATCGAGGGCTTGGGGGTGGGATACCGATTATCGAGGGTGTGCAAATAATGGTGGGTTCGATCCGTGCTTCAAAAGTAGCGCGGATAAGACGAGAAGGAAAAAATATATATTTTTTTTCTTAATTATTAAAAATCCCTCCGGAAAAATAAAAAATTGGCAAATTAAACATTTTTAAATGAATAGTTGCGTTAATTTTAATATATTAATTTCCCGAAGTAATTCATGGAAAGAAACTTTATGGGATATTTTAATAATCCACTTAAAAAAAAATTAAAAAAGAAATGCATTTTTTTCCGTCTGTGAAATAATTTCTTATCAACTAATTGGAAAATTCGCAACATTCCCGATAAAAATCCCACAGGATCCCGCGAAGGTTGGCGACGGAAGTTCATTAATCTCGGTGAATTTTAATCCGATTTAATTGGGTCTTCCCTTTTTATTTTATTTTATTTTTTTTTGCTTTTCAATAAAGATTAAAAATTTCTGAACAATTTTTTGCCTCTTTTTCGGCAACACAATGTGCCGCGAATACGAGCCGCAACCTCGTTACTCGTCGCTCTATCGTCGGCTGGAAACGTGATACTGAAAATGTTGTATAAAATATTCGCATGAAATTAACACATATTCGTATATATCAGCTATCCGCAAAGTGAAGGAGCCGCTGCGCCGTAATGGGAAGATGTATAATCAAACACCAAATTAAATTCCCTTTTTCCCCCTTTTTTTTCAAATTTTTTTTTATTAACCTAAAAACCCCCGACTCTACTTGACCGGAAATCGAATTTGCATATTTTCCACGTATTTGCGAACTATATTTCGTCCATACACTCGCGCACACATTTTCGAGTCGATGCACATTTGCCTGTGCATCGCGATCTTACAAAGCATCTCCGGTGCACCTGTACTTGACCCAAAGAAATAGTCCAATGCAAATTTTTTCCCTCGTTCGGGGATTCTATCTATATTATTAATAATTATGTTTTTACAACCTTTTTGCAATAATATATTGAAAAATAATATTAAAAAGCCACGAGCAAATAAAGTAATTAAAATAAATGAATATCCAGGAATTTTTTACCCAGTTTTTTCCCTTGCAGGCAAAATTATAAAGACGCTATTTACATTATTAATAAGTTTCTCCGCAATTCCCTGCAATATTATATTAAATAATAATATTAAAAACCCTCTATCGATTTTTCTCCCATATTTAACTAAAATAAATAAGATAAATAAATACGCAGGAATTTTCCACCTAATTTTTTCCCTCGCGAGGAAATTTTTAATGACGCTATTTGCATTATCAATAACTTCCTCCACAATTTCATGCAATTTTTATGGAGAATAATAATTTTTAAAATCCGCTACAAATTTTCTCCTTTGATTCGCGGAAATTTCGTCTCGAATTTTTTTTTCTCCGGGAAACACAATTAAAAATCCTTCAATCGGCTTTTTTTTCTCTTGTTTCTGGAAAAAAAGGGTCCACCGCAAATTTACTTAAGGGCTCCGGCACTTACTTAAAATAAAAGCTACGTGTGAATTCTTTTTTTTTCCACGGTTCGTTTGATCCGTGTAGCAGGAAACGTGACATTTCCTTGAAAGATTCGCGACGCATCTGGCACGATTTATGCATTTTTCTCAGGGTGTATAAGATGCACACAGATTTCTGGCACTCCGGCATTTAAAAAAGGAGAAGCCACGCGGGGCGCGGGGGGATGAAAACATAAAAATTCAAACACTGGTTTAGTTACTGCTGTGATATGAATCGGAACCGCATCGAAGCTTCTTCTTTTTTTTTTATCTTGGCAAAGCTTTCAAACGCTTTTATACCACTAAATCTATGTACCTAGAAATCCTTTTTCGATCAAATTTTTCTTCGAGTACGAGTATTACCGCACATGTGCTACAAAACGTGACTTTGCATCAAGTGTCTGTGTCTCTCTCTCTCTCAATTTTTTTAAGTCTCTTTCTCTCTCTCTCTCTCTCTATCTATCTTTTTTGAAACGTTCACGAAATTCTATGAAACATGAAAGCGAAGCGTAATCTAATAGCCCAGGACACGGAGGAAGAGGTCCTTCGGTTCCTTTATTCGTGGTTTCATTCAACATGGCGCCGAAGAGAGGCTCTCCTAAGCCAATAATACTTGGTCGCGAGAGCTTGCAAGCGTTACAATGCCCCAAAAACACCAGAAAAGCTCGTCGCTGGTGTCTCAATTTCAGACATTTATTATTATTATTATTATTATTATTATTATTATTATTATTATTATTATTATTATTATCGTTATTAGCGCTGTCACTATCACGACAATTATCGTAATCACCGTTACGATGATTTTCGTGATTATTCCATTTGCTGGAGGGTGTAAATGGAAACCACTAATATCCGGTACTTGGCCATTGTTGCTTTTATTACGATTACGATTATCGCGTTGATTTTTTCGCAGTTACATTTTATGAGCAGAAACGGCAATTTGCTTTTTTGTATTATTTTCTCTTTCCTTTTTTTCTTTCTCTCGCTCGAAAGTAAAAGATATCGCGAGTCAACTAGCCTCCCACATATTCTCTCTCTCTCTCTCTTTCCCTCATTTTTTTTTACGTTGCAACCTTTTCCTGTGTCATTCCGAAGGTGTAACATCAGTGATGTATACAATTTTACGTCTTTTTCACGTATCTTTGTCGTAAATCACGAAAGTTAATAGCTACAGGGGGGTTACGTGAAATTTCATATCCGTGTTCCGTACGTACGTGTGTCGGGGCTGTGCGAAAAAGACAAATCAGTGACACGTTAAAAGTGCACAGCCGTATTTCAGTGCACGGAGTGTTGCAGCTCCTCGGGCGCTCGACTTGGAAATCTTATTGATTTATCGGCTAGTTTTTAAATGTTACATTCATTAATAACTTACCGTTCCGGGCGAGGAACGAAGTTCAACGATAACGATAACATCGAGAGGTAACGGTTGCAACAACTTGGAACGCTTCCCTCTATTTTCGCGTATATTTATTTTTCTTACTCCAAGCACGAACTTCTTTGAAATTCGCGGGGAGCAACGACAAATACAAAAATATTTTCCTTTTTTCATATCAAAAATATTTAGGCGTTCGAATTCGACGCTAAAAAAATAAACGAAACAATGCAAATATATGGAAATTCCAAAATTTCCATAAAAATATTATACACACACGCATGCACATTTTGTAATAAACAACAATAATAACAATTTTCGAACACTTCCCAGAATTTCCCCCATGCACCGTTTCCCCATGAAAAATAGGAAATTGTTTAAACTTGACGGGGAGTAAAAATAACTGGAAAAGAAGAGAGTAAATGCGAGGGATGAAAAAAAAAAATTGATGTAAAGTTATTATATATATACACGCGTGAATGTGTGTGTGTGTGTGTGTACGTGTGTGATACGCTGCGAGTCGCTACTACAAAAATTGTTTATTCATAGTTCTTTCTGCCCTCATATATGAGTTAGCGAGCAAAGGAAAGAGAAGAGACGCGATGCAACATCCCAGAGAGTACCACCACGATACCATTTTTCAAAAGTTTTTTTTATTTTGCTTTTTTTCGTATATATGTATCACCTATGTACGCTATAATCTCTTCTCTGGTCCTGTGCAATGTCTGCTCCAGCGGTGCATTTAAAATTAATGGGGGGAAGGAGGTATAAGCATCCTACCTGCTAAAGTACAAACGCACTTGACGTTATATATATAGCGTATATATATAAAAATATATATATATCCTTATTTTAAAAACGCTCCAGTGACCACCACAGTTTATCCGTGGTATGCGTGTATGTGATATATTTTATTTCAATATAAAACTTTGTTTGTTATTAAGATCTTCGCGTAATTAGAAAAACCCGGGAAAAATGGCTCTTCCGTTATGAAACGCCGTTTTTTTTTCCCCCGGAGAACTTTATGGAAATATAAAATTTGCGAATACCGACAGCGAGAGAGCTTTTACACGGGAAGCTCACTTCCAGGTCATTCGCTCTCAGCTTGCGAATTTCAAATTCTCGGCTCCAAATGAAGGAACTTCCTCGAAAAATAAAAAACCTTTTGAGCGTCGTTTCTTTGGAGTTCCTCCACCTGGAAAATCCAAGGGACGTTCCAAGGGATGCTTCCAATCCGATATAATTAACTTTCAGGAGCTTTCCTCCTGGGACGGGACCTTTTTTTTTTTAATTTTCATTTGCAAAGAAAAGAAAAATATTGCAATTATATTTTTGTAATTTTTTAGAGGCTATGAAATTAAATTTCCAAGCGTCTACACATCGTGTCGTATTTTGTTATCAACAAATAGGGGAAATAATCGAATTTGAATAATTTCGTAGCTCGTCCAGTGGCGAAATTTAATTGGGAGTGTTTTTTATTTCCCATACTGTTTATATAATAGCTACATTAACGATAACTAGGAACCCGAGGGAGGAGGAAAGAGGAAGGAAAAGGCACAAGGGAAGACTTAAGGTTCCTCCCTTTCGCGGAGAATCGTAAAAACTTGAGCTTCAATGAAAGTAAAGTTCATAAGGTTGAAAAATATGAAAGTCACTCATGTGGCTTGCGAGCGGAGTAGTCAGTCGTAGTATTTCCAGTCATAGCTTTTTCCTTCCTTCGTGTATTAAATTATCCGAGAAAATTGAAGTAAACGGTGAGATCCTTTGGGCTGGCAAGAGGTGATATCGTTCGCATTATACCATGGGCAACATCATAAACATTCACAGAACCTCCCTTCTTCTTCTTCTTCTTCCTTCTCGTCACGATAATCCTTAAAGTCAGCGTAGTAGTACTCTCTTCTCTCCCTCGTCTTCAAGTAGTATTATGTGATATAGATTGTCTGCTTAAGGCGATATGAATATACTCGGATACTACTTGAAAATACGAATAAGGGAAAAAACAGATGCTGCTGAAATTTCAGATGAAAATTAAAATTAAGGGAAACGCGCGAGGGCGGAATTTACGAATTTACTCGGAAACGAGGGTGGGTGCGACAGATAAAAGTGTTTCCATCCTCTCCCAAAAATTATCACCGTCGGTGACAATCGCGATTTACCTCAATAATTTTTTTCTTTTAAATTCCAAGGTGCTTCGACTAAAATTTCGTATTCTTGCGATTTTCCCCTTTTTTGGGGGTAATTTATATTCGGAATTTTTATGGTAATCGCAAATTTTTTTTCTGGGTGTTTTGAATTTTTGAATTCGAATTAAAAAAAAATTTTTTTAGTAAATTTACAGCATCGTTTGGAGTTTTTGTATCACCCCCAATTTTTGAGGGCTCAAAATTGGACCTTGAATCTTGAAAATGAATCGTCCGGAATAATTTTTTTTCAGTCGCCGCGATAAATTTGGAAATCCGTACCGGAAAAATCGCGCTTTGCAGCTTCTCCCTTTGCATTCTCGGCTTTGAATATTTCAATTACGCAAAATTCGTTTACCCGCAATGAATTTTACGGGACTTAATGTAAATTACATATAATTTCAGCAGGGTACGGCAGTTTTTTCGCTGCAAGTTTATTCTCTTACCTACACTAGCAAGTACACTCGTACCTTCGCATACATCCCCCTCGTAGTTGCAGGGATACATTTTCAACGTGTTTATTGTGTTATGTAGAAACTAGAGTCCAAACAAGCCATTCCTACATACCACCTGTTAGAAATGCCGCCTATATAAATATTTAGATATGTTAATGTCGAAAGATATATTTACATACGGGAGTTGTATACACGCTATTTTCTCTAACACTTTGTAAACGGTCTTGCGATTCTAAGCAATTGCAATTGCAATTGGCCCTTAATTAGAAGAACACGGTGCAATTACGTCAACGGGTACTTCGAAATTGCATTTCCCCCAAATAAAAGCCGACGGCCCCGGTACAATGGCACCCAATTGGAGGGCGAAGGCACCGAAATTGAGTCTCCGGCTGATGGCACCCCCGCCGGCTTCGAATCCCACGACGGCGGCCAATTATTAGCGGAACTCGGGTTGACGATTTCGCAACTCGCCGATTGGCCCACTTAGGCCATTACATTTTTCGTGGAGGCGGACGGCGTCTCCTCATATTTTCGCTACGACAAATGCCTCAAATTGAGCGAATTTCCACAGTCGTTATTTCCACTTCCGTTATTAACCCGCTTCCCCTCTCGTTTCAGGATCCTCCCTTCGTGCCGCAATTTTCCGTAATTCCATTGCCATCAATATCGTTTACCGTCGATTTCCGCCGATAAGTATTAATTGTCCGTAAGGGGATGGATCGATCTCGAGTCTTTCCGTCTCCCCGCGAAGTCTGGCGCGAGTCTCACCCGGATCCCGGACCTCCGTCGTGAACGGTCTTGCGTCGGATGTCGGAATTAATGATCCTCGTCTTAATCGGCCGGCCCACCCTCCTCCGGCTCGAGTGGAGGGTGACCACCACCGGACGTGACACTTTCCATCTTTGACATTTCGGTGCCATCCGAAATTTGAGATTCTTTCCGATATACCTCGGCGACTCGGGGGCGGGAAAAATTAGTGGGTTCTCGTTCTTCCACACGTCGCCTCAAGAAACCCCGGCGACCGAGAGACACCCCCTTTAAGCTCCCGTCTGAAAAATGATAGCGGAGCATATGAAAGAGAGAATATAAACGGTCGACTACATATAGGCGAGTTATACGTGTATGTGTAGGTATAACGTTTCCATGAGTTCTTCTTTCCCCTACATGAATCGTTACTCCATCGAATCAATAGGGTTACCCATCTGCCGCAGTTATCAATTTGCCAAATTGCAAATCAATATCAACGAATTCTCTCGTTGACGATATCGTATCAAGAGCTGATAGAGAATATCTATATATGTACATATATATATATACGTATAGCACAATGTATATAGGATATATAACGATCCCTTTTTGATTCTTCCGTTTCGATATGTGGCGCACGAATGCACCACAGACTGTCTATTGCCTCGCGGCTACAAGAAATGGAATGTGGAGATTAGTTTCCAAGATTTCTTCTCTTGTGAAAAGAAGAACCTTTGGAATATTTACAAAAAAGCTGGAAAACGATCTTACAAAAGTCCATTCCATATATATTTCTGTCAATATCGAAAATCACTCGTTGGAATAAACTTTCCAGACGGCAGTCATTCTTTCCCGGACTTTTCCAACTCCTTTCGGTCTTCCACGAAGATCGACCCTGGTCTTACGGGCTTCGGAGACTCTCCGAAGTTCATAAAAAAAGGATTTTCTTTTTTTTCTAGGGATTTTACCATTTTTGTAATCCATGGAAACAAGGATTCAGTTTTTTAAATATCACCCAATTTTTTTTATACTTTTCTGTGGATATTTTCGGATTTTCGAAATTGGGGTGTGTTAGAGCAAGGTCACAACTCGGCAGTAATATTTTTTTGATGGAAAAAAAATTTATTGTAATGTTCCAAAAAAAATTTGCAGTCTAAGATTTTATCGACGTCGAAAAATTAGGATTTTTATGGGACCCCTTGGAAATTTTTTCTCCATGGTTTATGGTGTACATTTTCGAATTCCAAAAATGGATGGTTTCGAAATAGGACTGAAATTTGAAGAACGTATTTTTATATACCCAGAAAATGTGTAGTAATTATTATTGTAATTACTTAAAAAGTCCCGGTATTTGGAGCATCCAACATTTTTTTTCCCAACGAGATAAAGTCGTCCAGTAATATTTTACGAAATTGCAGCTGAAAACTCAACGTCGCTAATTTGATTAACAATTTTGAGTGCTCTCGACTGACGCTTTGAATATTTTCACACCTACCGGAGTCGTTATATGAAAAAAAGGGACGGGCGTGGAATGTTGAAAACAAAAGAGAGAACGACGTGAAATAAAAAATAAAAAAAGCCGGCGGTTTAAAAAAAAAAGTGCCATTTCAATTTGCAAAAACCAAAGGCGCGTTTCACTTTTAAGTACATTTCGTTGATAATAGAAATCTTGTATCAAGATTGCACCGCAAACCGCAGTTATGTGGCAAAGAATTTCAATGAATTACATTCCTTCGAAACCTTTCCGTGCAGTCGCAAAAGTATTTCCAACTATTCCCAAGTATTCGAAAGTAACAGAAAAGCCCAAATATGTTATGCAATCTAACTTTACTGACTACCAATTTCATTCTCGGCATTTTCGGGAGCTCCGGTAATTAATTAACTTGACAAAATTGCCCCGAAAATACATTTACATATTTTTCAAAAACACGTTTCCTCACAAGCTTTCCAAAATATATTATTTCGTTGGCAAAAAAAAAATTGCCCAACTCTTCTCGAGAAAAAAAAAATTGGTGCTGGAATTGATTCGTCCCAAATGAGCTTCGTTAGGTTCGTGAAGGTGTTAAACGATCGACGGGGGTGTGTTAACGGAGGCAGCGCCGAAACGCGGTGCTTAAAAATAGGAGATACGTCCTTAGAATTCGCAGGAATCGGTATTTCATTGAGGCCTTTTTTTTCCTTACCCTCCAGCGAGAGAAAAAAAGAGAGTCATCCCTTTTCTTCAATTAAGTTCAACTTGATACCTTTTTAATGACGAGAAAAGGAGGGAAAACGTGACCCCGGGTTTGTAAACGATACGAATGGTGTCATGAAGATTCCATCGCGGGCTGCCGAAGTGGCGGAGGAATAAGCGGAACAGGGGCTCCAACATTCACCCCGGTGACACTTATTGATACTAATTTGACAGTCATTGATATTCATTGACACGCATTGATTTGGAGACGGTACTTCTCGCGCTCTGCATATGCACTCTCCGCGCTGTTTACTCGGTGTTACAATCGCTATTACCGCGTTACTGCATATCCGAATGCGGCGCTATATATGTATATGGCTCGCACGTAAGTCACCGCGTGAAACCAGAATCAACGAAATTTTCATCAGCTCGCCGTAATCAGCCCCTATATCCCGCAGCGAATTCCCCGAACTGCGAGAGCGTCGCTGATCCGGATTTAACCCACGAAAATGTGACGTTATAACACCGAAAATAGCGTGTAACGATTCTCCCCAATCGCGGAGCTCGTGAAAGGGAAGTTACGAAAGAGCCGTTGTCGCGTGTGTGTGTTTGTGTCCTTTAACACACGGGTTTATGTTAATTTAACACCCCGAGAACGGAGAAGGTGTAAATAAATGGGTAAGGGGATGCTCGAAACACCTTCGGATTGTTATAAAGTGACAGTAACTGGAGGTTAGAATTTTTTTCGTGCCGTAAAAATTGCCAAAGTAGGTGTTAAAAAATATAGCAGCTTTACAAGTGACTCTGGATGGTAATAAAATAACACCAAGTAGGGTTCGAATTTTTTTCCAGTTCGTAAAAATCCCCAAAATAGGTGTTAAGGGGCAAAAAATCGAACTCCAAGTTGAAAACACCGGGTTTTTATTTTAAGGTGTCCGTATACGTCACGTGTTTTACGCGGTAGTGTAGGTACTTGTAATAAAAACAGTTGATTATAGAATTTCGAAGTCTCCGTTTGAATTCCTACCGCGTACTCGAGGAGTAATCAACTAGGGTGCTTTTTATGAGTATGATATTACCTACTTTGATTAGTTTCCATGAATTTCCTTGTAGGTACGTGGGGTGTCGTAATTAAGTGGATTGTATATAGATCTCTTATCCGCCTTTCTCTCCGTACGACGGAAAGAAGAAAGAGAAGTGGCTATGGTGAATTATACCATGTCGAGTTTTCCCCCCAGGAGACCACCGAGATTTCCACTTTGAGGAATTTCGAAACTTCGCCATGAAGCAAAAACACAATATTTCGAAAAAAAATGTCACAAACTTTTTTTTCTGGCAATTTTTACACCATAAAGACGTATTTCCAAAATGAGGAAATTCCTACTTTTCAATATTTATGCCCGCGATTATTCGAAACGTATTTTTTTTAAATATTATGCAAAATTTTGGCCTCATACATTTGAAACGATCGGTGATAATTTCCGCGTAAATTGAAACTTCGTTATCCCTTATTTGTATTTCCCGGATCCTTTTTCTCCGCGTATCGAAAAATCGCCGGCAAAAAGGCCGCGGAGCTGATATTACGAAACAGTGAAAATAAACTATTCATCCTCTAAATGAATTTTCAAACGTCGGTTCTGGCGAACGAGCCAATAACTTAGCGTTAATAATTAAATAAACAAATAATAACCAAATAAATCCCGGATGGTTGTTAATTATTGATGCACGAATAACGGAAGACTAATTAATTAATGGCTGTTAATTGTTGCGAAGTCATTAAATAATCATTACGATTTGATACATAAATATTCCGCAGTCGGTAGCGCCGCTCTTCTATCAAACGCAATCACCCAAAGGATTTCTTTCCCATGGTTGGAATTTTCGTATTCGACGGGAACGCAAGGAAAAAAAAAAAAGAAAAAGTCAAGGGTGATAAGTTTTAGTATCCCTCTAAAAAAATAATAGCGCGTTAAAATCTACGATAAATTTTCGCGTCTCGAATCCGCTAAAGATGTCCGGTGATTCCAGGGTTTCCGCGAAGAAATTCCAAAAGAATTGGAAAAAAAATGCATCGCGGAAGTGCACTTTTCATCATTAAGCCCCATTTTTTGCAGGCGGCTCTTGTTTTATTTGTGACCTTAACTATTTCCCAACTGCGCGATCTGCTCGTGAGTTTCCTTATAAGAGAAAGAAAGAGACTCAATTACAGGATCAAACACTTGCCCCCGTCGTGGTAAATCACAATCAGCCGTATTGCCATTGCCATTGCCATTGCCTTTGGCTTTGGCTTTTCTGCTACCATATAACGTACGTACATACCAACCCTTGTAAACGTTGCGTTATAGCCATACCCCATACGTGGCCCCGCGTGTGTGTACCGTTTCGTCTCCTGGAAGTCAGAAGGACTCCGGAGCCTTCCACTCGTCTAGTGCCCGCGCGATCCTCTGACTCTTAGCGGTCCACGTATGTGGAGTACACCCGTATGTGTTACTGTGTGTGTATGTGTGCGTGTATGTACACCCGTATGTACACGTACTCCTAACTTAAACCATTTTTCGCTAAACCAGTTTACGGTGTCAAACTTTGCGACAGTTCTGTTCTCTCTCTCTCTCTCACTCTCTCTCTCTCTCTCTCCCTCCCGCCCGTTCTGTTTCTGTAAAAGCGGGATCGATACTTTACTGTGGGAACAGTTCCTATTTCCAAGCCAACTTCTGACACCCGTAAAAAACCTGGATGGCTGTATATTTTTATATTTGAAAAATAACGAAAATCCCGGCAAAACTTATTTATCGTCCGTTTCTCTTTGTTTCGCTGATACAGAAACTCGATTGTTACCGCAGCTTTGTGGTCTCTCTTCGTCGAATTTCAATGCAATTTGCCACCAAAGAATTTGTTATTGGATTAACGGAAGTCTGCAATTTGACGGAGAGAGAGAGAGAGAGAATGTCCTTCTCCGGACCAAGACAGAGGAAATAAATTTCAGAATGCGGGATATCTTTGCATGGAAATCCTCCCATTGTTTATTATGTTTCCTCCTCTCCTTTCCATCCGAGGACGTCGGCCATTTTGCGAGCGTTCAAAATTTTTCCCCCAGAAATCCCCCAGAAAAATTCCTCGTCTCTCGTAACTTAATATTATATTTTGTTAGTTACTAATATTAAGGTTGTTTCATCTTCGGGAGACCATTCCCTGAAGCTCGCGTTACAATGTTGCTCATTGTGACTCAATTTTTAAGGGTGGGAAATCAGGACGCTCCCCGAAATTAGGTATATTTGGAAAAATGTGGTTGAAAATGGCAAAAAAAATGGCAAAAGTAGGTACCGTTGCACAATATATTTTTCTTTTTTTTTTTAAATTGTATCTACTTTTCACGTTAAATCCCCTTTTCTCGACAAGCGACAACTTTTCTTCCCCGAAATTGACCTCGAAGGAGGGATGTTCGAAGCGGATACGATTAACCCACACTTTGGGAAATGTATTATTAATAATAATAATACCGTGATTATTGTTGATAATAATAATATGATTATTACTAACAAGTTCGGAATTCGTTACTGGCGTATAATTGGACTTTCCGCTCGAATCGAGTCGGTTCTTTTTCCGCGAGCTTTCGTTAGCCATCGATAGGAATTTCAATAATTTATTCTATATTTCATCAACGACTCGCCGCCGCCGCCACCGCCACCGCTCGGCAGTTTCAGTCGGCGAAACTTATCAATTCAGTTAATCAAATGTCAAATGCTGACGGTTTGATCAACCGACGTGACAAAGGTGACGTGTGTAAAATACATATTTCACGTGAAAAATATCAATGTGAATTTATGTACGTTGCCTGTATAAATACGAATAAAATACTCGTGTGAAAAATCATGTAACGCTTAAACGCAAAATTCGAATAATAATAATATTATTATGCCGCCGGTAATACGTTTACATCACGGTAATCGTTTACATCACTCGTAACAGAACCGCGATGACGTAACTTTTATTTTCTAGAAAATTAGTCGCACCTTTTATTGAATTTTTAGACCCCACGTTGAAAATTGATAACTTTCCATGAATAATTCTGCTAATTTTAAATAAAGATTTTTCTTTCTGTTTAGCCTTGGACCTCTACTTTTTTATGACACAAAATTCAAATTCAGAAAAAATTGTTTAGTCGATTTAGAAATTTTTTAAGTCCACTTTCTGGGTTCGTACAACCCCAGTTCCTAAAATTTTGACCTGAAATAATTCCTAAAATTTTCGAAAATAATTTATCCCCCAATTTTCCTGAAAAAATCATAATTATAAATACCATAAAGTCTTATAAAAATATTATTACATAATAATATAAATATTTCTATGTAATATTATTATAAAATATTTGTACAAGAAAGTCCGGATTTGTCCGACCCCGTTCTGCCCCGCTAATAATGTAATTATCTTATTACCGACTGGCCTTATTATTTCTTCCACTGATAATGTTATTATTATGAAAATTATAGTGAACCCTTGTCAAGCATTGGAGGTATAAAATTTCGTCCTGCCCGATTCATTTTTGTTTTGTTTTATTTCTTTTCTCCACTCTAACATCGTATTCCCTCTTCTCTTAATATTTTGTTCTCCCTCATCCTCCGGCTTTGCTCCTCTTTTTATTTTAATCCTCGGGTCCTACGGATCCAAAGGCTAACGCCGATTATCCGTTTTAAAATCCGGGTCTCAAGGATGATGCTCGAGATATTTTTGAATACTCATAAACCACTATGTAGGCTCCGGATCATTACGTGGAGGAAGATCTGTGCACAATTCCCACGCAAAGCCGTATCGAGTACAGCCCTTTTGTATATAAATAATAAAGCCCACGAGGGCCAGAAGGGTGCAAGTCCACCGGAAGGCAGACCCAGTTCCTCCTTTTCCATCCGTGGCCGTTGCTTCGCGTGTACCTATTATATCTATATACAATCTGTCAGATGCCATGGCACCTTGGCCTGCGGATCGTGCTTTGACCTAAAAGCATGGCAGTTTTCGCAATTTTTCTGGGTTTCTTTGATTCCACCGTAATTGTCTCGTCAAAACTGATACTCTTCCGCTACGTTGAGCGAGAAATTATACGCTGTGAAATTTTTCACCCTGTCCCGGAAAAGGGGTAGACTTTGATAGGCGGTCGTAGCAAATTCTGAAAAATTCCCAAATTTCGAAAATTCGTAATTTCGAATCGGGAAATAAAAAATGAAAAGGTGATACTCGACACGCTATTGACGCGAAATTTTCACGAAACATTAAAACGTAATTGTCAACAATGTCGAGGAATATTATTTCCAAAAATTTATAAATTGAAAGAAAAAAAAAAAGACACTTCGTTACGAGAACATGGGATTTCCATATCGGACGTAAATTTCCCAGGCAATAAAGCATCTTTCCCATTCTCGGCGTTAAACGACTAAAGTCGACTGTCCCCGTAAAAATGACCTCTTTTGTAGGAAATCCCGCCCTTCTTACCGCGAAGGATGAAAATGGAAAGCTCGGAACAGAGATGGACGGATATAGACAGGAAAAAATATATAAAAAAAAAAGGATCACTACTCCACCATTATACGAACATCATTCCTTTTTGCCGAATAACATCGTATTCGTATCACAGAATAATTGCGTGAACTTGCAGGCAGGCAAGCAAGCAAGCAAGCCAGCAAGCAAGCAAGCTATTTCTCTCCTCTCTTTCTCGCTTTACCATATTCCACCCGGGCGCTTTTCAATTTCCTCACCGACTTTCTGAATAACGTAGAAATACATACGTATACATATACACAGCCACACACATGTTCGTGTAGGGAAAAAAAGCTCCGTGTACATGCACACGTACGTGTGCAAGCACATAGAAACGTAGTAGAAATGTTGAGAGGCCATTCGTTCGTTCTTCCAACATCGTATTTTCAGCAATACTTGCTTCCAATACGGCAGTGGGTTCAAAGGCTCGTGAAAAGGGATTCCGAGCTATCTGTATTACTGTATATATATATACACACACACACCCTCGCCACCCCCGATGTTTGTTATAAATTCACGTTTCTTTCTTCTCGCATTTTTTCCCGAATTTATTTTTTCCTATACTTTCCAATATTTGACTCTTTTTCCGCATCTTTCGCCCCAATTTCTTTTTTTTCCATCTCTTCGCATTTTTTTTTTTTTCGTTCCCCCCAATGACGCCGGATATCCGCATTTCGCTGGCTAATTATTTTTATTATTATCAATACCCGTGATAATTAATTAGTCTCGCGAATAAAAAAATTCTTACCCGGAAAAGTTCAAGTCTCGGAAATTTTTTGCTCCGAGGATGAATTTTCTACGAAGTTGAAATTTGAGTGACTCGATTTTTTATTTTTGTTAAAAATATCCAATTCCCCAATTTTTCATCCAAAAAAAAGTCATTAATTTGAAAAATTTCCGAGTAGAAGCGCGAATCTTCTGGAAAGTTGAAATTTACGCGGCGAATTCCGAGCTTTGAAACAAACCCTGGAACAAGACTGGCATCCTTCCGGGTTGCGAGTTTCAGTTGTTCCAACAAACAAGTCCACCCTCAAAGCGAACGGAGCGTCTCTCATTGTCGAATTTAATCACACACACACACCCGATCCTGCATTTAATTCCCGAGAATCCGCAAATCGTTTCTCGCGCTTTCCTCGGGTGGCGAGAAAAAAGGAGGAAGAAAAAAATAAAAATAATTAAAAAAAACAAAACTGGATCAGTCCCGGCGGTTTCGAGGTAAAACTCGCTTAAAATATATAATTCGCCGGTTAAAAAGGCAGAGCGAGGATTTGCCGAGGGTACTTGTGTCCTGTTACCCCGTAATTTTCTGCTATTTACCGTACGTACGCGGAAGGGGGAAAGAATAAATGCATATATACTTATACTTGCTCGTACGTCAGATAATAAAGTACTTGTCTGTTACAAAAGAGTCCTTTTTGCGTGTTTTGTTTACACTTCATTACTTTATGGCGTTTTATGTTGGCTCTTCTCACTTTCATCATAGAAAATATTTCTCCTCCCCTTTTCCTTTTTTTGGGAGGGGCGAAAAAATGTTTACAAATGCGCAAAGAGGCAGACAGAGAGGAACACGATTTTCTCTTCTCTTTTTTTTTTCATTCATCATTTTCACGGCAATTTTTTCCATCTCTTGCATTAGTGCACACTTCAAAGCTTTTACGAACGTTTACGTGTAATAGAACTCGCCGTGAAGAGCTATAAAAAATGTAACTTTTTTCATACTATACACTAATTTCAACCCTTTTTTGAGGTGTATTTTAAAACAGAAAAGGGAACAGAAAGGCGTCGATGTCAATTTTTCCCCTTTTTCCCGCAGAAATGGGTTGCTTGCGTAAAACGAAGACGAGAATTTCTTTTACCTTCCCTGCTTACTTTTCCCTCTCTTTCGAATTTACAGCTTTTCCCCCCGGGACGTGATGATTTCGAATTTGAGTTCACAGGAAATTTAGCAAAAAAAATTTTTTTTTTCAAACCTAGGATCCCTAAATTTGAAAAAAAATTTCCAAAATTAAGATATCTAAATTTAAAAGAAAAAAAAAACAATACAGTTTTTTTTCCAAGAATTGACTTTAAAAAATTAAAGAAAAAAGTAACCCCCATCTATTTAACTTTGAAAAAAAGAAAGATCAAATTTCTCTTTATTAAAAAAAAAAAGATAAACGACGATTTCGAATCGCAGTTAGGCGATTGATCGTTAGTCGAAATTGAAAATATTTACACTTTATACGTAAACGTTTAATTTTGATTATTAAACAAAAATCTGATAAAAGAGATAAAAGAGACGAGAGACAATTTTACGTTTAACAATTATACGATGTTCCGCTATGCATGACCGCAATTGTTCATTCGGATAGAAATTCCGTCAATATGTTGTTTTCCGTGCGTGTCTCTTTTTCTTTTTTTTTTTTCTTTATGACTTCTATTTTGTATATTCGATTCGAATTTCCAACCCCTTTAAAAAGTGACGGAAGGAAAAGTTCAACGTTTCCCTCCTTCGTACGTACATTCGCGTAGCTGCCGAGCGGAATTCGACGTGTATTTCAAATTTTACGGGATCAAAGTGGAGCTACGGAATGGTTAAATGAGACTGCTCGAATTTCCACGAGCTTTCTTTCCCGAACTCACGAATTTTATTGGACTTCATCGAAATCCGAATTTCTTTCCTTTTCCTGAAATTTGCAATATCGGGGCAAAATTTTTCAGGACGTTGAAAATTTCAGGGTTTTTAGTACGAGTTTTAAGCTTCGAAATGAAATTTGGTGGAGGTTCGTAGGATTTTTCGATTCCAGGCTACGAATTTTCCAAGACAAAAATCCTAGGAGTTGCGACGAAAGCTCATTTCAAAGCTCGGAATCTCTACAAAACTTTAAAAAATTTACTTGGACAATCTCGAATTTTCCAGAACGGATTTTCAAAGTGTAATTTCGAGGTTAGGAAATTTCCACGATAAAAAGAAAAATTCGTTTCTGTCGATTTTTGTGGTTGCAGTTTTGGCTTGATAAATTTCAACTTGTGAATAAATTTGTAAGTCGTAAAGCAAAGCAAAGCAAAGGAACGGAAAGCAGATCATTTTTTCTGGTTATTGGTTTTCCCTCAGTTCCATCGTATATTCCGTTTAACGTATGAACATTTCATGAATGGTACAGACGGAGGTCCTGGATTCTTGGATATCTAAATAAAGATACACGAGGGAAAGCATAACTGCGTAAAAGTACGTGAATCTCGTGGAGATCAGGCACCCGTATCTATTTCGAAATCTTAAGCCTCGGTTCAGTCTCGGACTTCCATTCTATTATTACTATTATTACTATTATTATTGTTATTATTGTTATTTCTTATCCCTATCGTATCCATGTTGAAATAAAGGACGAGCCCATTTTATATTTTTATCTTCTAATCCACTCTCTTTTTATTCCCTTCTCCCCCGTCTTCTTTCATTTTTCCCAAATAGAAAGCTGATGGCCGTTTTTTCATTTTTTTCTCATGTCTTTGCTTCAATTTTCCCGCTTGTAAAAATACACATATCGCAGGGGAGCCTCCCACTAAAAGCATCCATTCTAGGAAATTCAAAAAAAAAAGAAGGAAATTTCACTCTCTCGAAAAACAGGTGCGAAAATATTTGCCATTTTTCCCACTTCGCTCTTTTCTTCGAAATTGGGGAATTTTTCTCGAGGGTTTCTCCGCGATATTCGGCAATTCCAAAAGTTGCTACTTCCACTATAAAACCCCTTCTTGAAAGTCCTATTTTTTTAATATAAATAAAACGAGGCAGAAAAAATAAATAACGAAAATTTCGATATTCGATCATTTTTCATTCCCAAGACAAATAAATTTATTTTTCCCAAATTTCGAATTTTTTTTACGCTTTCGGTGCCTTTCAAAGCATATATTTATTAACATCCAAAAAAAATAGAGAAAAAGTGAAAAAAAAAATATTTTTCTCGAAATGCAGCGAATTTTCAACGAAACGTAACACACACTTAGCATCGCGTTGCGCTTGTTACGCGTTACAACGTATTCTAATAATAATACGCGCAATATTAGTACAGGTGATATTTGAAGTGAAAACATTTTGCCAATATTCGGCCGATATTTCTGTTTGTACAATAATCGGAGTGCCTATATTGAAAAGTCATATGTAATTTTGCAATTACAGTAATGCAACGCTAAGCAGTTCCTTCACCCCTTTTCGCATTGGTTCGAATATGACGAAAATGTATTATAGCTAAATTACAGCCCCATAATTCTCTCTAAATTGAATAACGCGAGAATCACCTTTCGTATATGCGCTCCATCGTCGAATTCATTAATTTATATTTTTGCAAAACTGCCTCAATTTTTTTTCTAATTACCTCTACTATTTTTATTATTCATTGCTTGTTATAGAAAAAAAAACACGGAACACATTTTTGTGGAATTTTGTTTCTCCGTCAAAGAAAATTCCCGACATATTTCCAAAAAAAAAATTAATTAAAGAAATATACAAATTTGTTAAAATAAAGTGCAAGGGTTGGTATGGAATTTTTGCACATAATTTATAACGTGACAATATTTTTTTCTTTTTTGTTATTTCAGTCCCGACATTTTATGGCGACTCTCGGGTTACGGGTAAATTCGATAAAAAATAAATCAATGTATAATAAGATTTCTACTTTTGAATTATAAGAATCATCTGTCTCGGTTATACTTTATTTCTCCCCCGCGCCGTATATATCTATATCTATATATATATAAATGCGTTCATAGCAAAAGCTGTCAAGGGAATGGAAGTTATGTCTTTGATTATAGAAACCATTCCAGCCATTCCACTTTCGTTTGGAGTGCTATAATTCAAAAATAAATATTTACCTTCCACATCCTGAACATTGTCACTGGTAAAGTTATCAGTTATATATTTTCAGAAACGGCCAAAGGAAGCAAAAATGAAAAGCAGCGGGACTTTGATGTATTTCCATATATTGTTGATTTCCCTTTCCTCCCTTTTATTTTTTACAGACGCATCTTTTTTTTCCTCAAACAATTTTTATTTATCGCCAGCCCCCGCATCACGCGAATCCCTAAATAATAAAAAAAAGAAAGAAAAAAAATGCTCTCGTCGGGCGAGCGAAAGCTCGTAAACCATCAAGTTCCACTTTGTGGATTTATATCTGCGGAAGAAAAAATTGGAGAAAATTTGACGAAAGCTCATTTCAAAGCTTATAATCTCTACTTTGAACGCCGGAGATCTCATCTTGCCACAAAGTGTACCTCCGGAGCCACGAATTCTCAAAGAAGGAAAAACCCTCCCTTCAGTCAAATGCAAATTCGCAAACTTTACGGTTTTATTCCCTGACTTCGCACGCGAATAAAACGACCGCGGGTTTTATTCCTAAATTCGCAATCTTTCCGCGGGACATCACGATTTTCACGTTTCCAATTCGCTCCGATTTCGAATTCCCTCGATTTTCGAATTTCCAGAATTACAAATCCTCCCATTCTCCACTTTCTTAATTTGTAACTTGGAAACAAAAAATCCCAGGACACGCCACGAAAGCTCATTTTAAAGCTCGGCGTCTCTACTTTAAGACCTGAAAATTTCAAATTCCAAAAAAATTTACTCCAAAACTTACGAATTTTTCAAAAAAAAATTCTTCCCAATCGGCACCAATTTACTCACACCCTGGGGCTGCACTTTGCGAATTAATATCCGCGCAGGAAAAAATCGTAGCAACCGCCACGAAAGCTCATTTCGAAGCTCAAAGTTCCCACTTCGAACCCTGATTTTTTCCAATCGCAAAAAAAATTTATTTCCGGCGGGAGAAATTTTCCGAGAATTAAAAAAAAAGGGAAGGTTCCTTTATTTCGCGATTCATCAAAAAGTTTTTATCGCGGAGAATTTGAAGCTCCGTTGCGTCCTTTATTTTCCCGGGAAGGGAAGGGTCGGCTCGGGAATCGCGTAAATTAAAAAAAAAAAGGGCAAGAAATCAATGTTTATTCAACTTAGCGATCCACTCTGTTTTCCCTATTTCATTTTTCGAGTTTTGCTCGTTAAAAAAGTTGGAGAAACGTTCGCGGAAATTACCGAGTACCGGTAAAATCCAACTTTAAGATTAATACACGGCTCCGGCAACCCTCGCAATCGTAATTAGCTACAGTTGCCTCGCTAAATCTCTCTCCGTCTCTCTCTCTCTTTCGGAACCATAGCCACCGAGCCAAGTTTCCACGGAGGTGAGAGTCGATATGGAGTCGAAGGAGGAGTTCTAAAGGCCCGGATCCTTAAACCCATGTAAACTTGATCGGTTATTTGGTTTCTGATCCGTTTTCAGCCACGTCGCATATCTCTTACAAACAAATCGTACCAACAGAAACGCCGTTAATATTACAGGCGCCCGCCTCTGCCTGGCAGCAACTCCGGCAGAAACATAATCGAAGGTAAACTCGAATACAAGCCGCTTATTAATTTCCTCAGTCGAAGTGCTCCAACTTATTGTTTCGCCCGCTCGCTTTGGAAATTCGTGGCTGCGGGTGAACTTTCCCGACGCGGTCGAAAATTTTCCCGGTGAAGTGGGAGATCCGAAGCTCCCGAACCGAGCCTCGTCGCCAGCTTACGCGATTTTCGGTTCGGCGGAAAAAAATTGGCGAGGCGGAACTTTTTCCCGGAGTTGCAAATAAACAGGCCGAAAGAGAATTTTCGCACTTTGAAGTTAATTGAAACAAGTTTTTCGCTCTCTCTCTCCGCGAATTCGTAGCTTCGAGCACGAATTTCCGAACAACTTGAAACTTAAAGCGTTCAAAGTGAATATTGTGAGCGGCAAAATGAGCTTTCGCGATGTTTTCTTTCACTCTCACAAATTAGCAAACCTCCCGACTTGGAGTTAATTTAAAAAAAGAAAAAAAAATTTTTTTAATCTTCTTTTTTCCTTCCCTGTTTTTGAAAATTCCTGGGAATGAGAAAAATTTTTTTCCAGAATTGAAAGGTCATTTTTTTCAAAGTACAGTTTTTGAGCTTTAAAATGAGCTACCGTGGAGCTCCCCAGGATTTTTTCTTGGCCAGCGAGAAATTATTCAAGTCGCGCCGAGAGGAGAAGGAATAAAAGTAACAATCAATTTCCATTTGAGAGTTCACTAAAATTAAATTCCCGACCGTGGAGAAAAAATATTGCTTAATATATTAGCAGATAAGATACAGACACATCGTTTCTATGTAATCATAAAAATAAGTACGTATGTATAGAGGTATATGTGTATATACCTATATGTACTTGCAGCGGCAGTGGCAGTAGCATAATTCTGCAATACCGTCTACAAACCGTTTCATTATTTGTTCTTTTCTCGTCCAGCATTTTCGCGGGGTATGAATAAAAGTGTGGAAATTGTAAGGACATATATATACACACAGACGTATATATTTTTTTGCATGCAGAAATGCAACGCCGCACACACCTGGAGAGTATTATCACACACAGATACTAAGTTATTGGGTTCCACGCGTCTAATATCCATTATCTATGGCAATATGCATATCATGAATTATGCGATTTATAGTATTACAGTATTAAACACCAATGTTTAATCACATGGTCTTGTTTATTATGATGTCTCCGATAATTCGGACTGCAAAATGTAGCGTTTAAGCGATTATGCACCTGCACATGCACATACACGAGTACCTGTATGTTTATGAAAATATCCCAAGGCAGGAGAATCGGCTTTGTAGGTCTTGGTCCAGTTTTGGCGAGGAGTTCCCAAAATTCTCCCAAAAAATACATCGGATATGGATCTCCCGAAAGTTCTAAAAAAATTTTTCAAAAGTCGATTTTTTTGGGCATACCTGCCCCTTCCCCCGAAAATGGGGTAAAAATTAAAGTTTCAAAAATGAGGTTGGACAAGTCATTTTTAGGGGTAATTTTTCCCGTAGAATCAATTGCAAAGGTCAAATTTGATAAAATCCCAGCGGAAGTTGGAAAAAAGTAGGTTTTTTAAGGAAAAATCGTGTTTCCCGTAAGAAATCTTGAATTTTGACAATGAAAATGGATTCCTCGGAAAAAAATACATCGGATATGGGTCTCCCGAAAGTGCAAAAAAAATTTTTCCAAAAGTCGATTTTTTTGGGCATGCCTACCCCTTCCCCAAAAAATGGGGTAAAAATTAAAGTTTCAAAAATGGGGTTGGACAAGTCATTTCTAGGGGTAATTTTTCCCGTAGAATCGATTCCCAGGGTCAAATTTGACGAAATCCCAGCGGAAGTAGGAAAAAAGTAGGTTTTTTAAGGAAAAATCGTGTTTCCCGTAAGAAATCTTGAATTTTGACAATGAAAATGGATTCCTCGGGAAAAAATACATCGGATATGGGTCTCCCGAAAGTGCAAAAAAAATGTTTCCAAAAGTCGATTTTTTTGGGCATGCCTACCCCTTCCCCCAAAAATGGGGTAAAAATTAAAGTTTCAAAAATGGGGTTGGACAAGTCATTTTTAGGGGTAATTTTTCCCGTAGAATCGATTGCAAAGGTCAAATTTGACGAAATCCCAGCGGAAGTAGGAAAAAAGTAGGTTTTTTAAGGAAAAATCGTGTTTCCCGTAAGAAATCTTGAACTTTAACAATAAAAATGGATTCCTCGGAAAAAAATACATCGGATATGGGTCTCCCGAAAGTGCAAAAAAGTTTTTCCAAAAGTCGATATTTTTTGGGCATGCCTACCCCTTCCCCCAAAAATGGGGTAAAAATTAAAGTTTCAAAAATGGGGTTGGACAAGTCATTTCTAGGGGTAATTTTTCCCGTAGAATCGTATAATATCTAGAATTCGGAGTTCGATACCCTTTTCTCATTTTCCAGCAGGTACTGGTATCAATCAATCGAACTACCCCCTACACGTACACACGCACGTAAAGGGGGTTGGATATAAACATGTAAAGTACGAGAAGGTACGAAAAAATTCATGAAATCGTTAAACCGATAAGTAGCTCGTACAAAACGAAGTAGCGAAGCCCTTGAAAAGCTATTTGGAGGAACAGGGAATTCGAGTGTCATAACCCCGATAAGCCCTTGCTGATTCCTACAGAAGTTTGGCCACATTTGAAAGGGAATCGCGGGGATTACCATTACTTCCGCCTGAAATCCCGTTCTCAAATACCGATATCCGTGTGCTTCTGGCATCAGAACCAGAGAAGAAGGGTATAGACTGTATATAGTGTGTATAGGGGCGGGGGTGGCGGAGGGATGAAAATCGGCTCTTCGAATAATCCACTTCAATTTGCAGTAAACTATTGCCTCAGACAGGAAACTTTGCTGGCATTGATTTCCAAATTATGTTATATTAAATATCAAGCATTTTCGGGGATGTTTTCCAAGAAAGCCCGAGGGGGCGAGAAGGTGTGGAGCTGACGGATTTTAATACCACGTTATGGCCAATCATGGCAGACTTATGGCTGCGGAGTCGAGTTGCGTCCCAAGATAAGGGGTTGAATCGGAAGAAATGCGGTTTTAGACGGATCTCTGATATTTTAGGGGTGGGCGATCCGGGGTTTGGATTAGAATTTGAATTTATTGCGGTAGCGATATTTTTCTTTTTCGAGGGTGAAGCTTCTGGACCGAGGGTCGTGATTCGTGATTCTCGTTTTTTTTTGGGGGGGGGGGGGGGGGGGATTCGAAAATTTTACTGGTAAAGGTAGAGACTTCGAGCTTCAAAATCATGCATCACCCGCACTTGTACGATTTTTCCTTCTCGTCCAATAAATTTCCAAACCCAACCCTCGGACCTCTTCGAATTCCTACACCCCCGATAAAAGTTCATAAAAAAAAAGGCCGAGACAATTATTACGAAATTATCAAACCCCGAAAGACTGCAGATTTCCTGAAACATCCGCACCCCCGGTAAGCAAGGAAATAACGATGCGGAATCGAGATAACGATGATACGCCTCCGGTTGAAGAATCGCAATGTAATTCGCGACGACTGATACTCGGATACTCCACTCGACACCTCGAAAAAAAAAATTTGCTTATCTTTGTTGTTATCATTCTAATGGGGATGTTTTATTTCACCCCAAACAACTTGATATACCAAAAAAAAAAATGAGTAGGGGTAGGACAGAGGGAACTTTCCCTCTTTAAAGGATTCCAATCGCATCAGCAAAAAAATCGAGAAGAAAGGGAGTGGATATAAAACAACACCAACGGTATGCTTTTTTTTAGTATGATAATAAAATAAAAATCGATAGATAATATTTGAAAAATTCCGGTTTTTGATAATACCGTGGAATTCTATTATGTTAATATTCCATAGAATTTTTACACCTTTAACGTTCCATAAAACGATCGTTTCATCGTTCCGCTCGTTTTCATCGGTTTTAGAATATATTTATTTCTTTGAACATCGTAGTCTCGCTATAGCAGTATACCCTAAGGACTCTTCCCCTGAATAATACAAGTGAACTACGTATACGTTTAACGTACAGATAGATACCCGCAAAGTTACGGTGGTTTTTATGTATATCAAAAAAGGGACGTAAAATATGACACCGAGGAGGTCGTCCTTTAGAAAATAGTATCGGTTTACCGGTAATGTCGATCGATTTCAAATTTCTTCGCTCCAAGGCGACGAAACGTCGGCCACCGGTTCCCAGACAGCGCCCCCTTAGCGACTAAATTGGAAGTTATCACGTCGTCGCGGTGTTTTGAATCACTTTGAATTTTTTTTCAATCCGAATTTGTTATATTTTATATTTATTTTTATTTTTTTATTGGTTTGCCCGAATTTGATAATTCCGAATTTTAATATTTCGTCGAAATGCACTCGAAAAATCAGAATATAGATTTTATAAAATATATAATATAATCAGGAGGGAATGGTTCTCGTCTTTTATTGGAATTATGAAATATTCGTCGCGTCTTCGACAATTTATTTTTTTTTTGCAATATATAAAGTGGCAGCTTTTATCGTGTTTCGAAATTCATCGTTTCCGAGGCGATCCTGGTAATTTCGAAAAAGCGAAAAGCAAGAAAGATGACGAAGTGAAAGAGCAAAATTTTTTGATAGATTCATTAGGAGCTATCGATTTCAAGACGGATTGCATATATATAGGGAGTGCATTTGTTTCCAATGGATAAAAATGTATTGATTAGCGAAGAAAGAAGGGAAAAGGGAAAAAAAATTTATTAAATAATGGAATTTCGTAATGGAATGTAATGTATGCAGGAGTAAGAGTGTAGAAAGTAGAAAAAGGAGAAAGAGAGTCATTGTATAAATGGAAAAGAGAGTGTTTGTAGAACACTTTTTCAACCCGTAATGCTAAAAAGCCTCTCAGGAAAAAAACGTAAGCAATTTCAATTGATGAAAATTTCTATTGCTTTATTTCCAAATACGTCTATGTAGAGATCCCACTATATACCCGTTCGAGTTCGTGTGTGTAACAACTTTGCGAGCTTTTATGTTCCCAGCTTTGGGATATTTAAATTTCTCAAACCCAACTTTACAAGTTTATGTTTATATGCCGATAAGAACTGTAATATCCTCCAGTGTGTAAGGCGAGGAGCTGGAAGGAAAATCGTTTTCGATATCGCTCCAAAATTTTTTCGAAATGTTGGGAACTGGGAGAAAATTTTCTACCATTCCAATTGCCAAAATCTGAGAGTTGGGAACTTTTCTATTTGAAATACGCAATTTCGGGCGTACATTTTTTATAAATGTCAAATTTTGACCATCAATGAATCGATTTCCAATTTTTCGAATTCAAAAAATCTGAAGTTTTCATAATTTTTCCCCAAATTTCCAGAAATTTTTGTAGCAATCCTCCCTTAATTATTTCTCTTTCCCTCCCTGCACCGTCTCTCTCTCTCTCTCTTTCCTTTATCCCTTTTCTCTTTTATTTCGTACAAGTAGGGATTTGTACATTCTTGTAAATCCCTTAATAGCATGTATGAAATGCTCTTGGAATCATGCAACTAATTCGTTGCCTTCAAAATCTCCTACTTAAAGTTTTAAGCTACAGCAATGGTATATAATGGCATCATGATATTTATACGTACTTGTACTTGTTGAATTAACATTGGTCAGTTGGTACCGCACAGAAATTGATAATAAGTCCTCCAAAATTACACCCTGTAAACTTTAAACAGTCTCTCATAAAGCCACATGCAGATTTGGCGAATTTGATGAAAAGCAAATCCGTCAGTTCTCCATTTCAAGACTTAGGAAACTATACCCTTTTCATGATCGCTGGACCGTGAACGTTTAAGTAGTTCTGTTCTACTACATCACTAGATCAATATGGACTAGTACTACACCGCTACCACCGCCACTCCTGCTTCTACTCCTACTACTACTACTACTACTACTCCTGCAACCGCTCCTGCTACTTTTACTATTATTCCTTCCACTCTCTTACCATTGCAGTAGAAAATAGTAACTTTCTGCCACTCCATGCATAATTAACGACGATTATTTTCACGTGCGTTATACCTAAAAATCGACATTAATTATGCACCAACCTGACATTATCGATTCCACTACTCTCGCCGATAAAATTCGTTTCGTTACCAATTTTACTAATATCGGTAAAATAATTATTTTGAAATCTTCTATTTTCGTGCGACTCCGAATAAAAAAATAATTCTGAAAATTCGTGAAAGATTTTTTTCGGACACGGATTAAATTAAAACTGGGATTTGCAGAGGTACCATTTGATTT
Organism: Gasteruption jaculator; assembly: GCA_949825005.1. Taxonomy (NCBI): domain Eukaryota; kingdom Metazoa; phylum Arthropoda; class Insecta; order Hymenoptera; family Gasteruptiidae; genus Gasteruption; species Gasteruption jaculator. The sequence goes on from OX463776.1 coordinate 9,034,764, forward strand.
CCGCGTTTTGATCTTTCTTCCCATGAATATATCGCTGAAATATGTATGTTATATACATTATTATCTTTAATACATTCCCTTTGCGAGTCAGCTCCGAGCTCGCGCCTCTCCAGCCAAAAATCAAACAAACGGAATACTTTGTGAACCTTCCGCGTTCCTAAAATGCCACCGTGAAACGACGTGAGTCGAATTTTCCACGGTGTTTCCCCATTTTCCTCGCCCGGATGAAAACGGCACCTGCGGGGAATATCTCCTCGCGATAATACTTAACCACCGATGGTCCGTAAAGCCACTGACCATCCCCGGGGTTAATTAACACCGTCAAATTTTTTTTCCTTCGCTGCCACATCGCGAAGTTTCAAAGTTTCTCGCCAGGAAGTTTAAATGTTCAGCTTCGTATCAAATGATATGTTTGAATTACCGTTTTATTTTCGATAAAATGGCAGTTAACGCTCTTTAGAAGTCCATCCCCGACAGGATCGTTAATACCGATTAGATAAGTTTAAACAACCCCTTCCCTCGCTTGTCTCCCCCATCCTTGTTTCCCTTAGTTTTCTAATTGCGGGAAAAAGTTGCCATAAAACTGGACAATTCTTTTTCTTCCAAAGTTCCGGGATGATTTGCCAATAAATTATAAAATTTCCAATCCCGTAAAATAATTTTTTTTTGCTACAGATTTTTTTTCGCGAATATGGAGAATTTTTTAGCTTTGGGAATTTTTTTCTTTCAAGAATTGGGGGATTTTTCTGGGAATCAAAAAATACCACTATTTTCAGAATTCCCCAGAATCCCCTGAAGTCTCGTGGAAACTCGAAACAATTCCCACGCTGAGACATTTCCGGGAGCGTCTCTTCTAGGATTTCCTAGAAAGGACTCGGAAGTGGGCCAGAACTGGGCCGAGTTAATGCAGCCTACGCCCATCCAATAACTGAACCAGTCTTAGACCGCCATAAATTCCTGCCGAGCTTCTATGAGCTTCGATCAGGCGAATAGATGAGCCGATAACGTTTCCTTTCCGTGATCGGTGACAATTAAACGGAAACATTTATAATTGCATTATATTATACCGCTGAACACGGTACCCTCTTACATGCACGCATCCACGGACAAATACACACAGACGCATATATTCACATCCACACACACACACGCGTGGGCAAAAATAGGAAGAAGATACTATAATCGAGAATCTAGTAGACAATAACCATTATTCTTATTTTTTCCTCGTTTGTTGAATTGTTCGGTTGGTATGAGGAAGGAAGAGAAATGATGAATTCCGAGACATTAAGTTGTCAATTTCCCGAGTTGTCTTTAAGAAAGTGATTGGTATTTGATGATAATTATGATATTAATAAAAAGGAAGAGGAGGAGATTAATAGGGTTGTTAATCATGTGTGTATCTATCTATGTTTTACGAAGATTTATAGAACAGCATAATTAAAGTGTCACGTAGGAGCTATAGTAGTAGTGTTGATAGCGTATAAAAGTAAGAACAGCAAGCGAAGTACTATAACGGACATGCCTTTGTTCTTCGAGGGTTTTAGCTGTGAGAAATTAAGCAATTAAGCTGCGTATTTTACTACCGGAGATCCAACTTTCAAGGTGCAGGTAACTATATAGAAGCAGCGAGAGGAGAAGAAGAAGAAGAACAAGCAGGAGGAGGAGGAGGAGGAGGAGAAGAAGAAATCCCTCTTCCGATCTTATGTTAGCCTCCTTTGCGAACCGGCGTGGGTATAAAGAAGACGAGGAGACCAACGTCGTATTATACATGCACACCCGACAATGTTATATGAAGATATCGCTAAGTGCAGTCAGGAAGGAAGAGCACACACCGCGGAGAGGGAAAAACGAGAAGCTGAATGAACTTCAGGGAAAAGAATGGCACCGAGAGGTTAGAGGACGAGGAAACGCGGAATTCTTTCCTAAACGCACACTTCCGCTGAGACCGAGACTCCCCACCGATTGAGAAGAAGTTTGTTTTTTCTCTTTGACGAAATTATACAACTTTGGAAATCTTCGGGAATGGGATCGTAGCGCAAGCGAGGCCTCGGTAGCCGCCTGCGGTGCCATCTCTCGGGCCTAAGCTCGAACCACGCTTCGCTCTGGTAATTGAAAAGTCCCCAGCCCGCCTGTGCCGCCATCCCTCGGGCCTAAGTAACACTAAGAGCTTCGCTCTAGTATTTCAGAGGACCCTCGCCCTCGAATCCACTCGTTTCGAGCGTCGGAGGATTTTTGGCAGCGATTAGGCTCCTCGCGAGGAATGATTTGAAATTGTAGATCGCGGAGTCCGATTGCAAGTAACCGAAAGTAATTGTAACGTAGCGCAAGCCAGCCTTGCGCATCCATAAAACTACCGGGAGGGAATAATAAACGAAGCATCTACTTGTTAATTTGCATAAGCTCCTCAATCGAATTTCCAGCGTACTGGAATTTTCAAATAAGACCAATTTACTGGAACTCACGTAGTACATTTCTCTAGAGGAACGATGGGTTAATATCGATATTGATGAATCACGTAGAACCCACTCTCGATACTATCCTTCCTCTCCGACAATTCCCCGCCGTTGTAATTTTCCCTTTTTCTTTTTTATTATTTATTTAAAAGGTATGGCTCAACAATTTTTTTTTTCTTGCCATTCCAACCTTCTCCTGGAATTTCGATTCTCCAATCTCGGTATTATAAAATCCTTCCGCGACCTGCCTTTTTTTTATTACTTACCTCGATACCCATTACATAATTAACAATTTTTTAAACGAATAACCCGAATTCCTCGATTTTGGGAATCATTTTATCCATATCCGCTATTTCTCCTTTCATTTTTATCATTTCCTTCACTCCCCTCGATTTTTAATTTGTTTTCTTTAACAACTGTCACCTAAAACAAATACTGCGAAATTCGACATTCTTGCGATCCTAATTTCCAGAATTTCGCGGACATTCACCAAACTTTTTCCAGCCACTGTATAATACCTCTACCGAATTTTCTCCCGTGGAAGCCGGCGAGCAAAAAGCAGCGGGAAAATTTACTGCTTCCCCGGTACGCCGTGTGTACGTATACGTGCCACATACGTGGCACTAATTACGGTCCCCGGTGGGATCGAACATAATTTCCAGCAATTTTTATCACAGGATTTTCGCCGTGAGTTATAAAAGGAAAACAGAACATTGCAAAGCAAAGAGAGCCCCGTGCGATTCAACGCTCGCGAATCTATTCTGGCCTTAAATGTTATAGAAATCCAGAAGGTTTTAGTTTTATCGAATTATTTTTATATCCGCGCGTGTGTGTGTGTATGTGTGCGTGCCGCTCACAAGTAAATACCGCAAATCGAATCCCGTAGCCCGGAGCAATGAATTTCCAAATTCATTGGAGTGTGTTTGTGACATAAACTATAAAAAAAAATAGAGAAACCATGGGTAAAAGAGGAAGGCTATGAATATATATGACGTAAAAATGACTTTTAAAAGTTAAGCTCGTCGCGGAGCTTTCCGTTCCTTTTCAAAAGACTCCCGTCGTTATTTATCTAGCGTTTTCATTTATTTTTCCTTCCTTTCTTTTTTTTTCCATGACGAGTCTAGGGCGAATCCGTCCCCGAAAGTAAATTAACAATCACGAGAAGAAATTGCGCAATTTCGAGAATTATTTACCCAATAACGAGGCTTCGAGCGACGGGAATTAACGGAACGAGTCCAGTCGCCGTCCTTTTCCTCCATTTGCCGAAAAAAAAAGAGCGGAATAATAAAAATAATGGAGGAAAAAAGAAGAAGTCGACAATTTCTAAAATCTCCATTCCATCCTTTAACTTTTTACGTTCTTTCCGTGTGCATCTTTGCAGTATACTCAAGGGTGTAACTTCTAAAGGTTTTCGTACATGTAGTTCCATTTTCTTCCTTTCACGTTAAAACCACAAAAAAGAGGAAAAAAAGATGAATCGGAGTCATTTTTTTTCTCTCCCTTTTTGAGCTTTGTTCGTACGTACAATTTTTAGAATTGACATTTTCTTTCAAGGCTTTAATTTCTTCTTTCTCTTTACGCGAGTACCTAACGCGAAGGACCGGGAAAAACGAGCAAAGGGTGAAACAGAAATTCTCAATTTCAGGAAAAAAAATATGGAAACACTCGAATAATTTCGTAGGATCAAATTTCCATGAAAAATTGTTCAAAAAAAAAGTTACCTTCGGGTCTTTCAAAATCCGGGGTCGGAAATAGAGGTTTCTATTTTTTTTTAATTTCAAGGTCCATTCCAAGGTCACAAATAAACTTGTCACCGGGAATGTGATAAACCTGATCCGAAGAAAATCGGTTTTTTTTTTCGGGCTCGAGCTTGGGAAAAAAAAGTTACCGAGACTGAATCACGGGATAAAATGTTTAGATAAAAGATTACCAAATCCTATCGTAAATGTTTGGTCTTCGTATCGTAGTTAGAAAGGTATACGTACAGAAATAGACTAAATACATATACAGAAAAGCAGATCCCTAAGGGTACGGGGATAAGGGCGGTATCAACAATGAATTTTATTGTCACAAAGTAAATTCATTGTGTCTTAATCCCGAAGACTAATCTATCGGGATGAAGGTACTTATAGGGGTAGCTATGTAATTACTAACGAAAGTTCTTAAGACACTGAAATCTCGGCTCTTATTTTATTTCGTCTTGCTCCTTTCTTTTTTTCGGCGATTCTATGGGTATTTAAACGAAGCTGGAGCTTTTGGGCCGATAACGATCCCGGGCTTTGCCGCTGGTGGGAATTTTTCCGTATCGTCGTATATTTGCACCTCCCAGAGCGTACGTATAATTCGTTCTAATGGGGCCAGGGGGTGAGAGGAGGAGGGGTCCGGGAGAAACCTCGTTTTAATTAAAAATTTTCATATCTGCGGCCGATATGTAAAACATCAACATATTAAAGGGCAAAAAAAAAGTAGATAAACGGAGAAAAAGAAAAAGGAATTAGTCGCGTGTTTAATTGTTTTTCAGCAGGACAGTTGGAGAATTAGAGTGGAAACTCTGTGTTGAAGTGATTCGTCGCGTAAAACTCGTCGCTTTTCCTTTTTCCTTTTTTTATTTTATTTTTTTACTTTTTTTTTTCGAACCACGGAATTGGAAACAAAAACTATTAGTACACCAACAACCGACCAACACTTTTGTACAAATGCGCTAACGTGAAATAATTAAAAACAAATTTTACCGGAAAAAGGGAAATAAAAGAATTTTTTATTCTACGAGAATTCATCGAATTTCGATGAATAAATTTATAGGACGATTTTTTTTTTCGACGCATAAATGTCTTTCCCCTTTTTTCCCACCGAAATTTCTTTCCCTCGGATTCCAATTTTTTTTTTCCTACACGTTCCGGTCCGACAAGTTTTCCAAATTTACGCAAACCAACGCTGCATCGAATTTTCATGGCCAAAAATCCATTTTTCTTTTCTTCGCCATTTTCGATCGCGCTGGGTTACCCCGGAGAAAAAGACGTTCCTTAAATTTAAACGAATTCCAGAGGAAGCACGGAACGAGCGTGTCCTTTTTTGTTAATAAAGCGGAGGGACGTTTTCATTAAAATTCTAAATTCTAATTAAAACGTAGAAGAAAGCTTGTAAAATACGGAAAAAGTGATAAATTTGATTTTAAATCTTGGAGAAAAGAGTAACACGGTTGTAACTTAAGTGGAAACTGTTTTCCAGCTAGACTTACTCCAGCAGCTAACTCCGACACCATTATTATACCGGAGCTGGAAACTGGAAAACGTTACTTGTATTTATACTGATCTTATTCCGCAGTCCCCTTTCTACCCTTAAGTTTTAAAATCCTTTATTTTGCTAGCCAGCTTTCTACGAATTTATTCCTACCGGCTTTTCTATACGTGCGACTGGATCTAAATTTCAGTTTCCTTCTGTCCCTTTTTTCAAGGTTCCCGAAGAATTTATATTTCCAATTATAAAATTCAATTTTTTCCGGGACACTCCAAAATCAACCAAAAGCTATTTCTAGTTTCCACAAAAATCAGCAGAATTTCACATAAAAAAATTTCTGTATAAATATTGATTAGTAAAATTGCTACAATTGTTATAAAAAATAAATACGAATTAGCAACAATGCCACGACGTCATCAAAAGGACGAACAAAGGCCCTCTTGTTTTATCGGTGCGGTTATTCGTCGTTTGCGAGGCTGCAATGAAATTAAAGACGAAAGCAAACATTTTCCGTGAAATTAATTTTTTGTAAAAGCTTTCCACCCCAGCAGATTTTGCAGCGAAGATGTTGCGCGAGTTTCAAAGGTTGTTCAGCCGTAGAACGAATTTCCACAATTCCTCCCATGTTATTTGACCAGGTAAAACTAGTCCGACAAACTCCATTTTACTTGAAAGTTTGCATTCGCTTGTGCCTTTTACGCGGTACCGCAAAAACGTCAACTTTTTGCGGCAAAAAAAAAAGAAGGAAACAGTATTTTCAGTGTAAATACTGGGATACTAAACTCACTTATTTGTATTTTTCTCGCCTTTTGTATATATCGATATTCCCCAGATCCGAGCAATGTTTTTTCCACCCTCCGGCTTTCCCGTTTCTTGTTGTTCGAATTCAAGAGCCATAATAATTTGTTATACCACAATGCGTCGACGAACCTTTTTATTTTTGTAATATTCAAACTTTCCCACCGAAAAGGAAACGGAAGCTTCGGAAGAGTTTAATTAAAGAAATAAAATCTGGGGGAAAAAAGGAGGAACTGCCAATCCCTCTTTTTCAACGTCCTAATTGGTAGCTGTGTTTGCATTTTTCAAAGCAAAGTTTCGAGCAAGGGGTTGATACCTAAGAGGGATTTCAATTAAAATCAATCATTACAACTTTATGATTGTACACTTTTTTTCCATCTTTTTTGCAGCTGTTCATTTTTATTTAGAAGGATATGAATCAAAGTCTAGCCTGTGTACGCTTTTTTTCGCGAATAAAAGTAACGGTTTTATTAACTGCTCTTTAATTGGGATATTCAGCTGCAATAAAAAAAAGAAGGTTCGCCTGCTTTGTAGGCGTTAAAAATTCTTTTATTTATGGCACTGCCAGCAGATTATTGAAAACTAATTGCCGGAGATTTCGACTAGTTCCGGGCTATTATATTTTCCTCATTCGTAAATACTGCAACTGAATTTATGCCGTTTCCTATTTTTTCAATTAAATCCAAGCGAGTTTTTGGTGGAACGAAAAATAGGCTCCGATAGGGTTCGAACTATCCTCGAAATCCCTATTTTTTAAATCCGCAAAAATAATATAGGAAGTTGGGAAAAAATTGTCAAATTTCTCTTGGATTCTTTAACTTTTCTTCTTTAGAAAATTGAAAAAGAAAAAAAATCCAAAACCGGTCCTCGTTAGATTTCAAAATATTCCCCGAAAAGAAATCGAAAATAAATACAAAATTCACAATTGGAAAAAAAAAATAAGATCGAAGGAGATAAAATTCAAAAGAAAAAAATGAAGTAAGTCACCAGAAATTTGCGGTAAGATCCAGGAAAATCGGTAGTTTCGAGAGCGACGTTTATATTTTTAAAAAGTACTTTCAGTGTGAAAACTACCGGGTAATTACCATCAAGCTGAAGATTAAACCGAGCATAGTTTTGCTTTTCCGAAAGAGAAAAAGGGGACACTTAACGCGTATAATGGCCGTGTATGCACACGAATGTGTATGTCTCTGTATGTGTGTGTGTGTATGCAGTCATCGGAGCGCATTTCACCGCTGCGGTATATATTGACAATAAACCGTAGGAAGAATGACAATAAACGATGCAAATGTTTAAGTGCGTATCAAGTCATCATCTCTAATTTCATGTCCCGCTTGCGCGAAACCACGGCACGAACGTGTGTACTTTGTCGAAAAATAAAAAAAAGAGGAAGGAAACATGAGTTAACAGAATGGGAGCAGAGGTTTTACGGTGCAAAAGGTGCAGCAATCGTGGAAATTAAAATTGCACCGAGAGGAAAAACTGCTGAAAAAAAAAACTATTCATAATACGAGTGAAGAGTTTAAGTTTGAGTGACAAGTAGAACTTGTCCTTTTTTTGCTCGGCGAATTACAGCGTTCATGGAAAACCGGAAGGAAAACGTGGAAATTTTTCCAGGATTAAAAGATTGGCTTTAAATCTTGAAAATGGGACGCGCCTGCACTTTTTCGCCCGAAGCTGCGATTTATCGAAATTAGAATGAGTTTCGAGTCCTGAGAAGAACAGTTTCCCGTCATCGATTTTTCCGGGGGGGGGGGGGGGGCAAATTTCGCGTATTTGCAATTTTTTTAATTAAAAAAGGATTTATTTTCTCTTGAATTATTAATTCCGTGCAAATTTTTTTTCCCACCCAAATTTCTCTGCAAAAATTAATTCAACGAGATTTCAAATAAATGCATCATCGGAAAAATTAAAAAATCTGCATTTTTGAAACGAGAGCAGGATAAAAAAAAAATTCAGACCGAGTCGAAGACCTCGAGAGTCCCGTTTCCGGTCGTACCGAATCTCGGTATCGCAACAAAAAAATTTGCGATGCTAATAATTGAACGGAACCGGCACGTAAAAATCGCAGATGTGCCTTAATTAATTTATAATAGTCAATTCCGTGTATGCGGTGCTCCAGACGCTATCTTTGAACGCGGCGACGCCGCCAATTAAAACGGTACGGCCGGGGTCCTTCGAGATCCTGCCGGCGGACGTCGAAAAAAGAGAGTAACGATTTGTATCGAATCGACAGTCAAACGGCGGGGTTACGGTAATTTATATTTCTGACACCCGGGGCCTCCTGGGCTGCCACGCGATCGCGGCTGTTTCGGCCAAAACCGGAGCCTGCAGGCTGCATTTGAAAAACGCGGCGAATCCTTTCATAAATTCCACCGATTGTCACGGAAACCGTATTAAGCCGGCACACTTTGTCATTGGCTGGCTACCGGACCTTTTGTGCGGGCGAGCGACAAAAGCAAAACCCGGGATCACCGTTTTCATCTTCGCCTTTTTGCTTCACCACGAATTCGATCGCAATTATCTTGACTCTTTATCCGCTCCTTTAATTTCACCGTCAAAAGTGTCCCGAAGGTGCCTCGAACACCACGGGAACTCAACGGAGTGCTTTCGAGTCTCGGGGAATTTCACAATTTGCCTGGATCTGCAGGATCCAGGGGCACCGGGTGCCCCAAAGGTGCCATGGGATCTTTCGCAACGAGGACTCTTGGCTCTCGAGGCACTCCACGAATTGTCCGAGTCCCAAAACCGAAGTGCATCCAGTTGCTGCGGTTGCTGGGGTTCCCAGAATCCTATTTTCAGGTCCATAGGAACTCTCGCAACGAGAACTCCCCAAGAACCAAGTGCATTCAATGACGGAAAGTCATCCCGGTGCCCTTCGACTCCGGGGTCAGAGACTGGGCCCTAGAACTGAGGTGTACCCAGTTGCTGGAGTTCCCGAAATCGGGCTGATCCGATTTTCGGTGGCACGGGATCTCTCGCAAGCAGAACTTTGACCGAAGTTAAAGTGGACCTCGTTGAAGGGTAGAAAAGGGATTTCCACTTTGGTTCCCTTCGTCGTGGAGGCATAGCGTTGGTACCAACCGGCGAGCTTCCGGCGCGTCGGTCCCACGGACGTCACCCGTGGCTTTCGCGGAGATTTCTCCGCGATTATAAAATTTCCGCGAGGCCGGCATAGCGGGCCCTGACACTTAGGAACTACTCCTGAAACTCGACTGAACTTCTTACCGGTGGAAGCGGCGAGCAGTAGAAAGGAAACGGAAGTGAAGTGCCGTAGGTAGTTTCTTCGATACCTCGCCGTGCTCTTCATCTTTGATATGACCAATAGCGTTTGCTACCAATTCCTCGGGATTGCACTTCACAGTTTCTTCATGTCGTCGAGGAACACGCGTTACCCACCGAATCCTGTGTCAACTTCGGCACCACTTTGGCGAACCAACGATACCAGCGCTGGCGGGGTCAATCTCGTCGCACTTCACTCTTTTACATCCGGTCCCGTGTGAGATCTCGCGGACATCGAGATCCCGCGCAACTTTTGCCCCGTTTCTCCTCTGTTCGCACGTCCAAAGACACGAAAGAACGGCCGCGAAGTTCGGAAATCGCTGGCGAAGGGTCACGGGGTCCTCCTGCGAAGGTTCGAGCGGCTACTGAGCTCCCGCCGCAAGCACAAGTAAAAGCTTTCATTGCGTCGACTCCTATCATTCTAAAAAGCTCTCTCTCCGGCCATTTTGCGAACGCGAAGCCGCTATTTTGCCGTGCGCGAGATTCACGTCCATTCGTGTGATTGATTGGCGTTGAAACTTTGCGACTGATTGAATCTTTCTTTCCTATTTTTTATGTTTTTCAATATCGATATCCCGCCGTACCACTGCGAGATTGTATTACGACACCGTTCTAACGAATTTCTTCTTTTTTTCCAGGGTTCCATGAAGGCAGCTTAGCGCCAATAAAGATCCCACATTGGACAGGGGAAAAAACGGACTAGGACCCTCGTGGATCCCAATCGGACACGCAGGATGCTCGTACGTGCGATAATTGGTTTACGCTGGCATGCAAAATATCCGCCGAGGACGGGGCTGCCTCGTGGCCCGTAAAAAGGCACTCTCGTGGTTCTTCCAAGAAATGGGAATTTAATGAGATATTTCTTGCGAAAGTTGCAAGAAGGTGAGGAAATTATGGCAAGGATATTTTAGCGTCGCGCTGTACATTATATATTGTTCAGAATTCCACGTGTATGCAAAAATTGTAGCTAAAAATTTTTTCTGTTTATTAATTTCCAAACACTCAAAAAGAAAAAATTTTATTATTTCCGACGTTTCCAATTCGCGAATTCGAAATTCGAAAATAATAAATTCGGAGTTTTCCCAAATTTATTCCCCCCTTTTTTCCAACTAAATTTTTCTCACGTTAGCGATCGAGGGTACGTATCTTCGTAGTCCCCGGATTGATTTCCTTCCCTGCTTTTTTCCGATGCGTAGATTAACTATACCGTTAAATTGTAGATTAGGGAATCTGCCAATCACATTCGCAAGGGAAGATCTTCTCCTTTAATAATAGCTTGATATGTCTGACACAAATTAATCCCTTAAGGAGTAGAGGTTCGACCCTAACTAATTATTTCGCTTTCGGAAAATGGGGAGTTCCATGACATTTCAAATCACTGTTACTCAAATCTGTTTCTTTTTTCTGGGGGCGGTCATCGATATCCCAAATTCGATCACTCCTACGCTCATTGACGAAGTTTCATTGATCTCCAGGAAAAATGGTCACACTTTTTCAGGGGCTTCCACGACTTTTTTTTTTTCTTCAACCCACATTCGGGGTTAATTAATAATTCTGGGATAAATTAAAACAGATAATACAATAATGAATTGCGAATAAATTTTAAGATAAAAAAAAATTGTTACTCTACAATTTTACTTGCAAGTTATTATCGTACCTCTTTTTTTTGTTAAAACGCCGTGAAAAGTGTCAATTATTTTCCGCCAGGAAATTCCAAACGCTTCCTGTTCGACGCTTAACTCTCTGTTTTAGAGAGAACGTAATCTCCGAATGGAACTCGTTATCAAAATCCGTTCTGACGATCGCATCGCTAAGCTGAAGAATCATATGACCAGTAGGAAGTTCTGCAACTCCTGTCAAAAGGAATCGTTTTTCTTTATCTGTTAAATCAAATTAAATAAAATCCTACTTCCAACTTTATATATATATACACGTGGAAGAAAACGGGGATAAAATCAGATTACATTTTTACGATTGGAATTCACGCTTAGCTGCCTTTTTTCATTTATTAGGATTTTCACCTAATCGTAAAACTCTGTTTGAAAATTGACAGCTTGTACATTTATTTCAAGTATCTCGTTACCTTATCGATTACGACTGGGAATTATTAACAAGTAACGATATTCAAGTAACTGCCGGGTACGTGTAATTAAATTGAAACATAATTTTGAAAATTTTGCAAATGCCAACGTCGATCTGGATTCGCGCGAGTAATTATAATGAAATATTCGACATAAACGAGTAATTAAACAAATAGGAGTCGGTTAAAGTTTTGGATTAAAACTGTAACCGAAGTTATCGCGAAACGTAAGTATCCGGTAAATTTCAATTATTAATGAAAGTTGAGGGAAAAAAAAAATAATAATAATAATGTGTTTTATGAAGTACCGTAGCAACATCAATGAAACTGTAATTGGTAACACGGAATCGTAAGTATCCATCAATGAAGGCAATTTTGTTAACTTGTAGTTCAAGTACATTTTATTACAACGCAAATACATATATATATAAATACAGGATGCTTCATCCCAGGTGGTGTGTATGTATGGTTGCATCCACAAATCATTTCCACGCCTATTGACTTTTATTGATTGTCATTTTATCGCGCGAACTCGTTTTATGCTCGAAACTTTTGACGTATTTTTATGTAATGTCAATCAAGACAAAAATTAATAATGGTTTTTTTTGTTCCTTTTGAAAAAATTAATTGGAATTCGCATGACCGAAATTCCAATTATTAATAAAATTCAGAGAATGATTTCAATGGGATCTTTTTTTTTTCTTCCCGCGTGTAATTGCAATTTTCGACGCCAGTAATAGTAAAATTATTTTTCCATGTGCTAAAAAAACATTATAATTAAATTGAAAAAATTTGAAATTCGAAAATTCTAAATTTTATTTTAAAAAAAGGGGAATTTTTGTCAAGGATTTTTTGAGGGTCCCGATTTCGAAATTTTACAAATTTGGAAAATATGTCGGTGAAGTAAAAAATTAATAATAACGAATGTTGTGCTTCTGGGAGAGAAATTATGTAAAATTATTTTTCTATATTTTTATTAACAAAAATATGATAATTATACTATTGAAAAGACATCACCTCGTATACCAGCTGCTTTCGTGCAACTCCGGAAGACCCTATACGTACATATATGTATAATATATCGTTATCGTACACGTTATCTATTATAATAATGATCCTCGTTATTGGTGACGGTGTAACTTCGGGTACCTTTCCACCCCCTAAAATCTGGTCCGCTCACGTTCAATATTGAGGTCATATTTTCAACTAAAACTGTATATATTTAATGTTTTGGCTAAGGAGGACGTTGATAACGATAGTAAGGACACGCCGGTCGTAACTACGATCGTATCAAACGCATCCACGATACACTGTGTCGGGATTATTCTCAATATTAATTACGGAAATTTAAAAAAATTCGAAAAATATTCCCGAACAGACCAGGTGAGGATGGAGCTACCCCTATTTTTTAATTTCCAAAAACTTCCAAATTCCGTCCAAAAAAAATTCAAAAAAAGGGATTTTTCAAATTCGAAAAATATTACCACCCAGAGTAAGTGAAGAGGAACGAGCGTTGATTTTTTATTTTTCAAAATCTGCTTTGAAAAACGAACCAAAAAAAATTTTGCGACTCACTCATTGCATGTGTGCAACCAATCCACGGTGAAAGCTTCACTAAAAACACACACACACACACGCATAAACTATCGTTTTAACGATCCGTCGTTAATTCCAATCATTTAAATTGCGCATAATTCGAGACCCTTGAGAAGCGTAATAAAAAAAAAAACAAGCTCAGTTCGTTCCTCCGTTTTTCCGCACCTTCGGATGCCAACCAGAAAAAAAAGTGTGACGTAAAACGACGTATCGTCGTCTTACACCTGCGGGGTATTAAAATTATAATTGACTTGGCTCCTGAGTTTACATGAACAAATTAATGAAAATATTTGGATTGGGCAGAAAGCCATTAAATGAAATCCAAACACAACTATTGGTCTTTTATAATTAAGTTGGCATTATGTAGGAATCTTTATACCCCGTTTCTAAGAGCTTGTAAGCAATTAGGGGAACGTGGGATAAACCCACCCCACGGTGTCACCCCGGTTTCTGCTTTATTGCCCATCTATGGTGACACTAATACGCCAAATCGACAAATACACATAAATTACAGCAATTTGAAACCATCACCGATCGACGGAAGATTCTGTTACCTATTGAATGCTGATTCATCTCTGGCAATGTTTAAACCCCGAAATTCCCGAAATCTCAGTCTCTAATTTTATGAATTTCAAATTGCAATTTTTTACTATTTACAAAAATTACAAAAAATAAATCAACTGTAAATAAAAAAATCATAATTTCCTATTTACAATTAAAATTTCGTAATTTCTAGGTAAAAAAACAAACATTTGTGGCCTCTCTCGCCACGAATTTCCAAAAAATTTAATTTCCAGCTCCCGAATTGAAATTTAAACATTTCTAGCTAAAAATTAAACAACGAAAAAAAAAGTTCTAGTTCGAAAATCGAATTTGCTCGATTTCGAAAAAGAGCATCGTTATGCTGCAACAGTTATTCGGGATTTGCAGGAGACAGGGCACGAATTTAGTGTTTTGAAGTTTCTTCGCTTTTCTTTGCCGGCAATAATAAGACACTTTAGATAAATTGGGATTACGAAGGTTCTTCAATTACTGGATAGATACTTTAAGTTTAATTTAAAGTAACGTTAGAAAAGATAAATTAGCCTTGAGTACCTATTTCTTGTTTACCTGCGATGTACCAGAATCCTTATAAATTTTGTAAGACTCGTTAGAAATCCCGGTTACCTTTATAACTATATCTACGGGATGGCTTAAATACGGGTGGTTTAATCAGGATCAATACGGGTTGAATACGGTTTTTGTCTTATCAGTTTTAACCCTCCCTCTTCCTTCCGCTTGTATATATACGGGTATTTGGAATGTTAAATTATAAAGTTAATCACACAGAAGTTACTTATCTTGGAAGAAAAAACAAATTTCTTTGGATTTTTCTTTTCTTTGCAATCGGATGCTCTGGAATTGATTAATCCTTCATTTTTAATTATTACATTCAACCTGTAATTAGAGTCTCTTATATATATATATTTTTTTTTCGAATATTAATTTCTATTAATTATAATTTTAAAAAATGGAAAGATAAAAAATCAAGGAAATATAAAAATAAAAATAATAACAATAATTCAATTTACGAAATTAATTTTTTCTTTGACTACAGGGTTGCTCGTCGGGTATAAACAAATATTATCAATTGTTATTAAAAAAACACAATAGGAGCAAAGATGCCCTTTTCGTTCTTCAATATTTCCTTATTTATTTATTTTTTTTAATACCGGGACAATTAGGATGAAGAAAGAGCCCCTGATTGCGTTGTTCAAACATTAGCCGCTTCGTGACATTAAATTAAAAGTGTGGCTCGGTTCAAACCGGATTCCGTCAATTATACAAGACGTATAATTGAAAAAATGTTAGTGCGTCATAAAAATGAAAGAACATCATTATCTATTCATTACTTATTCCCGCGTCACAATGGACTACGTTAAATTTATTCCTTTTGTTTGAAAAAAGCGAGGAAAGAAGTTTATGCAAATATTCGCAATTCCTTGTTAATTAACGCATCGTTTCAATTTTTATTTTTCATTTTCCGCCTTCTACCCGAAATTTGCGTTAGACGAAATTTCGTGGATTTTTGGGAAACGGGAGTCGAGCAAAAATCGGTACCGTACCGATAAAACGCGAAGTTAGCCGAAGGGAGAATGATCGTAACGAGTCGGTTATTAATCGTCGCGCGATTAATTGATTGAGTTTATTGACGAACCGACACCAAATAACGCGGAGGTATAAAAAGGCGTTAATACGGTCGTGTTGTAATATTGAATTCCATTAGAATTATTACGTCCATCCTCGAGGCAGTTTAAGGCCGATAAAACAGTAGATAACGCGATTGGATGGAGAAAGATATGTAGAATGCACTTACACTGAAGGGATTTCTCGACAGACTGACAGAAGGATAGACAGGGTACAAACTCGTATTTATCCTTTACAGTAATATCTACTTTATCGTGACCATGTGGAGTCACTTCATTTACAGCCATAACGGTTATATGCGCGCCGAAGATATCCTATTTCTGGAATCACGAGTTTTCGTGGGAAAAGTATTTTTTTTTTTTACTATTTTTCACTTTCGCAAAAAGAACGAGAAACAAATTCCGAATGGTTCATTCCCGAGTTTGGGACGTCATTTATTTAATTCGAATTTACTCTGTCAGCAAATAATTACTATCTTGCGAAAATTTTCATATCGTAAAAATCGTCTTCCGAATTTCGCGATGAGTAAATTGGTGCAATATAAATATAGACGCAAAAAAAGAAAAATAATATAAATTGAAGAAGTCGATAAAATTGTAAATAAATTAGAACCGTGTAATTTTAAACGTACTCACCCCTGTCCCCTCTCCGCATAGCGTCCCTGTTAGACACGATGCACGAGCATAAATGTTCTTTACATCGAAGCAGGTACACATGTAAAAGAAAAAAACACTCATTTCTCTATCCTCATTATCCGCGTAAGTATATGTACACATGTAACTTGGTGTAATTTCAACTGCAGCCTCGGATCCCGCAAGAGATGCAGGGAGGAAAGCGGAACTTAATATATACATTGCATATGACGTACGGCCATTTATGAAACTTCGTGGTCTTTTGTAACAGTTAGTCGGTATACAGTGGTCACAGCGATTTGCCCAATCCCATTACGGCGCTGTGAAAATACAATCTCGGCTTATAATTGCCCTGAAATTACATCCAGCCCACGAAATCAGTTACTGTCACCCCACGATGATCATATACGTGACAGAATTCATTTTTCAGCAAATTCCAACCGATTTTAACTTGACTTACAGTTTCCAAGATGGCGCTGGCCTCGGTGGAATGGGTCCAAGACGGAAACAAGTTCGAAGTCGCGCGCCATCTGTGCTCGAGTAACGGCGACCATCTTTGTACGTCATAAATCACAGCTGACCCGACGCGACTATGGCTCCGATTTCTAAAGCGATCCCGAACCGAAGCCCTCCCCTTTTCGGCAAATTACAAAAAGAGGAACCCCCGCGACAAAAAGAAGTTATAAAAAAGTAAGATAATAACAGTCCTCGGTATAGACAATGATCCCCCTTTTTTCTTTCACTTAGCGACACTTGTGGTCAAGTCGACTCGACCTAATCGATTTCATACCCATTTTTCCTACGTATAAAATCACTCACACCGGTAGAGGCACACGTACACGCGTGTGCGGAGGAAAAAGTTAGTAATGGTACAAAAGGAGGAAATAAAGAAAGCAGAAGAAAAACGTAAATGATCTCATAGCAACTGTGGCAGCTGTTGAAACGATCGAACTTTGACATCATTTGAAACAGTTTGCCTCCTCTATACCGCAACAAACTCACGTTCCATTGCAAAACTGTCGAAACTGTCGAATCACAAACAAAGGATATAATGCAAGAGTTACAGTAGCAGTTCGCGATATACGAAACGATGGAAGTTCTTCGACCGTATATACGTACGTAGTACCTACGCCTCCGTAGCTTTTGGTCTATGAGTTGTCACTTTGTGGTTATATTTCACCGACTAATCAGTACTTTCGCAAAAGCAACTACTTAGTTCTGGTTCACTGGCGTTTCACTCATAAACAGACAAATATTTACATGCACGTATGCATCTAAATACGCCCCGAGAGGATATTTGCTTATTGTCGTTCGCTGCGGAGAGGCGATTTCACGACGCGGGTTCACTCGCACCGTTCGAGTGCTCATTATTACAAGGGCTGTTCATCGGAATCTCGTACGTTTGCTCGGAGTTTTTATGAGATGTTTTTTTAATGAGATTTCGGGAATTTTGGGTATACTTGGCGTTTCCTCCAAAAATGGGGTAAAAATTAAAGTTTCAAAAATGGGGTTGGACAAGTCATTTCTAGGGGTAATTTTTCCCGTAGAATCGATTCCCAAGGTCAAATTTGAAGAAATCCCAGCGGAAGTTGGAAAAAAGTAGGTTTTTTAAGGAAAAATCGTGTTTCACGTAAGAAATCTTGAATTTTGACAATGAAAATGGATTCCTCGGGAAAAAATACATCGGATATGGGTCTCCCGAAAGTGAAAAAAAAATTTTTCCAAAAGTCGATTTTTTTGGGCATGCCTACCCCTTCCCCCAAAAATGGGGTAAAAATTAAAGTTTCAAAAAAGGGGTTAGACAAGTCATTTTTAGGGGTAATTTTTCCCGTAGAATCGATTCCCAAGGTCAAATTTCATGAAATCCTAGCGGAAGTTGGAAAAAAGTAGGTTTTTTGAGGAAAACTCGTGTTTCACGTAAGAAATTTTGAATTTTGACAATGAAAATGGATTCCTCGGAAAAAAATACATCGGATATGGGTCTCCCGAAAGTGAAAAAAAAATTTTTCCAAAAGTCGATTTTTTTGGGCATGCCTACCCCTTCCTCCAAAAATGGGGTAAAAATTAAAGTTTCAAAAATGGGGTTGGACAAGTCATTTCTAGGGGTAATTTTTCCCGTAGAATCGAATCCCAAGGTCAAATTTGAAGAAATCCTAGCGGAAGTTGGAAAAAAGTAGGTTTTTTGAGGAAAAATCGTGTTTCCCGTAAGAAATTTTGAATTTTGACAATGAAAATGGATTCCTCGGAAAAAAATACATCGGATATGGGTCTCCCGAAAGTGCAAAAAAAATTTTTCGAAAAGTCGATTTTTTTGGGCATGCCTACCCCTTCCCCCAAAAATGGGGTAAAAATTAAAGTTTCAAAAATGGGGTTGGACAAGTCATTTCTAGGGGTCATTTTTCGCGCTGAATCGATTCCCGAGGTCAAATTTGACAAAATCCCAGCGGAAGTTGGAAAAAAGTAGGTTTTTTGAGGAAAAAACGTGTTTCCCGTAAGAAATCTTGAATTTTGACAATGAAAATGGATTCCTCGGAAAAAAATACATCGGTTATGGGTCTCCCGAAAGTGCAAACAAAAATTTTTCAAGAAGTCGATTTTTTGGTGATAACTTAAATTTCAGTTCAATAAATTCTAATTTATAATCACTTAAATTTTTACATGACCGTTATTAAAACGTAGAAAGTATTTTTTGCCTTTAAAAAAAACTCGAGAAATTCAAATATATACCTTATTTGCCGCCGTGTAAGCAGTTGTTCCCTTGATGAAGCTGTAATTACTCCACTCACCACAGAGAGCACCACTATTCCACTGCTGCTGCATTCCGACACTGAGGCAGGTCGAGGTTAGAATCCGAGCTGTTCACTTTTCATTTCACTTTTCTTCCAATGCGGTTTTTTCTACAGGATCGGGCTGCTAAGCACAGCAAAAATGCAAACATCATTTTCCATCCATTTCTTCCTACCGCGGCAGGATTTCTCCAATTTCTTCCGTGGATTCGGTACACACACACATCGACACTAAACACGCGAGGATCCAATAAAAATACACTTACAGTAATTTCGTGCAGGAAAAAGCTGGCGTATCTGTACATACGTACATATGTGTTGTTCGAAAACGCTTACTTCTGTATAAAAACCATCTATCCATGGGCATATACTTACCCCCCCCCCCCCCTTCTTTTCTTTTTCTCGCAAGAACGAATAGGTCTCTTTTATCATGCTCGCGATATATACTTTGCCTATACGTATGCACTCCGTACATAGATCCCAGCTCCTTTCGCAAGGATACCATACGTATCCAGGATACGAAGCGTTGCGGTGAAAATATCGTTGTCGCCAGTCAGCGTTCGCAGCAGGAGGTAGACGCAACTTTGCGTTCTTGGGGAATATTCCTTTCTTTCTTTATTTTTTATTATTCTTCGGTTGAAAAACAAACTATACACATTCAGAGTCACTCGTTCCTTTTTTAAAACACCGCCGCACAGACGGATTCCTTCGACATTTCTGAGACTATCCGGAGTCAATCGAAAGTTCGTCTCGGAATGACACGAGGGTAACAAAGAATTAGAACAAAAGCAGCTCCCGTAACGTCGTCACGGGGGCGGCCATTTTGACCGACTGGTCCCCACATAGCAGCGTCTTAAGTGCTGACATTTACGTTAGCTTTCAATTAGCTTTCAATTAGTTCCCAAGACCAGAGGTAGAGGGAGATTCTTTCCGTAGTATTTCTCGAAAACGAAGCGTGTCCCCAAGTGTTTGATGAGTGGATACATGCGATTGTTTCATCCGGGGCACGTTTATGGTGTACCTTCCACTGACGGTTTTTGAAAAGTTGATTGATACGCTCAGTCCTTTACGACCTATCCTACTCCTTGCGGAAGTATTAGGAAATAGGTCGTCCGCGTCCGGAAGGTACATCGCCCCCTTTTTAATTCAATCCAAACATAATTTTATAGGTTTTACTCTCCTCCTTGAGAGAGAGCAATTGACGACTCTATTGTTGCTTTGCGATGATGGACTACCACCAAGGCAACAAAAGGGTCGGTCGAACAATCAAAAATCTAAGTTTGTTATCACCTTTCTTCATTTCTCGATTTAATTTCGCAAATTATGAATCGCATAAAATATTTACGCGAGAAAAGTACAAATGTTAGAGCCGCGTCCAAGGCTGTAGGAAGCGACACTAGCGAATAAACACGTACGAGATCGAATCGCTTTTTCTGTTCGTTTGGAACCAATGTTTATAAAATATGGAAGTATTTTTAAGTAAGAAAGGCTATCGCTGTTTGTTATATTTACAACTACGGCGCGTCGGGAGAATAAAAACACATCCCGATGGGGAACAAACGATAGACAAAATCCTCTCTGTTTGCTGCCAACAACATTCCAGTCAGACCGAAAAACAGACTAGAACGGATGGAAAAAAGGGTATAGGGGATTTTACGAGAGGATGAAAAATATCGTCGATGTGAGCTTTGCTTTCGATATGCGTCCGCATTACAAAGCCCTGGATTTTCGAAAATGTTTCCTGTCCCCCCGACATTTTTTTTAATGGTCCAGTAAAAATTCGCCGATTGACGTCATAACAGCGTTTGCATTAACGCGTGCAAAAAATTGTCCTCATATTTTTTTGTACACTCGGCATTGATTGCTCATATTTTTTTCTCCCAATTTCGCAATTTCCTTGAAACTGACGAATTTTAGGATCGAGTTGTAAATTCCACATTTTTCAAAGGCACCACAAATTTGTACCACCCTTTACTCCAAAATTCTAAATTTTGTGAATTTCAGAAAATTTTTCTAAAGACAATATTTTTTGTTCAATATGTTTCCAGGGTCTCGAAGTTCATAAAAGCTCGCGGAGTGACGTCACAATACGTTTGCGTCACCGGCTACAAAAAAATTATCGGCATTTTTTTCTTTTTTTTCTGTTCCAGATTTCAGAGGAGTTCCAGAAAAGTCCACTTTTGCTCCGAATAATGGCACAGACACCTCCTGCAATCGGTTTCCGTATTTTCACTTTCCGCTTTTCATCTCCGCTGCATACATCAGAAGCTCGCATGGAGGAATGCAAAAAAGGGAAAAAAATCAATCATTCCAATCATGAAACATATTGTGACTCGGTCTTTCCATGGCTCTGCAGATACCGCGCGGTTATAAACGGGATGTTAACAAGAATATCGTTACAAACATCTGTTCATGATCCGACGATCGTTCAATTAAACGTCATTCAAGACTTTGAGTATCGATGATGGATAATACATAGAGCGAGAGGGAGAGAAATGGAAAGTCTGATGAGAGAGATAAGTCGGTATATACATATATATAAACGTATACATATACATTTATATGAGCGGTACACATATGTATCAGTCTGCCGTACATGTATAATAAGTGACAGGAAATATTCGCCCCTGTGTCTATCGCATTCTCCTCTTCCTCTTCCTCATCATCATCGTCCTCGTCATTATCATTATCATTATTATCACTATCGTTATCACCTTCCCTGTGATTTCAACTACGCTAAGCGTCAGTCCCTGCTCCGCTTATTAGCAAACTTCAATGGGAAGAAAAACAAGTGAAGAATTAAGGATGTTCTTGCGTTTGCAAAAATCAAAGATTAAATTTTGAAAAAATGTTGACTAATAAATCTAAAATTATAGACTTAAATTTATTTTTTTGAAAATTTTTCACCGTTTAGTTTGTGAGTATCGAAAAATAGCAATTTTACATGTTAAGTATAGGGAAAATAGAAATCCACATGTTCTACTCAAGAATTCTAATTTACTAAAAAAGATTTTTCATTGAATTTGGGATTTTTGGAGCCGGAATTAGAAATTTCGTGCTTCAGAATAAACTTTGTTCCAAGAGGATACATTTTTTGATGGGATGCCGTATCTCGATGCAACTGTGCAGGTATTCATTCCGCTAAGTCTTAACAATAACTGTCAGAGTGTTGTTCTAAGAAGCGTAAAAGGATGATAAAAGCTTCTGCCGTCTGGCATATTGTAATAAACTGGAATGAGTGGCTATATAATCATATTAAGTGGATTTAATACACTTTCTATTTTGAGAGAATATCATAAAGCAAAATACTTCTTCTTTCCACGGAAAACAAAGTTTGACCTCGTTCTCGCGTGTTTACAAACAAAGAAAACGGGGGCGTTTGTTTGCATGGTAATACAATTTGGGCTGGAGTTAATGCAGGGGGTGCGCTTTCTCCACCCTTTTCAGTTTCCTCTAAATTCCACCAGGTTCAATGTGAATTTATCCCCTTCTCGAGAGTACGTTTTGACAAATTTTATGGCCCAGATATTACCCACAAATTTCTGCCACCTTTTATCGCAAAGTTATAAATTTGTCTAATAATACATTTTTGGTAATGGCGAATCGCGAATGAATATTTCTTTCCTTTAAAATTTGCAACCTCTAGGAAACTTGTTCCAAAAACTGGAAATCTTCAGTGTCAAAAGTACAATTTTCTAGCTTTCGATTAAATTTTCGTAGAAGAATGCATATTTTTAATTCACAATTTTTTTTCAATTTCCCGGGAATCGAGAACGAGCTTTCCCCTATAGGTACCTTCGCGATTTGCCATTTGCCGCGTCGCTTTGAAGCTTCCCTCGTTCGCCGGACTGCCGAAATCTGTAAACTCTCCATAGATACGTCTCTAATTGGCTTTTTTCATGAAATTACAGGCACGGAGGAGGAAGAAAGGAATCAGTGAGCGAACTGAACATTGTTAAATTAGCTTTGCACCTTTTAAGTCTCTTCTTCTTTTTGGATCTCATCCTATTTGATAAAATTGAAGAGCTTTTCTGAACGTTAGTAGCAGCTTTAATACCGGGAACGGCCTGGTAGTGGTACGACGAGTACACGACGAGTACACCGAAGGAGGGAAATCTGCCGGAAAAATAGCCCGTACGAAATAAGAAGAAGGCGGTTCGAAGCTGCCGAGGACCGAACGAAGTTTACGCCGTGGCCTTTGTCTACTCGTACATTACCAGTTTTCCGGAATCGCGAGCGCTTTCATATCCCACAGCGCAGAAAAATTGCGCCCGTTCATTCGAATGTGTGTCGCACGTACACAGAGACACGCGAATTTTCTGCCAGACTATCCACAGACTTGTATTCTTTCACTTCCAGCCGCTATTACTGAGTGCGGACTTTTGCTCTCGATGCTGCAGCTGTTGCTGCCGCTGCCGCTGCTACTTTCTACGAAACAATTTCGACATGAGATATCCTTTTAGCGAAGCTTCTTCTCATCAGCTCTCCCGACTTCCTTCTTTTCCTCCCTCTTTTCCTTTCCTCTCTTTTTTTCTTTTTTACAACTAGACTTTCTCGAGTCTTTGCCTTCTTTGCTTCTCGCAAGCTCGCAAGCATAAAACTAGACTGTACTGTTTAATGAAGGGATTTTAAAAGAGATGCTGCACAAAGCGAGCCGGGAAGATAAATGATTCTTTCTCCTAACTATAATATTTATGATTAATAATATCAATTTCGTCAGCCAATCCTCTCCTCCCCCCTCCCCAACACTTCTCCTTTTTCTGTTGCTTCTTAAATTAAAACTTCCAACAGTGACTAACTTTGTTTGTCTCTCCCTTCCCCCCGTTTAATCGGAAACTTTTAATTTCGTTGTCGGAAGAAGCTTCGATCTCGTCCCGGAATTAAACCAAACCGGAATCTGATTGTGAAAGGATAAGAGGAACGCGGAAACTGAACACGTAAAAATTGCAATTTTTCTTGTTATTTATGAAAATAGATAACGAAACTTTTTTCGTAGTTGGTAGCTTAACAGTAAATTAAGAAATTAATTGTAAACCCTAACGTTAATTGGCAAATAAATTCACTATTAAGTTAATATGTCTGATTCAATTGTTAAGTGTGGATGTAACAAGAGAATGTATTTTTCGAAAATAAATCATCTCCTCAGATATTTAATAAGGTTAATCGACCGTGTGTTAATTTACTGACGGTCAATTTAGAAACAATTTTGCAGGTTCTTTAATTTCAAAATCGTATAAAGACACATTCGGAACCCCCAAAAACGGTTTTTTCTACTCTTGTGGTAAAAGTTACCGAAACGTGGTAAAAATTCGTATTTGGTTTACGATTATTTTCAGGGTACAGAAATTTCGCCGGTGCACGGTAACTTTGACTTAAGTGCAAAGGCTCGACTTGTGCAAAGAGGATAATGGCGCGCGACTTCGGCCGTTCCTCTTTTGGGTAGCTGGGTTACGGGTAACAAGGCAGCGGTGGTACATCGTCTAAATAGAGTATCAAACTTTTTAGTATAGTGGCTCGGATATTCGTGAAGCAGCACTGTAAACTTTACAGAATCGCCAAAGTACCATAAACTTTGTACTTTTTCTTATTTATTCTCTGCGACCCCTTCCCTTTCCCCCTCCCACGCTCGTTTCGGCTTATACTCCGGTAGTGCCCCTCTTTTTTTTTGTTCGACCAGCAACAAACTAACTTAATTCTATTTGATGGTGAACCAAAAGACCGCCTGTTGTATTTTCGCATTAAAGCTGAAATTTTATTAAATCGCGAGCGGCGGCAATGTCAACCGGAAATAAAAGCTTCCTCTTTTTTCGCCCGGAACAACGAAAAAAATATTAAGAAAAATAAAATTTATTTTGAATCGGAGCACTTCCATTGGAATTTATCGAGTGTCAAGATTGTCATAAATTTGAGAACGATATTGACACGTTATTATTGGAAAATTCGTATTTCCGCGAAATTGATAGCCTGTAATATGCGTTAAAATATCAATAAATTCCAGCCATTCTAATCTAAATAAATTAAATCCCTTTTAACCTAGATTACGATTGATCTTTTAAATTAGGCCACATTCAAATGTCAATTAAAGCTGCTACTGCCGTTACTGCAGCCGTTCTTCGGGTTTGCCTATTTTTTCTATTTCCATAGATTTTCTTCAATTTAGTCACCACAGAGATAAAAATACTTGGATTTTCAGGATCAATTTACTTATCAATAAATAAGTGAACAAATAAATATTCGAGCCGGAATCGGAATGTAAACATTTTCGTTCGATGTTATTTCTGATACAACGTAACGCGCGGAATTATACGACTACCTAGGAATGAAAGTTAAAAGGTGATACATTCTTGGGTTCTAGGAGAAAGTTAAAAGGTGATACATACTCTTTCTCTAAAATATGTAAACTTTTTTTTTCTATAAAGGATGAGACGAGTTCTTCTGTTTCTCTTTTGACGGTTAAAAATACTATAAGCTTATTTCCGAGTGTACTTTTAAAATAGTATAAATTTACGATATCTTATGTCAAGTTGATACCGAATACTCTTTAGAAGTTCGGTGGGAATTGCACTAGCTTTCTATCTAAATATTTCTTATGTATAACTATATATTTTACTTTTATACAGTTTCTTGTATATATATATATATATATATATATATATATATAGAGAGAGAGAGAGAGAGAGAGAGAGAGAGGTCATGTTATATATGCGTGCCATAAGTACATGTAGATATATAAAAACGAAAGCTTAAAAAGAGAGAGACGCGACTTCAATAAGTACTTTAGAAGTTTTCGTGTCAGGTACGTATGCGAAGCACTTCAAGGCGGCTGTTAGTATTACAAACATGGTAAGTATTCCTTTAAACTTTACTACCACATACAATAACAGCCTCGAAACACCAACAATCGCACAAAGTATGCATTTCCTCCTTGCAATTATCGGCGTCAATAAGTAATGGCTTCCCAATTCCCATCGGAGGAGGCTCGTTCCGGTCCTAACCTGTACGCTTTTTATTTCGACTCCGACTCTAACCTCTAACTCTGGAAACAAAAAGTGTATTTCGGGAACCATCTGGATTTCAAAAAGAATATTTATATATAAACCTGTTGAAATATCAACCTATACTCCCTGCAAAAAAAACTAAATAGAAATTATTTAATCAGAACATTCTTGCCCAGAGTTTCAGGGTGGCCTTCTCCTCTTTACAAATTTCTTGCTCCCCTTCATGATATTTTTTCGATTCACTGCTTCATCGAGAATGTCGTTCATACATTTTTACACATTTCTTTAAAACTACTAAAATCGTATACTCGGAGCCGGAAGAAAACTGGAAAAAATACGTAACGAACCAGTCTCGAACCTGTTTCGCAAGGTTTACGGGTAAACAGTGCAATTTTTATGTCATACAATATCCCACGGCGGAAACGCACTCGTAACGTTGATGAAAAGTGAAGTATAAAATAGCATTAAAACGCATTATCGAGGAAACACGATGTTAAGGTTCATTACCATTTTCCTCGTGACCGTTTCCAAGACCTTCGGTGGGAGCGTCGAATTGGTAACGGATATCTCCCCTAGAGACCGCCGCTGTCGTGGAAGGATCGACGAGGCTTAATCCGTGCGCGGACAGAGGATCACGTGACTCGCATCCACGCGTCTCGGCTCCAACGGGAAGATGCGAGTTTCGGATGGTAAATGCGGAGTTTCTAATCTCGTGCACGACCAGCGGGCAAAAGTTTCATGGTTTATTATTAGCAACGTTACTATGGGCGATTTCAATAACGCGGAGATCGGACTCCTCCTTAGCTCTGTGCCCGGGATTGCTCCTAATATCGGCTGGTAGACGTTTATTAACTTTGAACGGATCTGGAATTTCAATTTCAGTAATATCCCCTGGCCGTGCGCTATATTGCCGTTGCATCGCAACGAGCCTGCATATGCAGCTACGAAAATTGCCCGAAAGTTGAAGTGCCGACCTACTATTGAAAACACGAGTGTTGAAATTCGCCAAGGTACTTTTTAATAAATAAAGTCCAAGTTCCAGCCGTTCCGCTTATTACCATGTATCTGCGCGAGAATGAATGTTTCACGGATGCCTAGTCTGGTGCGATACGAGTCTTCAGGGAATTTCCAAATCGAAGATTTTTTAAAATAAAAAATGTAATATTTTTACATAAATTTTAGAAAAGTATATTATTAGTGTCTCGAAAATAGCAGATTTTTAAAAAAAAATCTTGAATTTTGGAATAACAAACGACCGATAATTCTGAAATTTGCTGGAATTAAAATCCCCGAAATTTTTGTAATGACTTTTTCAATTCGAACTGGAGAATGTGGTAGAATGAAGGAAACTTTATTTACTCGCGAGTTCATAAGTAGAAATTTCATCTTTGCACGGTAAACGTGGGTATTACGTTCGGTAACTGCATCAACTCCATCTTCTTCCATTCCTAAGATGTTCTTTAAACCGCATCAAAATATCATTATACATAATATCACGTTGAAGCATTGGATTGCTCTACAATTAGGGGAATTAAATCTCGGGATGATGCTCCGGACGTTTTGAGGGTACACGTGGTACCTTATTACAAGATTTCATAGACCCAACCCATTATAAATGGAATGAATTCTTAATTATCGGCACATTAACGCAGGAACATGCCGTTAGGTGGATTCGGTCGTTTATCGCCGCGGGTAATATCGCGATGACAGCGCCAAAGTATTCGATGAACGGAAACAGCCGAGACCCGTTCCATAAAAGATGCTGAAAATTTGATTTAAAAAAAAATTCTCAAAAATTGGTGAAAAATGGTACTGAAAAAAAAACTGGAAAATCCACAACTTTCGGGACAATTTTCCTCTTTGTTATTTTTCTTCGGAAACACGTGCCGAGTGTCTCCTCGGTCACGCGACACGGTTCTCTAGACTTCAAACTCGTAGTCTCTCGGGAACGAGCGGGTATAATACGAAACTAAGTAATTGTACCACACAATGATATATGTAGTATCGAATCGAACAAGAATAACGGCGATATAAAAGCTCGTGTGAAATAATGAAACGCGCGAAGCGACATCTGTCCGCCTTTCGGGTGAAACTCACGCGAAAGAAGCGGAGCGGGAGGTAAAAAGTGATATCGTTGCATGCCGATTCGAGGGCAATAATTTAAAAGCGAGTAACGAATTTCATTTTTACGATAATAAAAGCAAGTATCAAAAAGATCAATCGCCTCGTGGCATTTCTCTCGTGGAACTCGATTGCGTTTCCACGGCAATGATCGGCGGCCACCGCCGCCGCCGGTCCAGCACGATATTATGTCATTTATCTTCGTCTTGTCTTCGAAGAAGAGTAGTTCCATGCTTTATCTACTTTTCCCATTCCCCGAGCCAGAGGCAATAGTAACACAGCGCATACAGCGCTCGTTCGTATCCTGCTTGAACTTCCCTTTTTTCTTACCTCCCTTCGACTATATCCTACTGCCCCCTCCTGCAACTCCTTTAACATTGTTCATCATTGGACGAAACTTGCGAAGGAATAAATACCCGCTCGAGTACTATTCCGATACCTCTTTCTCTCCGTCTCTCTCTCTCTCACACTCATTTTCTCTTTCCTATTTCTTTTTGTTTTTCTTCCCTCGGATACCCTTAGGCTAAAAGGCTTACGTTTCTTCTTAGTTAGTCAGACGAAGACGTATTTTCTTCCAACCGCATCGAAGATCATTCTTTTTCTTGACTATCGACAATTTCGGGGTGGGGGTAACTCAGGGTTTTAGGATTAAGTCGTCACGAGGTCCCTCGGGATCGATTCCCGAGTTTTCAAATTTTTTCCTATTTTTGGAGACCGATGCGAGTTCAAGCTTTTTTTGGGGTCCCATGATACCTATGACGTCACTCTATCGGTGTCCAGGGAGAAAATTTTTGTTATCAAACAGCGTTTATGTGCTTTCTTAAAATTTGTAATTTTCAGTATCGTGCTTTTTTTCTTGTCTATAATTGACATCAGATTCGAGCCACCTGGTGAATTAAGTTTGAAACAGGGAAAAAATTCAGTTGTCTCCGAATATTTTTAATTATGAATTACTTATTACTTATTATTATCTTTTATTACTTTAATTACTTATTACTCATTATTATCACAACAAATGTTAAAGCTTCGGAAAACTTTCTGGAACGTTACTATATGTATGTGGAATTTACAATACGTACATATATGTATGTGATGGTAAATATTCATGATATGTATGAAGACGGTATAGGAATAAGTATGTTTCTACCTTTTTCCGGCTTCTTGGTTCCATTGCGAAGAAGATAAGGGAAGAAGGGACTCTGAAACGATTAAAATGATAATCATATTGTTATTACGTTATCGCTTCGGCCGGTAGATACCGTAAGCAGCAACATTCGAATGAAGTCGATTTTATTCAATGACATCGATTCAATTCAATCGACAAAGAATTACTTCGCTAATTGTACCTGTATTGAATTATATACCGAAGCAGTGTCTTCTAGTAATTGCTGTTACCCGAGACTAACGTTCACCTTTACCTCCTCCGGGTACCTTCTTATTGCATTTCAATATATACGAATAAAAAATAATGGAGTACGGATAAAATATAAGATATAATTCAATTGAAGTTACAAATGTTTATGTAGAAATCAAACTTCAGAAAAATAA
The DNA here is from genome assembly GCA_949825005.1 of Gasteruption jaculator. Lineage (NCBI taxonomy): Eukaryota > Metazoa > Arthropoda > Insecta > Hymenoptera > Gasteruptiidae > Gasteruption > Gasteruption jaculator. The sequence goes on from OX463776.1 coordinate 9,064,482, forward strand.
AAAGTAAATTTCGTTCCTTGGGAAACTAGACGTTCCGGGTTCGATTCCCGCAACTCGAAAAATGACCTCTCCAGGTTCCAGCGACTCGGCGTCGACTCCAAAGCGTATTAAGTCCCATCGGCGAATAGATCGATGGCGCGAAAGCCACACGGAATTTCGTGTCCAAATGGTTGTTTAATATTCGAGCCGAAGGGAGTCGAGTGACAACAACAAATAGTACATATGCATACACATCTTCTAAGTTCGAAGATAAACAACAATCCCATCACCAGGTAAACTGACCGTAATATAGTCAGTTATTTCTGACTACACTCTTTGCACGGTCCTCTTGTTACGTTATGTTCCACACAACACAAGAGCGCCCCGCGTCCGAGCAGTTGTCGGTCAATTTTCCCTCTCTCTAGGGAAGCTGAAAATAAAACTATGTTTGAATTCAATTAAAAAATGGGGGCACCGTACCTCCACACGTGAACGACGTTTTCTCTGATGATGAGAAAATCTCGTTAGAAAAGACGACTAATTTTTTGGGTTCTAGGAATGATTCCACGAAGGAACTGCCCGGCCGAACAGCCCTATTATAGAAGCAAGCGGCGGAGGTACGGCACAAACTGCCCCGACGAAACCTTCGGATCGATCCACTTATCAAAGATCGGAGGACACACTTCGTTTTCGAGAAAGACTCTCGAAGGAATGTCCCTCTATCTCTACTGTCAGGAAGTACTAAGGCGGGATATTTGAAACCATTCCCGTGGAAGAACGAATCTGTCGTTTCTACCGTCGGTAACATAAAAATGTATCTTCGAACGTCCCGCGTTAGGGTATTGGTGCTACCGAATTTGAGCTCGCACCAATAATACGCAAGGTGTTTGTTGCGAAATCCTAACCTCATTTTTCGAAAACTTTTTAATTATAATTAAAATATCTAGTTTCCAGGGAGAAAATGGAATTTGACAATTTATGCTAAATATTTAAATTCTAAAAGTCTTTTACCTGTATTGAATTATATACCGAAGCAGTGTTTTCCAGTAATTGCTGTTACCCGAGAGTAACGTTCACCTTTACCTCGTCCAGGTACCTTCTTATTGCATTTCAATATATACGAATAAAAAATAATGGAGTACGGATAAAATATAAGAGATATAATTCAATTGAAGTTACAAATGTTTAGGTGGAAACCAAACTTCAGAAAAAAAAAAGGAAATTTCGTTACTCTGGAAACTAGAAGTTCCAGGTTCGATTCCCACAACTCGAAAATTGACCCCTCCAGGTTCCAGCAACCCGGCGTTGACTCCAAAGCGTAATAAGTACCATCGGCGAAGAGATCGATGCCGCGAAGGCCACACGGAATTTCGTGTCCAAATGGTTCTTTAATATTCGAGCCGAAGGGAGTTCGAGTGACAACAAATAGTATATACAGGTACCATTCCGCCCAGTTCATGCAAGTACCTCGCTTGTATGATCTAATAGCTGGTGTATGTGTACATACACAGGGTATATAAATACACCCACGCGAGGACAGGAAGGACGGTGACATGACCAAACACGAGCAGTGTTCTTGTTAACAACTTTGTGATCTCTCTCTCTTTTTTTTTCTTGTCCATTTACCGATATATCAACCGATTCGAGCCAAAAGGATGGTTCTTCGATTCCGTGTTCAATGGAATTACCCCTTTTGAATACTTTTATTATTTCTTAACAAATTTATAATTTTCCCTTTTTCCAAAAAATATTGATTTTGGTTTTTAATTTTCTTTCTCTTTTCACTAGCCTTAGCCGGAAATTCCTGTTTGCGGGACGGAAGAAATTACAATTAAATCGAGAGTCTGTCTCTTCCTCGCTCGTCGTCATCATCGATTGGATCCTGCAAAAGCCGTTTTCTTTCACGAGTGGGTACTTGGATGTTCCGGAGCTTTATGAAGGCGGTAAAAAAAAAGAGGGTAATTTTTCAGTTTTATTAAAAAAAAAGGAGGGGAGTAATAGACACGTCGGTGGTACGTATACCGAAAGTGTACCTATGTACAGAAAAAAAAACACTCGATTTTTGTATCCTGAAGCTACAATGCTACATAGAGATATCGCGATGTGCCGTGTTTCGACAATATCCCAAAGCACCTATTTCAACTGCGAATTCACCACGTTGATTGAAGAGCTCTTTCGAGAGAGATATATTGTACTACCACGTTTCATTAATCTCGGTAATGTGAGGATAGAACTTGAATGAAGCGATGCTCCACTTCAACTCGAAAATTTTGTTACGTGCTTTGCCTCTCACTTCTCTGTTATAATATGACCCTTCCTCTTTTTTTCCCCTTTTATTTATTTTTTCCCCCGTTCGAGTGTTTTTCATTTATGGATTTATTCGCAGTTCTCGTTTTAAAGGGACGCCGATTTTATCGAATTTTCCTCGAATCGTATAAAAATTAAACAATTCTTCCCAGAAAAATATTTGTTTATGGATATTGTAGCTTTCTTTTAATGAAAAATACCGGAACAAACTTGAATATCCGGTTCGAAGAATTGAAAAATATTGAAACACCGCTGGTGTTTGCAAATCTGTTTACGCTTAAAACCTTTTATTGCGCTTCTACCGATGAAGAAAGTTAACAATTGTAGGAGTATTACTAGAAAAAGGAAGAATGGGAATATGGAAATTGATTTTTCATTCATTGGAGACTTTCTGTTTAACTGAAAAATTTTTTTGTTAATTAAATAGAGTAATATGTGTTGAAAAAACATTTTTCACTAAAATTTCCGAATAATTTTAATCGATTTTCTAAAAAAAAGGGAAAAAGGCGATAAAAAATTGAATTTAATTGGGAATAAATCCATCAAAAAATGTTTCTTAAATTAATTCAATTGCAGGGAACACCCCGTATATATGCGGTATGTAGTTTTGATGAACAACATAACACGCGGGAGTTTTATGAGTTTAAATTACCAAGTTCCCATATACTTAGTAGATTATGGCCATGTGGAGGAGCTCTTGTAAAAGTTGGAGCAATTGTGGGAAGTTCGTGACTTTTAAATTACACTTTCCCATGTTACGTCTCCTCGTGGTAACGAAGTCTGATTAAAAAGCGTTCCAAAAACGGAAGGATAACAAGCTGAAGGATTTTAATCCTCGATTATCTTCTTATTAGATTTATTTTATGAAATTAGCAGGAGTTTACGTAGATAATAAGGAAAAATATGGATGGCAAATGAGCCGGAAGGCCTCGGGAGCTGGGAAATAAATATTTTTCGGGAAATATAATTGCAATTCAAGTAAAGAGAAAAATATTAATCAAGATTTTCATGAAATTACAGGTAGATAAAAAATATAGAAATTCTGGGAAATTGAAAATTTGAAGCAGCATCGGTCGTCCTGTTTCCCAGGCCCATTAAGAAAATACGGAGACGCGATAAACCAAAGGTTTTTTCCCATTTCCTGAATTTTCTGTACCCGGAGAAATGCAGAAAAAGTAGCAAAACCAAGCTGAAAATACACAAGGCCTAATTACATACTTGAAATTCAAGCCGATCCGTGTATTATCCCGATTCCCGCGGATGAATTCAATGTCTCGTTATTTTTTATCCGTGGCTCTTTAATTAAATCAAAGAATCTCATTAAATTTGCCTGCTTACAGCGACGCAGAATTCCAACCGGGCAGCCTCTGATTGTTGACTTTGTACTTTTTGCAAGCTGAAAATCTATAATTGCTCGACCCCGTGTACTTCCACTCACGGCGTGCAGTCGCATCGGTATGAGAACTTACACTTGTGAGTATTTTTTTCCGCCAAAGCATTTTTCCTCCCACAGAATTTCCCTGCGTTGTTTCGCAATTCTTTCGAAAATGCATAAATGACGGCCTTTGTACCCCAAAACTCACGATTTTTTTATTCAGGATTTGAACCCATGACTTTCTGAAATTAATTTGTTATTTCACTTGCCAATATATTTTATCGATCTGTCCCCTGATCATTTTATGAATTTAATAACTTATTATAATTTGAGACTAATTCTAAAATTTTGATTCTTTCAGTTTCACCAAAAAATACAATTTCGCGGAATAATAAATCAATGAAGAAGAAAAAAAGGAAGGAGCAAAATTCGCGAGGAAACGTAATAAATGTTTACCGAATCACTGAACCGTCTTTGAACCGTTTCCTGCATTCTTTAATCGGTATCACGAAGTTTCCTGCCATTGCCTGAATCATTTTCAAGAGGTTTTTGCGGAAATGAAGCGAATCAAACGACGTTTCCTTGACTGAAATTAAGATTGAAATCCAGCTTATTCCATAAAACGTAATTTTCAAGGAACGGGAAAGGTAAAAGAGACGTAGAAAAGAAAAAGATTTGCTCTCTTAAATGTGTGTGTATATATATATATATGTGTGTAAAAAGAAAAAGCGATGACGAAGACGACTTCTCAACTAAGGCTACACTTGCAAGCTCATATTCTACACAGAGGCTGCATATCTGGGCTATGTACGTGTATGGGTACGGCAACTAAATTTCTCTCCGAGTCTGTCGCTTTGTGACTTCACAAACTCGCTGCATTCCGCCGTAATATAGTTAAATTGTTTGAGATATAAAAAGCTCTCAGCCAAATATTTGAAATTTGTTGATGGCGAAATTTCTCATCCGAATCAACATTCTGTTTGCGCGGGTTGCGTGGATCCCGAGGGTTGCATCGCGAGATCACAGTTGCAGCGCAGAAAAATTATTTATTTTCATTATTTCAAGTTATTCATATTCTTACTTATTTTTCTTTTCCATTCGACAATTATTTTGCGTCTTGCGAAACTTTGGGTAAATATTAACGATAATTGATAGATGAAAATATATTGATGAAAAATTATTATTATTATTATTTAAGAGCTTGCCATTAAAAAAATGAATAATTTCGTTGGAAAACATAAACTAATAGAAAAAAATCTACCTCGAAGATCGACGAAAGAGAGAATAAAATGAAAAAAAAAAAAAACGAGAGCCAACTAGTTAATTGCAAATAATGGATGATCGAAAAATTGTAGGCAGGCCAGAAAATTGAATGGAATTAAATGTATGGTATATTTAGATACGGGGAGGCAGATGGGTAAAGTGAGATAGATAGATAGATGTCTGCGAGATTGATGCGATAGATGGAAAATGTTGAAAAGGGAATGGGAGAAAGCGAAGAGAGCACAGGGAATTCCATCCGTTTCATTCATTCTTACCGTTCTTTTTCCCTTTTGCCCACCCTTATCCTCGCCCCCTTTCCCCTCGACCTTATCTATTTAAACTATCCATTTATCAACATTCCCGGTCCGACTAATTTTTAAATCGATTCGTTTAAGGTCACGGCCACCGAAATTTCCTCGAAAATTCTGTCCCGAAATGTGACACAATCTACGAAAAAATAGCGAAGAGCGGAAAGGCGAGCTTCCATTACACGCGAACTTAAGACGAGTTTCCATTACACGCGAGCTTAAGGCGAATATCCATTGCCTCGATGGCCAATGAGAGCATACCGTGGGCGTGGTAGATTTCGTGAAAAGGTTCTAGCGACTCCGGTCGACTTGTCAAAAGCTTGGGAGAAATCCGGTGTATTAGGAAAACGAGCATAAGTGCTTAAGTTGATAGTTTCTACGATATTATCCACCAGCACGCGTTATGTGCTAACGATCGTCGTGGGAGATCGTCGTGGCATTAGTCCCTAGAGGAAAGAGTGGCCGTGTACGAAGGTACTTGTGTTGCTGCATTATGTTAAAAAAATGGACTCTCTTCGGTAGATAAATGTTTCTTCCGATGGCGTGTGTACGTGTACACGGACACACACACACACACACGGTGCCTGAGCGTGCATTACACTTATAATACAGATGTACATGGTATTTCGCAGTCCATCAAGCAATTCCATTGGTCGAACAACACCATGGCATTATCTATTCCGTATTTTATAAGCTCCATCGCATGATGAAGCTAATGTAGTATCCGCGGCGAATTATTATTCCGTCTGCAAAGTAGCACACTCGAGTGGAAAAATTATACAGAAATGGGCTGGATAATAAATAATCCGGCAAGAAGTATACGGCGACTTTAATATGCACCGAGGAAAACATCAAAAGTCGCTCCGGTACAATCGCGAGCTGTTTTCCACGGCTGGAATGTGGCCGACATTGGCCAGTATTGCGCCAGGGGTTGTCCAGCTTGTGGCAAAGCTTGGAATCGGCCTCGAGGGCGTGGCTAGAAAGTGGTGGGAGGACGCGCAGCCTTCCCATTGGCGAGCAGGGGTACGAGAACGAGAGAAGGGGTAGGAGGCGTAGACTCTTGGCGCAGTTTCGGTACTTTAAGGGTGTTTCTCACGAAAATGAAGATTCTTTCTGGGTTTTCTTCAAAGTTTTTTTGGATTTTCGAAGATCTAGTAGACGAGGGGTCGTTGCACCGACATATACTGTCTCACCTGTAGCCTGCCCTCGTATTTTTTCGCTCTCGATGGGAAGTATGAAAGAACTTTTATGCTTTTATTGCCCGAATACACGAAACGACGCCTCTAATAGGAGATTCGAGGTACTGCGCTGGGTAAATGTTGCAATACTAGTCTCCGCCACTTGTCGAATCAACTTCCCGTCGTAAAAGGAAGCCTAACGTGAATTTCGAACACGTAACACCTGTCGGTATTTTATGGGCCATCTCCGAGGATTTTTCTTTTTTTTTTCTCCCATCGTATCCAACGTGAGAGACTCTTTTTTGCCGATTTTTCGATTAAGGCTGCTGAATTTGTTCATTTCCATCGGGCGTCCGCCAGGAATAATGGCTAATAATTCTCGCACTTAACTTTGAACTCTTTTGAATTCGATTCTATATATAGCGTGCACCCACGTAGGCTGTCATTATCTCCACGAACGAGCGTATTTTTATCACGTTCAAGGATCGAGCCGCATGGACTCGATTTCGTACAGGCGCTGGATCATCGTATTGCCTTGGGTGAGGAATTACCTTACGTTAAAAGTAATTTCGATAATGTGGAAAAATTCCCTCCTGCGTTTCTGTGCACCTTGGATACAAATGATACGTTGCTGGGATGCGAGTACACACATACCATGAATATAAAAAAAAAAACGAAGATGATGGCCTCGTTCTCGAAGGTGGCGCCCACGCTGAAATACCGCGTCTAGGGTTCGAATCCCGTTAAATAAGCGGACAGTCACAATGGAGTGTTACGAGGGACGTGAAATCCTGCAGACGCTTTTACTTTGATGAGTCCAATTTTTACGTAACGGGCTCCTATTTTTCCGACAATAAAATAGTCCAAGTTAGGTAACGAGTTCGTTCGAACGTTGCGAGGAGGTTACATAATTTTACGGACAGCGCCACCTAAGGGGCCCTACGGTAACTACACGCGTGCGTTAAAGGCTATTTTGCGAGAAAAGCTTTAACGCGGAAGCTCTTGGTCGTATCGAAAAACGGATCGGGACTTTTCGGTTCGTTTCTTTCTCTTCTTTGCCGTTATCGTCTACACAGCCTGTATATCCGAAGTCCTCGAGACTCGAATCCACGCATAAAATCAGGCAGAATGATGAGTCAAATCAACATCCTCTGGAATTAAATAGATGATTATCTCGGTTTCAAGTTGAGTCGTATACAATCTTCCCGTTCCTCCTTCCCCTCCTGTTTCATTATTTCATTCGAAAAATGGAATATACGTTCGCCGGGGTTGTGTACACACTGGAAACAAAGCAAAACGTAACTTACATACACGCCAAGAATTATCAAAAGAACTCATCTAATATAAACTACCTATAAACGTACACGTACATGTGTACCTACCGGGACCCGAGGACCAGACGGCAGCAAGTCCCGTAGATGCAGCGATAGAAAATACACCATTCTGACTCTTATCTCCGCACGGACATATATATACTCATCTTTATCACACTCATCATGAGAATAGTTGGAATGTATAAGGGAAGATTTAAATTTCCCTTTTTATTTTTTCTTTTTGGTTGGCTGTTTTTATTATCATTACGGAGCCAACTTTTTTCCCCGGTACCCGTAAGCGCTCTTTTATTACATTGCGTGCCTTTACCAATAAACTTGTCAAACATAAAACAAGTCCATACGAAGTTTCCCTCGAACGGGAGGGAAGTTCACGTGTTTGCGGATGTAAAGTAAAGATGAATTTCTGTATTTTTTATCAGGAAACTCTGGATTTCATCGTTCTTCCGGTTGAGAGGCCCAAACGTCGCGAGAGTCCCGGGCTGGAGGGAGCTCCTGCGGGAGGCCATCGAGCGGGAAAGGAGGATAAATCCATTTTTCGCCTTGGAAAAAATTGGGAGGCAAAGAAAAAGGGGTGAAGTCTACTGGGAGCGAAGGTATACGCAAATCGGTAGAATCACGCGAAGTTTACCGGTATCTTCGCAGAAAACGTCTCGCACCATAGGACACGAGTAACACGTTCGGCATTAAGTAACATTTACACGTAGTAGATACTTGCACGCAAACTCATGCTGTTTTCATCGCTCTGTAAAGTCCCGACTTCTATACTTCTCTGCTCTCTTCTTTGCTCGGTTACAGTATAGTCGGTTCATTTGCACATTGCTAGAGCACACGTACGTTCTATCGTTTCTCTGGTTGATGCATACGAATGAGCAACAAAAAAAAAAAGAAGAAACAAACTGGTATAAAAAAAAGGGGGCAAAAAAGCCCAGGAAAAAGGGAGAATGGGATAGGAACAGAAGTAATTGTGAGAATACAACATTCTGTGCTCTCATATAAACAGCGTTTTGTCACCCCTGTTTTACAATGAAAACCAGGAGGCATTTAACGACGCCGTTCCTGGCTTGCAAATGCAGCGACGGAGGAAGCGGAAGATGAACGAGCACGAACATGGCGAATTCGCAATCGCAGCGACGTGAAAGAAGAATTTTGGGCTCGAGGTTGAAAGAGAAGCCTCCAGCCTCAATTGGAATGAAGGAATGTTTCAGTGCAATCGCAGCTAGAGACCCCACGCGGAGAGGCAACGTTAATTTGCTGATTGAAGGAAGCCTTACTGGAGTGCAGCGAAAGCCTACATTAAACATTAACTCAAAAAGGGTACATTTATATGAATTTCCTTGTATACACGGAAGACGTGTAAAAGAAGACGGCCTTGTTGTTCGGTTACGGTCGTGCTTTTACTTGCAAATGGTTGTAGTAGTGGCATTAGAAGCGCTGGTGGTGGTAGCGGAGACGGCAATGGTGGTAGTGGTGGTACTGGAAACGCGAGTATTGGTATTGGTGCGGGTACAGGTATTTGTAGGTATAAGAAGAGGCAAAGCGGGAACTGCAAAATAGGAAGGAGAAAAAAAGGAAAGTCAAAAAGGGAGCAAAAAAAAGAGAGAGTAACTGACTGCAGTGGAGAGACAAAGTGAGAAAGAGACAGGAAAGGTGGAGGGACGTGGTACGTGAAAAGAAAGAAGAGCGATGGAGGAAGGAAGAGAGTGACAAAGAAAGAGGGAGAGAGAAAATAGCCTCTTCCATCTTCCCAGGGAGCGCAGCCTTGAGAATATGGGTTGACTCCGTTCTGTTCTTCTTCCTCCTCCTCCTCCTCCTCCTCCTCCTCCTCCTCTTCTTCTTCTTCTGCTTCTTCGGCTTCGACTTCCAATGCCGTGTGTGGCGTCGCTGAAGCGGATGAGAGTGGCTGCTTGGGTCGCACCCAAGTGTTCTTCGATAAAAGTATCCCAAGTATCTCTGTATAACTGCTTACCCTTTTAAGTTTTGCCCGAGATCGAAGCTAGATGCCGGTAATGGATACGAGGAGGCGTTTTTGTAGGTTAGTTGGGCCTTGACTCCGAAATAACGGCTTCCGCGCTGGCGATTGGCCGCGCGCCGTCGCGCCAGAGTGGGGATACCAGGGGCTCTCGGTTCCTCGCTACGCCGTCGGCGAGAAGACCGTCCCGAGAATGAGGATCCCTGACTCCGGCGCGTCCAGTGCCACCCGAACCTCGCGATATACATATTGTTAATATTAATACGCGCACCGATACATTTTGTATACGCACAAAGGAAGGTTACAACTGTTGCAGGTGCCGCTCGCTTATATGCACGACATTCAAGAGCGGAAGAAGAAGAAGAAAAGTTCTTCTTTCTCGTACTCGGTTAAAGTTGGTCGCAGATATTCCGTACCGAGAATCTCGATATGTGTGTGTATGTGTGTGCGAGAGTGTGTAGAATTATATATAAGTGTGTAACGTAACGTATTAGATGGGTCTTAAGTATGTACGAGACGGAAGAAGGGAAGGTAGGAGGGAAGAAAAGGAGGGTAGAGATATATTTTTCCTAATTATTGGATTTGCAGTGGTTTGACCGCCGACGCCAAGTTACATTGCACGTGTGTGTACGTGAGGGTACACAAAGGGACACCAGGGGACGTTTACGCACTGTCTTATGCATTATAGCTGATGCCACTACGTTAAATAGGACTCAGGTAACGAGTAGAAATGGAGAAAAATGAAGAAACAGGAGGAACGACATCTGGAGGAAAAGGGGCCAGAATGAGAACAAGGAAGGTCAAGGATTGGATGATGCTGGAAGTTGCTGAAAGTTGAAGAAGAGAAGAATTTCAAGGGGTTCAACAAAACAAAGTGAAATTCTAGATTCGCAAGGACAAGGAACTCGAGAACAGGTAGAAAAGGACAGGCGAGACCAGAGGTGAAGAAGAAATGCAGATGTGGAGCAACATGCATGGAAACTGCGAATGCGTTGAAGAGCGACAAAAAGTATGAAGAGGAGAAGGAAAATGCAGTTTCAGTTGCAGCCGCAGTCGCATCGGATGGACACTGGGAAGAATCGGATGTTATATAGAGGAGTTACGGAGAACTGTTCTATTACTTTCCTCTCTTTTTCTCCATCAACATATCCGTCTACCTATCCATCCATCTTTACTTTTTGCGTCCTTTTCTTTCCATGCACAAGAGTGGGTGCACATTGCACGTTGCACAATGCACGTTGCGCAAGAGACCCAGCCGAAGAAAAGCAGCACTTTTGCGAACGGATAGGTAAGTAAGTATACCGTGGAGCGTATATACGACGACGACGACGGCGACGACGACGAAGAAGAAGAAGAAGAAGAGGAAGGAGAAGAAATAGAAGCAGAAGAGCGGTTCGATGACCGCAGTGCGACTTCTCTTTTACCGCCACTCTTCTTTTACTATACGGCCTTGGCGATTCAATGCTCCGCACTAGATAACTCCCCTTTCTACATAATGGATTATTTCATACGTTGGTGGCTAACGTTCTCAACTGATTCCGAGGTTTTACTCCATCTGTTTATTTATTCACCGGCAGATATGACCGCAGAAATTACAGCTTCCCAATTACAATGACGGTTTCGATTCGCTTCTCTTCTCTTCGGCCTCCGATCCTCCAGCGCCAATTTCGGGGAGATCAGCCAGTCGCTCCTGGAATCCGGATAGTATTCGTCTCCAAAAAAAATTCCGGGATTGCCTTCCGGGATCCCTCGCATTCGTACGACGCGACGTCGCAAGAAGGTTGGCTGCTGCAATCACGCTGCTCCAGATGGAGTTGTAATGTGCACGTGATTGAAATGGTAATGGCCGTGTGGCGCGCGATGAGGGGGAAGAGCGAGCTTCTCTACGTGTCCCAAAACTCTGCTCGCGTAACCTCGAATCTCCTCAAGGCGAGGAAGTCATCAAGGTCGTGATCCCCTGCCGCATGGTTTGATGATGCTCGGGCTTGGAACAATAAACACGGCTGATACAATATAATTCAGATGCGCTGCATGGTTTTCACGAACCCCGAAAGTTCCGTGGGTCCTGGGCTCCGGTGCCTGTTGCGCCTAATGAATAATACACGCTTCGTAATGAGGGATTTTCCCGTGGGAGACTAATTATACACGAGAGCGACGTAGCAGCGATCCGTGACGCAACGAAAGCGTCCGTTGCCTCGGCAATGGAGACCAGCCAGTTGTCGCGGTTCATGCGGACGCTCCCTCAACTCACGCCCGCCAATATTCGAAACGGTCCCTCGCGGTATTCGAAAATTAATGGATTTCGATGGAATTTCGGGACGGGAATTTTCATCTGGAATTCCACAAGAGGCTCCCTTTGGTCGATAAGTTTTTTGTTGAGCGACGCTGGAGGAACTATAGGCGAGATTGCTTGGAAGTAAAAAAAAAAGGAAGGAGATAAAATAAATAAAAGCATTCCAACGCGGAAAGCCAGTGTTTCACGCGAGGAAGTGTACGAACCTAATGCAAATTCAGCCGAGGAGAGTTAAGGCAGTTCACGAGGCCTGCGACTCTTCTCCGCCGTGTATCCAGAGACTGACCGCTTTTACTACGGAGTTATACACGTTACACTTGAAACACACAATTGAATGTTTGTAGGAATAAGCGCACAAAACTTCAGCACCTGGTTTACTTTACATCGCGTGCAATTTCCTAGGAATTTTATGCTTAGAATATTGTTGAATACAATTTTCCATAAATTCGCGTTCGCCAAAGGGTTTCAAGTCGAGAGAGAAAGACTGGAAGGCATTTTCTTTTTTTTAATCAATTTGCTTTATACGAATTTTTACGATTATTCCAATTTTCGGAGAAAGTGGGGCGACCCCTAAAATCTCTAGGAAAAAATCACCAAAAAAAATGAGACCCGGTTTTCTCGTGGAAAATAATATTTTTCTCGAACCCAAGCACCCGAGTAATTAGTTCTTCGCACTCGTCGATTTCGGAGCACCAATTCATCTCGCATTAATTAATTTGCCTTATCGATCGTTGACAATCTCGGCGCTCAAGAATCTCCTCTTTTGCACGCACGTACACATAAATGTATACACACATACGTACCATCAAAGTGCGATTCCCACGAAGTATATGAAGTTGCGTAGCTCTTAGGATAATGATTATTGCTGGCGCGGTGTGGGTATCGTACACATAAATAAATAAACCGGCTGTTGCTGCTACTTTTTCTCTCTCGCGGCATCTACATACACCCACAAGTGTAGCGGGGAAATAAAGTCGCAACGCATGCACGCAGTTGCGAAGCAGCGGGAGGCTGGCTAGGCTCCGATCAATTTTGTAATTCGATCTAGAATTTCTCGAGGTGATCAATGCTTTTTTTTTTAATTTCTCACCCCCTCGAGCGCCATTAATCCTAATAATCGTGGAAGAAACGAGGTGACAAGATTTAGTAAGTAAATTATAAGTGGAGTACGAAGTTGATAAGAAGCGGCCCCGGATAATAAGTTGTTTTCACACAATTAATCCCCTGCATGCTATGGATAGTCACTTATTTCTCGGCCGACCGTGTATCGGCGAATAAGTTGCCGAACGGCGTATTGCTCTTATAAATTGGTACGTTATACGGCAAATATTTTCACTATTACTTAGCACTCACGGCAGATAAGGAGCGTCTTATGGAAATTGCTGTTAAGGAGATAAGCGAAATACCTTCTCGACGCTGGGAGTTGCGGATTCCCCACGTTCGCGGACATTTAGAAGCCGATCCGTCTTCGAGATTCGCTCACTCAGTGGCCGTAGTCTTGGGAATTTCAGCGATCTGTAATTCTGTACGTGACGTTAGCGCAACGGAAGTGACGATGACTCGGGCGGGGAGAGCCCGAACGCTAACGCGTAAAATAAGATTGCAAATTTTTTTGTATCGATGAAAAAAATTAAAGAGCAATTATTTAATTATAAAATAAATGTTGAAAAATCGATTGATCGAATAAATATTTCAAATACCGATGCGACGTTTTGAAAAATTGCCCCTACCCGATTCCCACGTGAATTCCCTATAAATAAAATGCACAAAAAAAAATACGAGAGACCGTGGAGGGTGGAGGTAATAGAATTTCTAATGGAAAACCCGAGACGATAATTAATTAGTGAGTTAGCAATTAGCCTCGAAAAGTGTCCACTTTATAATTGTCGCTGGTATAATATAGAGATAAAGAAAACGCCCTTCTGGTGGCTTGCCACGGGTTCTCGGGTGGATATATCTGCGAAAAATATGAGAACTGATCCGGTGAGAAAAGAGCAATGGTGTAATCTGACATTTGTTTAACGGATCTATCTTATAGGAACATTTTGCTTTTGCTTAAAAACATCCTTCGCTTTAACTACGTACATGGCAGTTCTCCTGTTGTAATCAGTGGACCCTGCACGAACTCGTTAGTTATTTTACGGGAAATTAACATATTCGCTGTAGCCCTGAGGGTGTAAACTGTAAATTGGGATTGCGCGCAAGACGGAGAATATGTATCTCTCCACCGACAACTTTAACTTCAATTTATAACAACATATTCATATGTACTGTGCGTTAGTTATGCTCGCGCCGGCACGGCTATTATTTTATGCGGATGTTGGCGGAGCTGCGCTACACGATTTTCGGAGAGTCGATTCTCCCTTACTCGGAATCGGTACCGCGTTTCTCGGGAATTCCGAAATTCATTCGTCAATTTAAGAAACGAGTAAAGTGTCTCTCTCCGGTGACACCCAGGCTCCCTCGAATGGCACGGAGCCTTGGCAAAGAACGATAGGTGTCACACGCTTGCTTACGACCTACCCTCTACGCGTTTATATCTTTCTTACAAGGGATAAACATAAGAAGGACAGACGTATGGAAGACAAACGACGTGTGTACAATAACAATTTGGGAGGCAGTTTTCGGTGATTCGTCACGGAGACGCTTATCCTCCCACGCATCGCCCACGATCTCAATAATCTGAGTGCCCCAGCGTGGGTAATTAATATTTCTGGCGGTCAGAGAAGTTGCAATTTTTTAATCGAACGTTTTTCATCCGATTTATTTATTTTTTACCGATTAAAGATTCGCGATGAGTAATAATCGAATAGCGGCTTTACTTTGGAACAAAAAAAAGGATAGAAATAAATAATCCTTCAGGAGATGAAAATGGTAGAAGCTAATCAATTCCCCGAATTTCCATCAAGCGTTATTAATACTTTTTTTTCAATAGAGACGGAGTATTATTAAAAATAACGTTTTTTTTTATTTCGAGGCTTTGATACACCCGAGCATTTTAATATTTTTAATGTAAGGGTTTTATATAATATGGAAAAGCAGCGGTGGTGAGAGTAACGAGTACCGAGGGATGATACAACCCAAAGCCGGTGCCATGCAGTGGTTTTCAAAGTATCGAGGCCACGGTCTTATTTTGTGGCAACTCATCAGTAGCCGCAGGTTCAAACGGAACAGCTGTGGTGATAAAAGCCACTTTTCTTATCTCCCTGGAACCTTCTGCCGCTTTCGAAATTACTTCGCTCTCCTCGGATGCATTTTTGTGGAAAAAAAAATTAAGGAATCTTCGGTCAGACGAGATTCCAGTCGCCCGTTATAGGGCCGATAACGCCGGAAAAAATATTTTACGAGCTCCTCCCGCCGCAAATCAGGAATGGCCATAAAGAAGTTTCCCGTGGGAGAAAATTTAGGGTATTCAATTCGATGTATTGCAGCTATAAGAGCGGAGGCGGCACTCGAGGGGTGTGAGTTTAATATTTAAAGTTTGGCCATTAGAATAGAAGCATGGAGTCGATTAAGGGGGTCGGTATAATGGTCCGACTCGAAGACTATTTCTGCGCCATACAAGTATTTTGGAAATTGAAAAGTCGGGACGAGTAATGGCAGAAAACTACTGCTAACAGGGTAATGTCACTGCTACTGCAGCTGTTACTACTACCAGTGCCGCGACGGTAGTGCCATCCCTGCAGGTACAAATAAAGGGTGAAAGTAGAATATTATCGTATCGAACAGACACTAAAATGCAGGTTGCGATGACGCTAGTGGTGCTACTAATGCTAGTAATTATGCACATTTCCTAGGAACTTCCATGTCCTATTGCAGTGGAGGGATGTTTATAAAAACGCGGGAGAAAAAAGAGGGGTAGGATTTTGGTTTTTGTATTCGTCCTCGAATTTTCGAAAGTTTTTAAATTTGAGAATTGAACAATTCTTTGGCCTTTCCCAAAAATGGGGTAAAAATTAAAGTTTCAAAAAAGGGGTTAGACAAGTCATTTTTAGGGGTAATTTTTCCCGTAGAATCGATTCCCAAGGTCAAATTTCATGAAATCCTAGCGGAAGTTGGAAAAAAGTAGGTTTTTTGAGGAAAAATCGTGTTTCCCGTAAGAAATCTTAAATTTTGACAATGAAAATGGATTCCTCGGAAAAAAATACATCGGATATGGGTCTCCCGAAAGTGAAAAAAAAATTTTTCCAAAAGTCGATTTTTTTGGGCATGCCTACCCCTTCCCTCAAAAATGGGGTAAAAATTAAAGTTTCAAAAATGGGGTTGGACAAGTCATTTCTAGGGGTAATTTTTCCCATAGAATCGATTCCCAAGGTCAAATTTGAAGAAATCCCAGCGGAAGTTGGAAAAAAGTAGGTTTTTTGAGGAAAAATCGTGTTTCACGTAAGAAATCTTGAATTTTGACAATGAAAATGGATTCCTCGGAAAAAAATACATCGGATATGGGTCTCCCGAAAGTGCAAAAAAAATTTTTCGAAATGTCGATTTTTTTGGGCATGCCCAAAAATGGGGTAAAAATTAAAGTTTTAAAAATGGGGTTGGACAAGTCATTTTTAGGGGTAATTTTTCCCGTAGAATCGATTCCAAAGGTCAAATTTGAAGAAATCCCAGCGGAAGTTGGAAAAAAGTAGGTTTTTTGAGGAAAAATCGTGTTTCCCGTAAGAAATTTTGAATTTTGACAATGAAAATGGATTCCTCGGAAAAAAATACATCGGATATGGGTCTCCCGAAAGTGAAAATGTCTCCCGTATAGCTGGCGTTTCACTAGCGTTTCACTCATAAACAAACAAATATTTACATGCACGTATACATTCCATATAAATACGGCCCGAGAAGTGTTCGCTGCGGAGAAGGGATTTCACGACACGGGTACACTCGCACCGTTCGAGTGATCATTATTAGAAGGGCTTTTCATGAGAATCCTATATCTATATAACGTTTACATTGTCTATATCTATTACTGGTTGGTACTACTGCTGACTCGCGGCGGTAGTACCAACACAATATCATACGTTTCTCTTAGTTCTCAAGTTTAGAGGTAGAGGGATTTCGAGGGAGACGTCTTTCTCGAAGGCGAAGCATACTTCCAGATGTTAGATAAGTCGATGCGGAACGGAAGGTTTTCAATTAAGTGGTGACAGTGCATCCGCGCGTCGTCAAAAAGAACAACTAATTTTTGAATAGTCCTTTTTCTTTTAAGAGAAGGGACGCACAAGTATAAATCAAAAATAATTTTACAGGAATGTGTTCGAGCAATAGGTTTTTTGAGGAAAAATCATGTTTCCCGTGAGAAATCTCAAATTTTGACAATGAAAATGGATTCTTCGGAAAAAAAATACATCGGATATTGGTCTCCCGAAAGTTCTAAAAAATTTTTCCGAAAAGTCGATTTTTTTTAGCATAAGCTTAAGATAAAGAGTGAGGTTCTTTTGTCGTTGCACGAATTTCAATGGGCAAAAGTTGTTATGGATTTTCGTGAGTGTACACGAAAAGTCTCTCTCACTCGTAACACTAACGTTATCGCCAAAACATCGCGTTAGCTAGTAACTGAACTGATGAGGTCTTTAGCTGCCGCTCTTAGTTGATGGATGAGGTTTATGTTACGCCCGTAAACCTTCCCTTTCATAAAGATCCATAAGCAGGATTACAAACAGACTCAATTAGGTTGCAACGCCCCAAGGGAAGAAAAGATAAAAAAGGAAGAATGAAAGACGGAGAAAGGAAGAAAAGAAAGGAAAGGAAGGAGTATAAAAGGAAGAAACTTGAAGGTGAGAGAAAGAAAACAAGACCGAAGAAGCGTGAAAGCCATAAGCAATTACTTTCCTTCTGCTTGTTTAAGAATGGATATCTTTTTTCAATGACTCGAGTACATGCTACGTACCTTCTACGTATGAATACCATATGCTTTTCTTGTTTGCTGATAATGTTTCAGCGATACGGAAAATGAAAGCTCGAAAAAGCTTTTCATCCCTCGCTGCCAGGCTGCCAGGTAGACAGTCCATTCGCGAATTTGTTAATTATCTCCTGTATTTCAGCCTCCACCGGGGCTTTTTTTTTCAATTTTCCGCTGGTAAAATATTTTTGGTGGTATTCATTGGAAAATGAAAATTGATAATCAAAACTTCATGGATAAAATTTTTTTGGACCTTGAAAGTCACAGCAGAAAAAAAAAATTGTTGTTAATTGTTGGATAAAAACACCTCCAATTCTAGGAATTTAAAAAATTACTGCGAATTTCGTTTTCGCTTTTGAATTAAAATAGCACAATTTTTTTTTTTCGACTACAATTTTACTTTCGTTTCTTAATTAGTCCGGTGTTTGGCAAATTCTTTCCTTCCTCTCGTAAATTGCTGAGCTGAAAGTATTCACAAATATTTGTATTCAAGTACCAAGCGTCAGATAAATATCAAATAACTGTAAAAGACTTGTGGGAGATACTTTGATTGTTTAAATTACTTCCAGACGCGCTTCTGATGAATTTCATTGTATACGCAATTAAAGAATTCCGTTATTACGCAAAAAAAGAACGCAGCGATGGCAATTAAACTGTAAGTTCAAACTGTATGAATAAAACTTAGGATTCCTCAGATCCGCTGCTCATATGTTAACACGCTCCAAGGAATGTTCTTAATTTCATTAAAGATTCTTGTTACACTTTACCGAGTGAAGGAAATTCAGGAAAAAAATACTGCCAATCTTTCCTTCAATTTTCTTTTCGCAGGTGTTTCTTTCCAAATTTTCATGGGATTTTTTACGCAAAAATTAATGAGAAAAATTTCATATCAACAATTCGTAATTTTCAAATTGATAAAACTTCTCAAAAATATTCAAAATGAATTTTCCCACAAATTGAATCTCGGGTCCAGAATCCCTCGACTGGACCCGGGCTTTATTACCCCAGCCCGCCATAAATTTCTGCCGGAGCTTTTCAGAATTTACACGTGTGTTTATCGGCCGGTACGTTGAGGAAAGAAGACCACTATCGTTTTACAAAGTACTTATAGATTCCCATAAGTACCCTAACGCCTATTGAATGCA
The DNA here is from genome assembly GCA_949825005.1 of Gasteruption jaculator. Taxonomy (NCBI): domain Eukaryota; kingdom Metazoa; phylum Arthropoda; class Insecta; order Hymenoptera; family Gasteruptiidae; genus Gasteruption; species Gasteruption jaculator. Next base: position 9,083,526 of record OX463776.1, read on the forward strand.
CTTAAGGAACTTCCTTAAAGCTTCGCGAAAGCTGTTAGTGAATTTATAGGAACCCGCAAAGTGCGAAATTATCAACGCCAACCGGGATGCCTGGCTCTCGCTGAAAACGGCAAATTGCCGTCGCGCAGGGGCCGTACGCGACAACTCCGATGGGCCGCCGAAAATATCGACCTTCATCGATTGGCCGATTAGTCGTGGCTCGACGCCGACGTTACACTTCGATTTCTAATTATTCCTCGTCCCGAGGATTATTATTACTAATCTATTTTCTCAGTATGGGGCGGTTCCGTAGGATCGAGGTTTAAGTGACTCAGGAATTCAACATAACGGCATAACGCTGCGTCTCGAAACGCAGCATTGACCCTTATTCCAGTACCGCGATATATATACGCGTACATATTTGACCGCTCGCTCGTAACTGGAACTCCAAAAATCTGGGATTACTGGTTTTCGGAGCATTTTGGGTTCGTCACTTTATTTTTACGCTCTTGACTCCGGAGCGATACGACCTTAAACGAAGCTCGTGTATCACTTTTCAGGAGCCTCACGCCCACGAGGGCTTCTTCTCGCTCGTTTCCGGAATCACATCGAGTGTAAGGTTTCGAGGATAATGGATTTCGCATTCCCCAGCTTCGACACGGATTCGAAAAATTTGCCAATTTTTTTCTTTATAAAAAAAATGTAATTTCTTAATTTTTGCACGTATCAGCATTTGTTGGTTAATAATAATGAAGACCCGAAAAGTGGCACCTTGCGAGGACCCACAAAATATACGGGATCCGCAGGACGATAATTTGCAGGAGCTCTAATGGCATCGTGTACAGCCGAAGGAGACTTCCTGCCGGTGTTATATAGATACGGGCGAGCCTAATTAATTATTCATTAATTATACCTACGTAGGGGGAAGACGGCGAGAAAAATGGCGAATCGCGATGACGATGATTTACCTAACGGCTAAATATCTAACTTAGCGTAGGTAATGATAACTTGTTCCGAACACTCTCGTGGTAGCGGTAGCTATAGTGATAGCGACAGTAACTGGTAGTTCGCAAGGCGTGGGTAGATTTCCAAACCCTCCAGCCACTTTTCCTCTTTTTCTACCGTTGCAGCGGGAAAAAGGACGAAGGAGTGAAGGAGGATCGCCTTTGAGAAATTGATTTGTCATTGAACCCATCTGCAAGCCACTTCCTTTTACATATCTATCTATACGCATGCGTATACATGTGTCCATGGTGTTCAATTTCACGGCCTGTGGGGTCTATGAGATTTTTTATTATTTTTTTTGGGGGGGGGGGGGATTTTTGTATGTTCTCGAAATACATTTTTGTCATATTTTTGAGTAAAATTGGCTCGGTGCACAATTAACGACGATTATACTGATCGAATGCGTATAGAAACAATCGTCGTTAATTATGCACCGCCCTGATTCTAATATTTCCGATTTTGAGAATATTCGAAAATTTTTTTATTCAAGAATTTGAAAGTTGTTTGAAATAATCGAAATTAAATAAAATGAAATATTAATAAGTAATGTATAAAGTATATATATCGAAGCCAATCGGTCTCATTCGGCCCAAAAGCGAATCCTGCGCCGTCGACGTCCGGCTTTTTCGCTAATCGACGAGTTTCGAAGTTTTCCTCCCTTTTTTTTCCGATTTTCTCGCTCGTCTGCATGGGCATGGAGCGAAATTGATGTTACGGCTTTATAGGGTAACAGCGACTGCTGCTACTCGCGTTACCCCGTAGCTTTTTAATATATAGTAAGTAAACTTAAAGTGGGTTTTATACTCTAGCACGTGATAAATCGAAGCTATTGAAGCTTGATGCAAGAACGGAATAAGAATGTACTCGAGGAAGGTGAGATTATCCTCAAGATTCCTTTCACGAGCCGGCGTCGTTGTGTAAGAGAAGCTATAGGTAAAGCGAAGCTACTATGCTCCCAAGGAAACGCACTTCGGGAAGTAAGGATTATCGCGCGCGAGTTCATTATACTCTTTGCGCGCTTCTATCTTACGTATACACACACATACACCTGCACTTTTTTTTCTTCCCCTTTATGCCGCATAGCTTTAATGCAGTTTTAAGCCAAATCTGATTTTTTTACTTCCCTCTCACCTTCCCCTTTTTTTTCCCTCGTGCAGGAACACGCTCGAGCGACAATTGGAGCATTCCATGACGCTTTGCATTCGGACTCGGTCGCTGCAATTATTTTATGCACTCGAGAAGGCATCCTTCCTTGAGACCTCCAGGAACCTTGCGTCCCAATTAACGATGGATCCTTCGCGAGGATCCAGATGCGGGTCAATCGGTCGATAATCGGATGCAATTATTGATAATTCAACTGGGCTGCAAAATATCAATAATATTCATTAAATATGTATTTATTTACACATATATATATTTTTTCGTTCTTCGGGGGAAAGGATGTAATTAAATATCGCTCGATGGCAGATCGAAGGATATCGGGATGCTTCGTGTGAATCGGACTGCAACTAATGCCGGCTGCTATTTGAATAAAAAGTGATTTGTCGAGAAAAAAAATGCGTTTTCTAGGTAACACCGTGACCTCGTGGACTTAATATACGCGACAATTTGATAGTCATCGAGATTGAGTATATTAAACCTACTTTGGGAAGACAGAAAGAGAGAGAGAGAGAGAGACGGAGCAAAGAAGAGACATAAAAGTAACCAGTATCTGTCTTGTATCCGGTACCGCGTCTCAAAGTTGCCGAACGGGTATTGCTGAACTGTTATTACTCGACTCGCTCTCGCGTCATAACGTAACTTCAAGATATATGGGTTCGTGAAACAAAATGAAATGATCAACTCCGTGACACTCGCTCGCGAATGTCATCAACGAATTTATACGTCAGGAGCGAGTTAACGCGTCGGCGAACTTTGAACCCCATAATTCGCCGGGGTACAGTTAGGCTTTCGGAATTCGTGCAATTAAGAAAGTAGGTCCCAACCGAGGCGATGCAACGGAACGGTTCCGTTGTTACCCAAATTCGAAAAATAGGCCTCTCGTGACGTCACGACGTACTCGAGAGGGCGAGGGAATAACGAGAAATTCGAAATTTTTGTGAAAAAAAAAAATCTGGTATCGAAGATTCCCCGAAAGATCTCCCCGATTTTGGGACGAAAGCAGGAAGAAGCTCCAGGGAAAGGAATTCGTGATGGTTTCCGACAAAATTCTCTCGCGGCAATAATCGTTTCCTCTCCAGCCGCGTCACGGAATTTTCACATGATGAAACGTAGACGCAGGTAGTGTGCCCCCTCTGTCTCTGTTTCTGTGCAGGTACTTTACGGAAACGGAGAAGTGTGTGTTAAAGTTAAAATTAAGACAGCCGTTGATAAGCATGAAAGGAAACACAAGACCCCGGAAACAAGAAGTAACGTTTGTTGTAGGTGCTGTTGCTTGCTCGCTTCTTCCACTACCACCTCCTCGACTTCTTCTTCTTCTTCTTCTTCTTCGTCTGCCGTTGCTGCTGCTGCCGCTGCTTCTGCCTCCGATGGTTGAATGTACTTGAAAGTCACACGGTGTATCGTCCAAATTAACACCCCCTGCGTCTCCTTCTCCGCGTTCTTTTCTCTTTCTTCTTCCTTTTTTTTGTAGCGTAATACTAATAATTCGTAAGTTCACGCCGTTGATGGCAAAGAATTCCACCTGCCAACAAGTAAGCAGGTATAACATCTTCTATCCTACCTATAACTCCCCACCTTTGAAAGCTTAGTTTTACCGGCAGGAAAAGTGGCTGCACGTCTTGCAATCGCAGCATTTCTGTGTTGGTTGTGGCCGTGAACGGGGCTCAAGTCCAAGGGCACCAAACTGTATAATCATTTCTCGCTCTGACATTCTAAGTGAAAATCGACACGACATTTTCCCGAACATTTTCGAGTTCAGCTTTACCGATTGTTCCCTCCTTCTGTGCTTCTCCTCGAACCCGATCGCGATATTTTCCCGGTGCCAGGGACCTTCCATCCTCAGGTATGTACCCTTTTGCATTTTTTTTTTACCGATGGCCAGGCTCGAATCGATTGGGCGGGATATGAAAAAAAAAAAAGAATCGAAGCGACGACGGGATATCAAAGAAAACGAAAAATCAATTTTCCGTGAATCCGAATTAATTGGATCACGGGTTCTGATTTCGTCCAAGGATTTCTGAAGCACCTCCAGGAAGTTCGCCGGCGAAACTTTCAAAGGAGTCGAGAAAACTGCGAGGAAATGGGATAGGATACATTTGACTAGTCTTCAATGTATTTCGATTGCAGCTTATTCCGCGCCGAGTGGCATTCTGATTTCGCCAGAGGCTGCCAGGCAGTGGCAAAGTTTTTCCAAATCGTCACTTCCTCCGCAGTTTTTTTTCCTCGAGTTTCTTCCCTTTCGGTTGAATTTCGAAGAGATGCGGAATTCGTTTCTTCTTCGGGTCGGAGCTCGGATTGGAAAATCTGCCGGATTTTCACGAGTGCGACGTGTCTTCGGCAAAAATTCTATACGAGTCGAGTGAAGTGATTTTTGTCCTCGAGCTAATTAGTGGCCATGGCGAATTTCGAGCCGAATTTTATTTCCAAGGGGTCGCCGGAAAAATTAGTTTCAGTGGAATTTTTCCTCTGGCGTGGCAATTTTTCCTTGACGAGTGAAAAATTGCCACGATAGAGTTTCTCCTTTTTGAGAAGAGTCGGCGCAGCGGGAGATTGCAGTTGACGGGATTTTCGCCTTGGTCTCCAATCAATTTTTTTCCACACTTTCGGAATTTTTAATAAACGAATTCCTAATTAAAGCATTCGACATTTCTCCACGAGTATAACAATCCATCTCATTGATATTCCCACCCCGGCTTTGAATGTTAACTTTCTCATTAATTCTATGATCATTCTTTGTGCAAAGTTATGTCGATAGGTTGGTATTTAATAGAGAATCTTTTGTGATTGAAGATCTCCGTGAAGATTGCTAAGAATGTTTCGTAGAATTTTCCAGGATTCAGTTTCTGCTCCGTTCTCTTCGTTCCTATTCTCCTCCGAAAGCTATCTAGTATATTGTATATGTATAGATATGTGTGTGAATTTATATGTATTTATATATATATAGGTATGCTATTCCATGCTCCTATTTGCACTCGCCTCGCTTTGTTTCGTTTTCGGTATTGGTATTGGTATCAACAGATAGTGATACAGCTAAAAGCAAAGCAAAGCAAAGCAAAGCTAGCAAATTGTTCTCTCGTTAAATGTCCAAGTTCCAAGTTTCAAGCCAGTGCTTTTGCGCGTTAGAAAACTCGATTGATTTCAAGGTATTTGTAGTAGGCGCCATCGTAAATCACTTCAAGCGACAGAAATTAAATTCCCGAATTTGTCAATTGTCGTGTTGCTACCAAATACCTTTTCGCAACTAAATCCGTATCAAACAAACCCGATTTTATACGTTGCGCCGTGGATGGCAATCAACCCCCTCCCGCTTCTTCCCTTTTTTTTTTTGAAGGCTACGATTTATCGTCGATTTCGTTGCCGAGGGGAACCTAGGCGGGACTGGGATCCGTCAAAAAACTGAAAATTCGAACCGCGTCGTCGAAAATAAATAAAATCTATCGGAAAAAAAAGTTTTCGAGAAAAATAATTTGAATTTCGCGCGGAAATCTCCTTTGGGGACGCCACCCACTGCCTCGAAACCGGTCGGAGAGGCGTCGGAGCTGGATTCCCTAATTTTCCTGAGACTAAATTTGGAGACTCGGTTATTTTTACAGTTGCATTTCGTTTTATCGTTGTTATTAGCAACATTGGCGTTGGAAACATTGGAATTCCGGGGAATATCCGGCAATTTCTTAATTTCATTCGCTATTCTCGGTAGCGAATGCGAACTCTTCGACGATATATCCAGGTCAAAACGTAAACGTAAGGATTGTTCAATTGGAAAATTGTTTTTCCTCCTCGCGTTTCAACTTCATTGATTCTTTTAGCTCTCGTGGAGCTAAGAGATGGCGGAGAGGAGGTATATAGATATATATGTGTGTATATATATCTAGTCGGTGCAGAAGAAAGAAAATACCTATCTGCGAGAAGTGTATTAAAAGAAGGCCAAGAAAAAGTGGACAAAGTTTGCAACGAGATCGCAATCTCGGGTTTAATTAGAAAATGTGTGTGTACGGCGTAAATATTGAGCATCTATTATGTATGTATGTATGTGTATACGCGCTAGTAATTTTTAAAGTGCCCTAAGCACTCGTGTATTCTTTGTCCGAAGAATTTGCAATATAAACGTTCCGTTTGATCGAGGAATTTTATTTAAATCTCGGAATTTCAAAAATTTTCAACAATATAATAATTGGAGCAACAAATGCAATTTTCTGCAACTCCTGGGCGAGGTTTCCAATTTTCCTGGAATATCGGGGACCTTGTGGAAAAATTGGGACCTTCGGAAATTTTTTTTTTAGTTTTAGAAAAAATGGTAAAAATCCAAAAAATGGGACTCGAGCCGCTAAAGAAAGAAAAAACGTGACTTTCTCGGGGGCAAGGACGGCAGCAATTGAATTGACTGCTGGGCCAGTGGTGCGCCATAAATCAGCGCTATAGCTGCAATTCAATTATAATACTTAAGTGTATAGTAAGAGTGCGAAGTACTGGGTGGTTCGCGCTAAGATAGTTAGAAGAGAAGTAGCTAAAGCTCTAAAGGAAGACTTTAAGCAATCAATATCCCACGAAAACCCGATGAAGCGAATCTCATTACTAGCGGTGGAAAAGCCATTGTGCTGCCGAACTTCATTATCCAGACTAATTATTTCAAACTTACTCGAACAGCTTGCCACAATGTAATGGTGGAAGGAAGTGTTCTTGGTACCCATAGCGTGCGCATGTACGCGCGTATACGTACACGGAAAATTTCCAAAGAGCGGAGAGGACCATGCAGAAATGCTAATAATAATAGTAACACTTAGGAGCATAATGTCTCTCCGGGAGCTCCCAGCGTTTCTGGGAGTACTACAAGAAGAAGGCTCTTCATCCTCCCTTTCATTAGAGGCCATCGGGAGAAACGCTGGTGTCGTTTTGCTTTCATCGGGGAGTCCCCCAAATGCCGACGTTTATTTCCATGATCGAGTTGTAATCGATGGCGGCTAATTTCAGCCGGAACGAATCGAAAGAGCGGATTTCTCGGGAAATATGTAAATAAATAAATAACACGCGGGATAGCACCGGGAGTAGGAGTGAAAAGAGGAGGACGGGAAAGAGCATATCCTATTATTTAGTTACCGTATGCATATAGGTGCGTGTTTGCGCACAGAGACACACACACACGCAGGCACACACATGCGTGCATTCGGTATATTATCACTTCCTCGACGAAGAGAGCGATAAAATTAAAGTAAAGTGAAGATGATATCAAAAGAAAATAACAGGTTGCATGTAGACATATATATACGCAAGCAACAACAACGGCAACGGCAACAGCAACAACCTCCTCGAAGGATCTATTACTTTCTTATGCGGTAATGGGTGGCTTCTTTAGTAATGATCGTTGCTCCGAGCTATAGCACTTCTTTGAAATGCAACAGTCCAATGAACATCCTCGACATCGTCCTCGCGTCCCAGTCGTCACTTACATCGCACGAACAATATTGCTGCCAACGGAGGAGATAGAAAGTAGCGGAATGCCCAAAGGTAGCGCAACATTTGTCACACATTTTCTGCATATGTGCGCTAAGGTGTATATTTACCGGGAGAATTCGTCACCGCGGGAATTACCGGTTCTGCCGATAGTTGGAGACTCGTAACACCTCGGGAACAATTTGTAGATGGTTCGATAACGGCTCAGCCGAAATGTCTCGACAAAAATTGTGTGGACGATTTTTTTTTCTCCATGATGGGATTCGTAAGAAAAAGAGGCACCTTCATTTTGGGAACCTATGAAATTTTTTTTCGAAAATTATATATTTTTTGAAACTCGCTATTTTTTGGGGGGAATTTTGGTAATTTTGGAAATTCTAAAAATAAGGAGTTGTACCGAAACTTGTGCTCGAAGGGACACTATTTTTGGATCTATCAAAATGTCGCCCAATTTCTTAAGAAAAAAATTCCCTTGGTTTTCAATTTTATGGAAAGAAGAAACCAGGCATAACCTAAATTCCCCTTTTGCGATAATAATTTTAACAAGACTCGTTCCTTGAAATATATCAGACGTTAAAACTTCCTATTTCTATCTCTTCCTCTTCCCTCCACGCACATACACATATATATTCGTCTCGCTCGGTGGAGAAGCCATGAATTGAAAATTCTAATCCATAAAGTACTTATGTTCGTCACAAATCATGTACGTGATAAACCGAGACTTCCATTATCAAAGCAAAGTATATATCAGTTACAGCATAAAGGATGGATTAATGATGAATGTCAAGATAGCTCGGATTCTTCACTTGTTTATTTTATGAAATCTAAACACATGTAACTAAGAAATATCTGCCGTGCGTAAAGCCACGGCGAGGAGATAGGTAGAGAATGCTCCGAGCGAAAAGTACTTCATCAATTTATAAAGGGACATTTTTCTATCGATACTTGTATCGTTCGATGATGCATAACGTAATAATTTATTTTCATGTGGGTACTGCCTGGACGTACGCTCCTTCCTCTCTTACCTCTCGGCAATTTCGAGAGCCGAGTAAGCTACGACGATCGACTCCCCCTGCCGGGCATTTATCCTTAACGCTTCTAATTGACACGTTAATTTCCCACCAGCCGATCCAGAGCCCGACGATGCCGATCTTAATTGTCGGATCAAAAATGCACTTTACGGATGCACCACGCAACGACGGTAACGATAAGTAGCTTCCTAACAACTTCTTTAATTAGTCCGCCTTTGAGCCCGACTGACGGTTACTTTGCATCCCCTGGAAGTTCTCGCGTTGAATTTTTCAGCACCCCGAAGCTCGTAATGGGGTGGAAAGCGAACTCTCGGAACCTCAAATTCGCTTTCGAAGTACCTCGAGTTAAATTCCACGGGGGTGGATAGTCACACTGGGATTTACCATTTTTTTCGGAGGGGTTTTTTCGGTAGCTGAAAGTGCATCATCCCTCCCGATCGAATGTTCAACCTGGCAGTCGCTCGTTTGGAGTAGCTGTACAGCCACTTTACTGTTACGACATTTATTTTCTTTCTCACTGATGATTGTATGCTTAACATCTTCGTGGGGACAAATGAGTCGTCTAAGAAAGGAAAAGATTGCTGTTAAAGTCTATCTTCTCACATGGAACTTTTTCCTTCCTCCTTTGTAATTATATCGTTGCTTGTATATTTATATATATATACAAAAGATGTGTAATTTGAGATTTGTACGTAGAAATTATTCCCTCCCCCTTCACCCTTCTTCCTTGTTTTAATGGAATAAGAATTATTTTTTTTCTCTCTCTCTTACGTCAATTCTTCTTTATTAATGCGCAACTTTTGAATTTTTCTACTTGATCCACCTCATGCAGCTAAATTAGCGAGACTAAATAAATATTATCATAATTGCTAGAGTCACTATTATTATTATTATTAATCGAAATATATATTTCCCACCCCAGGGAATTCCAAATTCGAGTTCTTGAATATCAATGCCATAGTTACTGTCACTATTTACATTCAAAAACAAATTTTTCTAACCCACCCCGAAATTTTACCCCCCAAAAAGAATATAAAAAAGTGGTCAAGATTCCAAAAAAAAGGAAACATTTTTGTATTGACAAAAATACAGCTAAATCTATACGTATATATATTGAAGGCTAGAGGTAATTAATTCCTCTTCTCTTAAAGTCCACGTGACACTCCCATTCACGCCTGAAGTCTTCAATTACGTTCGCACATTGCCTGCACGCTGTAAAACGGATATTCACCTCCGCGAACGCATAATTTTTCAGGGGAACTTCAGACGAGGCCTTCTACCTACCCATATACACACGGTTACACACATACACGTATTACGTATTTACACTTTTATATACACCGTGCGATCTGCTCTTTCGAATTGACTAGACTTTCAAACCTTTTGACAAAATAAATCATTCCTCTCAATTACGTGACCTTGAAATTTTCGGGCAAGGAATATCGGTCGAAAATGAATGTCGCGAGTGACAAAAGGTTCGGAACTCGAGTGAATGCGTTTAATAGAAATTTCTAGAATCGGTTTCCGGAGCCTGTACTTATTCGAAATACGTTTGGTGTCGGCTTTGGGGGAAAGATGGCGATAAAAACAATCAGATGGTTGGGTAAACTTAAGTAAAAGCTTACACATTTTTCTCAATTCCCTGGCGAGAAAGTAGCAATATTTTATCAGCGATAGCAATCACGAAATTATTTTCCCCATAATCATCCGACGACATCGTAGGAAGGGGAGAGAGAGAGAGACAGAGGAATCTTCCAAATTAGGCGATTATTCGAAAGAAGAAGGCTTCTTCTTCCTTATCGTTAAAGATGTCTCCCCCTGGTTTCTCCGTTCGTTCCTTCCTGCTTGTACTCTTCCTCTTTTCCCGTCCTTCTTTCTTTCTTTCTCGGAGACTTGGAATTCTGATAAGACATTGCGGCGACGGTGGTAGAACGCGCAAGCTACTTCCGCTTCTAGATCATTGTTTGCGAACGGTTAATAGCCCCCTGGGTACACCTTATATCCAACCATCCGACCAACCATCTAACCATCCAACCAACTCCAACCCGCCCTGAAACGAAACCAACTAAAGCAACCTACGTTTTCTAGCCTCTCGGTGGGATCTCATGCTACGTACATACAAACTCCCGAAGAGCAGAACCATATACTCTTCTTCCCCTTATTCCTCATTCTTCCTCTCTCACTTTTACTTCCGCTTTTATTTATTCCCCATTTTTACCTCCTTTCCAAAATAACCCAATTCCCAGCTACACCCGCTTTCGTCCACTTTTCATATTAATGTCGCCCAACGCCAACCCCCCGAGGACACGGTCGTTATTATTTTTCAAGATTATCCGGCATTTTTTAGGTGGCGAATTTTTCTTGGGAATTTTCAGTCGTGGGAGATTTTTATCCAAGGGATGAATTTTTTTTTTTTGAAGGGGCATTATTTCAGTCGAGAGTAGAGGGGTTTTTTTTCAGAAATTTCGGGGAGAAAATTTGGAAGTTTCGTAATTTAATTTCGTTGTTTTTTTTTCTCCTCCTTCTTCCCTTGACTCGCGTAAAATTAGAGAATCGTATAAATTTAATGAACGCGATTATTATTTATTAGATGAAAGATAAAATACAGGGAAAAGCCCCGTGATAAAGAGGAAGAGGTAACGCAGGAAAAAAAAAGAGGTCATCGAGTAAAAATAAGCACATATAAAGATCAGTGGAAGATAAAGAAAAGTGTTTCCGTTGCCAGCGGCACATATATGTGCCATATGTGTGCACATATACGTATAAATATATATCCAAAGTCCGGCATCTTATTACGGTATATTCTTACCTCTCGATTACACGTCCGGTGTGATGTGAACAACCTTCTTGTATCGGGGATGACGTAAACATTACAAGCTCGTTAGCATACTATATAGGAAGAATGAGAGAGTGCAGGTGCATTCTTTCCAAGGAAAACTTACCTTATAAACTTGTCTAAAAAGAGGAAGAGGATTTCTATTTTTATACCTCCACGCTTCAAAGAAATCGATTACAAGGTGGATGGATACACCTTGTGTGGTTACTATCAAAGCCCTGTTACCTGCAAATTTTACTGAAATAGAAAAAAAAGCGAAAGTGACGAATTCCCGACTTTTTAGCGCCTCACTGTAAATTCTACCGTGGGAAAGTTGCGACGTTCCCTGGGAGCGAAAGCTCCTTAAATTTATAAGTCCGCGAGCAAACATCACGGAGGCTTCGATGAAATCTCACTTTAAAGCTCCGTAACTCTACTTTGTGTCTCGCAAATTTCAAGTTTGCGAAAAACCTCGCTCGGGAGTTTTTTTGCATTTTTCCAAGCCGAGACGTCTTCTTTTTGATTTCCGGTAAAACTCTTTCCCGAGGTACTCGTTTTTTTTACAGGGAGAGAAAAATCGTAGAGTCTTTGGAAAAATGTCTCTCGTCAATTTTGATTTTCCATTCCCTGTCCTGTGAATTTCTTTACCTAATTTCTGATCCCTTAAAATCCCAAAATTCCAAATTCCAAATTCCTCCTTCGCGTGTCTGTAAATATTTTCACGCGAATGGGAAAAAAATGAAAAGGATTGAAAAAATAATTTTAAAAAATCTCAAAAAAATTTCAAAGGAAAAAAAATTAATTTCGATTGGAAGTACGTTCGATGTATGTGAAAAGGCAGGTACGAGATACGTGCCATCCTTGACCGGTTGGAATATGACGCAAGGATCGACACGATTTAAGGGAGGAGCGGGCAGATGCAGACGAGGAAAGTGCATTTTCACGTTAGACCGATATAAGCTCTAGTTTTAGTTGCAGACTTGTACTATAGGCTATGGCTTAACTGCGATAAACAATGGTCCAAGAGGATGGATACACGTATGCCGGGCAAATGTTGCTACAGTTATACGAGCTACATTCGATGCACCCAATACGAAACATTCGTACTGCGGTACTCGACTCTTTCTTCTATAAAGGTACGGAGTACCTATCGAGACCGTTCCTTTCCCACATTTTGATCCAATCGGGGCCACTATTACGGCGTCTACTTCTCGTAGAAAAGAGTTAAAGTACATGCAGAGCAATCTGCATAATGAGGACCTTCGTTTCCTCGCATTTTTCTTTTTTTTTTCTTGCTTCGCTTTACGTCCTACTCTTTTTTAGACTTAATCTTTCATTTCAGTCCGAGATTTATTTAATTGAGAGCAGCCTCGCCGAGAAAAATATGGATAGTAATCGTGACAATGTTGGCTAGTTGGAATTCCTCGTCCTTACCGTTTTATCGCTCCACGGGATTCCCAAGTTACGCTGGGAAATTTCTAACGAGCGCACAAACGCCGAGGGTTCGTTCACTTCGAGTCCCCGGGTTTCCTCGGGTCGATTCGCACTCGAATTTTTCGGAGACAGAACTTTCGAGCTTTTGAATTCATTCTCGAGAAAATTTTTACATCATTTTTTAGCCACGTTAGAAATTTCCAAAGTTGAATTCGAAAATTCTTTACCTCTTTGAAAATACATAACTTCCGAGAAGAATTTTTTCGAGGGTCGAAATTTACAGGTTTTAAAGCTGCTTTTTCAAGCTTCAAAATGAGCTTTCGTGCGAGATCCTACGATTTTTTCTCCGGTTGTTACGAATTTTCAAACTTTTCATATTTTTTTTCTATAAATACCTAATTTCTCCAAAGAATTTTGAAAAGCACGGGATCAAAAATAAAGCTCTGTAACCGGCTTTTCCAGAAATCCGCGGAATTTTCACTCGGAGCTATTCTTTTCTCGTTCCTGGTTTCAAATTTATTCTTAAGTATGGTGTAATGGGAGGGAAAAAAACGATAATCTTGCGGCACACTTTACTATTTGTTCGTGTACATATAAAGGATCCAATTTCAAGCAACCACGTCTGTTCGAAGAGAAAGCACTCATATTTTTCACAAGTAATTGGTCTTCTCCCGTATGTTTTTGCCACAATGAATTACGTGATTCGCGTTTATTCTCCAACAAAACTGTTTCCTCCAAAAAAAAAACCGAGAAAGAGGCAACGAACAAGAGAATACAAAAACGTAATGTACGATGTTTACAGTGCGAAGAGGTCCATTGTGTCTTTTTGCAACGAACGATCTGTCTGAACTTTACAACAATTAACAAACGCGAAATTTACGGCAACATTAATGTCCTCTCAAAAAATCCCTGCTATTTTACGACTGGAAAAATTCACTAGACGGAGAATTTCTCGTTTTACGCTTTCGATTCGAATTTTCTACGTGTCCCGTTGATAACAAAAAAAATTTAGAGCAAGCAAATGTTTGAATTTTAACCCTCGGTTACCCCATCGGGGTCAATATGTGACCACGTGTTTTTTTATTTTGAAAAGAAAAATTCGTGAAAACTTCGACAAGATCTCGATCGAAAACCCAGACCTAGTAGCTTCGAAAATTCCAAAAGCTGAACTCTTGAACTCGAGCGAGAAACAAGAAGAGAGCAGGAAATAGTTGCAACTGCGGTAAAAATAATCCTTCAATTAAACTTCCTCGCAAGTTTGACCCCCGGAAACGTCAAGTTTCCGCGAACTTGCTCCTAATAGCGACCACTTTCGGGACCCCTCTCGTTAAAAACCTGCTCTATGTAATACATGGATTATATACATCGAGTCTCATTACTTGGATCGCTTCATTAAATACCCATTTTATGAAAGACAAAAAAAAATTGACTTTCCTTTTCTCCTCGAATTTTTTTTTTAGGACTCTGGGCCATCCCTGAGACATTTGGGACTCCCGAGAGTCCCGAAGAGGAGAGGAAATTTAATAAAAGGAGGAGGAACGAGAAGAAGAAAAAAAAAAGATACACGATTGTAATGAAGCAGATGCGGGCGTAAATATCAGTTTAGCGATGTAAAAGGAAAGGAGTCTGTGGTTAAGTCTCTCTGTAAGGAATGATTACCCACACGCACTCGTTGACGCGTTCGGATCGGGAAGGTACGAGCTGAGGTTTTAAGTGGCGTTTGCTCAGAGCTGGTCCCGTTATTCCTCGGGTTTTACTTCCTTTTCTTTTAATCTTCTTCTGCACTCTCTCTTGGCTGCCCTTTTTTTCCACCAAAAAATAATGCTCCTTCCCTTTCAGACCTTTATTTCCGTCTCTCTCCCGGCGACACTTTTCAGACTGCAGTAGAAGTGACGCGCTAGTATATTACCCCATCTTTTTAAGCTCGCACGGCCATGCTGTGCTATACGTGGCCTTAGTCTTTGCCAGGTTTGCAAATATTCAAATGGCTTTGCTAATGGACCCTCTAACCACCGACACTGTGTGGTCTTGCATCAAAGTGGATACAACTGAGAGAAAGAGGAGTGAGACAGAAACGAAATCTAGCAGGGAGTGTAGTATTTCAGCGGTAGTACCGGGGGTGGTAGTAGTAAAAGTAAGGGCAGGGGTAGCACTGGTACTTGCAATAGTAGTGGCGCTGGTAACGGATGGAAAAGGAGTTCGAGCATTTGTGTACCATTTTCTCGAAGCTCAAACGCCGGCGTTGAACAGATTCGCGAAGTTCTGCCAAAAACTCAGGGATGAGTTTCTTTACGAAGGGTCAAGAACTGGACCTGGATCCAGCTCTGATCCGAATCGTCGAAAGACAATGAAGGTTTATTTGGAATTGATCGAGAAGGTGCTGAAATCGTCAGGCGTCGAGGGCTCGACTTTGGGAATTTTTAACATCGCCGGAAAAAATCGCAAGGATCTGGACGATAGCTCATTCGAAAGCTCGAGAACTCTACATCGTACCCTAAAAATTTCGAGTTTCGAAAAAAATTGCTCTAGATCGGGCGAATTTTTAAAGAGGATGACCTCTTTTCTGCAAATTTCGGTTTCGTGAAATTGAGTTCGACTTTGAAAATTCATAACTTGGGAACAAAAAATCGCAGAAGCTTTTGTAAAAGCTTGTTTTAAAGCTCGAAATTTCTACTTTTAACCCTGTAAATTTCAAGTTTCTAAAAAATTCTTTGCAGAAGTTACGATTTTTTTAATATACCCCACTTTTTTTGTGTACTCGAATTTTGGAAATTCGTGACTTAGCGAGGAAAAATCGTAGACCCTTGGCCCAAAATTGAATCCAAATCTCGACTTTTATGCTTGAAATTCTACAATTTTTCGAAATCCTGTAAAAAGGAGCTTCGCTACTAATTACAAATGATTGCGCCGGCGTCGGGTGGCTTTCGCGAAACTAACTGCTTACTTGGCGGACGTAAATCTCCTGTAAGGAATACCTAATTTAAACTAATCTGAACTAATCGTAGCTTCAGCTACTGCGAGCTACTCGAGGCTACGCTAAGCCTCGCTACTCGGAGCCACCTGTACCCGGTGCTCTCTTCCCATTTTTACAATATGAAAGGCGATTCCGTTAAGTCATAGATGGAATACCGAAAATGGTAATACCCGAGTTACCGTACGCGTACTAAAATGGTGGGAATTTTGCGCTTGCCCGAGCCCACGTCTTACCTGCCGTGCTTTTCTTGCGTATTATATAATAGTAACGTAGTAACGTAGTAACGCAAGTACGAGACTGTATATCCTGCGAAGTAACAGCGGTTACAGCGGTAATTTTACTTTACACCGGCAATAAATGCTCCCCGCTTACACAGCTTCCGCGATAACATATATATTTCTTTACACACACACACACACACACGCATATATTTATCTTTGTATACGTACGTATCGTAGGAGGAGAGTTTACGTATATATGCAGGCTTTTTCCGCAAAGAAACCCGAGGAATGCCTGGACGACTTTGCAACACTTGTATGCACCTCTCCGCAGTGTTTATGTGTTTGTATATGCGTGTGTGTATTTTATATATATACGTGTGTAAAAGAGTATATGCTGCAAAAGACGTCGTTTTGCCCCTGTGTAAGTTGTAGGCGTACATATATACGAATTACAGGGATAACGGAGTTACACGAGGCTCGGAAGAGAAGGTACCGTTTACTTGTGCCTCAACTGCTACGGATAAGGGCTCGTTCTGGATAAATTTATTCTCTTAATAACTCAATTTGCCAACAGGAATGACTTTTAACCAGTATCCTAGTGCTGGGAATACATCATGCTGGAGAAATGGGGAAATTCTGCGTCCGTGTGTGTGTGTGTGTGTGTGTGTGTATAAGTCACGTATGGTGGTACACACACGGAGGAGGAATCTTTAGTGGTATTACTTATGAGAATACGAGATATTTCTTAGCAGAATTAGAATCACAAGCTTTGACAAATTGAGCACTTTAATTGACCACATTTTTTACCGCGTCGGAGATTTATGACCGGCCGTGCACGTACGTAGGTACGTACGTACCTACCTCGTGTGTAGGTATTACTTATCGCGCTGCTAACTGTACATAAGATGGAGGAAATGATGCATTATGTCGAGAAAAACCGTTCCTTTTTTCTTTTCTCCTGCACCGGTAGGGAAATTTTCTCTAGCGTAGAAACGGGGAAGAAAGGGACCCCATGGAACCCAAGGTCCTGGAGAGTTTTTAGAGGAGGACAAAATTCGCACGATACCTCATTTCAATGCGGATTACTTCTACCTTGTATCCCGTAAATTTCAAGACCCTAGGAAATTTTATTTGGGAGATGCATTTTTTTAAAATTAATTTCCAAGTGCATCGCATAGAGATTTTGGGTGTCAAAATTCAAAACTCTGGAAATAAAAATCGTAGGCGCTTCGGATAAATTTTATTTTGAAGCTCGAGAGTTGTACTTTGAATCCTGTAAATTTCAAAGTCCAAAAAAATTTCGTTCGGAAACTACAATTTTTGAAAGGCAATGTAATTTTTTTAAATCGTTTTCTCCTAAAATTTCGAAGATGACATTTTTCGAAATTTCAACTGGAAAACAGGAATTCTAGAAATGCGGGAATTTAAAATTGAAAATCTGCACCTTCGATCCCACAAACTGAATTTTCCCGCAAATTTCGGAAGCGATTTTCCTTTGGTTCGAAATCCTTCGTTTAATCATTCAAGATATTGCTCGTAAAAAATGGCTTTTAAACACACCGCGGGTGGTATCAAAGGAATCTTTAAGTTGGATAACATAATATCTTTTTGATTTCATGAAATTTTCAGTGAAGGAATTTAATATGCCGTAATTGCATATCTAACATGCCGTGAGCTAAACCCTAACAGTTTACCTCTTCTTGCCAAAACTACATATTTCAGTTAAAGTCAATGAATTTATGCCGAGCAAAGAGAAATATCAAAGACACTCATACATTATCAACCTGAAATACTGTAGCCAGGAAATTCGAAACATTAATGTCGGTTTCACAAAAATATCCGCTTTAATAAAAAAAAATTACGCTCCCATTTAATAATCCATAGCTTCGGGGGAAAATTGTTTGCATACGTAACATTTATAAGCCTTCAATTAGAGATGGCAAGCTCTGAAATGAACCGCCTTTTAAAGTCCTGTGGCTTTTCCTTCCAGCCGGAGAAGATTTCCAGGAGAATGTTCAATTTTAGGTCGAGTTCAAAGAGGATTTCAGTTTTTTAGAATTAGAAAAAAAATGTTTATTTGCAATTTCCAAAGGTGATAAGCAAAAATTTGGAATTTGCAATGTTTAACAATTTTTTTACGGACCTGTAAATATTTTTTTAAAAACTAGGAATTCGTAGGACAGAAATTAAACATTCCAAGCTTCGAAATGGATTTTGTAGAACTTCCTAGAATTTTTTTCAACTTCTCATTTTAAAATTAAAATTTTCTTAGACACTCAAACTTTTTTGCGTAATTAATTGCATCACTTTCCCGGACAATAAAAAAATCTCTTCTGTGCCAAGACCCTGTTACAATTTCTGCCACCTACATATAATTTCCGTTGCGAGTGCATTACATTTAAAGTAACTGTAAAGTTCTCGGTAAACAAGTAATGAAAAAATTAGTAATTATAATCCTTCTGCTGAGTTGTTTTTCATGTTCTCGGATTTCACGAAGAGCTTCGGGATGAATAATGCATTCGCTCCTTATTAATTTGCTCCTTTCTCCGGGAGAGCGTTGCGTTTCTCGGCGGTCTAAAAATCGTTTGATATCCTTCCGAATGAGCACCAATGATCCCTGGGATTATCATTGATCGTATAAGGGGAGGTCTTGTCCGTCACTTTGTCAACATGCACATAATCTGATGCAATTCTCCCGTTAAATCATCGTGGGCAAGCGCATTCCTGATAATCAGTAACGCCGCTAACGTAACTGCATAACGGATGGGTATCGGACGATGTAATCGGTTCACCTGATTCTGTGGTAATTTAGTTGAGGTAAAGAGCTACTAAACGTGTACGATTGCTCCTCTCCTCCCCTCTCCACTCCTCGCCTCTCATCTCGTCACTATCAGCTTCCATCCATCCCATTCTCGTGTACGAATCCTTCCATATCGCTCCCTTTTAGAAAGAGAGCACTTCATAAAACAGGAGAAGAGGGTCTATCGTGGTTGCTAATTAATTCTCGTTAATTCATCATCATTTGAAATTGATCGAATTCCGGAACTAATTTTATAAAGAGCTGTAATTTTCCTCTCCCGCTTTCCTTCTTGTCCCGCGTTTCTGTATCTATAAATTGATAGGCTGTGACACTCGTTAATTGAACACTCGACGATGAAAGGAGGCTCTCGTTGAACTCGCGCTTTTCGTACCCGGGAGACACTTGCATTTATTTTATTGGATGCACGCTATTTTTTTTTTCCTGCAACGAAACGCGGAAAATTTGTATCTCGCAGTGGCTGCAATTGACGTAAGAAATTGCAACTTTGCGAAATTTCGCGAACCCTTTTTTCGATAGAGAATGTGAATTTTGGAAGATGGGTTTTTCGCAATTTGCATTTTCGCCAGAGCGAAATTCAAATTTTCAGCTTGGAAAGGCAATTTAGCGGAAAATCGAGAACTTTTAATTTTTTTTTAAGCGAGACAAAAATTAAACAAAAATCGAAACTCTAGAATTGGAGCACAGCAAATTTGAGAAATAAATTTTTTTTGTAATTTGCCGTTTACGAAAAAAAAAATTGAATCTTCAAAAGGAGCAAAAGTTTCCGGGAACTTTCAGTCCGAAAACATTAATTACTGTGGCATCTTTGATTAAAGGGATACACGACTGGGGAAAAACGAGAACCCTCGTGGAAAAGAAGAAGGGCAGAGTCGGAGAATAAGTCTATATAATTTAGATTTAAATAGAAACTATGAGAAAACCGACGACATGTAATTGCTTTTCCGAGTAAACAGGCCCGCGGTGAGGAAAACCCTGAGGAACATTCGCAAGAGCAGTAGCGGTAGTGGCAACAGCAACAGCAACAGCAACAACAGCTAGTAAAAGCGGCAGCAGCGGTGGATGCTGGGGTGGAGCAGCGGCAACGGTAGTTGTCGTAGACGCGGAGGGGTAGGAGGCGATGGGGGGTTGGTTTCAGACTTTTCCTACCCTCCCGGAGGCTGGGGGGTGCATACATATATGTATGAAACTTTGTTTTGTCACCGGAGAGGTGACGACTACGGAACTTGCAGCTGCACTCGCCAAAGGCACAGCGCGGCTCGTCCGAACCCTTCGGAAGGGATGGAAGGATATTTCATCCCCGCTGCACGCGCCATTAATTCCCAGTTCGCCCGAAAACGTAGAATTTTCGTTGAAACGTGGAAATTTTACGGGCCTCTCTCTCCTACCAACGGGGCTCGTCTTTGATGTCTCCTCTTTTTCTCCTCTCCTCTTCTCTATTCGTACGTTGCTAAATGCTATTACCGCTCGCTGCAGCCACTGCAGCTACTGCTGCATACGCTGCTTTTGCCGCTACCGTTAAACGCATGGCGCCAAGCCGTGTCAGTTTAGATGAGTGGGCTTGGAAATTGCACACGAAGTGACAAGAGTCTAGAAAAGTGGAAAGAGAATGGTCATCCAACCGTACGTGACGAAAGTCTCAGGAAACTTTTATCCGGGTTTAACTTAGCGGCTTTTCCATGAATATGCCGCCAGGGTTGAAAACCTCCCGGAAAAGCGTGACGGGCGACGATTATGTCCCCGAAATTCTTCGAAAGATGGTACGAAATGGAAGGGGAGGGGCGAATTCGGAAAGATAAGGTCCCGGACTCCCACGCTCGTGCCCCGCGATCCTGTAAATTTCAAGTTTGCGGAGCAACTCCTCCGAGGGTTGCAAATCACGACAGAAGGGAAGGGGTGCACGGGAATTGTTCTTTCACCCCAATTCAAAAATTTATAACTTGGCGGAAAAAAAGTTGTGGGGAGTGTCTATTCGCCAGAGTCCCCCGGTTTAACTGTAAACTTTATCAACGTATTCCACCGCGTAATTTTACCGCCAACGAGAATCATATTGATACGGCCATTGTTCCTCCGCAGGGGCTATCGTGAAAGATTCTTTTGTAATATTATACCTGTACGTGTGACAGGTCAATGTACGTATCCACCACGAGTATAGGAACCGCTGAGAAATCATACATATTCAGTAACCCAGAAGCTTTGCAACATGCGGCTGCTGCAACTACTACTAGTGCTCGCTACTCACTGCTCGCTACTCTCTGCTCACTGCTCACTGCTCATTGCTCAGTACTGCTGATGCTGATGTTCTCTTCGTTACGGACTACCCCAAACTCGAGCTTCCTCTCCACTGTTCGAATTATCTATCTTACTGTGGTCACTAACCTTTGGAACGCACATGGGTGTGTTGTATAGAAATCTCGTGAAATGTCGGTAATTACCGTATTGAGAAACAGCCCCGTTCGTTTATTTCTCCCCTTCGTTTGCTCCAGCTTCTTCTCACCGACGGCCGAACCTATGATGCCACTTTTCGAGACACCTTCGGCTCAATCTTAGCCCCCTGGAATGCTTCCAAATGTGTTTTACAAAAGTCGTTTTTTTGGACATACCTACCCCTTCCCGAAAGTGAAAAAAAAAATTTTCCAAATGTCGGTTTCGTTGTTTCTTATTTTGTTGTTATTCTTTATTTAATGAATAAGAATATTGAATGAAAATCAATGTGTTTCGTACTTTATTCATCCACAATTTTAAATATGTTTGTGGTAATAAAAAATGATGCAAATAAACATATTATCACATTATATTTCCTTTAAATAATAATATAGAATACATGAAACAATGTATAAAAAAAAAAAAATAGGGTATGAAATGAGATTCGATCCAACGTCCTAGCAGTTACGAAGCTAGAACGCTAACCACTCGGCCGCCGCCGCTGCTTGCTAACGACGGTAACGCAAGGGAATATACGAATATAACCCAATACGTTAATTCGTAAGTGTAGAGGTGGTGGGAGAAAACGTCTTTCCCGCAAGCGAAGTATGTCTCCAGATGTTTGATAAGTCGAGTCCATGCGGCTCGAATTCATCAGGGTTTTGCTATAAGATTTCTTCTCTAACACATTGCGGACGGCACTCTCGAGTCCCGTACGCAATGTGTTAATCATCTAACAAATTTTTGTATTGGCCCTTTTTCTTTTAAGAGAAAGGACCTCCAAGTATAAGTCAAAAATAATTTTGCAGGCGTGTTTTAAGCAACAAATTATAAATAATTTGTTGTTTATAAAATCACAACTTGAGAGTTTACTTCTTAAAAGCTCTAAATGCGCGTCATGTCTTTAATTTGTAATATTTATCGAGGTAATTTCGAAAATTAATTTTTGGGCGTACCCCTTCCCCCAAAATGGGGTAAAAATTAAAGTTTTTAAAATGGGGTTGGACAAGTCATTTCTAGGGATAATTTTTCGCGCTGAATCGATTCCCGAGGTCAAATTTGACAAAATCCCAGCGGAAGTTGGAAAAAAGTAGGTTTTTTGAGGAAAAGTCGTCTTTCCCGTAAGAAATCTTGAATTTTGACAATGAAAATGGATTCCTCGGAAAAAAATACATCCGATATGGGTCTCCCGGTCGTGCAAAAAAAATTTTTTCCAAAAGTCGAATTTTTGGTTTGGCAAATCCAAAAAAAAAATTGTCAGAAATCAGTGAATCTGAATTTTTCGAGATTTTTCCTATGACCAGCATAGAAAAGTAAGGAGTTCGTTCCGTTATGGGAACCTCTCTCCCACACGAAGCAATTTTTATTTACTGCAAAAATTTCCTATGACGCCACGGAGTACTATGTTACTTTGTACCATGGTTAAACGAACTCTGTTCTAATTTCTCCGTTCCTTCGTGACTAAACTTCAAGTCCCCATACCTACGTCCTAACTGTTCATTCCGGAACTACATTCCATTAATTCATCCAACACGCTTCTTTTATATTTTTTCTCCTTTTTTTTTATACGGCAGATATTTGGAAGTCTCGCGTGGATAAGTGATTTTTGGGAAGTTACACTTGAATATTTTATTTGCGTCCCACGCATAGAAGTGAGTCACGTAATCGTTCCACATATCAAATATGCGCTCCGGTACCGTTGCTTATAGGTACACATAATTCTTTTCGAGCTTTGAATAATAAGTAAATTCCTCCACATCAAAAAAAAAAAAAAATAGTCCACGCATACACCCGCACGTACGTACATTATCTGGTGCACGTTGCGTCATGAAATGCATCGACACTCACGATCAACGATCTCCGGGCTATTTTCCCTCATTGTTAGGAATCAAAATCGAATTTCTAAGGCTATTTTTTTGGAGACTTAACGCTTTTATGGTTCAAAGCTGAGCTTTCAACCGAGCCTTCACAGACTTTCATAAGATTTCCTGTATCAAAATTACGAATTTTTGAATTTGGACTAAAATCGAAGCCACGCTTCTTGAACTTTAAAATATACAAAAATTCGTACTTACCGAAAAAAATGTTTTCAAAACCTGGAAATTCCCACAGCGGATGAAGGACATTCTCTCCTTTGAAACCAGCTTCCACAAAATGCTTCACGATTTTTTCCCGGGAAGTGAAAAAATGTCTGACGAGCCCTCAACCCTCTCGGAAAGTTCCAATTCCCTGCGAACGCCATGGAAAGCTCCATCGGTAGCCGGCTTCCCGCCTCCTTCTCTCTAAACACTTCCTTGACGCTAATACACCTTTCCACAAACATGTCGAAAGCATTTAAACAAGCCTTCAACAGCTGGATTTGTAACCTAACGGAATCCATTTGGACGAATAGGTTGTAAAAACATTTAGTACACAAACGCATAAATGCAAACGCTTTTACTCAAAGGCATTAATTACTACTGATCATGGTGAGAAGTTGTTATGGCTGCTATATATATTTTCTATGTACACCATATCTTTTTCGAATTCCTCGCCACACTCGTGAGAACTTCGAAAGAAGCTAATAGGAGAAACAAGTTTACTGCTACAACAGCAACGGCAGCAGCAGCAGCAACAGCTTTCCTCTCGTTTAACAGAATGTCTTTAGTTTATCCTAAATAGTGTGCATGGAAATTGCATATGTTGTCTTCAAATTACCTTCTATAGTAATTTAATGGTAACAAAATTATTGCTGTAAACGACTGGGAGCAGGAAGAAATCTTCGTTCTCGCTCTCTCTCTCTCTCTTTCTCTCTCCTCTTCTTTTTCTCATCACATTTTAATTCGAAGATGCATTCAAGCACATTATGTCGTGTATACTGCATCCCTTAAATAAATGAATAGGTCAGATCGAGACCAAACGATGGAGAATAAGGTCGTATACTGAATAAATTGAATGTCATCACGATTTCAGGCCAATCCATGATGATGAAGAAATGAAATTGAGATTATATGGCAGATTTGCATTTGAATTTAATCTCTTCGCCGTCACGAGCGATAATAGAAAAAAGAAACGGCTTTGCCGAGCGCGGAAGCTTCCGCGAAAGCTCGAGGAGTTTGCTTTCGATTTTGGAAATTGCGAGTCTCGAAATAAAAGCTGCGAAAGACTGGGATTTTGGTCGAACTTTGAAAATTCGTAACTGAGAAATTAAAAATCGTAGGGACTTCCACGAAAGCTCATTCGATAGCTCGCGGAATCTGCACTATGAAACCTGTAAATTTCAAATCTTAAAAAAAATCCCTGTGGAATTTAGAAATTCCTATTAAAAAAAAGCTCCTCTTCGAATTTCTCAAAACTGCACTTTATAAGGAATTTCCGTTCGACTTCAAAAATTCATAACTTTGGAAGGAAAAATCTTAGGAACCTCCACGAAAGCTTATTTCAAAGCTCGAAAGCTCTACTTTAAATCCTACAAATTTCAAATCTTTAAAAAAATTTCCTCGAAAATGATAACACTGAGAATCGAACCGTTGCCCATGAGGTGGAGGTTCGAAAGCATCTGGAGCTGGAGAAAAGGGAAATGCAATAAGGGAAAAAAAGGTGGCATGGCCATAAAAGAAACAAAGATGAACTCCTCTAGGAGGGGATCATCGGACAGACAGATCTTACTGGCATCTCTTCCACTTTTTCCCGGTATGGGTGTATTACACGTACACAAAGAACCCATACAGGCACTATTACAAAGTACCAACATCAACATCGAGGGTCAATGGACCCGGAAAATCTCGAGAGTCGCAAATCCTTCGTATCCTGGGAGAAGGAGAAAGAGAGGGAGAGAGAGAGAGATCGAGGGAGAGAGTTTCAGACGTCCAACGAACTTGAAACGTCGTTAATCACAGCCAGATTCGGTATTGAGTTTCATCCCCTCGCTCGCACGGTTGCTGAAACGTTTATGTTCCAGCTCTCGGCTCTCGGGGAGAGTTTCCGGTTGGTACTAAGAGAAACAAGCTTTGTAAATTCACGCCTAGTGTATGTATGTGTGTGTATATGTATGTTATATCCATAGCGCTATTTGCTGATGCTGATCCTGATGCCGTAATAAACGGCGAGAGGGAAAGAGGAAGTAGGAAGAGCGCATAGAACAGATTTGAACCGAACCGAACCGAACCGAACCAACCCGAACCGAACCGAGCTGAGCTCAACTGAATAGAACCGAGTCGGACCATCTTTTCCTGGTATTATTATTACGAGGATTATCACATTCGTATGGTTACGTTTGTTCCTGAATAGCTCGTTAATCTCGGCATCGCTGGAATCCTCCAGCCTCCTTGGACACACTGATCAAAGAGCGACTGCATTATGCCTCCACGACACGTATTTATGGCTATACTAGTAAATCTGTCAAGAAACTGAGTGATAATTTGCACCAATATTAAATATTGATGTCCGTCATTTTTACCTGTCAATAAACTTCACAGATAACGAGAGATTTCTATGACCGTGGAGAGCAGCGAGACCCTGCATATTTTATTACGTTATGTGTTGCAGGCTACAGTTAATTTATGACGTTTAGAAGTGAACTTCATTAAGTCGTCTGACCAATTTTTACGGTTTTCATTTTTTCCGCTCGGTGATCGTAGGCTTTTCCTGCCGGAAGACCAACTTTTTTTTTTTAATCGAGAAAAATCCTGCTTCGAGCAAATTTGGGTACTGTCGCTTTGAAAATTTGTAACTCCGAGAAGAAAAGTCGTAGGAGTTTCCGCGAAAGCTCATTTCGAAGCTCGGAAGCTCCACTTTGGTGCCTGAAAATTTGAAAATACCAGAAAAATTGGTAATTTTGTTATAAATTAGCAAATTATCGAAGCGAGTAAATGAATTTTCTTTTTGGATAAAAAATAAAAATCTTTTTCTTATTTTTTTTTGTTCAAGCGGAAAGGAATAATTAAGATCGTCAGTTAATTATACATCGAGGCTCAGCGAGGGGATTATTAGTAGTTTGGTTATAGTTTATATTAGAGGCTTGAGTATAAGCGTCTCCCATATTGCATAGGCGAAGGTATAGTTGGAAGCCTTCCCGATGCAACCTCAAACAAACCATGAGCTGACGAACATAACCAGAAGCGGTGCATAATAATCGGAGTAATCGAATTCCTTAGCGAGGTGCCTCTATGTCTGTTATGCAAACGTTCATTGCGTAAAATGAGAGAGGGTGGGTTCATATTTCGTTACGTATTTTCGAAATTGTTTCTCTGCTCTTGGAGGTAAAAAAAAATTGCAGCTTTCGAGGGGGAAAAATTTCTTAAGTTTTTTTTTTAATCATTATAAATTTCCTGAAGGACGTTATTATTTCGAAGAAGAAAAAAATAATAATAATTCCTCCCCGTTGTTCCCGCGAGTGATAAATTGAAATTCCATTTCCGATAGAAAATACGGACGTTTACAGAAAAGCTCGTAAATTGCGATGCATTGAAAATCTCGTCGGTGGCATCTTCGAGCGTTCCTGGGATTATTTTACAAGGTTGTTGTAACATTCGTATACGAAACAATAAGAATCGCGGAAGGGATGTGTCGTATAAAATGAAATGGGGTTGTTTGTTAGCATTATGCTGTATTATTCTCGAGTTAGCAACGAAAAAGGGAGAACCAAAAACAAAGAATGAATGTATAAAAGAACAAACAGAGTGGAATATGTTTTTGATTTTTATTCTATTTCTCAAAGCATAAGTTACTATTTGCTTACATGCATTCTGAATCTTGTACATGATCCTTGTTGGGGTTATAACGTATAACTTGAGACCAGTAGTAGCTTTAGACAATGTTCAACTTGTATTACCGAGTATTTTTATTTTACAGGAAGGCAAGAGAAAAGGGAAGCGTAGAAACGGCTACGATAGCGCATTCTTATGCTCAGAATCTCCGCTTTTAATCGTGAGAATCTCAAATTGCCGGAAAAATGCGTCCGCGGGCCATACATTTGAAATTTTCATATTTTGCTATCGCGAGATTGCGGGAATTGAAAAATTTGTGGGTGCCGGGCAAAAAATCGTAGACGTTTGCACGAAAGCTCATTTTAAAGCTCGCAAAGTCTACTTTAATCCCCGTAAAAATCAAATTCGTGGACAAATTTTTTTGGAAGCTACAAATTTCTAAAGAAAAAAGCTTTTCTGTATTAATTTGAAAATTAGGTGGCACTTAAAAAATTCGTAACTCTGAAACCAAAAATCGTAGAAAGTCCCACGCATGCTCATTTTGAAGCTGGGAACCTCTACCTTGAACCCTAAAAATTTCATGCCTCCAGAAAAATGTGCGGGAACGCTGGAAAATATTGGGGAAAAAAGGATAAACGTTAGTCTGTATAAAATGATCCCATCATACTTTGGAGAGTTTCGTTGTAAATTGGAAAATCCTTAACTCTCAAAGACAACGTCGTGGAAAATTCCGCGAAAGCTCCCTTTAAAGTTCGCCGTCTCCACTTTGTACCCGCTAAACCCCGAGTTTCCACGGCAATTTCTCTAAACGCTACAAATTGAAAAAAGCGAATAAAAGCTGCTCCTACTTCTCTCTAATAAACTTGTAATTTTCGCCGGCACTTTTCTCCCTTTTGTCGGAAACCATTTCCAAAATGAACGAAGCATCCCCGTCTCTCGCCGGCGGAGCAGCTTTTCTCTTATCCTTTGAACATTCAAGAGAGAATTATACCCTCGATTGAAGATAAAAAAAAAGGTGTATCTATACTTAGTTTGTATATGAATCGATCGCATTCAGAAACGAGCATTTCATTTCTCCTAAAAGCAAATGCATATGAACGGAGCCTGCGGGACTTGCATAGATACATGCAGTATCATATAATATATATATATATATATATATATATATATATATATATATATATATATATATATATATATACACACACACACACACACGTACATACATACGTACATAGCTATATAAAGTAGTTGGAGAAAACGACAACGACTGAATCCTACTGCCTATATATCCCCCTTTTACATGTACGTTTTCTCGACTAAGTGGACGTACGTGCAGGATTACGTTGGCTCCAGGGATCTTTTACCTACCCGGATACCGGAGGTTAAAGGGGTTCCGGGATGCTTTGGAACAGAACCGAGTAAAAGTCCATCCATAAAGTCCGTTAATTTTCGCTTGATCTCGACATCATCGGACATTTCTACCGTTTGCTGACATTCTTTCCTTCCTCTTCCTCGTTCCGCTCCACCTTGGCCAACACCGATACTCGGGGGTGCAAACCACCGATTACGAAACGCCACCGGACGGCAACTATCCTCAATTTGGTAAATCTGGGGCGAAAGACAGAATTCTTCAAATTTGCAAATTTTCGAGAAAGCGGAATCCGACTCCAGCTCCCAGGGGAAATTTTCTGGAGATTTGAAATTTTCAGGTTAAAAGGGAGAGCTCGAAAGCTTCCGAATGAGCTTACGTTAGACCTTCCAGGATTTTTTTTGTCCCTCTAGGAAATTTGAGAACGTCGGGCGGATTTTGAGGAGTACCGGGATACTGTATCGGAATAGATGTTGTCTTCTCGGCTTTCGAGCTTGCAGGGTAAAATTCCCGAAAAGTTGTAATTTATTGCGTTCGGAGCAGACGTTCCGAGCTTTAAACTGAGCTTTTACAAAAGTTTCCACGATTTATTCGTCCGGACTTATGGATTTTTCGATTCGCGCGAAACTTCCACGGGTGGAATTTCAAGTAAGAGACTTCCTCGCTTTTTACCTGTCGCAGAAATTTCTTGAAATTTTTATAGTACAAGCCGGAAGTCGCGAGCTTCCAAATAAGCTCTCGTAGGAATTCTTCGAAATTTTTTTTCACTTTTATAAATTTTTCAAACCGAAAAAATTGTCACTCGAAAAATTCGTCACTTTAAGTAGAAATTGAGAAAAAAAAATCGCATAAATTTTGGTTTCTCTCGAAAAATTCGCATCATCCCTTTCTTGTCCCTTCTCATCTTTATTCCTCCTCTTTGTACGTTTAATCCTCGTCTTTTTGTCTTTCTACCCATCAACTTCAATGCTTCTATTCACTATCCATCTTTCTCTCGGTTCTCTTACTTTATACGTTTGCTTTTAACTATGTGTGAAAGTTTACTAGTGTGTCGTCGTATGTCTTTCTATGAGACTTGTATGTCTCGATTCAACGACTACTATTCCCTAAGGGTAACAACGTCAAGTAGATAGACAGACAGTAGCGTAATAAATTGCAACCGTGTTAATGATGTTCTAACACGATTCCTATATATATGTCGAGGACTAAGGATCAGAAGGACGTTGCTGTTATGTTTATAGACGGAGGAAGCCTCCTTGTGAAAATAGAACCCCGAGTCCTCGGCCCATGGATCGAAGGGACCCGAGTCTCGGGCCATCCCGGCACGAAATACGCCCTTTTGGTTCTCGTGACTGCAATTTCGAAGTTTATTTATGTACGCAAGGTGTTGGTTTAGGGAGATTATTTCGTACCGCCCATATGTCATTTTAACAGTTTCTTTTTAATGTATAATTCAATATCGTCACGTGACACGACAGAATTTGTTATCTCGGCCAATCGGTTACGCCGTTGGAGGACCGATGATGATAATAATAATAGTAATGCCAACCGTGGATCCCGGTCCGGATGTTGCGAGGAAAGAAAAAATGATATTCCGTCAAATTCGAAATTTATTGCCTCCGTACCGAGTGTCGCTTCGAAAATTACCAACGCCCCAAGGAAAAATTATGCCAGCGTCGTCGGAGGGTTCATTCCAAACTCCCCATCGCCGGATTTCAACTTTCTCCAAAATTCACCCCTCGACCCGTCACTCAAAGTTTCCTCTTCCTCGATTATTTTTTTTTTTTCGACACGCGTTAGGAAAATTATATAGTAATTTATTTGTTATTAACTATTATTAAATAATCTCTCGATATTTCGAGAGTTTCGGAACAGTCGCTGAATGAATTCGGGCGTAACATTTTTCGAATTATTCATTTATTTTCGATCATCGACGACCAAAATGTCGTTAATGAAATAATGGTCTTTCGAAAATTCCGATGGTTCGAATTTCGCTGGAAAATGCGACAGAAACGAGGCACCCACCCGATGGAGCCGCGGAGCAGCGGTGGCGCAGCGGTGAAAAGCGCCTGTCACTTGACAACCCGGCAATTTTTAACCTGTAAATCTGCCATACGACTGACCTCCTATTAAAGTACCTGCAATTCATTATGAGCCGAGCACGAGTGTATAATGTTACGATGTGATTGATTGCCTGGCGTGATCCGCGGAACCGGCGTGTCTCATCTGTCACCAATAAATATCCAATTTCACGTTAGAATGATATATAAGATATTTTAACAGTCGGGCGGTTTTTCCCTTTTTTATTTCATTTCTTTTTTCTGCTTTAGAAAATTCCTTTTTTCCTCCCTTCTTCATCATCATGCCGTCGCCGTGGCATGTAATAGGATCATTTATTAAGGAAATTGGCTTTAAGGATATTCACGCGCATCGTCGTCTCTTCTCATTTCGCGTCATACTTCAACATACGAGAAGAAAGTCATAATGTACGAGACTCCTATGAATTTTCACGGGAGGTAACTCGATAGTAGCCAACGTAGTTACGCAAAAATTCACTTACCAACTTTTCTAGTTGTCGCCGAGGGGTGAGAAGATGCATTCGGTAAGGGAATTGCGGCTCATTGTATCGGTACTCGAACTCGCGGTAAGGGAGGATTTTTCTTTTCGTCGTAGGAATTTCAGGGATTTTCAAATTTTTTGGGGGGATGGGGGAAGGCTTCCAAATTATTTTTTTTTCAATTTCTAGAATTTTTTTCTAACTGAAAATTAAACCCGAAATTTCAACAATTTTTCTAGATCCTATTTTCTTTTACAAACGGATGCGCGCAATAAAAATCTCTCACCCCTGCAGTATAGAATAAAAAGAAATGCACGGCATTGAGAAAATGCTTATCCGCTCGTGGAAAGTGCATAAACTGCAATATTTCGCAGGCGGGAAAAAAAATTGTTATTAAAATAAAAAAGAAGCTCGAAGCACCTGTTGAAACTTAACAAGTAGAAGGAATTTCTTCGATAAGTCTTTGTTGTTCCTTTGGAGGCACCTTTCGGAAGTGAAGGAAATTTTTAGTGTAGCGACACTAGACGAGATCGTTATTTTCATTTACGACCTTTTCCTAGGATGAAATCATCGTTAAGTGGCTTCACTTTTATTCCATACTCGCGTTTTATTCACTTTTGTTGGATGCGACGAAAAGATGGAGAGAACAATTACTGGAGCCTGGGAGGTAGAAAATATCCCCATCTTAACGAATCGTTGATAATTGAAAGGGGGATGAACGGTAAAAAGATTTTAATTTCACTTAACTTGCGTCACATTTGATTACTACTTGAGTTCGAGGATTCTTTGTAAGCGTCTTTGTTCGTGATTAAACTATCTCTTACTAATTTTCAAACAAGATTCCTTCAGTTTTTCGCATTCATGGAGAGGCTCCGTCATACACTCGAGGTGTATTCCATGAAACTGCATCTTTTCTTTCAGATCACAATGTTTCTGCAACAAATCGTTTAACTGTAATTTAGGGACGAAGATTTCAGTCGAGTACCTACTTATTATCCGGCTGCTGAATTTTAATTAATTAATTAAGGATCGTGGGAGGATGAAGCAATTGGAATTGTTGGTTTGAATGGAAAAAAAAAATTAAAATTGGAGAAGCAGAAATTTGAAAAATATGGAATTTTTATTTCCAAAAATTCGTATCCCGTTTTTGTCATTTTTTGGAATTTCAAGTAAGACACTCCAAAGCTTAAAATAAGCCCCGGTAAAAGTTCTTAGAATATTCCCTTCGAAACAACAAATAATGAAATTCGAAGCTGAAGATATTTAAGAAGATTAAATGTCCCCTTCTTCCTCTCAGACTTTCTTTAAAAAAAAAATTCTCATTCTGCATTTACATCAGCGGGATATTAATTACACTTTCAAAGGTATTTAAAAGAATAAAGTTTATCGTGGAAATTTCTGAGAGGAGAAATAATTTCTCGTCTTAACAAGCTAATTTCTCAAAAGGGAACTAATCAATGTGGTTTCCCAATGAAGATAAATACACAGAAGATCGCAAGATATCTCGTGGTCACTGTAACAGTCATGTAACATCTGTCCAGGGATCATGTAAGAGTTTAAGAAGAGATCGCGAGTTCAAAGCGGAGATTCGCTGGTATATAGTAATAGAACGGCATGAAACGTAACATAACATAACGGTGTCTTTGGAGGGATAATTATTTTTAATATGATCAGCAAAGAGGGGAAGTTGCATCATGGTTCTTGTATAATTGAGAACGTGGGTAAACACTTAAATGACTTTAATTCAATTTGATCCATCCCCTTTTGCTTCCATGCTCAAACAACCAATTTCTTTCTAACGTTACTCTCGCCGGTGATCACGTTTAAACAACGGTGAACTACGGCGTTCTTTTTTTAACTTTCGAAAAATTCGATGAGCCATCGAAGGCTGTGCGAGTCCATACCGGAAGGCATAATAATTGTAATTGCGAATAATAACCGTGAAAAATGGCGAAAAGCTGGGAAGGCTCGTCTATTTTATAATGAAACGAATGTATATACATTTTTTTATGGGAGATTGAAATTCTATTTTTTTTTCCTTCGTTAGCAATTTCAGAGATATTAATTTAAACGGGATGAATTAAAGATTCCAGGCTTAGAATTAACGTTAACGTAATGGTACTTAATTTTATAAGATTGTACAAAATAATTCCCATAGATATTTTTTATTATGAATTATATCTCTTTCTTCTTAAGGAAATTTTTTTCCTTTTTTTTAGCAATTTGGGGCTTTCAAAAAAAATTTTTTGACTCTTGATAATTACAGTTTTTAAATTGGCAAATTTCTTTGTTCTCTTTGCTTCAAAAAAATCCCGATCCTCAAAATAATCGATAATTATTAAAACTGAACCTTCTTTTTTGTCAATATAAATTATTGAGAATGAAAAGAAAACTCGAAGTGCAGGTAATTCTCGAGAACAACCGAGAAAGCCATAAAACATATCTCCTAGGGTTATAATAAGAAACGTTACCCTAGAAACGGTGTTAAAAACACACACCTACACCGTGTATAGCGATTCCCACATTCTCGCTTTTTTCGTTTATGAGAACTTGTACATATGGAGTGCAATAACCGGGATTAGTAAAGTAGCAAAAGACTTTATATATATAGATATAGATTCTTCTGGACGTCAGCGATATATAGAGCCTCGGTGTGGGAGTATGCGGTAGCATTAAAAGAAACGAACTCCTTTCATGGAAAAAAGTGCGGCAAAAAAAGTGGAAAGAAATTTTCAACGGTTTGCACAACTTAGACGCAACAACGACAAGGCGTGGAAACCAGACAGACTGGACAAACAGGAACAGAGCATTTTTTTACGCTAAAAGGAGACCTCCTATCGCATGGGACTTTAATTTCTTTTCATACTCGAACTCGTGCAGGGCTAATTAACGTCCCCAATCCTCCTTTTTTCGCGATAAGTAAATAAACTATACATTTACCGTGCGTATTTGCACAGGCGATGATGGAAGTACCCGGCAAGAGACTCGTAGTCGTTTTATCGAAAAGGAGGAATATGAATTCTTCTCAGCTGAGGGAATGCCGGGAATTCCTTGGAGGAAAAAAAAAACGAAGGTGTCTTGAAATATGTCTCGGATAAAATCAACGATTATTCACAGATCTTCCTCCCGAAGATTGATAGCGAGTTAATTATCGCTATTAAGAATTCCTTTTTTTGCCGAGCGCAGCTTTCCCTCGATCCCAGCCGGCTGGAAATAATGGTACCGGAGTTCTCCAGTTAATTCGATGCCCGTAGGAATTTTTGTTTTTTCCACTAGGGAATTTTATGTAATTTCCTCGAATCCAGGTTATTGTAATTTTTGGAAATTCCTGATTCTTAAAAAAATACAATATTTTCCAAAATTGGTAATATAAGTGCGCTCTGGTGTGTACTTCCTTTTATAAATGGGCCAATTTTCGCTAAAATTTTTCGACAATCGATCGTTTCTACCGGGTGACCCGTAAAAAAAAAGGGAAACTCGGAAGGAGACATAAACGGAGAGAAACATTGGATGATCAAGAGCGTTCGCGCCAAGTAGTCATCATCATTCACTTCTCATGCACTCCAGTATAAAACCTGATGGATTTTATGTCTTCACCGGTTCTTCCCTTGAACATATGTCATCCGGCAAATGGCAGTTGCGGCTGCTGGCAAACTTGGTGCTGCACTTTAACGCTATAAAGTACATACATACAGCCTGCGTATAATGCTTCTCTCCACCTTCTTTCCCCTGTATTAGTGTTGCCTTTGCTGTTACTTTGCTACTGTAAATGCACTTGAAGCCCGCTGAATTCCCAGGAAAGGCATGCCGAGTAGCAATTGGACGTTGTTACGCATCGAATGACTGATGCTCAAACGCTGACCAACGAACCTACGAATGCAACACCCTCTGCTAGGAAAACTGGATTGAAAGCATCTTTCCCGGAAAGCCATATTCTACAAAATGCCTATACTCTTCCTCGAGTTTCTTTTTCCTTCTCTCTTCCTTTATTCCCTTTCCTCGCCAGTAATCTTCCAGCTTAAGATGAAAGTCTGTGTTCGCCAGCGACTTTAGATATTTCTTCTTCATTTTTCTCTCTCTCCACCCTTTTTTCCGACTTCTTACCAGGCATTCCCTCTATATGTGGCGCCATAAAAGCAGATAATATGGCCAGGAGGTTATTTGGATAACATTAAGCTTCTCGAAAACTCTTGAATTTTTTAGCTTTCGAATTACTTCAAGGGTTTCCACCTTCCTCCAGGATTTAACGCGAGCTACCGTTCCCACATCTCGGCATTTTTCAACCTTTGGCTGAATTATTTGTTACAATAAAAAAACCGAGTAAGGGTTCATTTTTCTGACGAAATTCTCAATTTCAAATCCAGTTTTCGAAGACTCAAATTTATTCGCCCAAAAAATCATCAAGTGTTGTTCAAACGCAATTCGTAAGAAATATTTATTTTAATTAGTAAAAAAGAAAAATGAGACGCCGGGCACTCGAAAATCAAAGGAGCAATTAGTGTCCCCGGAAGTACGTAAAAAGCGGTGGAAAATCTACCCCCTGGGATATTTATGGTCGAGATTTGGCGTTATATGGAAACATCGCGATTTTCTACCATTCTCCTTTTGTGAGTCCCTTAGGATGTATTAGAGTTTGTTGGTTGGTTTGGTAACATGTAACATACTCTGGTGGCTAATTATTAACGATACGGTTATAACCGTTATACCTACCAATGAGGTGTTTCCCTATTCCATAAACAGTTTGCTTATCGATAAACATTAAATATATAGTCGGCGGCTACGTCAAGTTTATTCTGTTTCCATTCGTTCCATCTCATTGCTTATACAAACTGCGAATGCTTCAATTACTCATTTTGTCAATTTCGCAATTTTCCACATTCGTTTATAATGAGTTCGAATTTTCGTTGGGAATTCGAAATTTCGAGGCCTTTCTTTTTCTTTTTTTTTTTTTTCAACGTCATACCGACGTCATCAATTCATCGTACGTTTCGGAAGTGAAACAACGATTCCAGTAAATCTGCACTTCGGGACGCATAAATTGCTTTAATACGTGTAACTCCCAAGCGGAGTCCATTTCAACATTATCCAGAGGTCCATTGACGAAGTGGAGCCAGCGGCAGCGAGTTCCAGTGCTTCGACTAACTTTTCTCCAGAGTCTTTAATATGCATCCAAGAAGATGACCTCGCCCTTTTCATGGCTTACTTGTTTGAAGCTATTATCCAAGTACGTAGGTCAGTACCGACGTACTTCGGTGGTTGCTCTTAGGGAATTTATAATAACCGCTACTATAGAGTTACCTGTGGTACCGGTACCACAATGTTCTCCATACACCAGTACGCCAAAACCAGCACAATGGTAGACCGAGGCTTTGAAATACAGGACACGCGGTTCCGAGAAGAAAGATGGCACTGCAAACAGAGACGGGAATGCTCGGAACAAGGGAAAAAGAAAGAGAAAGGAAGATAAAAAGAGATACCTGCTCACAAAAGAAAATTGATAAATGA
This sequence comes from Gasteruption jaculator, assembly GCA_949825005.1. NCBI lineage: Eukaryota > Metazoa > Arthropoda > Insecta > Hymenoptera > Gasteruptiidae > Gasteruption > Gasteruption jaculator. The sequence continues at coordinate 9,119,957 of OX463776.1, forward strand.
ATTTTACGGGGGGAAGGTGTCGCAATTTTTAATCACTTACGTGGAAAAAATACGAATTTTTTTTGGAAAATTTCAGGGATGCTTTGGAATTGCAATTATTTTTTTATTCAATTCCCAAATTTAATTTTTCCCACGTGGAAAAAATGTATTTTTGGCAGTAATATCGAGAGATGCAAATTAGATTGATTTTCGTTTATGTAAATAAATTATACAAGAGGAAAAGTTCGTGGAAATTTGTAAAAATATATATTTTTCCGATGCCAAAGTGGAATTTTATTGAATCGATTCGCTCGTTTTTAACGTAACGGTGCGAAACCATGGGAAATGGAGAATCTACCGCTGATAGTAAAATATAATAATATACGATTATGACGTAACTTTGCTCCGAAGTCAAGTCCAGTCAAATAAAAACTTTCAAATAGTCTTAGAATAAATCGTTACAAGAGCTCGTAAAATGAGTATTTGTTCCAATTTGTCAGAAATGCAGCGGAGAAAGATTTCAAATCAATAGGGTTCACGCAAAAAAATGTAATAATGGAAAGAAGGGAAATTTATGGTACCGAAGATTGAAAAGCGGTGTTCTCCAGAGTATCACCATTTTTTTTTTCCTCTGGAGTCACGATTCGTCGAAGAGTGGACTCGCTTTTATTGTCTGGATCCCAAAAAATTTTTTGTACCAAATTTATCCGAAGAAAAAATTCTCCTAAAATACGAAACCAAAGGAATTCCAAATTTTTCTTGAATTCTATAAATTTCTTTGATTCCCCCAGTTCTCCATTTTCTGCATCGGAGGGTGCAAGAGTGTATAACACACGGTATCCATAAATTGGAAATTTAATCGGGAATTTCAGATTACTGGAATAAAATGTGAGGGAATTTAGACGAGAATGGATGAAAATTCAGGAAATCATTGCCTTTAAAATAAGAGGAAGAGCGTGGAAAAAAGGAGTAGCGAGATTTTCCGGGATAGTTGCAGCAGGTGCATATTATTCAAAAGTTGGGTCGGACTACGAGCAGTCGCTGGTACGACTGTTCTCGTACGAACTCATAAAGCAGACCTTTGCCAGGATACTTTTTCTGAACGCTCTTTATGGAGATTTCACGGGCCAATGGCGTTCCTTCATGATTCTTTGAGACACAGGGAATAGAAATGGAATTTTTCAAGAGTCGAACAATTTTTACATACCAGAGATATCATTTGGGAGGAGGAATATGTTTTTTCTCCGACTCGACTACGTTATATCAAAGTTCGCGAAAGAGCCGCAGTGAGAATCGAGAAACCCGAACGAACGCCGGCAACGAAAACAAAGTTCGTTATCGCGGATCCCGGGCTCGAATCGAAAGAGCACCGTGAAACAAGATTTATGCAATTAATTATCATCGAACTTCCCGTCCACTTTTCCAGCCGGTCAACGCGAGCCGACTCTTGCGTCCGAAATCTCGTTAGTTGGGTCTCGAGCACTCGCGTAATAAACGTCCAAGATAATTAGTTCCGTCTCCTGAAAAACTGGTTTTTCGAAAAGTTCAAAGTACCTCGTTTTCAATTTGCACGCGATAAAAAATCGAGACATTTCAGATTTTCACGCTTCGAAGCGAGTTTTTCTACCCCCGTGGAGGAATCACATTTACTCGTATCTTGAAAAAAATTAGAAAATTATTTTTTTTTCCGAAACTTCGCCGGGGTACTTAAGTCTCCGCAAACTGGGGTCCCCGAAGTTTGAAATCGTCAACTCCGCGTTGTCCGAAACACGGAGGAATAACAATAGCGCTTTATTTTATTTTTTCCAGGCTTTTAACTCCGGGAAAAAACAGCTGTACCTCCAGCATCTCCATCTTCCTCTGTAAGTAGTACAACTTTATTCATTATATAACCATAATAACGCCGGAGAGATACTTTACATCCGAAGGGAGGCTTCCTCGGGGTGGGAAAGCGACCGAATATATACCTTTTCCCTGAAGAAAATAAAAAAAAAGGATCATAAGCAGGGAGAGAAGAAAAATCCTCGACAACCGGAATTCAAGAATTTTTATTTTATTGAAATTACAGAAAAATGAGGCTCGTAACCCCAGACCCGTGGGAAGCAATTAGCCCGAAGGTGAAGATTAGCATACCCGTGAATCAATACCTCTGCCATGAAAGGCCTGACTTGGATTTCAAACCGATCGGGGGGAATTTTTTCGACGACGGGTCATATTACTTTGTTCTTTTTCCGATAAGTAACGGGTACCAAGGGTATCCCTCGAAGTGGCAGCGTAACGTGGCGGGTTGATACGTAATTAACGCCTCATGTAGATTTTATCGATATTAAAAGGGATACTTTGGAGACGAAGGGAGACGGACAGACGGGGTGAGAGAGAGCGAGTCCTCGGCGTGACGACCGGCGATGCAAAGCCTTGCTTGCTGTAATGGAATATTATTATCGGTTAACATCAACTTGTTGAAGCTGAATTAGTGACGATAGTGTCGCCGGTTGTATGGATCACGACGGGGGGAAATTTTCATAGGGTTTGTTCCAATTCATACTCCAGGGGTACGTTTATGTACGTGGACGTGTCCGCATAAAGAGGTCAATCTGTGGTGCCCCGTGCCTGTCAATTTCCCAATAGTTGAATATTTTACCGGTTGAAAAACAAATCCTTTTGTCCCGAAAAATAGGTTGATCGATTCGCAAATTCTTAATTTTATCTCAAAATTTGTCCAGCCTCAAAAAAAATTCCTTATCGATGGGAATTATTTTTGGACTTAACAAAAAGAAATAAAAATGAGGAAAAAAATGGTAGAAAGGAGATCGAAGAATAGCGGGGGTGCATACCTAATGGAGAAGCGATCGTCCATTTTCCTAATTGGTATCCCCGTAAAACAAAAGTGAATTTGATAAACTGGAAATATTGATTGGTAAAGTTGGGTAACAGAATTCTTACGTAAGCTCACCCCACGGAGCGAAGCTTTTGCTCACTAAGAGAATTAGTATCCTGGACCATAACCAACGTTGCGCATGCTAATATGCACCACATAGAATCGTCCTATGTACCTCTCCATTTAATACACGTGCACACATATGTATCCACACATATTCAGTATTCATATCAGCCCAAGTGCTCCTGTCAAAAGTTTCTGAATGGTGAGTAAAATAATTTGCCTCAAAGTAACCCCTCTTGCATGCAGACGTATATGTATATAGGCACGGGGTTCGCTACGGGGTAACTTTACGTATGTACGTACACACACACACACGCGTGTATTTACACGTACGTGTGCGGGGAAGGGAATATAAATTTATATATAGAGAAATGTGGATACGCTATAGACAAGAAGAGAGTAGAGTTGCCAAGACTTCTCTTAGCTGAGTTATAGTGGAATCAGTTAGATACATATACAATTTTGACGCTGGAACGAATCTATGAATTCTGCAACGATTCCGGAATATTTAGGAATCCGGAATATTAAGGGATTGGAATCCAGTTATTTATTTCCTTTTTTTTTCTCGTCAGCCTACTTTCGAGGAAAATCAGATTCCGGGTGGTTGGGTATCCCCATTCGCGCTTTTACAGCTGCTATAATGCGGATACAGCTCTAGGATAGGGGATGAGGGTGGAAAATATAAATATAAGAATAATAATAGCGCCAGTTTTTTTTTTTTATTAAAGCGTCCCGAGACAAATTGGGTACGGAAAATTTAAAAAATCGCGGAGGGAAAAAATAATATTGCCATAAAATAAATTTTCCAAATATTCAAAGAGAAAATTGGATGATAAAAAAATTACATTCATAATAATAATAATAATAATAATAAAAGCGAGTGAATGGGAATTATTACTGCTATTATTATTACGGGACAGAGGTGGCGAAACATTAATCTCCTGTTAATTCGAACGAATTAAAAAAAGGAAGGGTGTACAAAACGCCGTTAAGTACGTAGGTACGGGGCAAAGTTTGGTGCGACTCGGATGAAACGAATGAATTGAAAGTCTTAGCCGCTTACAGCGGAATAAGCGGAAGTTTGGAGCTTTAAAGTTTTGAGCGAACATATAAGTTAGTAAGTTTAGATTATCGACAAATTTCGGTACAACGAAAGGAGGGGCGAATTCCGCCATGGCAATTTACGATATGTGTTCGTGAAAGAGTCATCGTACATTTTGGATCTCAAAGTCAGGTTGTGTAGTGCCACAGGTGCTCCAAGGGAAACTTGGAAGTAGTGTGTTCATTATTAAGAGAAATACGGCAGTTTAAGATCCAGTTTTGGAAAATATCAAGCGGGTATAAGTTAGATTGGAACTGGCTGTTTCTCAGACGTCAAGCGGAAGCAATATTTCGGGTTTGACGTTATTTCACAACGAGGGAGAAAACGGGACACTTCGGTCCAGAACTTTCTTCGACGTTTTTTTCCCATTGAAACGAAGAGTGGCGGATAATTGTGGACGAAAGCTCGATTTAAACCGAAGGAGGAATCATTAAAGTGGAGGCGGTGGTGTTTTAGCAAAAGCTCGAATTTCCAGTCCCACCCCCATAAATTTCGAGATTCCTTCGGGGGAAATGAAGTTGGTGGAATTTTGCATGATTCGTTCGCTTCTTTCTTCTAATTCACCGTCTCGTCCCGAACATTGGTCTTGGAATACACAAAACTAATGAAATTCTGATTGGATTGCATACAATATGCATACATTATGCCCGCTCTTTATTTCATCTCGGCGTCCCTTTTTCCTCGACGGCTAAACTTGGCTGGATTTGGGATACGACTTTTTTTGAAAAATAAGGTAACGGATGTCGTCTCAAAAGATGATTCTATATGACGAACTCGAGTGTTTTGAAAGGAATAAATAAAATGCATGTATTCAGTGACCCTATACCCTATCTCTCAAAGGGATTTCGAGCCATGTCAAGTGTATATATATATACGCACATACACCCTCACTTTATATACACCCCGATACAGAAAAGCTCAGAATCGTGCGGTGTACTTGTACATGTTGGTGACAAATTGGCATTCATTCAAACCTCACTCTCCTTTATTCCCTTTTTTCCCTTCCCTTTTCTTTCCGTTCTTCCTCTCTTTTTTCCTATTTTCTCCTCTAACTCATTTTCACATTTTTCCTTTACCATAAATGTGTAACAAATGTTGTTTCTATCGAAGTATTAATTTGCTTTGGAAGTGCAAAAAATTCAGCCAATTCCGTTTTATCCAACATTCGTAAATTCGAAAATTTTCAAAGCAACGTCCTTTGCGACGTCACACTTTGAAACGGAAATTACCCATTTTGCGCTCCGTAAATTCCAAGCTACCGCGGAATTTTTAAGAAAAGTGCAATTTAATAAAGCGAAGTACCGGTTTCTTCGCATTGTCGCGAGAGTTCGACTTTGGAACTGTGTGACTCCGAGACGAGGTGGGTCCCTATAAGTTTCAAGCTTTTAGAAAAATTTGTTCGAGAGCTTCCATTTTCTAAAGAAAAATAGCCACTTTCTTGATTTTTTGCTTCCGCGAAAATTCATGGAAATTTTAAAAATTCGTAACTTCGGAACGGAAAATCGCAGCGACATCCGCGAAAGCTCATTTCGAAGCTAAGACTCTCTACTTTCGACCGTAAAATTTTCGAATGAAAAAAAAAATGTGTCTGGAAGTTACGATTTTTTGAAGAAAAAAAGTCATTTTCGTTCAATCGCAAAATTATTTGTCGAAGCTCGAGAGCTTCCTTCGACCGCTAAAAATGTCGAGTCGCTCCGAAAATTCTTTGTTGACTCTACAAATGACGTAACGCACGAAGGGTGGTGTAAAAAAAACAGAAATGCATAGCCACTAGAAAAATAACTGTGTAATTTCCAATTTTCTCCCTTGGAGCGGGACTACCGCTGGGTTTCCTGTGGAACATGGCAACGATATATCGCAGCGGTAACTGTTTTCGATAATGGAAATTCTTAAGATGGGTGGAATAGAATTTGTTCGAAAATCGAAAGAAAAAGTAGGAGGATGTGGAAAAAGAAACACTTGGTTCCCTTCGCGTCTGTTACTAACGTTGCCACGTGCTATACTTGGACGGATCTTTATTTACTTTTCATCCCCCAGCTTCTTCTCATTTTTCTACAATCTACTCAAGTACACGAGGTGGATTTTAAACATGACTTCGCACGGCAACCGCACTTGTCTCGTCCAAAACGAATTTTTTTCCTCTTTTCCCTTCCCTCCTTTTTCCTTCCCTATCCCGTTGGAAGGTTGAAAAGCGAAGAAATGATACTCCGTTTGGAAGCCCTTTTATTTTCCAACGAAACTCACGAGTCGTGGAATGTTGTGCGAATTTGAACAGTACGCACGTGACTTTCTTTGCTTCCTTTACTGTTTCGCAATTTACACGATAATACTTCAAGTCTTACTCTGTTATGTGTAAATAAGTAAGAGCGAAAACCACTTTTACAAATGAGACACTTTTATACTCACGTGAGGCCGGCTCACATGCACGTAAATACGTACCTACGTACTCAAATTTCTTAAGGTCGGTTATAATTACAACGAATTTTTACTTTTCTTTTATACCCGCCACGAAAAGAAAGGGAGCGAGGCTGCCAAGGGGTGCTTTCGAGTGAGAACCATTTTTATTTCGGGTTTTTTGCACGGCTTTATTTACGCAAATGGAAAGCTCGCGGACGTTACCAGATTTTACAGACGATTCCGAGAAATGAAGGAAAAAAATACGAGCGAGATGAGATTTTCGGTTAAAAATCAACCAATTTTTTATTCGTAGGATTTTTTATTTATTTAAAAAAGCGATACCACGCGACCATTTTCCCCGGGGTGGTTCTCAATCGGTACCAGCGGGAAATGCAAGCTCTTCGGCGCCAAAAATTTTCTTCCGGTGCAGCGAAACTGCACTTCCCGTGTTTCTTTGGGCCCTCTCGTAAGACAGCGGTCAGCAAAAGCACAACAATCGTTGCAACTGCATCCGTATGCGCTGTTAATCGCGTAGTTCACGGCTAGTTGGCCGCGATTATTATTGCCGTCGTTGACGATCTCGAACAACGTGATTCACGCATATATGCTCGCTTCACCCACACACGCGCGCCCACATAACCATAGAAATTTAACCCTTGTTCGTTCTAACGCGAAAGGGGTTAAACTCGACGGAACGCTCAACTCGGCGTAGGTAATATTCCTGCACCTAAACCGCAATGAAATGGACACGTTGGCTTTCCCTCTTATAGCTCTATGTGCAATGAATCGTGATCAATAGCGTGAGAAAATATATATGTATGTATGTCTATCTAATGTCTCATGAAACACATGCACGCTTGAGCATATGAATATCCATCCCTCTCTGCATCGTTTGTTTCGACCGTTTGTACAAAGTGAGCTTTCCCCCATTTTCCCTCTTTTTTTATCTTGAATCTTTCTACCAAACAATACCGTAGCAACAATTCATAGGGTGTTAACAAATTCCGCGTCGAGCGTTTTACCGACTTTGAGCGAAGAAAAATCCTGGAGGTTTATAGGAATCGAGAGCACTCGATGGAAGAATGGCCCCTTTGCTCATTCTTTTAGTCTCCCGAGTCTTCTCATTTTGTAGAAATTTGGAAAATAGGGTTTCCAGATTATCCAGGAACTTTTTCATATTTTTAGTAATTTATGGTGACTTTGTATAGAGAGAAATGGACAATTGGAGTCGTTGGAAAAATTTGGGGATCCGTTTCGGGGTACTCGTGGCCCATAAGTGAGCCCAGATGGGATGAAGAAAATTTCCCGCTGAAAAAAAATGGAAAGCCGCTTAATGCCGTTGATTGGAAATAATTAAAAATGAATAAAAGTGGAAATGATTAAAAATTATGAAGTTTCCCGAAGGTTAAATTAATGGAAGCTTGGAACGTCCACTAACGTCAAAGGCAAAACAAAGGCTCTTAATAGGGAAGAAAAGGGACAAAGTTGGAGAAGGGAAAAGCTATTGTGTGGAAACTTCATCGTGAAGTTAGTTGTGACTTCTTAAAAAGTCATAAAAGGCAAAAGACGGCAAGGAACCTTTGCTTCGACGAACAACTCTTAACTCGTTTCACTTTTATCAAATAGGTTAATAATAAATTTCATCTCCCTTTTTTTTCCATTTAAATACCGTCGTGCCTGCAACGAATGTTTCCCCTTTCACGGGGTTTCGGGAAATCTGGGTTTATCTCGAGAAACTATAATTAAATATAAAAAAATTGAAAGAGAAATATAAAAAATATTTAAAAAACAGAATTAAAATGAAAAAATCCAGAGACCGAATGGGGATTGTAAAACTTGGGGCGCGTCCGCTTTAAGCTCCTCGCTTTAAAGCTCGGTAGCTCTTCCTCTCGACTCTGTAAATAATGCATTTGTAGTTTAAAGATAGAAATTGCCGTTTCCTTATATCTCCCTTTTCTCCGAAAATAAACGGGCGGCTCTCCCGTGTCGAGGTTGAACTCATAGAAATCCATACGCTTATCATTAGACAAAGTAAAACTGGAAGAAGGAGTAACAGTTTACTTGGTGCACAAACAGGACTAGAGAGTCTGAATGCATAAAATGACGCGTGTGTGGGTGTGTGTGTTTGAACTTCATTTGTAAGCTAGACAAGAACTAACGTAAGCGTTTATACTGTGTACCTATATAACAATCAGTAGAGAAGAAAAAGGGAAAAAAAGGTTTTAAATTTCCGGCGGATATGCGCATCGTTTGAAGAAAGAAATGAAAGTGCTGTTCCATTCTCCCTACAGAAATTACATTGCGATTGTATTGTACTCTGATTTAACTCCGCCATATGAAGGTATGAAGCGAGATAACGATGATGTGTTGTGTAAGATAATGATGATGTTTTATCTATCGGTATACACTCGTACTTGGGATTACTATTGCAACTCATCTTGTGTTTTATATTAATGATTACAATTTCGATTTTTCTCCTTTCTCTCGAAATAATAACACACACGAATATTTTTACCCCGCGAACAAACACTGAATCTGCATAAAGTCATTAGTCATATGGACGAGCTGCAACGTTTATCTTTATAACTATTTATTTTCTAATCAGCGAACGTCCATCTCTTAATCGCGGTTGGAGGTAACGCTTTTACATTCGATCTTAAATTCAACTCCGTATTTAGATATTGTAATCAACGCACGTGTAATTTATTAATTCCTTGCCCCGGGAGCGAATTACCGGGTGGCGACTCCGAGCTTCAAAATATTTTTTCCTTGCTGAGAAAAAAAAATAAGTATATAAAAAAAAACAAAAATTAAAGTACCCAAAGCGATAAAAAAATCAAATAAAAGCGACTTCAAAACGTTAGATCAAAATTATGAAAATTACAGATAAATCCCGAGCATCCAATTTTTCTCGGGTAATAACAAGCGTCTCGTTAAAATTCCCAGATCGCATTACAAACGAATAGACATCAGTTTTCATCTTCTTTAAGCTCAAGCGAGAAGCAGCTTAGTATGCATCTCCCTTTAAACTCCAGTCATAACGTGACAACTGGGACTACTAGATACTGCTACTACTGGTGCCGGTACCACTACTATTGCTACCACCACTGGTAGGTACGTAGTAAAATAAGCTTGCGGTAAACTTTCCCTTTACGTATGATATATGGCTCGAAGACCGTCTCCCGATGAAGTAACTCGATGAAGATGAACAAACAAGTCTCATTAGCAATAAGTTTTAAATATCACTTCGAATTAGCTTTTATGTTTATAGAAAAACGGATGTAATTAATTACGAATGAATGGCTTTATTACGTCGGATTCGGTGGAACGAGGAGAGACCCGCTTTTCGCAACTTCCTCGCGTATATGCGCTTCGTCCGAAAGTTGACAATTCGTGCACCGAGAGAGCTACATTGTTTCAATACCCCGGTGGATCTCGCCGAGTTTGAAGAATTCGCGGGAACGGAGCGAAAGCTCCGCTTTAAACCCCTCGAATTTCAAATTTCCGTGAAACGACGACTTCCAGCCTGGGAATTATCAAAGTGGAAAGGAAGAGTCTCAATTAGGTGGAAGTTGTGGATTTACTTGGAAATTCCTAGGAAGCGTTCCAGAGAATTTTCAGAAAGTTCATTTTGAAGCTCGAGAGCTCGTAAATTTCGGGGCTCGAAGCCACGAATTATTGTCGGGCACGAGACGAGAGCGATAAATTAATGTCGCGTGACGACAAATATAACGTTGCGTGACGAAAAATGTAACGTTTGAAAAAATTCCGGGGAATCTCGAAACCCCGTTTTTTTTTTTTCGAAAAGGACTCGTCGCCGTGGAAGAAATGGAAAGAGAGTGTGAAATCGGAGGAAAAGGTAGAGCGCGGAAGACTATTATTTTCCTTGAATGCGCGTATGGCATATATTTAATACAATGCTATTAGAATGAAATTGACTATCAGAAGTAGAGGTAGGTACTTCTGTGTAGATACACTCTACAATAGTTGCAGTGTAAAAAGGAGGCGATGGCGGGCACACTGTGCCCGTATCGATGTGTGTCGGTGCAGGTACACGTCGCAGATACTTGTGAGAACTTTGGGATCGCAGAGGCACAAAGGAATGCTATTGTACTTTCAAGAGTGTCATACTGGAGTAGAATGGAAAGAAAGATTTGGAGGAAAGAATTCACAGGTACTACACATACTGACGCTGGAGAGAGGATGCAGCGTACCACTATACCGTCTTCCTTTTCTTCTCGGAAAAGTACTATTGCTATTACCTCTACTACCACTGGTACTCAGCCACTACCTACTATCGCCACCCTACTCCTGTTATTACTACTCTTACGCAGTTACTATTACTACCCATGCCACTATTACTTCCACTCCCGATACCACCGTTGCCGTTACCCTTAGAAGCTCCCACTAATACGAGCGACTCTACCTTACAAAGTACACGTGGCATGAAAGAAGGATCAAGTTAAAAAGAATCAAGATCCTTCCTTTTGGAAAAAGACATCCGAAAGTTCGTCCCGATGCCGTCCGATAGCGAATGGAAACCACTCTCTCTCTCCACTTTGCTAATTGACATTCTTTGAGTTTACCCGCAGACGCCGGGATTCGCTGATGAGGTTTCCCGGGATGCTGCCGATTTACATTCAACGGGAGGAAATCTCAATTAGCGTCTTTATCGTTGCTCGCATTTTTTAACGCGTTCCCAGTCGACCGGCCCGCGAGGAATCCTAGACAGGGGAAAATATCGCGAACGTGGAAAAAGTCATTTCGAGAAATTCGATACAAAACGACCCAGGTTTTCATCCCCGGGGTCTTTCTTGAGCTTTGACCCGTGGGACATCGAAACCTCCGTGCCTTTGAGGGGAAGTTTAATTCTATAAAGTGTTTCCTCCTCCTCGTAATTTTCCATCCTCTTTATTAATCATTTTATATATTTTATTCTTTTTTTTTTTCTGTGGGGGATGACTCCGAATTTCGCCGCGAGGTGTTGGTGGCATTGTATTTGTTACAAATAATGAAATAAAATATTGAGAATCCGCTTCCACTGTTTTTCTTTGTTATTCGCAACATCGCTTTCCTCTCAAGATTCGTTTTGACGAAGCTTCGATCCTCCGGAGACTCCGATTAGGCCTCTGATTTATGAGGAACGAAGTCAACGCTTCTGCCGGAAACAGGGAAGGATAGCCATATTAGTCTTCCCGCTGAAAAACGAATCCGGTAAGAAGATGTTTAAGATAAAATAAAGAAAAAGTACCTACCCACGGAGAGACGGAGAGAAAGGAAGAAAGTTGGATGCTTTGCTGGTTAACCAGAAATGCTATCCGATTTCTTAGGAAGGTAAAAGTTAAAGGAAAAGTTCCTTATGTATGTGAGAGCGTCTGCCGGTTGGTCAGTGGCAGAAGCATTGCATTGCATTCGTTGTATGTCCAACTTCGCAGTTCAGGTCGTGACCTGGTCCTTTTCCTTCAAGAACATCTCCGTGCTTCTCAAACGCTTAACTTTATCTCTGTCTAAACTTTACGATTATCATCAGAAGTCAGAATTATCTATCATTCCTTCTTCCTACATCCTACTTCCTGCTTGCAGCCTTCTCTCGGCAATTGGCACGTACACACAAGTTTCTAGTTATTAGATCTCCGTGGAATTTTATGAAAGCGATGTCTCGAAAGCGCTTTTTCCACCACCGAAACGCTGCAAACGTTGAACTCCCGCTGGAGCATCCATCCGCAATCTGATTTCAAGATCCGTCCATCGAAGTATCCCGCAATTCCAAATTTCGAAATTTCTCACTTGACCTCGAATTTCTCCGGTTTCGGAAATCCTGAAACTCAATTTTAAGACAACATAAGTTAGTAACTCTGGTACAAAAAATCGCAGAGAGCTCCACGATAGCTCATTTTAAAGCTCGAGAATTGTACTTTAATTCCCCTAAAATTCAAGTTTCTAGAAAATTTGTGTTCTCGCCAATAATTTTAAGAAGCGGCAAAAATCCCAATTTCTAACTTCGGATTTGAGAAATGTTATCGGGGGTTGAAAAAATTTCCAAAAGTTCAGCGACGGGTCAATTTAAAGCTCGGAGTCTCCGCTTACGTTCCTGTAAATATCAACATCGTAACAGATTTTTATTCCAAGTTGCAATCTCGCTGAGTAAACGGAAAGAAATGGAGTTTGGAGAAGTGCAATATTTTAACGACATCCGGGAAAGTTTAACAATCCGTTAATAAACCTGCGTTGTAAATTATTAACGTAAAAGGGAGATAAAACTAGCGGGAGCTTTTTAAGCTTGATTACCTCAAAGGTTTAGCGTCATGCCGATGAATTGCGAAGGGTGGAAGGAAGGAAGAAAAAAAGGACAGAAGAGGAAACGTAAACGAAACATTTTGCAAGTAATACAGCAAATATCCTATCGCCATCGTCGTTTTTAGTCGACATGGTTGTAGTAACGGTGGTAGTGGTAGTAGCAGTTTTCACTTGCTGTGTTAAATGAACCAGTACGAAAGAGGCGCAAAAGAAAGATAAATAAAGTAAAATGCGCGTAAAGTCTCTATTTGCCAATGACAAATCAACACGATTTGAAATCACTGTCTTTCTGTGTGAGCTTTTCACATTTATAGGGATGTATGTTTGACTCCGCACATACATACGTATATATATGTTGATTGTACGACATTTACGTTGTTTACAAAAATTGTACAACGTTTTTATTAGTTACCTACTTGTATATTTATTCCCTTCTCCCGGGGGAGTACAAAAAATTCGAGACCTTTTCGACTGCAAAAGAAAAAATTGTCTCCATAAAAAGCGGAATTTTCCAATAAAAAAAAAGGAGGCCTTCCTCCTCGTACGTTTCGGATCCGAAAGAGACCGTAACCGTGTGCCTTTGTTTCCCGAAGCCAATTTCACCTTACGGCGCAATCTTAAAAATTTTATCAAATTGTGATAAAGGAATGTCTGTTAAAAGAATTCAATAAGGTATCCGCAGCACGTATTTCTTTTCTCTCCTTTTTTTTCGAGAAAATTAAAAGAAAAGTGGAAAGATTGGCTGTGTAGGTATAGACATATATCACGTCGTGGGAGTAGATTTAAAGATGATGGAATCTTGCAATGTCATGCCGCTCCAATTCCTAAAAAAAATCCAAACCAAAGAGGGTTTTCTTCTTCAACCCCATTCACGAAATATCTTTCCTCTTCGATCGACAGAGTCAATTATAGGTTGTGTTGGGAATTTAAATCTTTTATAGATATTCCACGTAGCTGCACTAAAAAAAGAAGACGACGAGAAAGAAGGGGAGCCAAGGATAGGATGAAGCTTCGCGTGTAAAAGATTTTTTTATTCGACGGAATATACAATTACGCGATAAAGAAATTGTCTCTCTTCTTTTTTTTTTGGTCTTCCTCAATCCGACGTTCGAGCGGCGAGCCTCGAGCTTCCATAAAGCGGAAGTGGGATTTTCGAAAATTTCCTCGTTTTATGCACCCCCAGAGCCGCAGTCGAAGCTCCTAATTTCGAGAAACTCGTTTCGACGTCGGGGAAAAAAATGAGAAAGTTGTATTATTCGAAGAAGTAATTGCGGGCTTTGAAACGAGCCGTCGCGGAACCCCCTGGAATTTTGCCTTTTAATCTTACGAATTTTTAAAGCCGAACTTCGTCCCTTTTAAACGAACTGTCCGTAATAATTCGCAGTTGTAAAAGAAAAATATACGAACTGAACTCTCTCTCTCTCTCTCACCCATTGCGTTTTCCCTGTAAGTTATGAAACTTTAAACTGCCGCTTCAATCCGCAGATTTAAAACCTAGGAAACATCCCCTTTAATTAAAAATGTCGAGTAATTAAATAAAAGTGATAAAGCAGAAACTTAACAAATAAATCGCAATAATTAACTTTCAAAACGACGAGGGCATAAAACGAACTACGGACTCCCCCGACGTCCATTTATTGACATTTATTGTTACAAGTTGCGCGAATCTTTGAAAGCCGATGATCGAAAAGTAGACGCGGAGGTCGAGAGTCGAGAGATGAAAGATGCATTCATCGACTCGCGGAGCGAAAGGGAGGCACCGGGTACCTCGAGTCGCGGGACTTGGGTCCGTCTGGTTCTTTCTTGCTTTGCTCGTTTTTCCAAACAATATTAAATTATTGGAGAAAGAGTTACAAGGAAATTTATATTATATACATATATATATCGCTCCTTTTTATACCCTGAAAGTAGGCGTTTAAAACCGGAAGTATATTTCACCGAACCCTTTAATATTTCACGTAAGATCTGAGTCACGCCCGAGCTTTATTTTATATCCTTGACCACATGGCTGATCTAAAACTCACCACGGCTCGCGAATGAGAATGAGAAAGGCTTCCCTCGAGCGTTAAACTCGCGGCAAACGCGCCCTTTTCGAGCTTTTCGGATCTCGCCCGGAGTCGTCGAGGGTTAATGCCGGCCAACTAATGGTGGGTGTGTGGAATGAAACAGCAAGAGCAAAGCTGGCAAACACGTTGTTCGAGCGTTTTCAGCTTGATATTTTTGCCGCGATGTCGTATAAAAAGTAATATGTTGCCCCTTCGGCTTATCGCGGCGAAAGGAACGGCAGCGACCGCGAAGGTTAGTGTCTTTAGGGACCGATGAGGGCGCTGTCTCGCAGACGGGCGCGAAATTCAAAGCCACGATTCGGGTACGCGTGGGGAAAATGTAATTTACGCCGGTCAGCTTGGACGATCCGAGGTAAATACGTAGCGAGCTCTCGTTTGTGTAAGCCAGCAACGAAATTGCATAGATTAGGTGGACAGAAACGGTAGGTTTGAGAATTTCCATTAAGTGTAACAGGAAATAGATGTTGGGGAAGGCCAAGGTAAGGTTTTAGCCTATCTGAAAGCGATGTTATCGTCCGCAAAACCCATAGACTTGTGCATGAGCGTTTAAAGCAAACTGTACTATTAACTAAACTAATATCTTATCCGACATTGCATAAACCGGAATGTTAGTGGTATTACAACTTGTATTAATTACGTACGACATTACACTCGCAAGATTAGAAATCGAAAGATAGAAGTTACGGAGAGAAGGAGGGAAATAGCGAGGGAAGATGAGGGAGAAGAAGAGGAGGAAGAAAAGGGGTCTTTCCTATAAGCTTCTATCAGCCTTTACTATATGTTTCTGTGTGCTCGAATGATGTTGGTGTAATGTCGTGAGAGAAACGGTGGGAACCACTTCTTCTTCATCGATACCTAAAAGCTCTATTGCCAGTGAGTTAAGTTAAGGCTGCTGTTCCCTCTTCTTCTTCTTCTTCCTCTTCTTCCCTTTTTCTTTATCTCCTTTTCATTTTTTTTTCCGGCTTTTTTCCTGCTTTTAAACTCCCCCTTCTTTAATTGCTCACGACGCAGGATTTAGTACTTTACTTGTTGTATACAAAGATGACGGTAATGTTGACCGTGAAGATAAAAGTGTCAGCGGCGAGAATGTATGTGGCAAAGAAATGAAGCTTCAACTTCGTTTAATTGGAATGTCACTCCTTAATCCTTGCCTTTTTCGGGCAAAGGAAATATCGCTGATTCAAAAATACAGTCGTCACCATGTATTGACTGGAAAATAGACGTCCCTCAATTGAGGTCAGATTGCGGATCGGCTTAATTGAATCGCATCCTAGATATTTCTGTCAGCGATTCTTTCGAATTGGATTGTTTTCCTGCTGGCCGTGTGTTTTTTCCAAATTTACACGGGACAAATTAGATTTCGAATATTCGATCCTTCAAAATTGCTCCAGTCCCTCGTGATTTATGGAGAAAAATGGAACTTTCGAGGGTACACTTTTAAATTCGAATTGGAAAGTTCGTCGTTTCTGTGCCTCCGAATTTCTACCCCCTCGGTTCGGAATTATTCCCCATGGACCAAAACCTCCCCAAAATTTCGCCCTTTAATTCGGAACTCGTTCCCGGAAAGGCCGTAATTGGCGAGAGACAAAAGGAAAACCGAAAAAATTGGCACGATTCCCCGAAAATCTTCAGTCACTTCCAGCTCCCTGAGAAATCTCCCCCCTAAGAAGTGGGTACATATCAATCTGGGGAAATAAATCTTTGTAATACATCAGAATAACACCTCGTGTCTCCACATTTATTTCCTCTCTTCTCCATTCTCTTTTTTTTTGGTCTCTTAGAATCTAGATTCCCGTTTTACCTTTTTTCCCAACTTAAGCGTCGTACTATACTGTGTGGTCGTCTATCTGTGGTTAAGATCGTTGACGGGTGGCGATGGGTATACCCACACAGAAGAACAAAAAGAGGAGGCATGGAAGAAAAGGGAAAAGGAGAAAAAAGACATCTATGGTAAAATACCATCGCTGTTATGGCTGCGGCACGAACTGTCACCCGTTTCCGCGTGTTTCTGCTTCTTCCTCCTCTTCTTCTGCTCCTTCTTCGCGCACTTCTTTATCCTCGAGTCCTTTACCGGAGGATAGAAGCTCTGGTATATTGACGACATCAGTATTTCCTTTTTTCCCATTTTGTGTCTCCTTTACTTCACTTTTCGCTTGACCCTCTTATTTTTTTATAGTAACAATTTATGACGAAGAAAGAGAGTGTTCCTGGAAATGTACTTTAGCGATTGGAAGCTGCGAACATTTTTTTTTATTTTCAGTAAGCTGCGAAATTCGTTCCTTCTTTTATCGAGGAACTGGAATGGCCAAGAGTCACTAAAAATCTGCCATTATTCGCGATTTCAAAAATAGGGGCGGTTTGGGGGTACCTTAACCTCTGAGGCACGACGCGCTTTCCGAACAAAAGTTTTCTGAAAATGGATTCCTCGGTAAAAAAAAAAAAAATACATCGGATATGGGTCTCCCGAAATTGCGAAAAATTTTTTTCCTAAAGTCGATTTTTTTCCTGTTACAGTTATGTTCACGTTGCTCACAAATATGGTTGTACATAATGATTTACATAGCAGGTGTATACATAAGAGATGACATTGTTAAGGAAAAGTGTGTGCATGCAAGCAAGTGGAATGCCGGAAGTGGCAATTTAGAGACGTAACCTTAATGTATGTGATGCTGGGAAGCTCAAAGCTATGTCTTACTTATTAACATATTGCTCTTCAGAGAGAAGGTATACGAGCTTGATAAATTGCATTTACAAGGGGGTGCGTATTCCTGATGAAATTTCAAACCATAATTAAGGAAGACAAAAAAATTAACAAACAGCGGCTTTGAAATTGAGATTTATAGGGACGAGGGTAAATGTTTCGAAAGTCGACGTGAGCTTTTGTTGAAAGCCGCAATGGAAAAACCTACTTTTTCTCCTAATTCGTGGCACCCAAGAAAGCTTTTCTCGAATTTCCCTCGAATCGCCACCCTTTCATTTTTCAACGTTAAAAATTCTTTAATCTTTTTTTTACTGGAAAATTCGACACTCCTGAAAAACAAATTCTGGAAATCCAGAATTTATACGGGACAAAGCTCCGGTTATGATCATTCGACCGAGCTTTCGTCCAAGTTCCCGGCGATTCCTCTTCTCCCGTTAAAAAAATTGTTAAACTTTGCCGCAGAAAAATACCTTTACCTTAATAAGACGCACCCTTCCCGTTCCTAGGTAATCTCAGATCCCAAACAACGGCGATTTATTGGGTACAAAGTGGAAAATCGCGGCTCTAAATGAAGCAAAATGGGACAAGCCATAAATATTTACGGGAAACCTCTGTTCTAACTCTTATGATAGTTGGGTGAAAATTTTACAGCCAACAACTTTGTATTAGCGATGTAGCCTGGGAAGAGAGATGGGTAATGCGGTTATCTTGTAGTTGGAGAGCATTATTTCCTCTTTCAATATTGGAATACACCCTTGTCCTCTTTTTCCTTCGGTACCTATATATCCTATATCTAAGTACCGTTATTTCATGCACCTCTCTTGTGATATCCATCCGATATTTTCTCTCCCTCCTTTGCGTTGGTGAGTCTGATACCGAGTAAACTAACCAAGCCAAGCTATGGCACTTTGTAGCCTGCCGCAAAACCGCTACAAATACCTGAAGGCAGCTTTTGAATCGAGAAAGCAACCAGCAAGCAAGCAAGTGCCGTTGTCGTCGCGTATAAGATCGAATCGCTCGCAAGGGCTTTAATACTTCTCCTCTTCCTCCATTTTCTCCTCGGAAGTTTTTTCTTATTTATTTATTTATTTATTTATACATTTTTTTTCGGCTTGTTTACCTTCCGGCTGCTCCAATGGGTCTCGCAGTCGCAGGACGGTACCGTATACTTGAGGAATATAACTCGGGCACGATAGTAATCGAAGTAACTGCCGGTAATCCTACCGCATAAGATCGGTTCTTTTCAGCCGATAATTTTATAAGTATTTGGATAAACTTCAGACTCCAGACTCGAGCGATTTATTCCCGAGTTTCTCCGCCGTTTTATCGGCTAAGTGGACAAATCGGCCAATTCGTCGATAAATTGCGGATGAAAATTAGGTGAGAGATAAGGGAAAGTTGGGGAAGAGACACTTCGGGAATTTATTAATCCTGCGAAGGAAGTAGGTCCTCGCTCTCGGAGCGACGGTTCCATTTTTCTTTGGAATAATTCGAAAGAAATTACAATGGAAATTCTGGATAAACAAATATGGCTGAAATACAAAACCTCGTAGTTTTGCCGTTTATCCTGCTGCTTCGAGGAACGATGATAAACATACAAAGTAAATTTAGTCGTTACGGGAAGTAAAGAAGGTACCCAGAACGGATACCTCTTATACCTTTTATCCTACCTTCTACCTACTTTTGCTCCTTCTTTCTCTAACCTTTTACACTATACCGCAAATGTCGACGACGAGTGGCCAGAGAAGAGCCGCTGTTATATGTATATACGGGCTACCACACAAGATGAATCATTGGAAATGCAGCATGCTGTGAAGATCGTGGATGTGCTTGTGGTAGATAACTACCAGCAAAGCTATCCTTCCTTAACACGATAGAAGCACGCGCATGTAGCTTTCGTATATACCATACATACATAGCAGCTACATACCGTATCGGTACCCATCCTGCTTCGAAATTATATATATATAGCTCACAAATATCAGCATATATAATATATGTATATCCTTGGCGGAATAAACGCGCGTTAAAAAATCCTTCGCGGAGTCTCAAATCCCCGGGGAATCCTAACGAATACGATTGTTCTGGACTTCGAGGCTCTTACGCGCGTAACAGGTACATAATAAGTCCTTCCCGGACTGGAACCCAGCCAGGAGATGACCGAACGATCCTTTGAGGGAATTTTTACGGTTGCCACTCGATGGAAAATGTGGAACCCATTTTTTCTGGGTCCAGACTCTCTCGGGACCAGAGGTTTCGTCGCCAAAAAAAAACAGCCCTCAAACGATATACTCCTCGAGAGCAAATGGAGTGCATCGAATAAAAAGACGGGAGGGGGGCAGGAAAGGATCCGTAACGTTAAAACGAATTCCTCGGGTGAAAGAGGGAGCGAGAGGGCGGGATATGATAAGAAGCGAGATCGGAGAAGAAGGAGTCTGGCAAAAGTGGAGTAAAGGATAAGGAGTGTATGTACATTAAGGACATGAAGCGGAGCAGGTTTATCGGCAGGATTGAGATGCGAGGGAAGGAAGGAACGGTTCCGAAGCATTGTTCGATATAAGACACGACTTCATTAAGCATTCGAGTAATGCTCAGACGTAGTACATTGAATCGCAGCATCCCTTAGCTCTCTTTTCCTTATGGCCTTCCTTCCTATCCTTCCTTCCCTCCAGTCCAGTTGCAGCGACTGCAGCTCCAATTGCAGTTCCAGGTCGGACGTTATAACAGATATACGAGCGTGTGTGTGTGTGTGTTTGTACGTGTGCGTTCCTTTTACCATTCTTGAAAGTCGGAGCTATTGCTGTGGCGGCGAAGCATACAATGAGAATATCTTCCCGGGGGAACTCGTGATGCCGCAATATCGAATAATGTATAACTATATCACAGTAACTGTAAGAGGAGAAGGAACATTTCGTGGTACAGTAAGGAGGCATAGTGTCAGACGAGATAACCCGATATCTAGATGACTACGCGCGCATAGAATGCATCACCATATAAGTAAAATCCTACTCGATGGCCTCCGGGATCAGCGCGTGCAAAAGAGCGCTCGTTCTTTTGATTCAGACCAGATGGCTTATGTTGCCTCGCGCGAGATGCACTTTCCTCTCCATTTCCGACTATTTTATTGACGTCACGCGGGAATCATCCCCCGAGAACCCGGCAAAGGGGTTCATTGTGGATTTCAACGATTTTTCATCCTAAGAAATTTCTTATTGCCTCGTTTCCACGTAAATTTCCAGCGAAATAAATTCTTTCAGGACCTTGGATTCCCCAAGTTCCCAGAAAGAGCGCGTTTGCGTTTACGAACGTGCCAAAAACGTACGTCCATATCTATAAACGTGGCCATTTCTACCCGCAACTGCACTTATATCAGTAAAGCTTCTTTATTCTCCCCTTTACCTACAAAATTGTAGCCATCAACGGTAAAAGTAATGCTTCTCGAGTAACAGAAACATCTTCAGCGGTATTGAGTTTAAATGCTTTCCGCGTAATTGAAGGTATACCTGTACAAGAATACGCTTTTCAACGTTGCACCATGCCCGCTGCACCACCAGTATGTAATAATATCTGTCTCAAGCAAAGAATTGTGACTATAACTTCCAAAGAAACCTCCCTTTCTTTGTTTTTCCCTCTTTCATTCTTTCCCCTTCCCGGTGTGCATTTTCCATGTATATGTAATTTTTCCCGACCGCGGAATGAGGTAGGTGCAAGGAAAATGGCGGAAAAATATTCGTTAGAATTTACTCGAGTAATAGATTTGCATTACCTTTTTCATTTTTATCACTTCTTTTTTTTCCGGAAAAGTCGAGATCTTCCAAAATTATAGTTTTCCATTTCGAAAAATATCTCGGCGCTGGAGAAATAATTACAGATCCGTTGGAATTAAAATTCAATCGTCTCAGAATTCGAATGAAATCGAAGCCCTTCCTTCAGGTTCTTATATTGTTCTGTCAGGATCTGTAAAAAAGTGAAAATAATAGTCTCGGAATACAGTGGGAAAAGTAGAGGGGGAAATATATATATACAATTTTTTTAAAAGTATATAATAGGTGTCTATATATATATATATATATATATATATATATATATATATATATATTGTTGCGAAAGTTGTTAATCGTTTGAAACAACCCTTATAAGGGACTATCCTAACTGGTGCGTCAGCCGGTCACTGGCCATGGCTGTTTTTATTACTGGATGATGATGCCTTAAAAGCGCATAGATAATAACACGCGAATGCCTTCTTCTCGACTTTGCACTTCTTTTATTACTATTATACCGAGCGGAAATTCCTCTCAAAAACTCCCCTCGTTTTCGAATCGAACGCGCCGTTCTTTTACTCCTAATTGACCCCGTGGTTATTAAATCGCGCGGTGTTAAAAAAAAAAAATAGCCCATCGGGTCTCGAAAATAATTCGAGAAAAAGAAGAGAAAGGATATTTTGCGTTTTAGAAATGGTTGAAGCGAGAAGCACCCTCTTGATCTTGAATTTCGCGTCGGGGGTGGAATTCTATGCGAGTGCAAACAGCGATTGCACACGAACAAGCACGTACGCAGCAGGCTGTCTGCATAATACGTACACGAGGAGATTGCAGTTACGGACTCTACTTTCTACTCTCGGCGTCTTCCTTCCCCAAAGAGTGCAACGTGCATATAATTTGCAGGTTGCGTTGATGTGTTAATGCAAGCGTGTGGAGAGTGTTTGGATAAGAAGTGGAGGGAATATTAGTAGTCGTGGCGGCGGTGTTACTATTAGTACTGGATGTGCATTAGTAGTTAGTGGTGGTAATAGTTGCAACGACGGTAGTAACGCATGCAACCGTGCAACAACACACCGGCACTCGTTTACACGTGTTTCTGGGATTCCTTTCTCGCCTGTTCATAACAAAGCCTGACAGCTTCATCAACCCCCCAGCATGGTTGACTTGGCGATGCAGTCATTCGTGCATGCTTTTACACTCTTGCTAGTTCCAAACTAATCAAGCCCTTGTCAAAAGCGCGTTATCTTTCCAACATTGATGAAAACGATGTGTAAACACACAAACGAAAAGCTTCACCGTTACCGACAATGAGTAGCGCCGCTTCCCTCCGCCCCCTTTTATTTTATTTGTTATCTCAATATTGAATTTATACATTTACATTTTCCACACGGCCATATACGCCTGCATCTATCCGCTGCACGTCCCTGCAATAAAAATTCCATTGTTATTCGCTGTCTAATGATGTGTGCGTTTCAACGGCTACCGTGCAAATCGATGTTTCCTAAATGAAACGTTTATCCGCGACTAATTTGTTGACCAAAATCAATGACAAAACGCGTCAGTCAATTCGAAAATGCATTTCCAGCCCGTGCGTCTCGCTCGCAATCGCAAATGTGCCGATAAAATAGGGTTCGCGGGTTACTCCGCCTAATTGTTCATAATTCGTTTAACGAATTTCGAACTTTTACTTAAAAAAATAAATTGACCTATTTTTTTGGAAATTTCAAATTCTCAAATTTCTCAAATTTCTTCCTTAATTGCATGCCACAGTTTGCACGCTACGGTTTCGGGGAGACACTGCAACGAACGGGTGGAGCGATAAAAATAGAGGATTGTAATTAAATGAAGATTTTATGAGAATTATATCAACGATCCTCCTTTCTCTCTCCCACTCTGCGACTGACTCGCTGTTTTTCATTTTAATGAAAAGAAAGTTAATATTCATCGCGAATATGAACAAAAGGAACAGAAGGACGAACAATGAAGGAATTGCTCGCTGGAGTAAATCTAAATGTAACATCATATCTTCAAGCCTATCCGCAATTCCGCCGTGTCGTATTTTAATTAATGCCTTGAGAAGAAGTTTACCGTTTATTTTTTCATTAACTTTTTCCAGTGTGAAGAAAAAGAAGGACGAGGCTGCGACTGTTTTTTTAACACAGGAATAAATAATTCATTATGAATTTTTTATTTCTTGAAAATAACAAAAATTATCGATAACGGTGAATTGAAAATTAATTAATACGCGAATCTTCCGAATAATTGGAAATTATGGGTTTTGTAATTTTTGTGGAATTTCATGAGCGAAGAAATTCCCTTCTGAAGCTTCGAAGTCGGAAATCTATTTTAAGATCCTTCAGGATTTTTGATTTCGATGAAAAAAAAATGTGTATGTGCCACAGTTGAGTTGATATGAATAATCATAGAAAATTAAACTTGACATCCAACCAGTTTCAAGGTCTTCTTGTATCTTCTTGATCTTGAAAACTGGTATCCTCTTATATAGTTGGCCTGGATGTAGGTCTTAAAAGCTTTCCTCCGCGTCTACTTTTTCGGAAAAAAATATCTAGTACTTTCCTACTCATTGAATCGAGATGAAGTTTACTCAAACGTTACATTCGTTAGATATTAATAAAGAAAATTACTTGCTTGCTCCTTTTATTCGTCCCTTCTCCGCTTCAACATAGGAAACTGGTTTGCGAAGTGGCAAAAAGAATTGGAAGCGTATAAATATAGGATCTTATGAATATCAACAATTGGATCCGATGCGAGACTCGACAGTTATTTCTAACAAATAAATAGAAATTTCTTAATTAACATTTTCTTTAACGTCACACATCTATAGATTTTCTCGTTTTTTCTAAAAAATTTTATGAGACCAGTTTCCAAGTTTTCTGTATAC
This sequence comes from Gasteruption jaculator, assembly GCA_949825005.1. Taxonomy (NCBI): domain Eukaryota; kingdom Metazoa; phylum Arthropoda; class Insecta; order Hymenoptera; family Gasteruptiidae; genus Gasteruption; species Gasteruption jaculator. Next base: position 9,144,103 of record OX463776.1, read on the forward strand.
AATTTATTGAGACGGTTCGGGACAAGATTTTGTCTCTACAAAAAATGGAATGTTAAAAAAAACAGAATGCACCCTTTTCAAACATTGAAATTACTTTTTCCCCTTTCGATCGCATTTTTCGGAATTTCCAGAATCTCAAATTTCATTAAATGTATTCAATTAAACATCGTTAGCGGGAATCCAGTTTCCAGCAGTCTTTTTTTTCCAAATACCTCACGCGTAAATCCACGTAATTATTCTATTCCACTTTTTCGAAGTTGAATCGGAGTTAAATCCTCAATGATTTCGAAGCCATTAAAAATCGACTTAACGCCATTACTTAACGCCATCGACTTAAATCCATTTTTCATAACTTTTTAAATAAGCTCAATAATACCTCTACTTTCAATGCTAGTCTTTGTGAAAAAAATGTACAATGTAAACCATCTTACCGCATAATACAGTATGTACAGCTTCTTTCGTAGTAAAAAACTTTTTATTGAATTCTATTTCCAGTTCCGTCCATTTGCTAAATGTTTTTAAGCTGGTTCCACATGCGATACTTCGTATTCTGCATTTTATGTTCAAGAGGAATTCCTTAAAAATAGAGAGAATTTGATTAACATTCAACCTTAAAACACAAACAATAATAGAGTTTCAAAAAACTTACATTCAGGAATTTTTCGTACTGCACAGCTATATTCGTGGTATTTTCGTTGTAATCTAATGTAGCCTTCCAAGAACGAAGAAGGAAAGCAAGTCTAAGTTATCTTGCAGAATTTTTCTTTAACGCCTCCTGTATTGTGATGAAATTTTTAAGAGACTTTGACATTTGGATCCAGATATCGTTAAGTGCCCCGAGTGCAGGAAGTATCAAACCCAGTGTGAGTTATCAAAGTAAGCTTCTGCTTATGCAAGTTCGTTATCATAGGTGGGGAAATTTCAAATTCACTCCACCTGTATGAATATCCAAACTTTCTCCATAGATAGCAGACGCCATAACTGAACATTATATGTGCCATCCAGGACGTCCTCTTCCCCATGGACTTTCCCACCAAGGTTCGCTGTGTTTTGAAGATTTCCAAAATGCAAAGTCAATTGGTGATTTTTTTCTCTGACATCCTTTCTTCTGTTGCACTCAAATTTCTTATTATTGAAAAGAGTGTGAATTTTTATTGATTTATTTTATGGACATTTTATTATACAAAGTTAAGATTTTATACATTAAGAATAAGCTCAGTCCTATTAAGAATAAGCTCAGTCCCATTAAGAATAAGCTCAGTCCTATTATGGATTTTATGAAAGTGTTTAACACGTTCGGCCCCGCGTCACCCGTACTTGGGTGACGGGTATGCTTCCGTGGGAACCACGTCACCCATATATGGGTGACCTTTACGTTATGAACGCTTTACGTTGTTTAAACTCAACCGAATTGCGCTTGGGGCCGAACGTGTTAAACGAGTAAAATGTTAGCATTATGAAAAATACTTACCTAGCATGGCCCATGTGAGAAGCATCGTAAACACTTGGACCACAGCTGTACCAAAATACTCTATTTCCTTGTTGAGGTACAAATTCATCCTTTTCACGGGTTAAACTATTATACAATTTGAGTACATGGACACCTTCTCGAGCAGGTGCACTCCAGATGGGCTGAGATCTTTTGGACCTTGCGAAAAACCTGTACAATAAGAGTATATTTTCTCATTACCTTGTCGCTTGCAAAAAAAAACAAACAGCAAATGAATACAATTTATAAGAAAAGAAAGTGATGCATTTCGGGCCGTACCTACCTGCTTACACCTTTTTGGATGATGAAATGTTGTATATTTTACGAATAAAAAAGAAAATTTTGAATACAGTGCTGACGCATTCATAAGAGTTTACACACCACGTATAACAAATATTATTAGAATATTTACACTGTCGGATAAATCATTAGATCATGCGTGTGGTTCAATCATGGTTCAATGAGATTCCATAACGTTCTAATTTTGCTGAGCGCATACACCATAGAAAAAACTTACACAGAGTATGGGCTCAATGGCACGAAAAGAGTGACACTGGCGCCGCTGGTGGTCCCGAGCACGAATTAAAATAGGCTTCAAGTTCACAAGAGTAGAGCTTGGGGGCCCTGGTACTAGTCTTGATCCACTTATCATACCTCTGAGAATCTGCTTTGTTTTCTTCTCTCCCTCTCTACCATCGAGTTACAACAAACGCCTTGGATTGGTACTATTGACACGACTCAGTCAGTAGTACCAACTACCCTAACTATGTTACCGACAGTAGAAACGACAGATTCGTTCTTCCACAGGAGTAGTTTCAAATATCCCGCCTTAGTAGTTTCTAACAGTAGAGATAGAGGGACATTCCTTCGAGAGTCTTTCTCGAAAACCAAGCGAGTCCTCCGATCTTTGATAAGTGGATCGATCCGAAGTTTTCGTCGGGGCAGTTTGTGCCGTACCTCCGCCGCTTAATTCTATAATAGGGCTGTTCGGCCGGGCAGTTCCTTCGTGGAATCATTCCTAGAACCCAAAAAATTAGTCGTCTTTTCTAACGAGATTTTCTCATCATCAGAGAAAACGTCGTTCACGTGTGGAGGTACGGTGCCCCCATTTTTTAATTGAATTCAAACATAGTTTTATTTTCAGCTTCCCTAGAGAGAGGGAAAATGACCGACACTGCTCGAACGCGGGGCCCTCTTGTGTTGTGTGAACATAACGTAACAAGAGGACCGTGCAAAGTAGTAGTAGTCAGAAATAACTGACTATTGCGGTCAGTTTATCTGGTGATTGGACTTCGATCGTCCGATTTCCAAAATTCCAAGTCTCGAGAAACCCGCGTTTTTTTCCAATTTCCTCCACACCTGGATCGACTCGTAAAAATCAAGAAGAAAAACAAATAGAAAACCAAAGGGAAGAAAAAAAAGCTTTAATTTTGAAACCACGGGGAATTGGCTGCTAAGCCCACAATTTCGAAAAGAAAAAATCTACCGGGTTTCCTTTTACACGATGTTCCAAACAGACCAATTACAATCGATTCTTCGCTTCGACTTACTAATCGATTGTAATTGGTCTGTTTGGAACATACGTGTAAAAGGAAACCCGGTAGATTTTTTCTTTTTTCAGGCAGACTCCTTTTTTGGAGAAAATTGCAAGTGAAAGCGAAAATAAATCACTCGCTAAACCTGACAGCCTCGGCTCTTAAATCACAAAAAAAAGGAATCCTAAAAACAATTCTTTTCACGCCATTATAAAAATTCAGTCTTCCAACTTTCCTCTTTCTTCTTCATTTTTTAAGCGGTATTATTTTCTCCAACTATATATTACCCGGTAGCTTTAATAAAAGGAAAGTGAGTCGTCGGTATAATGAACAAGTAACCTTACGTTAAAACAGAAAAAGAAAAATGCGGGAACGGAGAATAGAAAAAGCGAAATGCAAAAACGAAAGGGGGCGGGCGGAAAAAGGGGTAGATATAAATATATATAAGGCAATCGAAAAAATCGTTCGCCTTCATAAAAGGTTTTCGAGGAGCCCGTAGTAGTTTTTCATGTAAATGAAGCTCTCGGAAGCGGTCACGGTCGAGACACAATTTCTTTGGAGATGCATCAGTCAATGTCACGCGGCCAAGTCGCAGAAATTTAACCTTAGGAAAGAAATGGCTGCCTCTTACCTACAACCTATGCTTGCCTACTAGGTTCTCTTTCCTATTCGCCTCTCTGTGTGTGTGTGTGTGTGTGTTTGCTTTGTGTGTATGGTAAGTGTGCATGAAAGGCTGTGACTACCATGCGATCCTCGTATGAACGCAGAGCCCACGATTTGTATTCGTAACACGGGACGTGACATTGTATGTGGAAACGATCGTTTCTTACGGCCACATGTATCCTTTCTTTGCCTTTCTTCTCCGATCCTGTCATTTTTGGTACACTTTTGTTTAGTCACGTGAATTAACGAGACTGGAAAACACCAGATTTCGACTCGACATGTGGAAACTATGAAGATTGCTGGCTGCCAACAGCCTCTGAATAGAAAGTAGGGTTCCTCGATTGTCCTCCCAAAAGGCAAACAACGTGGAAACGCTAAGTACCGTTCTTTCAGAAATTTGTGGGCTTAGCAGCCAATTCCCCGTGGTTTCAAAATTAAAGCTTTTTTTCTTCCCTTTGGGTTTTGATTTAACCCTTCGAGAACACTCTGGGTCAATTTGACCCATACCTCAATTTCTATTAAGAATAACGTAATAATAACGTAATCTGACGAAATAATTATACTTTTTTCACAGTACACTAGACTTATATTTTTGTCTTAATTCTACTATATTTCAAGAATATACAGTTAAATTTTCAGCTAAAAATATTCAATAAAAAATATTCAATAAAAAAAAATGTACAAGCACAGCGAATGCACTACACCAGCAGCGGGTCCGCCCTAACCTCATTGTCTGAAAAATTTTGAATTGAAAAAAATATCTACTTTCCAGGGAGAGAATTGGATTCGACAATTGCTGCTAAATATTGAAATATTGAAAAATATTGAAACAGGAATAATTATGGTAATCGTATCGAAAATTAAGATTCCCATAATTATTCCTGGACTGAACTAAGCTTAGAACGATAGAGCGAACGAAAGGCAAAAAGTGACGCGACAAATGCACACTCCGCTTAAATGGCTCATGATATAATTGCATTTAATTAAAACATAGCCGTGTCCCAATTACAGAAAGAGCGATTTTACAATTTACATTATTCTCGACGAACGGGGTGGACACGCATACGCGTGGATGAAAAATGAAAATTCCCAAACAATAATAAAGCCAGGCGAGTTTATATTAAATATTGATTCCATATCCGCTGCTGGAAATTATACAGCGGATACAAAACACAATGACATAATAGCCAAATAACGCGTTTCGCATATTGCGTGGAGAAAGAACCGTCCGACCGACGTCGCTTTCATTGTACCTTGTTAATTCAAATGTCATTTGAATATTCAGCGATAAATAAAAAGGACGAAAGTGGCATTTGAACTTTCGCGTTTCTTTTATTCCAAAACAGATCCAATTATTTTTCAATGGATTCGTCGTCGTTATAAGCTACACTGGATATTTCCGGGCTTTTCACTCGTGAAATTCGTTATTTTTTTTTCCTCTTCTCTATTTTTTTTGTTTCAAATTCACGCATCTCATTAAACAACTGTTGTACGAAGCGAGAGGCAGATTTTCATTAATGCTTTTTTCTCCCGCCGTTTCGCGTCGATTTTTTTAACAGTGGAGACGGCACATAATTTATTAATTTTCTCTCCATCCCTTCGGCTACTCGGCTGCTCTTTTCCTCGCGGAGTTTTCTCACTCAATTTTATTCGATAAGTGAAAAAGGGAAGGAGAATCCCTTTCCTTTTTCTCCTTTTTTTTTCCTCTTTCGTTCGACTCTTTGGGATAAAACGAGAGCTTGCGGTTACTAACAGCCAGCATGCAGCAACGGTAGCTGTAGCTGTAGCTGCAGCCTCCGAGCTACCATAAACAAGCGCACTCCAAGCTTTCTTTCCACTTCATTCTCGAGTGAGGAGGAAGTTAAGGGATGGGCTATCCGTCATTTAAATATCTCTCAGAAATTTACGCCGGTGCTGGAAAAGAGTCATGCCGAGCTTATACTTTTATTAATTTCTCCAACGGCAATCGTAATCTCATTACGAGTGATTACGCGCGCCACAATTGCTTCGGGAAAACTGTCGCTTTTTTTAGTAGAATGTAGACAATAAATAAATTTAGACGTCGTAGGGTGGGTGGGAAAAATTAGAAAATTATTAGCGATTATTATTTTTTAAATTTTTTCCGAAGGAATAATTTCGGGGATCAATGGGAATCGAATTTGGATGAATCGGGCTAATTTTAGGCGAAGCGATTAATTCCTCGGAGTTTAAATTGCCATGAAATAAAAAAAAATCTTTCGCTCGAAAATTACAAAAAATCAAATTCGAAAATATGACGCAAGGAATTACTCGTAATCGTTATAACGAGAGGCTCGGATTTAACGTGGTAACGGCTCGTTTAGCATCTGACGGAGCGAGCAGGAACTGGGTAACTAACTTTTAAATCTATAATTACTAAAAAAAAAAGAGACACCCAATACAGTAGAAGACAAGTTCGTAAACAGAATTAAACGCGGTTGTTGAAATAAAAGGAGAAGCGGATACTCGTTGCAAGGCAAGGCAAGGCATGGCAGGGCAAGGCAAGGCGTCTCATGCGGGTGGTAGCGCAGCATGTTGTATGGTGGTACCATAAGATTCCCTCGTCATCGCTCATAATAATTATTTTCTTTCTCTTTCTCCCTTTTCTCAGTATCCTACGGACTCGGCAACTGGTAACGAACTAACCAGTAGCTAGCGGCCACTGTCCAAAGTGATTTATAACTATTTCAAGTTGGTACAACTCTCATTCATGTGTTGCAGCAGCTCTCCTCTTCCGTATTGGAAGAGAAGGGCTTTTTTCGCCACTTAATTGCATTACATATTATTTTATAATTTCCTTTAACTTTATTAGAGTCATCGCGATAAATCTCCCTTTTACGATTTAATTGATTCCACGAATCGATATCGTTAATAATCGGTAAAGCGCTCGCTACGAATTCCTCGAAGACGAATCACGGTCTCACCGAAATTATGGAAATCTCCTTATTATGGAAAACGGAGATTTCATTTTCTCTGAAACTCGAAAAATTTTCCCTCGAAAAATTTCGGATGCCGCGATCGCGGAATGAACAAAGCACGAGAATATCGCATTCCGATGCACCCGATGGAACTGCACCGCGATGAATATCGTTTCCTCGTCCCCTGCCCCCAACGCGAGGCAATTTTCCAGCAGCGGGGTATCCGTTTCTCGATGCGAAATGCGAGGATTGAAATTAATTTCAGCCAATTGATTGCTCGCAACTGCGAGGATCTCGCATCCATTCGAACAATCTGCTTAAAGCTGATGAAGAGTGAATAGAAAAAGATATCTGCGAGATGCAAGATTCCCTGGAAGAAAAAAAAGGGGGGGGGAAAATAGAAATTGTCTTGAGGTATAAGCCTACGTATGCTCGCGCAATAAGGAAGTTGATGTTAAAGGTAGACCTACCAGTATTAAATTGATAATTTCCGTGTCGCGATAAAAGTCCGTCCGGGGATGAAGTAGCAATTTAAATAAATATGCATATCAGCTTCAGAACTACTGAGTGAGTACACGAGGTTCTCGTTCGATGTTGGGATATAATACATACAGGAGGTATGGGTACTCTCCACTCCTCCTTCCTACCTGCAGGAGAGTAATAGAGACGGAATCTACCACCATCGACGAGCTTGGAGCGGAAATTATATTTTCATGTCACCTCCCTTCACCGACAAAGAGCGGCATCGAAACTTCATACGCCCTGCGTTGCTCCATTATTGGTATTAGAAACGTTGAATCTTTCATGGGGAAAAGTCAAGGAGCGGAATTTCCGGAACCACTTTTTCCCTCGCCGCTAATTCGGGATCCCCGGAGGTGAGACTTCGGGACCGGAAAGCTGCCGGAGCGGATTCGAAACACCTTGAGAAACGAAGGACCGGTTGCGAGAATTCTCGGTGGGTAATCGTTGCCTTCGTTAGAGTAATTAGATCCTAAACTCCTTATTGACAACAATTTACGACCGTGCGGAATTTGTGGGGAAAGAGAGGAAAAAAGGTTTCCTCCCTTGTTTCTCTTCTTTTTTTTTTTTGGAAACCGCAAGTTGAACCCATCGATAAGTTCGTTTTTGTTGGCTGGCATTTCCAAGGAGTTCGCGACCGTACTTACTTTTTGCCCATTATTCCGAGAAAGCGTAGTTTATCTTTTAGCAGTGGTTCTTTAGCATTAGCCAAGAAATCAGTAGAAAAGCGCTTTTTTAATGCGCTTCTTACAAGTGCATAGCCGTCAAAGTTTATGTCGCGAATAAATACTCTATAAATACCGAATAAAGTTCGTCGGACGGCACCTTCTTTTCCATGTGAAAAATTCGATTTTTTTATTTTTGGGGCGTGCCCTTTTAACGGCAGGGCAGCGAATATTGGAAATCCGAAAGAATTGCTTGGATCGTGATTTTTGATAGTTCAAGTGTCAATTAGAAATGAGGTATCGCAAGAGAAAGTGAGGAACAAGTTTCCACAAACCGAGTTTCAGGATTGCCTCTCCATCCAAGACCAATTTTCAGCACCCCGACAAGCGGCGAAAAGTATTATCGAAGTTATATTAAACTCAATTTAATGCTTTGCTTATATCAATTATGAAGCTCGAGTGACATTTACACACACCCGGAGAAACACTTCTGTAGGTGAATTTCCGTGGAGCGAGATGGGAAGTGTTAAATGAAATTCCTTAAAGTCTTCGTTCTTGAAATAATAATAATTCCTGCATTAACTCCATGAGTGCCATTACCATTACAGTTACTGCTTCGAATCCACTAACGGCGCGATGTTGTAGTACAAGATTACGGGGGAGGGATCGGGGTAGTGAATGAACGATTAGTTTAGTAACTACTACTAAACCCTCCATCTTACACCCCCTCGGCCTTCCTTCAGACACGTTATGAAATAGCAAAGCCTCTATTGGATTTCTCAGACCCTTGAATAGAAGTGGGTACATATCTCGGAGCATATATACAATTCGACGTGTTAACAAAGGCAACCAAGTCGCATTTATATAGTTTCAATCAAAATGTAGCGAGAGAGAGAGAGAGAGAGAGACGTCGATGTCGCTTTCACATCGTAGTGTTACTCTTGGGAAGAACCTTAGAACCTAGGTACTACCTATTTGCTTCGAGATTACTGTTGGTATTACTACCGACAGCAGTAACTTAATAGAGTCGGGAATAATTTCATTCGAACGGTATAGGTATCTACATTGTTCCAGGAATCACAAACTTCGACCTTACGTGCGTGTATAGATGCATCTGCATTCTTTTTTCGCTTCCCAATTCGGCTGAAGCCCGGAAATTCCGTAGGACGAGGTTTGGAGGTAATGGAGTTTTTTTTTGTTTGAAAAATCAGCGTCCGAAAATTTTGTTGGTCCAAGCTCGATTTCGGAGCAAATGAATTTCCGTTCGATAAAAGAATAAGGAGATGAAATCGTATTGAAATTAGAGTGGAAATGGAGCAGTGCTTGTTTATGTTTGTGAAATTGTGTAAAGCACTATATTAAGGTTGGAAGTGCCAAGTAGTTATCTCCTGGCATATGTATAACACGATACGAAATGTACTCTCATGCAAAAAGGATTAAAGCGTATGTATCTTGATCGTTATGCTCACCAACCATAGAGATCGGACCGATAGTGGATACCCAAGTTACATATGAACTTTATCAAATGCGATTGATGTATTATGTTTAAATTATAGAAAAGTAATCGAGTTACCTCTAACTAGTTTCTTTCTCGCACTTCCGTCTCCTATTTTACATCGTCCTTAATTAATTTGAGAAAAATATAACGCGTTCTGCTTCTACCGGATCCGAGCGGTCTCCATAAAATTTGCAACCCGGAGTCAAAAGGCTGTTTAACGCAAAAGCGATAAAAAAGAATGCAGTATTTTAATGCGCTCTCGAGCGGCGAATGTCGGTTTCAAGAGCAAATACTTTTTCTGCGGATTATGCTATTCTTCGCGTTTAGCGATCGTTCTCTGGGGGACGCGATCGGGAAAATGAAGGAAGCAGGTGAAAATCGCCTTTTTATTGCACTTTTTACAAGTGCAGCGTGCATGGAGTGAGTGCGAATCAGGGGAGCAAACACTTCGAGTTCCTCGGGTGACGATTCTTCTTTTTTTTTTTCATGCTCGCAGTAATTCTTTTAACGCTTCGTGGGAGTAAAAGTAAAGAAAGCCCGAGAAAGTTACATTTCGATGCACTTTTGCAGCGTCAGGCTTCGCATCGCATCGTTGCGGCCCCGAGATTCCGGGAAATTTCAAAGATATTTGAAATAATAAAAAATATAATAAATACGAAACCTATCATTGATTTAACGAAGTATTAAAAAATTTCTCAAATTTGAGTGCCACGTATCGACACTTTTTCGATATCGACCACGATGAAATACGGACGCACAGAAGCGGAAGTACGGCGAGAGCCAACTGCGGATAAAAATTTCATAGAGCGAGGCTAAAAATCGCGCCAAAGGGTGCATACAAAGACCAGCACCTATGGGAGAGCGCAACGATTGATTGTCCATCATTATTGCACGTCAGAGAGCACGTATAGCTCTTCATAGATAGAAGGGCGTATGTCCGATGGCCTGCGAGACACAATGCAGCCGTCTATTTGTACCTCGTTGCGCTTATAAATGTTCCAACTTGTTTCCAGCCTTTCTTTCTGACTTTTTTTTTTCTCCGTCTCTCTTCCTTTTTGCATCCCGAAGACGCTCGCAGAGGTTAAGCTTTTCCCAGAGGCGTTAAAAGATAGTCCCTCGTTTGAGAGCTTGTTCGTTAGCAGAAAATGCCACGATCCTTTACGGTTCCGTTACGGGTCCGTCCCGTAACAATCGGGTCAGAATGGCGCAACATGTTGAGATTAGTTATCCCGCAACCGACGCTCAGCGCCAGAAGGACGAGTGTCCTTCATTAGCGATCCTGAAAACTTCGCGTCACCTAATTGTGAGACCCCGAAGGCGCTCGGAGGCCACGGAAATCGCGTTAATTCGCCATTACTTTTTCCACCAAAGGGAGGGAAAAGGTTTTAATGAAACGCGTCGTTCTTTTGCATTTTGCCGCTTTTTCCCCAGAATTTCTTCCGCTTCCTGGGGCCTTTGTTTGTGTCGTCCTCGGTGTCGGGATTCGTCTCCTTTCCTTTTCGACGCGCTTCGTCCTTGCGCGAAGGACTACGCCTCGACCTCACACAGGAATGCGGTTTTGATTCACATTTTTACGAGAACCTGTACGGCATAACGAGGTTGTAACGTGCAAAGTAGTGACGAGTTACGAGTCTAACCCATCCTCGTAAAATTCTAGTGACCCTATACCTTATAACCATTCAAAAAAGAAAGGTTCCACGCTCCTCTTTCTTGCCGGGGAAAAATTCTATGGCGACATATTTTTACTACTCTTTTTGTCGCGCTCTTTTATGGCCCCTGAAATGGAATTGTTTCTTGAGGAAACATTCGATGCCCCTTCGGCACTAAAATCTCAGGGAATTTCGGCAATTGAATTGAAAAATGTATTAACCCGGTTCACCTGCTCCAAGTTTGTTTCAAAAAATCGGAAGACATTCGGCAAAAACTCATTTCGAAGCTCGGAATCTGTGCTTGCGATCGCTTAAATTTTGTCTTCCCAAGGTTCCAGGTATAAAATGACAAAAAAGAAAAATACATTTCCCTGAAATTTCGAAAAAGCTGAAACGCACCAATCTTCTAATGGAAAAATTCGAAGGAAAAAACCTGAAAGTCGTGGGTTACTGATTCGCAAAAGATTTTCCCGGGATCGTACAACCCTCGCTTTAAATTGCAAATTTTTCCAGCAGACAGACTCGGAAGAAAACGGTTGCTCGCTTTAAAGTGGTCACGCTATATAACTGCTGCAGTCCTCGAAGAAAGAATTACGGTACAAAGGCGAAAAAAAAAGTGTCAATCGAATCGTTTAACTACTTTCCATTACGAATTCTCGAGGCAACCTGTTGGCTGCGGCTTCGTCGATGGAATCACGAAACGGGAAAAAGGTCTGAATTCGCGGTGGGTGTGCCTTCGACGTAATGTGCCAATTAAACCTCGGTCGCGTTACCTGCGGACTGTGCACTCCTCGGGAAAAAAATGGGAAATGCAACAAATGGGAAAAACAAGCCTCGATCGCCCTCTTGGACTGCTCCGATCCTCTCTATTTACATCCATGGAGATTGATAGGACAACGAGTAACATTTTACCCTCTCATTTTCTCTTCCTGTCGGACTTAACACACCCTCCTTTTCTTTTCTTCCTGTTGCGATCTCTCTCAATGCCATACTCTCTTTTATAAATCTTTTCTGCTTCTCTCTAGCTCCATCTCTTTCCCTCTCTCTTTCTCTCTCTCTCTCTTTTTCTCCTCCATGCTATCTATGGTGTCCTGGAAGTGGCCTTATCGTGACGATATACAGAGAGAAGGTGGCGTGTTTTGCGACTCTGGGTATTCAATCGCGATTAAAGATCTTGTCATGGCTTAGCATTACGGGTCCGTTTTCTCGACGTACGTACAGTACAGTAATCCCCCCTATAACACGGTAGATCGGTTCCGCGTTATAGGAAAACGCGTTGTACGAGTATTCTCGTATAATGCACTCGTATGACCCCGTATAACGCGTTATGTACAAATGATTCACGTTTAACTTTTTCGTTAAAGGGAGTTTAAATCGAATACTAAGGAAAAACTATGTTAGGAACGAAATATGTGCGTTTTATTAAAATCAAACTAAGAACATTTTAAACAAAAAACTTATACATATGGAACTAAAAAACAGTTAATTTCAAATAAATTACATAATTTCAAAAACAGTTTTATCACATGGTTATTCGCTGTCGGAGCTATCTGAAATAACGTTCCACCGACGTCTTTTTTTAATAGAAGGTTCAAAGGTTTCACCATTTGAATTTTTGTTATTTTCTTTACTTAAGAGCATATCTTCTTGTTCGCCTGTATTAATTAAAATTTCACTATCTAATGATTCTTCGTTTTCTATTTTATGTTTTTTCTGCATTTTTACATATGGTGCAAGAGAGTATTGAAGATTTAATTTAAATTCAGTAGATCGTTCCACTGAAGAATCACAATTTGTAACAAGTTTTTCCAATTGTTTGCCCAGTTTTACTATTTTATTCAGGTTTTCTATATCTAAATTTTCGTCTTCTTCGTCAATAATCTGCATTGAGCTTTCTTCAGCACTTTTTATAATATTTGCATCGGATGTATCAGCTAATTGTACAAGATCTTCCTCATCTAAATCTTCAGCGTCATTTATTAATTCATAAATATCTTGTTCGTTCATGTCGTCAAATCCTTCTCCACCCACTGATCTAGCAATATTTACTATAGGTTCGATATTTATACTTGTAGAATCTAAACAATTTTCTTGCAAAACGATTTCAGGCCAAATATTTTTCCAACAGGCGTTTAATGTGGAAGACTTTAATTCTTGAACAGACAAAAATATTAACTCCACACATTTTAAAATTGAGAAATCTTTCCACATCTCAGGTAATTTCATATTTGGATTGCATTCAAATTTTTCCAATATAAGTTCAAGTGTTCTACGTATATAATAAGATTTAATTGTTTTTATAATACCCTGGTCAAGTGGTTGTAGTATTGATGTTGTATTGGGTGGTAAAAAAAGTACTTTTACGTTTGGATGAACTAGGTCTACTGGATGTCCTGGAGCATTGTCTATCAGGAGTAAAGCCTTGAAACTGATATTTTTAGTTTTCGAGTAATTTTCGACCTCTGGTACAAAGCAGTTGTAAAACCAGTCGTGAAATATAGCAGCTGTGACCCATGCTTTCTTGTTTGCTCTCCAGTAAACGGGAAGTGTAGTCTTGTCAATACCTTTCATTGCCCGTGGGCTTAAGAAACGATTGATTAACATTGGCTTTGTTATATGATTACCAGATGCATTACTACAAACAAGTAAGGTTATCCTCTCCTTAGATGCCTTAAACCCACCAGCAGATCTCTCGTTTTTCGATAAATATGTTCGCTTAGGCATTTTCTTCCAATATAAGCCAGTTTCGTCGGCATTATAAACTTGGTCAGCGGTATATCCACCTTCATCAATTATCTTCGGAAGTTCTCCTTTAAATTTCCGAGCACTTTCATAATCAGCTGAAGCGCGCTCTCCTTGAATTTGAATATTATGTAAAGAAAACCTTTTTCGAAACCTTTCAAACCAGCCATTACTACCGACAAATTTTGATTTTGGCTCGTCGGAAGAAACAGTTTCCAATTCCCTTAAATGTGTAAAAATTTTTTGGGCTTTTGCTTTTATTAAACAACTATTTATAGGAATATTATTTCGATTGCAATCTTCTATCCAAATCATCAAACATTTTTCTGTTTTTGGTATTAATGAATCCTTTACACGTGAAGATTTACTTAAGGTTTGCAACGATCTAGACATTACAGCACTCCTAATTTTATTTTCATTTTGTTTAATTGTTCGTATTGTTGACTCGTTTAGCTCCAGATCCTTTGCTATTGCTGTTGATTTTCTACCATTATTTAGCTGATCCAAAATATCAATTTTTTGTTGTAGAGAAATAAATTTTCTTTTTAGCTTAGGTTTTGTTTCCTTTTCACTTGCCATGACTGAGAAATCAATTTGTATTTAATTTAAAATAAAAATTATTAAACTAAAATTACTACACCTTTTAGTAGATATATGTACAAACACTGGGACGCACGGAAGCTGCCCCTCCTCTAGCGCCGCGAAGCGGAGCATCGCGAACTAGACGCGCTCGACGAGAATAACCAGATAACGCGGGGAATTCCCGCGTTCCCCCATATAACGCGGGGAATTCCCGCGTTATATGGGGGAAAACACGTGTTATACGAGGGACATGAAACCGCGTAATACGAAAACGCGTTATAAGAGTACCGTGTTATAGGGGGGATTACTGTACTCCTAAGCTCTATCTTCATACAGGATTATTTGCATAGAGGTTACCACGTGGAGGGTGGTGTTCCTTCTCATAACTCCTTTATTTTTATCACCGGTACCTTTTCTTTTTCCCTTTTTTCCTCCGGAAAATAAGTAACTCTGCAAAATGGCTCTTCTTCTTTGGCAAATACCGATACCGGGATTACGTGCTATATATAACGAGCTTTCAAGAGGCATCGCGATAGTCATCGAAGCTCCATGGCGAATAGACTCGTCTCTCTCGAGTGCCCCGTCGTCGATCTCGCAGGAATTTGCTGGAAGGATATTAGCAAACGGTTAATCCCTTGACGGGTTTCACGGGCGTTCCGATTTTTCTCCTGGAAATCGCCTCGACGAAAATGACCAAATCGACTTTTGAGGAAACGTTTAATGAAATGTATGTGTATATACACAGTGCGGGGTTGGCTGCAAAATTATGTGAAGCACGTTTTCTTTCGGCAGACTATTGCAAACAATGTGTATAGGTATATATGCGATTGGGTGTACGTATAGAAATATATACACAAAAGCATTCGCAAACTGTGGTACAGATAGGAGGTCTATACCTATTTAAACCCTGTACCGAAACCAAACAGTGAAGGTAAACTCGAAACTTGATCTTCTTGAGACCGAGGAAACTATTGATTACACAAGAAACCGGTACATAAGCTACCCCGACTTTCATTTCCACGAATCTGCGGATTTTCGGATTCGCTTTCCCTTTTTCCCGGGAGGAAATGCACTTTTTTTCGAATTTCCCTCGTCTCTCGGCCGGTTCGCACCGAAGACACAGGGAATATTTTGTAAAAAGGGAAATCGAGAAAATTACCGTCATTTTTTTTTCTTCCAACCTCGATGTTAACACTTCCTTTCGATTTCTCTTTCTTCCCAAGGAGGAAAAAAATGGCGAAGCCGAGCAAAAAGCTGCCTAGAAATTGTTCCATCTGTCTAAAGTGTAATTACTGAACTTATAAATTCTTTCTTTCTAATTGTTTTGAAAGAAGGCAATAGACGGAAAAGGGCGTTTCTACCCGAGGCTTCGCTATTTTATCGAGGTTCAATGATACGAGAAACATTTCAGTGTTGCAGAGAGGAAGGTTTTTCAGAAAAGGGATCGATCGCGCGTTTGTTGAAAATGTAGCAAAAGGGAAGATGAAAAAGAAGACGACGCTTCTTCTCCTTATTCGTTAATGGTACGTTTCAGTAAAGGTAAATCTACCCTCGATCCTACTTCCACGACGTGCTATGCGTCGCACGGGAAAATCCTGAGACTCTTGATAACCAGGAAACTGGTTTATGCGTGGTTGCATCGCGTTCTAAGCTCTAAGTAGGTACTAACGCAAGAGAAGGTAACTTCGAGTAGCTGCCGTTACGAAAACCTTGCCGTATTTCACAGAGATTTTTCATCGTGTATCTCAATACTTTGTTAATATGCAAATTTCCATCCTTTTGGCAGGATTTTATCCTTACAGCGTCGTAGATGTTATCATCTTTGTTGAAACATCTTTTGGGAGGACTGGAAACAATCTCGCAGACTCGTTCAAAGTTACGCGATTTATTATATTTTTATTCCTTTATATTTTTATTCCTCTTCAATGGGGAATTTTTGGAAATTTATTTTTTCCCCCGAATGCAATTAACCTCTTAGGTACGAAACGCCACTAACACCCCTTCCCCCAAAAATGGGGTAAAAATTAAAGTTTCAAAAAAGGGGTTAGACAAGTCATTTTTAGGGGTAATTTTTCCCGTAGAATCGATTCCCAAGGTCAAATTTCATGAAATCCTAGCGGAAGTTGGAAAAAAGTAGGTTTTTTGAGGAAAAATCGTGTTTCACGTAAGAAATCTTGAATTTTGACAATGAAAATGGATTCCTCGGAAAAAAATACATCGGATATGGGTCTCCCGAAAGTGCAAAAAAAATTTTTCGAAAAGTCGATTTTTTTGGGCATGCCTACCCCTTCCCCCAAAAATGGGGTAAAAATTAAAGTTTTAAAAATGGGGTTGGACAAGTCATTTTTAGGGGTAATTTTTCCCGTAGAATCGATTCCAAAGGTCAAATTTGATGAAATCCTAGCGGAAGTTGGAAAAAAGTAGGTTTTTTGAGGAAAAATCGTGTTTCCCGTAAGAAATTTTGAATTTTGATAATGAAAATGGGTTCCTCGGAAAAAAATACATCGGATATGGGTCTCCCGAAAGTGCAAAAAAAATTTTTCCAAAAGTCGATTTTTTTGGGCATGCCTACCCCTTCCCCCAAAAATGGGGTAAAAATTAAAGTTTCAAAAAAGGGGTTAGACAAGTCATTTTTAGGGGTAATTTTTCCCGTAGAATCGATTCCCAAGGTCAAATTTCATGAAATCCTAGCGGAAGTTGGAAAAAAGTAGGTTTTTTGAGGAAAAATCGTGTTTCCCGTAAGAAATTTTGAATTTTGACAAAGAAAATGGATTCCTCGGAAAAAAATACATCGGATATGGGTCTCCCGAAAGTGAAAAAAAAATTTTTCCAAAAGTCGATTTTTTTTGGGCATGCCTACCCCTTCCCCCAAAAATGGGGTAAAAATTAAAGTTTTAAAAATGGGGTTGGACAAGTCATTATTAGGGGTAATTTTTCCCGTAGAATCGATTCCAAAGGTCAAATTTGATGAAATCCTAGCGGAAGTTGGAAAAAAGTAGGTTTTTTGAGGAAAAATCGTGTTTCCCGTAAGAAATTTTGAATTTTGATAATGAAAATGGGTTCCTCGGTAAAAAATACATCGGATATGGGTCTCCCGAAAGTGCAAAAAAAATTTTTCGAAAAGTCGATTTTTTTCTCATGCCTACCCCTTCCCCCAAAAATGGGGTAAAAATTAAAGTTTCACAAATGGGGTTGGACAAGTCATTTCTAGGGGTAATTTTTCCCGTAGAATCGATTTCCAAGGTCAAATTTGATGAAATACTAGCGGAAGTTGGAAAAAAGTAGGTTTTTTGAGGAAAAATCGTGTTTCCTGTAAGAAATCCTAAATTTTGACAATGGAAATGTATTCCTCGGAAAAAAATACATCGGATATGGGTCTTCCGGGAGCGCAAAAAAATTTTATACAAAAGTCGTTTTTCTGGACATACCTACCCCTTCCCGAAAGTGAAAAAAAAAATTTTCCAAATGTCGGTTTCGTTGTTTCTTATTTTGTTGTTATTCTTTATTTAATGAATAAGAATATTGAATGAAAATCAATGTGTTTCGTACTTTATTCATCCACAATTTTAAATATGTTTGTGGTAATAAAAAATGATGCAAATAAACATATTATCACATTATATTTCCTTTAAATAATAATATAGAATACATGAAACAATGTATAAAAAAAAAAAAAAAATAGGGTATGAAATGAGATTCGATCCAACGTCCTAGCAGTTACGAAGCTAGAACGCTAACCACTCGGCCGCCGCCGCTGCTTGCTAACGACGGTAACGCAAAGGAATATACGAATATAACCCAATACGTTAATTCGTAAGTGTAGAGGTGGTGGGAGAAAACGTCTTTCCCGCAAGCGAAGTATGTCTCCAGATGTTTGATAAGTCGAGTCCATGCGGCTCGAATTCATATCAGAACGCAAGTTCTGAGGGGTTTTACTATTGATTCTCTTCCCAACACATTGCGGACGGCACTCTCGAGTCCCGTGCGCAATGTGTGAATCATGTAACAAATTTTTGTATTGGCCCTTTTTCTTTTAAGAGAAAGGACCTCCAAGTATAAGTCAAAAATAATTTTGCAGGCGTGTTTTAAGCAACAAATTATAAATAATTTGTTGTTTATAAAATCACAACTTAAGAGTTTACTTCTTAAAAGCTCTAAATGCGCGTCATGTCTTTAATTTGTAATATTTATCGAGGTAATTTCGAAAATTAATTTTTGGGCGTACCCCTTCTTCCAAAAATGAGGTAAAAATTAAAGTTTCAAAAATGGGGTTGGACAAGTCATTTCTAGGGGTAATTTTTCCCGATTTGAAAAATGACGTAACGGTTTGCGCTGTTTAGGTAGGCACGATCAATTTCGCTGTCGATTTTAGGGTAGAAAAGGAAAAAAACTGGGAATCGTATATAGTTTTCTCATGAACTGATTCTCAAGTCAATAATCTTTAAAGAAATATCCAATAAACATTGAAACGGTTGGAAGTTTGCTTCGATCCCTCCTTGAAAGTTTTAACGGATGGCAAGTTATCACATAACGGCGTAAAGCCTTTCTTGATACTGGTTCTCGGTCAAGCGGATTCTTTAAAGTTATGCAGAACGTTTATAAAGAAGTGGATTCGGATAGTTGGAATGTTGTGATACTCGTCGTATATACTTCGTATCATCATTTTGCGATCTTTCCTCTTCCATGAATCTTACAAATTTTCTATGAAAATGAGGATAACCTACTAAATATAAATCCCATTTTTTTCTGTCTTTACACGATGACGTCTACCATTATTATTATTATTATTATTATCATCGTGTTTAAAGACGATATGTTTATTCGATACGTTAACCACTTAGCTTTGATAAATGTTACCTGTGTTTACAACCGTTTAAATTACACTCATTTTAATTAATAACATTGCGAAGCAAAATTACGAGTGTTATTAATAATAATAACTTCCCTCTATGTAATTGGAAAGAGAGAGATGCTGCAACTTCGCACTGTTATTTAATTCAGATTTTCACATAATTATTTCACAACGGGTCGTTCTTTATTATATTATAATACGGGGGACATTTCATACTCGCAGAGAATTCGTGTCAAATGTGTCCATTTCATTTTTCTCGAGTTCAATAGGATTTTCGGAAACTTGGTCACCTAGAGAATCTTTATTAAAACTGAAAAATTCGTAGTTTAAAAAAATGTATTGTCTTTTCCTTTCCAAGTTGTACATTTTATTTCGTTTGACCTCCGAGCATCGATACCTGACCTGAAACCTGACCAAATGTCACTGCAACCACGTAACCCCGAAACCCGATTCCTGCGCGTCCTTTTGCCTTTCAACGAGGTTCCTTAGCCGGCGGAGCACACTTTCCCGCGTCCTCAAAAAGCCCCATGGCCGGCACGGTATCCGTGAGGAAAATTGAACATCGAAAGGATGCTCGATTCCTGGTCGGGGGTGGAGGCGTATCTATTTAGATGCAAAATATGATTAAAAGAAAAAAAGGAAAAGGCAGGTAGGCGAAAGAGAGCAAAAGAAAATACACGTGTGAACATGGCGACCTAAGCGTAAGTGTCTCTTAATATACTTTGCCAATCCCTGTACGCTCGTGTGCTTGTAATGCTTTACGTAGCGCACCAGGTGCCTGTTTTACCACGTCACCACAGTGAAATAACGGTTCCTGGATGTCCCACCGGACTCAATCGCAATAGCGATCTTACGTTGCGGAATTTCGCTGGAACGATGCGGACTACTGTTGCTATTGCTGCTCTTGCTGTTGCTGCTCCTTTATACACACGGACACAGACACGGATATACTGTTGCTGCTATATACCGCTGCTGTTACTGTTCCTGTTGTCGATTTATGACCTCACCAATATTCCATATACCTTTTAACCGATGACCTAACAGTCCACATTCGATCGTTAA
The DNA here is from genome assembly GCA_949825005.1 of Gasteruption jaculator. Classification (NCBI taxonomy): domain Eukaryota; kingdom Metazoa; phylum Arthropoda; class Insecta; order Hymenoptera; family Gasteruptiidae; genus Gasteruption; species Gasteruption jaculator. The sequence goes on from OX463776.1 coordinate 9,164,295, forward strand.
TTGACCATCGCGTCGCTGCTATTTTACTTTACATCCTTGCAGATCAGCTCCGAGTGTTGATAAAAGAAATTATCCATGTCGATTATTATTTAAATACCATTATCTCCAGAATCTTCTCCCCGTGGGAAGATATTCGTGCGAGTAATAACAGTGCTATGGGAAAAGTCTCTATGAATTATTCACTCCGAAGTTCGAAAAAGGCTCATTATCGTGCCGAAACGTGAGCCCCTCTGATTAAGTGGATATTAGAAAAGAAAATAATTAAGAATTTTTGTAACGATGAGTAGATAATTGCCAATCTTCGTAAAAAGAGTTATACCTCCTCTAGCAATGATTCCGGTGTGTATTCATTTATTATTCTTCGCAAATGCTATAAACTACATAAATTTGAACTTTCAAAAAAAAAGCTCGCCTGTGAAACTGCAAATTTTTATACACGAAATGGCTATTTTTTAATTCCCATCAAACGGTGATCGATATTTTCCCGTTCCAATTTTACGAATTTATAATTCAGGAGGGCAAAATGTAGCGACTTCGATATCGATGCAATTCGAAGCTGCAGAGGTATTTTTCAACACACGAAAATTAGAATTTATAAAAATAATTTGCTTTAATATTTTTTTTATTTTTGTCAAAATTCTACAATAATTTAAAAATCCACTAATTCAAACGGAAGTGGCTCGTAAAAAGAATCATCATCATCATCATCATCACCATTTCTCTCTTCTGGCAATTTGCATCAACTCCTCGGGATCGACCATAACGTTCGTTTTTCTCGCAAAACCGCTAATAAATTTCTTGCTCGGTCTTCTCCAGTTACGCAACGGAGCTATTAATAAAAATGAGCGAAATCACAGGATCGTACTTATAATAATCAATGTTTTGACGATAAATAAAATGAGTCACGTGTATCATTTAAACGGTCGTTGGCCTATTCCGTATAAGCGAGTTTATACGTGTGCTTTCATGTACTACCAAACATTATTATTTATTCATCACGGGAGATTGTATAGATTTTTCCCTGGCATACAGAAACTAAAACTCTCTCGAATGCATTTAAAGGCGTATGGAACGTACCTTAATGATGGTACTACGCTCGTGTCATTTTCTAGCATTTCTTCCTGACTGAGATTCTCGCACGAGACTTAAAAGCCACGCGATCTCGAAACTAAATTGGTCATACCGTTAATCGCTAATCGTGTAACGTCCAAACTGGTACCCTATAACGCAACATTAATTTCTATATTTATACGGAATTTTCCGTCTCCCTCTCTAGCTCGTTAGCTCCAATGTAAGTCTTTCGAAGGTAGAAAAATCTTTTCTTCAACGTATAAATTTTATTTTCGAAAAAATTAATTGAATTTTCCTTCTACAATTTTTTACAAAATTTTAATGAAATACTTTTTTGTTGAAACTTACCTTCTTCGGGAGAAAAAAATTGCCCCTGGAGGTTAGAAATTTCGAAAAACGAAGCAGGGAAAAAATGTGAGGTTCGAGTCCACATTCGAGTAATAAAAATTCCAAGTAGCGACTGTATTGAAATTTCCGAAATAAAACGGTACGACTTTCTTTCTTCGTAATAGAAACTATCCACGTTGTTTGGTGATAACGGTAACGTCATTCCTCATTGAGAGTAAAGTAAGTATCGTTGCCATTCTCGAGCCACTGAGCCTTAACTCGATCGTTATTACACCTATTAAGAAAAAAAGAAAGAAAGAGAAAGAAAAAAAAGATAGAAATATTCAAGAGTTCAAAAAAGTCCATTCATCGATGACCGAAGGAAAACGAAAGCGTTCATGTCACGGTAATCAATTTTAATGTATTATACAATGCAATATTAGCATTCCAACTTTGTGTATCGAGTACCTAATTTGCAAGAAAAAGTGTATCTGCGAGGCCCAATTATTATTTTTATCATTTTAATGAATAAGTAGTAACAAAATTTGGATTTGTTAAATTTTCAACTTTTTCAGCGGGTTGCGAATTTTTCCTTCGAGAGTGGAAAAATTAATATACTATATATATATATTTTTTTTTTTCGTTACTCTTCTCGCCGTTAGAATGAATTTTGACTTTTCGAGCGAAGAGAGGCCGAAAGAGTGGGAGCCGATATTAAACAGGTATAGGAGCAAGGAACCCATACACGGTTATTCGAAAAGCATCGGCAGGTTTTTTGTTCAATGGTGTCATACCGTACTGTTCGAATATCGTACGTAACGTTATACCGTTCGTGTCCTCCTTTTATATAACTTCTTCTTAGTTGGAGAACAGACGTTGCCGGTCGCTCAAACGAGAGCTACCTGTCTGAGGTACCCGCTCGGCTTCCACTCTAGTCTCCGAGAAGTCGCGATCGAGCTGAAATCGTTCGGGATCGGCGTCGGTATTAATTGAAATCGTAATTTTCGCCGAAAAACGAGAGGAGTCGAGTGATCGCGATAATATACACCCACGAATCGAGTCCGAGTGAACGCGAATTCCGGTGATAGCGTGAGAATCGTGTGCATTGTGGAATTTCTTTATCCTCAAAAACAATATATCGCCGACAGGTGGACTGACGTGCAGATTTATTTGCATTCGCGCATCGTCGCGGTCGGCAGACTGAAATATATGTATATATCGTCCGAGCGAGCTTGAGACCCATCGACAGGTGCTTCCGCGAGTGACCGTCCACTTGCGGGTTGAGTTGTCTTGATCAGGTGCTGCATTATACATATATATATCACGGTACAAACACGTCCGTGGAAGCCTATTTTAGAAAATATCCCTCGTATAAAGTACACGCACGACGCCGGCAATATTGCAATGCCATTAACAATAATAACAATAACAAGCCCAACCGCATTAGCTACAAGTATATGCACGCAATAGTCCCCGCTCACTAATTTCCTGTGACAGTTGATCAATAAAATCATCCTTTAATTAACTTGGACGAAAGTTCATCCGACGCTTATTCTATGAAACTGTGTGACCACAAGCCTCCCCATCCCCAATAATTGCATTACGGATCGATTTACTGTTTAAATATAACTCGCCAACGGTAATAACAATAACTACGGCGGCATTAACAACGTGGTACAAATAAACCGGCTAATAACATGTGTTTCGAATATTTTTCACGAGCAACAATTTCGCGGAAGGATCAACTTTCATAGGGTTTCGATTTTTCTATTTTAATGCTTGCATAAATGTGCCTCTTTTTATGAAAATATTGTACAGTCGAATAGGAATTGTTTTGAAAAAATAATTTTTGTAAATTTATATTAAAAAAAATAATGTTCACCTTTTTCGAAAAAAAAAAAAAATAATAATAATCTCGGACATTTCTGTTCCAGACCGAAGCGAGACCAAACTAAAGGAGCCGCAGCATCCGCAAGATGTTGGTCCATTACTCGAAACGTCAAATTCTGGCGCTGTTCCTCATACAGTTCTGCATCGGCTGTCTGATATCGGCGGCCGATACGACGTCGGCATCCGCCGCCGAGCCATCGGCCGTTTCTGGGCCGGATTACACGGGACCTTCCGGTGGATCCGACGAATGCGATCCGGAAATGGTCGGTTTCGAGCTCGTGACCGGTTACGTCTATACGGCTCCGACCAATATGCTGGAATCGATACCCGGTACTTTGATGCTCACCGATTGTTTGGAGACTTGTCAAGTCAACGACTCCTGCCAGGCGGTTAATTACGAAACTGGATTATGCGTGTTATTCAGCTCCAACGCTGACAGCAACCCCGGTGAGTTTCTACCCCTTTCGTCACCTTTCGAGTTATTCAAAGTTATTCAACCCCTCGCTAACCGGCTGAAGACAAAAGTCACGACCCTCAACCACTTGGGATTAATTTTACCGGAAGAAACGTACATTGTTTGAGTAAAAAGGAAATTTATAACGGTGTTTTATTTATTTCTTTTTTATGAAATTACAAACATTGAATTTTTTTGCATTGTTGGAGAAAAAAAAAGAAATTTGATTCTTTTCGAGATTTGTTTTAAAGTATCCAGCGAAAGAAAGAAAAAAAAGGGAAGATCGGTAATTTGGTGAAATGAAGTGGGCCGATGCCCAATTTATTTCCCCGTATACAGACACTGTATACTTACGTAGCTGTATTTCGGGTCGAAAGAAGTACCGTTACGCTGACGTTGAGAAATTTGACGCACGGCTTTTTCTCCCTTTATTTATTTATGGAGTTATTATCATAATTCTTTTTCCATCTGCTTCAACCTTCCTCGCTTTCCTTTTTGCTCTTTCTTACACTTGAACGTAATGCCATTCAATTTGCTCCGAGTTAAGGACCCGTCAAGTCCGAAATACTTGGACTGCACGAGAGCCGCGTAGGTACGTGCGCATGCACATATGCAACCGCAGGATGTTGGTGCAAAGTTATCCAATTACTGTAATTTCCCAATTTTCACGACTGAAGAAATTTATGTATACGTGTGTATATATATAGATGTGCATGTATTATATATTCTGGGTCGCGATTAATCATTTGAGAAATCGTAGCATTTATAAGATTGAGTTCTGGGTCAAGAGTTTCGGGGATCGAAGTTATTAAGGAAATTATTGAGGAATAATTGAACGATTGAAGAAGGAGGAAGAATAAGTATGATGGAGGAAATTAAAATAAAATATGTGTCCCGCGTTAGTCTGCAAAATAAGTGTTTTTCGTGAATATGGTAATATTCCATGTATATATGTGGGTGATTATAACGTTCGATTATGGTGTTCGCTAACATACAGTTTATATTAATTACACCCCGGAAGATTCAATTAGTGCGTTTTCTCATTACATTTAGTTATAGGATAAATATCCATTATTCATGAATACATAGGAGCTAGGAAGCTAATGTGATCTAACGCTTACTGACAATGCACATACATAATCTTCGTAATTTCATCGGCTTCAACTTGATTACGTGTCTATTAGAGAAAGAAAGTTCCCCTCCTTCTTGTACGATTCATTAACTCGCCTTTTATTACAATTTTTTTCTGTATTTCCAAAAGTCGATTTTTTTGGGCGCACCATTGTTGCTGGCTCATATTATATTTTTTATTCAAAACAAAATTAACCCTCGCACAAACTACGGGGGTTAAATGACGAAAAATTTAAGGATTCGAGAAGACCTAAAAAAATGAAATCTCGAAGTGGAAAAAATAATATAATTATTGTCTTCTTCTATTTGTCAGAATCGAACCTGTTAATTGGTGACAAAAAAAAAGGTTCTCGAACATAGTGAAAACTACTATACGGCTAATCTCTTCCCGCAGTTCTTCGTGATGCAGATAATTACTATTTGTTTCTTTCATATCATCCAATCATTGATCGTTTGCAAAGGAATAAGAAGAAGCCCATTTTATGGTTGTAACAGCAAAAGCAAGTATATATATGTATACGTATATATATATATACTAAGTATATACATACTTACTGTAAGAAAGTTCCGTCCGTGTCTTGTTGAATGACAGAGTCACGATATTTTTGTTAAGTCCGTTAACTTCGTGCTATTCGTTGTTAAGTTCTTTAGAATTGACCTGCGGTGCAAATGTAAGACTATACTATTACGACCGTATAGTAAATTTATACAAGCGCAATTTAATATGGATGAATTCAAACATTAAAGAACGTCTTAGCTTCTAATTTCTTCCTCCTGCCTCTCTTTTTTATTAATTGGAGTTTCATTAGATTTCAGAAGACAAAGAAGGTAGCGAAAGAAAGGCACTGGGGAGAAAGGCAAAAAAAGGACGCTAATGTCCCAATAAATGACCATTCAAATGACTCTCCGACGTAATAGAATGCAAATTAATGACGCGTTCGTGATTTTACTGCAGTTTCTACCCTTTTTTTGGAATTTCGCTGTTTTGCTATTGAAATTTTGTAGCGTTTGAAGACCGTAACGGGTAAAGTTGATATTCACACGGTTGTTAAATGGGATTTCAAACGAATTTCCTAGTTACCCTCTTTCCAAACGGACGAATTTTTTTAATCGAAAGGTTCACATTTTTTCGGACAAATCATTTCGAGAGAATTCCACTGCAGATTCGATCGACTTTAGCTTCGCGAAAAAATTTTTTGAGGGATTCAAATTTTTTTGCCGAAAGTAGCGATTCCAAGCTGTCAAATGAGCTATCGCGGGAGAGTATGATTTTTCCTTTCGGAGCTACGATTTTTGAAAGTCGAAGCTCTAAAGTTCGGGTTTTTGGAGAAATTTTTTGGAATCTTGAAATTCACAATCTTAAAAGTGGCGAATGTAAACTTAATTATCGGTAACAATAAAAATCTCACGACCCACGGAAATTCCAGCTTCCGTTCTGGTCGTGGTTAAAAAGAGGGAGAGCAAAAAAAAAGAAGTATTCTAATTGTCGTAATTACTTTTAAAATTGAATCCATGTCTGACTTTTCGCACGGCGGAAAAACGAGAGATAATGGGGATTGAGAAGAAAAAAGGACGGAGAATAAGAATGAATGGAAAAGAGGAGGCATTTAGAATGAAATGAAATGAAAGAAAGGTAGCCTTCTGCAGGTGAACGTCAACCTGTCACAGACAGGTTTTAGGTACAGTATATATTCAGGCGCCTCTCATCCAGCAGAAGCGTTAACGTTTATACGTTTGTATATATATATGTATATATACTTTCGGTTTCCTTTTTATTTCTGTACCATTTATTGCCCCATCAACTAACCACACACTCCAGTGCATAATTTACAATAACCATAAGGAATAAAGAAATAATAAAATAAGCAAGGAAATGAGAAGAGAAGAAACGGAAATGAAATGTAAACTGTAAGTCGTTGATATAACTTTGAAGAAAGAAATTAAAAGCTTTGCCATGCAAAAAGAGAAGTCGCCGCGGAAAGGAGCGAAACGCGTTGCTGCACAAGACATTTTTAGCAAATAATGATTTTGTATAATTATATACGATCCTACTCGTGTAGCGGTTCGACTTGAAAAATTTACAACTCGCCGAGAAAAAAAATGGGCAAAGGATTCGATAAAAAGATTCGCAAGCTCCGTTTCAAGAAATGTGACTCTTTGGAAATTCGTAACTTCGAAAAGACACGTGACGGAGGGTTCGACGGTAGTTCATATCGCACCTCGGAGCCCGAACCTCGAATCCTGTAATTTGGGAGTCTCTAAAAAATTCTCCCGTAAAGTTGGGAATTGGCGAACACGCAAAGTGGTTCTACCTGTTGCCCGAAACTGGTGGTTTGCAATTTCAGCCTGAGCTGAAAAATTTATAGCCTGGGGAGGGAATATCGTAGAAACTTCATCGAAAGTTTATTCGAAAGCGGAGGGCTCGTACTTTAAACCCGGAGGGTTTCAAATTTTCAGGAAAATTCCACCTGTTAGGTGTCAATTTTAATCCCAAAATTTGATCCATAATTTTTACAGAAGCACCCGCTTGTATTTTTCTCTCAAAAACAAACTTGCCAAATTTTGGATTTTCTTCCTGAAAATTAATATCCGGGAGTAAAAAAATCGTGGAAGATCCAACGGTAGCTCGTTCCCGAGCTCGAAGAAACCCATCCACTTGAAACCTTGTAAACAACAAATTTCTATAAAATTGTCTTATTACCGTACGCATTCCTGGTGGAAAAAAAAATAGCAAAAAAAACGAATAGACGAGGAAAGAGAGAGAGAGAGGGGGAGAAGGAAAAAAGTACGTAAAGAAAGTATGCGTGAATTTGAAAGAAGAAATAGAGAAGAAAACGGTGCGGAATTGCCATGGCAAAGTTATATAGCGAAGCTTGGCTTCACGTATAACGAGAAGGAATGGCTACGGTTCGATAGCCTTTGACAGCCAGCTTCCTTTGGATGGTAATGCCTCACTGACTACAACACTCTTCTTCTTTCTTCTTCTTCTTCTTTTCTACCTTTGGCCAAAAAGTCTTGCCGACTGTAAATTGAATTTTTCTTCTGGTTTACCGAGACGAATAAAGAATTCCAGTTGTAAATGGAGAGAGATAGAACGTCCCGTCGCGATCACGAAAACCCAATGCCACGAAAGATCCGTTAGCTTACTTTTAGCCGATAGGAAAAAGAATCATTGTCGTGTTCTCCCCTCAATGACCGAAACTGATTTTCTCCCTTTGTCTGCCATTTTTTTATGGATACCCGTGCAACTTATTACAAGGAACGCGACCGGGATCGTTACATCCTTGGAGAAAAACATTCGACGAGGGCAAAAAAAACGGCAACTCGATGACTTTTCAGTTCGGGTTGGAAGGTCGTTAACGATATCCACCGGTTCAGGAATTTCTGGTCTTTAGGGAGAATTTTAGGGGAAGCTTGGTTCGAAACCCTCCAGACTCCATAGTAAGCTCATTTTTTTAAGTTGGAGATTCGAGAGTCGAGGGTCCGAGCTTCGAGGCGAGCTATCGTCGAGTCGACCACGATTTTTCCCGGTTATCGAGTAAATTGCTTTTTTGTCCGTCGGTAGCGCAACAGCGATTAAACGCGAAACGTCGAACAACGGCGGTAGCGGAGCTGTACAATGTTTAAAATGTGACGAAACAGAAGGCTTTGGGGAGCCTTTGTGAGGAGCTTCGTTGAACTTTGTTCAGTTTCGTTAAATATGTCCTGATCCTATTTATTTTCATCCCTCGCTTGCTCTCCCCATTCTCCTCCGCCCCCTTCTTTTACTCCTTTCTAGTCTTTATACTCCTTTATTCTTACTTTAGCAAGGAAGAAGGGAAGAAAAGATATATCGGAATCCTGTAATGCACAAAGTATGCGCAGCCAAGTTTAAATCTCTTGAACACGAGAGCGCGAACTTGGTATCAGCTTCAGTCCGTTGCACACTTTCCATCAAAACTGTGCGAGGGAAGGAAGCAAGGAAGTGAAACTTTACTTTAAAAAGAAGGACCTTCTTCTTACGTTAGCTGCTACCGTGCCTGCGCTTCTTTCCTTTCTTCCTTCTCCTTGCGAGCACTTCCTTACAGAGCTACTTATCCCTGTCTATCGTGAAGAAAAAAAGAAGGAGAAAGTTCTATGATAACAAGTATAACGATTTTTTTTAGCCCGTTTCTCTCCTTTTTCCATTTTTACAGCTTTTCCTTTTTTTTTCTTCAGCCCCCCCTTTTTCTTCTATTTGCCCCATCCTCTTCATATTTTTATCTCTTTTTTTCGAACGTCTTTTTAATTAACTTCCTTAGTTTTATCTACTGCTTACAGAAGATATAACTAATATATATATAAGCTCGAAGTATAACGCAGCTTTTTGTTTTAATGAGGTCCAATTAACAATTTTGAAACGCGAGGGAAATTGCCGCGCCCTCGACGAAATATTCGCGTATCGGGTGTGAAAGCTCCCCGAGTCTGTCGGTCAAACTTTTTCAAAAATCGCGGTACCTTATTCTTCTTTAACAAACGTTAATTCATCTCGAATTAATTTTAAGCTTCTTGGAAACATGATTTTTCCAAGAAAAAAAGCTTTTTGAGAAACGCGGTAATTTTTCCAACGGTAATTTTCGAAAAATCGTAACTTTCGAGTGAAAAATCGTAGATGCTTCCACGATATTACGATTTACAGCAGGGAACCCTTTACTTACTGCCATGTAAATTTCAAGTTCCTACGTGGTTTCACCCCCGACGTAGGAATTATTAAAGTCAAAAAGGATTCCGCCGTGAAAAAGATTCGGTGGCTTTAAAAAATGGTTCTTTTCTAAAAAAAAGGAAAAGTCTGAAAAAGTTGAAATACAGGTTTAAAGAGGAAAAATGGGTTCTGTATTGATTGAAACCGAAGAGCTTTCGGTTATTCTACAGCTCGAATCGAACCAGCCGCTCGTCGTTCTTCCCATCAAAATAAATCTATTTACACGAAACGTAATAAAATCCGATCTCTTTCCCGTTTTTTATTCCCGCCTTTTTTTGCACTCTTTCTTTCCTTCCTGAAGTTTATCTCACGCGTAGGTATTTCCTCTATCTAATATGGTATAAGTTGACTGCGTTAGCAAATACAGCGAAAAGGTTGGAACTATTTTGATCTCTTCCCTCCTGCCCTTTTGTCGTCCCTTTTATGAAACGACAAAAAATCTGAAAAATCGAACTCTCCCTTCGTCGTCGGGATGTCAATCCGAAAATGAATAAAGCTCGTGAGGGAAAAATCGGTATCGAGCCGATAAGCTTTCGCTGCAATAATTGAACGCGCTGGAATTTCTATTTCCAAGACGAAAGAAAATTTTTCGAAATTTTTAACATTGAGGGAAAAAATCGTGGAAGCTCGAACGATAGCTCGTTTCGAAGCTCGGACTCTCTGCTTCAAATTCGGCAAATTTCGAATCTCCAGGACATTTTAAAAATTTTTTTAGGCATTCGCTAGATTTGCGAAAAAATATTTGTTTCCGATTTCGGAGGTTGAACTTTGAAAATTTATGAGTTTCGAAGAAAAAATGGTAGAGGCTTCCGCGACAGCTCATTTTAAAGCTCGAAAGCTCTACTCTCTACTGCGTAAATCACACGATGCTATGAAATGCTCCTCGGGAGCAATAAATTTCCATTTCATTAATTCCACGTTTACGTTTTCGCCGGGATTCTTAAATAAAATATCGACGAGGGCGAAGGAGGGGAGAAGGACTTCAAAATTGTATGAATTTTTCGATAAATCTACATATTTTTTGCGCCTCTTCTATCAATTCTTAAATGGTGAACTAATTTGCATAGAATCGACTAGAATTTAAAGTGTATATAAGTAGAAATAGTGAATTCACATCTGGAAGCCGGGATTCCTCTTCTTTCTCCCGTTCTTGCTCGCTAAGAAAATAATTCCTCTATGTACACGGTACATATGTGCTGTGTACGTGCACACCTATACGTAAGACTAGATTGCACATGACAAGAAATTATTTCCCGTTATCAAACCCAACTTCTATCCATGGACCTTCATTCCATATCCATCTTCGGTAATGGTATATATAAATTCAATATTATTCCGAGTCCATTTATTCTCGCGTGTTATGGTGATTTTACTGATTTTAGATGACACTCGTTTGTTATACATCGACGTCTTATGAATGTTAAAATAACAACAGCGGTAGAAACCACTATATCAGCTTTTTTATTTTGTAACGTCCTCCTTTTATTATATCCTCGATAAACAGAAGTCAAATTACAGCCGTTTGGTTTTGCAGAAAACGGACGAAAAAGACACAGATGCTTCGACGATAAGTCATTTTAAAGGATATAATCTCTACTTTCAACCGTGTAAATTTCAACTTTCCATAAAATTGTCCCTCCGAGCTATGAATTATTATCCGAAGCGCGTTTACGGCGATAAACGCTATTATTGTTAAATGGTTCAGCCTGAAAAATTATTGACGTTGGAAAGGAAAATTGTCGAGACTTCCGTGACAGGGAATTTCAAAGTTCGACATCCTTCGCCGGAACCTCGTGAAATTTTAGATTCCCATAAAAAATCGTCTCGGAGATGAAGCGATTTTTTGTCCTTTTTCGGACTCAAATCAATTTTCCGACTCGAAAATTTGCAACGTAGGGACAAGAAATCATAGCGACTTTAACGAAGGCTCGTTTCAAAGATCAGAGTCTCCATTTTCAACTCTATAAATTGCAAGTTTCCATAAAATTTTCGCCCGGAGCTACGAATTATTATAACCAACAACTCCCGCGGCAAAAAATACCATTCTTGTTAAATCGTTATTTTTAGGTCCAACTTGAAAAATTCCCCACGTCGGACGGAAAAACCGTAACGACTTCCATGACAGCTAATTTTAAAGCTCGGGATCTTCACTTTCAACTCTATAAATTTCAACTTTCCATAAAATTTCCCCTCGGAGCTACGAATTATTGTTCCGGCAAACGAGTTTTATAGCGATAAATACCGCAAGGGTCGAATCAACGTTTTCAGCTTCGACTTCAAAAATTCGTCACGGGGGAAGAAAAAATCCCAACGACTTCCGCGATAGCTCATTTTGTAGCTCATAAACTCTACTTTAGATCCTGTAAATTTCAAGATTCCATAAAATATTCTCAGGGGCAAAATAACGTAAATCATCGAAATCGGAAAACGAAGTGCGCATAAATCGTAGCTATCGAAAGTTCATGATCGAATTCGAACTGGCTCATCTTCGGCTAATCTTCCTCCTTTCTGCTGAAATCCGCCGTATTTTTTTTTTGTTCGCCATTCGTACACCGGATGGCGATTATTGCGTGTCGGGATAAAAGTACAGCGTTGAATAATGCCGAAAGGACCTATGTCGGATTCCAAATAACCGTGGGAAGAAGCGAAGGTAGTTGTGGATTTGATGTATCGGGAATACTAAATACAAAGCGGTAGGAGATACCCGTACGTAGCTACGCTACGCTACGTACGGACGTATGACAACTATTTGTACGTATGTACATACATTTCCCTCCGATCTATACATGATCGAAGTCGTACCCCAGCGAACCAACTGATACCGTACAAACTGAACATACGGTACGGAACTGAAGTAGTTGCGGCTAAAACTTCGTTGACTTCGTATCCATATGTACGTATGTATGTTTGTACACATGCACATACCCATCCCATGTACGCCCGGCTCTTCTCAAGTGAGTACCTTTTCCTCTATACGTGTCGTCGAACGATGGCAAGAATACCTACTGAGATCATTCGTGTTCACCGGAATTTATGGGGTTCGCTTGAACGCCACTGCAAGGTAGAACGAGCAAGGTAGCTTTTGCCCTGCTCTTGCTCTGTTAGCTGCCGCTACGGAATTTACATAGAGCCGAACTAATAGTCGGAGATAACCAGGAAGAAGGAGAAGGCGGAAAAAAGAGAGGAGGAGGAAGAAGAAGAAGAAGAAGAAGAAGAAGAACAAGCGATCGTGAAAATGGGTGCGACGAAGGCAAGATTTTCTACGCTCCTTCCTCCTCTTTTTCCATTTTTCCTTTTTCCTTCCAAGGCACTCTTTAAATTTCCTCGAGTTTTCCATCTATCGTCACTTATTTTATGACTCCACGGAACAAATCAACCGAGAGAAAACGAGCCTCGATTCTTTATTCAAACGTATGTTCATTCCCGACAAACGCGTGACTCTTGGAGTTCCGAAAGACTTCTAGGATTATCGGACGAAATTTTTTTGGAAAGTTGGACCTCGTGCCAGGGTCAAAGTAGACACTTTGAGCTTTCGAACGAGCCGTCACCCGACTCGTTACGAATTTTTCTCCCCGTGTTATAAATTTGTTGGGTTCAGGTGACAAAATCGCGATTGGGAAAAATTCACTCGCTTCAAAAAAAAAAGAAAGAAACAAATTCCGGTGACAATTTCTCGATAAAACCCATTGTCCCGAATTCATCGACGGCAGACGTTGGTTCGGTAAATCCACGGTGGAAGATCCGTAATATGTAGCAATACCGCGTCAATACAAAAAACATTACATCGCGATCTCTAGTAATGATTTCCATATAAAAGAACCACGTGAGAAGGCGACTCCTTGAATCTCACTGCTGCTGCGGTACTTTTCCGGACCCTATTTTCTATATACGTAACGTTAAGGCGTTGTTGTTTAATGAGCGACTTTTAACGGTTCATCGTACCATCTGTTGTCCGTGTCCAGTTTGTATAGAGCCAGTCTTGGATCTGTCCTTCGATATTCACGATTCAATGCGTTTTATCGCAGGTACGAGAGAATACACGAAACGGTGGATTTTCCTTCTCAAGAAACTCGAAATTAATTTTCTTGTATTTACTCGCTCGGCACTTGGGAATTTTCCGACTGCAAGAGAAGTTCACGTGCATGTTTGTAATTTGGGGGATTAAGAGCAGAGATTCCACGATTCGAAACGAGCCGTCGTGGAACTACCTGCGATTTTTCTTTCCGCGGTTACGAATTTTTCAAGCTGGAGTTAGAAGCGAGGTTCCGAGAGGAAGATCATTTTCAGCTAAAAAAGTTATTCGTGGAAATTTGAAATGTTGTATTTAATTGCACCGCGTCACGAGGATGCAACGAAGGAACCGTCGAAAGTAACCGCGTTATCGGACTTTTCCGCTCGTATTAGATCCTCGGTTGGTATGCGGTTTGTATGGTAAAAGTATGTACATACCGGTACAGCTTGTAAATATATATATATATACATGGCATGTATATATGTATGGAAGTCGAACGATTCTCCAAAGCTGCCCTTTCGAATCCAACGGAAGGCTGGTCACCAAACACACATGTTGTGGGTGTGGTTTTAGGTATTAAATTCTTGCATGTACGTACGCGTATGTGTGGAGCAATACCCGCGGAATATCAGTATATATGCAAACAAGAAGTTATAATATCATCAATTGTTATAATGTATAGGTGGACGCAAATGTAATAATTTTCTGCAGCGGGGAAATAATTGCTCAACTTATATATACACACCTACGATTGGATGAAGATATAATTTTAAGGGAAGTTCAAATAAATTCTCACTCGTAAATCCAATAGAAGTTCGTTTCCTGGTGTTATGAATTATTCGGGATAACAAGTTTATTAAATAAGGAAAAGGAAAATACCATTTCCTTCGAAACCGAGATTTCGAAAAATAGGGGTGTGTTTTCAAAAATACGTAACTCCGGAACGAAAAATCGTAGAAGGGTCGGCGATGGCTCATTTTGAAGCTTAAAGTCTCCAGTTTCAACCCTGTAAATTCCAAGATTCCAGAAAATTCCTTGGGGAAGGTACGAATTTTCATAGAAGAAAAGTTGTATAATTTAGCGTCGAAATGAAACCCGATTCGAATTTCCTTTTTCTCTCTCATTAGATTAAATATCTTTCCTTTAATAAAAGAAAGGATATTACAAGACCCTCGTTCAGTTATACAAGTGGAATTGCAGAAAACATTTCCAGAAAAAAGCATCTTGGTTTAAATGTATAGAAAGAGCGATTGCCTGCTAACGATTATCTTTTACCCTTTAAGAAAACGTTCAAGTAAGATCTGCTGAGTTTGCTGCTCCTTCTTCTTTTTCATCCCCTTCTTCCTCTTCCTCTTCGGCCAATGAAAAGATTATTGATCAATACAATCATAAAATCTATTATGTCGATTCGACTTTTACACTTTTTTTCTCGCGAGTATACATATATATATATATACACGTTACTTCTTTTTTAAGTAGGTACGAGATTATTTTAAATTCTATACTCGCTAGTAATTACTTTTTCCTTTCCCATTGGAAAGAACGAGGGTGGAAATAAGAGAAGGATAAGTGGGGCGATAAAATCAGCGGCAAGTTTTTCGAAACCAAAGATTTTCTTCCGGTTTTTGTTCCGTTAATTACAAAGATTCTTTTTATAAGAATCGAGGCTTTCGAGTTTTGCATTCGTGCGTTTACGAGCAAAAGTCCCGAAGACTTGGACGATGGCTCTTTGTAAATCTCGAAAGCTCCGCTTCCGTTCTTGCGAATCTCAAGTTTTTAATTATTAATTGATCGTGGAAATTTGTAAAGTTCAATCAAAAGGTTACTTCGGTGGGATTTTTTTTTTGCTACCCTATCGCAGCCGAGAGATCCTCGGGAAGTGTTGCAGAACCGAGTGAATTGCATAAACCGATTCGAATGAGCCGCACACACCCGGGAAGTTCGTTAAACCTCCGACAGTCCTTCCCGCGTTGTTTTTCATCCCCCTGGGAGATAGCTGGGAGATTTTCAGACGACTAGGATGTAGAGAAATTACGACTCGGAGATAAAAATGCTTAATAATTTATGCGTTGCTACTTTAGAGACAAGTATTGATGATACCCATACGCACATTTCTGCAGGAGAAAAAAAAAAGGAGAAACAAGAGGAACCGGAGGAGTTGCATGAAAGTAATTATTCATAGTTTCTTCAAACACTCTTTTTCTTCGATTCGACTTCGTAGGAAAGACAGTGATGGCTAATCAAACTTGATACTGGTACCCTATGAGCTTGCATTCTGCTGGAAGTCGCTTGGCTACTAACTTTCAAAGTAACTTCCCTGCGATGACTATGCATCTAGTAACTTATTGATTCAATGTCTTTAGTAGGATATGATCCTTTCTTCCTTTTTCCACCATGACTTTCCCTCCTTCTCTCTCTCACTCTCTCCATTTATAGTTCAGAAACATCCTCGAGTCCTTTCTGCTCCTTTTTGTTGTTTATCGCGTTGTATAGTGGGATGTTTAGATGATCCTAACCGCTATTTATTAGACGTCAATTTATTGCCTACTGTTTTGTCTTTTTATCGAACTTCCATACCGGAAAGAGAACCGATCAGAAATGTATATTGTGTTTCATAAATTACACCCATTAAGGGGCAGTCGGTTTATGGAGATGCGATTAATTTTGTTTTCGAAGCTGTGGGAATTTTGTCTTTGTTGCCTTCCATCTGACATCTGACTTCGTCGGCTCAACTTCGAACTTCTAGAAATTGTTTCGAAAAATCGTAACTTCGAGGGCGGAAATCCCAGAAAGCTCAACGACGTCTCATTTTGAAGCTAAGAATCCGTACTTGGAATCCTCAAAGTTTTGAGTTTCGCCGAGATCAGCTGTAATTTTTATCGTCCGAACCGTGCGCGTATATGGTCCACCCACGCGTATACACGGTCTGTACCTGTAGATATGCATACATGTATAAACTTACATAAATATATATACGTGTTTGTACAGTACCCAAGGATCGTTCCGATTTCCTTCTTCCCAACCGTCACATAATTGCGGGTGGTCGTTACGCCAACTTAACGTGGCGTGTAAAGCCCCAGTTTTTCAGCTTTTTAACCGGATGTCGTCCTTGTAATATAGCTTTTGAACAAGCTACGGACAATTTCATATAAGTGTATCTGTGTGTATGCGTGTATGTCACGGGATACGCCAAGCTAAATTGTCGTGCGCAACAAATCGCTCGAACAATGATCACTATGCTCGACTATCTTGCGACTACAAAATGCAATCGAAATGTTATCCACCGTCATCTTTCCTAACCATTACCCCAACTACTGTTATCCAGCCTTGACTTTTCCGCCCCGCAAATTTATTGGAACACCATTTTTGTCCTCTTAAGCAACCATCTTCTACCACATTCCTCCTCTTTCAAAAAGAGGACGCGGGATTTCATGTAACAAAAATTTCAAATATTTGAAAAATGTGGTTTTCTTGAAATCCCGAATTTTTCAATTTTTTCCTGCTTAATTTTTGTTATACTTCCAGAAAAATATATCGAAGAAGAAATACATGCAATTTGTATTGAATTTTTCGAATGATTCGTTGATTAATTTTTTGTTATTGGAAGAATAAATACATTTAAAAAAAAAATGTACGACGAAAGAGGAGAAGTAATACGATCGCAGAGAGTTTGCAGAAGTCAAGTTAGTCAAGTGATGTTAAAAATACGAAATGCATTGGATTCGTGAAATTGCATCACTGTCTGCAAAAAGTAATGGTAATAGTAGAAAGGAGGGAAGTAAAAAAAGGACGACTTTGCTTTCCTCCCCCTGTCGAGTGGAAAAGGGCGATTGAAAATATTGGCGTTGGTTCAAGGTGGCTCTTTCCCTATTCAACCTTCGTATACATGCTAAAACTCGTCTTATCTACAATATTAGTTCTTCGAGTAAATTCGATAGGAATCTAATATTGAAAAGATTGAATTACACATGTTGAAATGTTGAAGGAAACTTTGCATGTCAAGACGAAAGGGTTTTTTTAGAGGAAAAAAGGGGGAGGGGAGGAGGAGAGCGAAGATATCAACTAGGATACGGGGTAAAGTAGAAAATTCAGACGGAGTTTGAATCTTTCATTTTCGTTCGGCAACATATTTTTGGAACGTCCAAAAATTAATTATACACGTTTAAAAAAAATAGGAAATGAAATTTTGCTTGAAAATTTTCCAAATCCAAGGGTTCGTATTTTTTAGGAAATCCCATGCGCCTACGAAAAAATATGAAAGTGTGTAAAATCCAGGTTGTACGTATGTACATTCAGAAAGCTTAGTGACTATCGAAGGAAAGAGAAAAAAAGTGGAAAAATAAGCGGCAAAAACATCAGGAAAGAAAAAAAAGTGGAAGGAAATGGAAAGAAAGTAAGAAAGATGGGAAGGAAAGTAGCTGCATTTCTCGGAAACGATATTAATCTTTAAAGAAGGGTTAGAAGTATTCGATAGTTACTCGTTGCATAAGTGATAGCAGCTACCGTTTTTTCCTTTTAAACGAATTTTTTTTTCTCTTCAACTGCAGAAATGGTTTTACTTCGTTTCTGCCTGAAAAATTCAGCGTTATTAACATAAATACGATATTTTGCATCTCAGGCCATTCGACTCCCGTGCAACAATTTTTGTATCTCGATGCGCAAGAAACGCGTAGGGGAATTTTACGGGTTTTACTCGAGGAGATTTTGACAAGAAGATAGAAAAACCCGTCGGTCTCGAGATCCTTATCCCCCGCTTGCGCGCCTTTCTTATAATCACGGGGGACTCTTAAATACTCCCCCTTTTATTAATAAGACTCCCTCTTCCAAGCGAGTGCTGACTCGTACTTAAGGCGATTCGATCGGAGAGGCATAAATTCATAATTTCGATCAACTTTTGAAATGCAATTTACCGATTAACGTTGCAACATTCGGACATGGAACGTACCGTAACGAGCAATTAACCGCCGTGGTTAATTTCGCAATTGAACCTGCCACGTACACATTAGTTATACCCGCTTCTTATCACGTGCATGTAGACCTCGCGCATGTATGCCTAAGACTATCCCTAGATGCGTTCATAGCCCTTCATTTGTTTTTTCTTCTTCATCCTCGCCAATGCAAGCTAGAAACCGGCATGGTTATTTATTTATTATTTATTTTAACGCCCAACGACAAAAGGCGCCATTCGAAAATGCAATTTCCATGGAAGTGAATTCCAAAAATTGCGGTCCCCGTTTTCTTTCACTTTCGAGTTCGTCCAAACTCCATCTAATTTTGTTTTCTTTGATTCCTTTTCAGGGGCGTTGTCTCAGTCTCAATTCCCAGTATTTACGATCTATGCCCAGAAGAGTTGCTTGGCCGTGAAGCCTTGCGAACGTGCTTGGTGCATCGACAGAGTGCAAGGGCATCGTCTTCAGGGTCACGCGAGAAGAACCACGAACGCGTCCTCGCGACAGCATTGCCTGGAGCTCTGTCTTGGTGAGAGAGACTTCCTCTGCCGGTGAGTATCCTGTGTATCTCTTAAATCCCTATTCTTTTATGTCTTCCTCTTTCAGCTCTTCCTTCTCTTCCTCCTCCTCCTCCTCCTTCTTCGTTACTTTTCTTCTTCGACTTCCTTTTCTTCTCATGATTTCCAGTTTCAAGTGAATTCCTGTCCTTTTATTATTTACTATCCCTTCGATAATCGCTCCATTATTCCTCGATCAGACCGGAAAGGGGAAAACAAGCGTGGTAAATTTTACTACGTTACCGGTAACATCCGTGCCAGCCTTGAAATCCATTTTCAAGCGGCTGAAATTTCCTGCCAATCGGTAAACTCGTTATCGCGCTCTTTCTTTCCACGCTATTATTTTTTCCCCCAATTACAAACTCGAAGACTCCGCAAAAAAAAATCGCTCCCGAATCGAGCAGTTTTTAAAAAATAATCATTTCAGCCGATAAAAAATGTGTGCAACAAATTTCAATTTTTCCAACTCGACGTTACACGTGGTAAAAAAATGCGAGAGTGTTTTATATACGTATGTGCGTGTGTGTGTGTGTGTGTGTGTGTAAGGAAAAATATATATTTTCGACGGAGAAAAATCGTGACTCTTCTCCTGGACGCTTCGATGCGTTTTTCCAATTTATTGGATTCTCGGACGTTGCGTCATACATGCTACTGGAGTATTTGTCCAGGACTCCTTCCGTTTCACGTACGTTTAGGATACAGACCAGGGGATGGAAAAGAGAAACGGAGAAATAGTTAAGGAAGAAAAGATGACTGCGGGTTCCTTTTTCATTCTTTTACTTTGTTCGTCTCCTTCCCCTCGGACGGAAAAATTGCAAAGATTTCCGCTTTACGCTTTATTTCAAATAGTTGGATCTGTTCTTTCAACGCCGTGCGTTTCAGCTTTCCAGAGTATTTTCCCACGACGTGGAGTTTTTGCAGCCGGGGAAACGGTTTCTTACAGATGTACGAATTCTGTAAACAGTCTCCGTTTCCGGATGTTTACTTTTCCTTTTTCTTTTTTTTTTTTTTGAGAATCGGCAAGTTTGCGGCAAAGAGGATAAAGACAGTAGACGTCGAAGCTTCAAATTGATTCGAACACGAGGAAAAGTAGAGGAGTATCGACAATGCAGTTCGTATTTAGAAATTTCCAACTTTTGGAGACAAAATCGTGGATACTCTTTCTCGAAGCTCTCGGTAATGGGATCCAAAATTTTCTGGGATTTAGCGATTTTGATTACGCCCAAAAATTGTAACGGGGAGACTTCGTCTTGAGATTACCTCGCGCGTAACTTTCGAGAAAGAGACGTCATAAGTCGGCGGAAAGAAAGAACAAAAATCCATACGTAGTGTACGTGTCCCTGTTCCAAGAGAAACACTGCAGTTTTGCATCGCGTGTGCATATGTGTGCCTGCATTCACATGAAACGCGTTCAAAGCAATAACCGGGGGAGAAAGATCTTTACTTTACCAAAGCATCGCATCGCAAGGAGGCAACGCAAAAGCAAAGCAAAAGCAATGCAAGTCGGTGCAATGCAATGCGATGCGATGCGATGCGATGCGATGCAATGCTTACTTGCTTGCAGCATGATCTCTTCTTCGAATAACCCTCTTCTAAGGCTGACCTATGTAAAAGGTCAAGAGGTCGGTGTCCAAGTAGAAGAACCGTATCAAAAGTGGACGCGGCATTGCATTGCCGCTCGCTGCAAGTACCTATATCTATAGCTGCTCTTGGAAGTTTTCCGTATTTTAAGGAACGAAAAGAAGGTACAGAAAAAAAGGAGGAGAAGAAGAACAAGGAGAAAAAAGGGAAGAAATGTTTTCATCCTTCTCCTCCTTCTCTTCTTCTCTATCCGCTTCAACTTCTACTCTTGTTGTGAGCGTCGAAGCGATCTTAGGGATTTCTTCCGGTCGCTTGAGAGCAAGAGGAAGAAATCCCGGAAAAGCTTGGCAAGATAACATACACTAGTTTTATACAATACTTGTGTTAAAACTTGTACGGATCTTCCTCCTTCTCTCGCTTTGGTCTCGTTGCACGCGAATGTTTTGTACGCGCGCAGTTGTTGCATCGGCCGATAATTATAACGAAGCCAATTTGCAGGAACCGAGGATGCATTCTTCTTGGGTTTCGACGCGTCGCGATGAGAATTATTTTTTTTTTCCTGCGCGTTCCAAAGTTTGGGGATATTTTTCCATTTATCGGTAATTCGTAAAAAATTTCCCGAAACGAAAAACAAAAAAAAAACAGTTTCTCGATGAAACACGCGTGAAATTCGAGATCCCCCAACAACGAACGATCGGCCGCTCGAATTATCCGTAATTAATATATTAATTAATAAGAATCCTCCAACGCGGGTATCCGCGTACCTACGTAGGCATACCTCGCGTTGAATTCTCAAATTATACAGCTGTAAGAAAAAAAAAATACCATTCCCATGGAATACTTAATGTTATTCTTTACCGTAAGAGTAACATTCCCGACATGAACATTTTATGCTACAGTTATGCGTTACACGCGTATAAGTATATATTCGTGCAAATGCACACGATCGCGGACGGGGTGTTTCGTGCAAGTCCTGCATTGTTACATCATCAACTTTTCCCGCGCGCACGTTCTCAAATAATTGCAATGCACTTTTCCAGCACAAGCGGGAGCTGCTAAGGGGATTAAGGTGATGTGAAAAAAATCTATGATACATGTGAGAACGTTTGCAACCTTTTTCCTTCTCGCGTCACTCTTCAGTTTTAATGAGAAAACCGAGTCAAATTTGAAAATTCAAATGGGAAAATAAAATACCGGAATCAAGAAAAAAATTCGATGGAAAATCGTGACCCTTTTTTTACGATAATTCGCGCGTAGTAAATTTGACCTTCTCGAGGCCTATAAATCAGTCGGACTCGGATAGTTAAAACGGAATCGTCATAACGCAGATGCACGCGGATGCTCGTTGAAACCCCGGTAGTCTTTTCATGTCTTCATATTTAAGCCCAAGCGAGGAAGATGATGGAAAAGAAACTTGTGGCTTTCATGGTAACGGCAATTTCAAGCAACTCGGAACTATTCCGTGTAGAATTTCTTTCGTTGGTATGTTTATGAAGATTGAGCATATATATATATATATATATATATATATATATATATATATATATATATATATATATATATATATATGGGAGGTATATAATAGAGGAGAAAGGAAAAAAAGAACGTTAGGATGTTTCCAACGAGAGGAAGCTGCAGCGATCGGACCGGGTCTGGGATTCCGAAGGAACGAAATTTCTCAAAATTAAATAAAAAAAATGACTTGTAATCGTCGTAACTTTTTCAAAGATTTTTCTCCGGATGCGAATTACTTGTAATGGGAGAAAAACTCATCGAAATCCCAGACCGGATCGCCACGGCTTCTTCCCGCGAGCCGAAGAAGCAGCTACGAAAGCGAAAGAAAGAATCATCATAGTTGCGAGAGAAGAAGCGGTTCTATAGTAAGCTAGAATAATTGCGCAATGCTTGCTGTTCACGCGAGTGAATTTAATTAGGTGCATTGGCAGGCTTTGATTGTAGCCGTAGCTGCAGGTGCGTGCAGCTCACGTACGGTTGGTACCTGGACTCCTTCGTTCTTCCAAAGTATTTCCAATTGATTGACCGCATCACGGGAGGATAACGCTGGATATTGCAGTTTATGGCCGTTATATACATACATCGCTCCACAATTCCACGCTAATTGTAACTTGGATGGATTTTTCTGCGTCCTCCTATTTCTCGTGGAACTATAACTCGGAACCGTTGATCCAAGCCGATCGAGGCTCGCGTTCGCGGTGTTTTCCAGGAACGTGACTTTTATGAGCGAGCAAAGGTATGCCAGAGAAATGGGAAACTTGATTTTCAAAATTGGAAAAGAATTTCCACCTCTGATACATCGTAATTCCGAGACATCGGCAAAATTTCTTCGATTTTTTCTTTCCAAGTTACGAATTTTTTAAATTCGGAATCGAAGAGATTCCCTCCTGTAGTGGAACCATCCCCTTCTATCTTTAATAATTCGCGCTCTCTGGGGAAAAATATACAATCCCGGAATTTGCACAGCCCCGGTAAACCACGAACGGTGCGGTGCTAAAATCAACACCCTTCGAGATTCCTCGTGGGACCGGATACCGGACTTTTTCTGCTCCGATTTCCTCCAAACGCCAACTCGACGCATATACATCCGTATCGAGACTCTGCGAAATTCCCAATCCTTGAGACTTTTTGACATGGACGAGCGTCAATAAAAAATATGAATTTCTCACCCGTAATTGGTGTTAATGATACCCGGGGGCGGAATTGCTCAGAAGATGGCTGAGTGTGTGTGTGTGCGTGTGTGTGTAGACGCTCTTAAGAATTACCGAAGAATCGTATCATAGTAACATCTGCTGCAATCAATTACAATAATGTAATATAATAGCAGTAGCGAGCGAGTAGCAGGAGCAACAATAACAACAGCAAGGCAACAGCTTTAGCAATAGCAATAGCAATAGCAATCGCAATAGCAAGCCAAGTCCCGTGGCGCGGCATGGTATAATGAGGTCTGTCTCTAATGAGAGGGATGGTGGTAACAGAGAGAAGAGGGTTGGGCACTAAAGGTATCTACTTACCTGCAGTGTTCTCGCGTGTGCATCCTCCACACGTCAATGCGGCCCGTATACGTATAAACGGATGCTTAGGACGTGAATGTATGTACCCTGCAGTATATAAACATGCATCTGTGGAGGGTACATACATATGTATATGTAATATAGAAACCTTCTTCTCTATTCCCTTTAATAGCATGTGTAGAGTAATACGCAGTTATGCATGACAGCAAAGAAGAAGAAGAAGAAGAAGAAGAAGAAGGTGTGTATATATGTTTATTTGTACGTGTGTGTACATAGAAATAGAATATAATACATATATACCGGCCAGTCGTTATCACGTGCATGTAGAAAAAGGCACTAACATGCAATTTTGAAATGTTTTATTGATTATTTACGGTATAATCTGTTTTTTCGAGCTTCGCCGCTGAGCAGCGTATGAAATGTTTCCGCGGAGCTGAATGATTTATTCAAAAAATTGTAACTCCGTCGGGAAAAATCGTGGGAAGCTCGGCGATGGCTCGTTTTAAAGCTGACAATCCCTAGATTCGCCATAGCGGCTTTCGCGTTTTCATACAATTTTTTTTTATCCCATCTACGAATTTTAGAAATAACACCGAGCGAGGCCTGACATTTTCTCGTGAGTTCGATTTTCAAAAATTTGTATGTCGGAAAGAAACGATTCTTGAAATTTGCACAACCGCCCGTTCGAAAGTTCGGGATCCGGACTCGAAATCTCAGAAATTTCGAAGCTCCAAGAAATTCATTACCCCCGTTACGAATTTCGAGAGGGAAAAAAAGGGAACGACGAGCCCGGTTTCCGTCGCCGTTTCTTGACTGCAAATAAGTATCCCAGTCGGTATTAAACATTCATACGTAAACGTGTACACATATATGCGCGGTGTAGAGGGTAATAGCACGTACAACCACAATCCGGTATTACTCGCTGTGGGGTTAAATTGCGATCAGGGGCTTAACGGCGATTCCAAAGATCGATGGAAATACGTGACTGATTTCTATGCTATTCATTTGTCTGCACTCGGCGTCACTATTATGACCTTCCACGGCACGACGTTTCAATGTTAAGTCTTAACTCAAAAAAGCTTAAAAAAATTTTGTATTCGAGGGAATTTTTTTTTACGTGAACTCTCCGCGTCACTCCTATGAATATCGTTTAATAGCCTTTCCGAAATTCCGAAGAAAAAAAATTCTCTCCACATATGCCGCTTGCGTACTCGAGTTGACACGAGCACACTCGAATCCATTATAACGTGAGAAAAGTGCTTAATAATAGGCTCTTTGGGTACATAATAGAATATTTGTACCGTTAGTCGCAAGATGAGCATAAAAGATTTAAAATTATGAGAACTTTTCTGATTGTAGCGAGAGGAAAGAAGACAAGAGATTCGAATGTGTCAATTTTTCATTGTCCGCAACTACGTGAGGATTCTTCCTGATGCGCCTTTTATTATTTGAAAAAAAGGACATTCGCTTTTTGTCGAACTTCCGGCCGTCAAACGTTTCGGAATTTTTTTTTCTTCTGGCCACTCTTACAGTTTGTAGGAAAATTCTGGAGGGTCCCCAAAAAATTGATGATTTTCAGGGTAACGTAAAAATCGACTGGATTTTGGAACTCCGATTTTGCCGAAAATTGCAGCGCAACGCGAAGCAAAATCAAGTTGGATTCCCGCAGAAGTTCGAGTCCCAAGAACACGGACATGTGGGTAGAGGATTCTTCCGCGGTCGGCGGAATTCCAACACACAATCTGACCTACCTAGGTGCGCAAATACCTAGAGGCATATCGTGTGACAATCGTACAGTATAGTCGGAATAAAGTCTCGCCGTACTTACGTACGGTAATGGCAAAGCCGTACTTAACTGACCTCACAAAATTAACGGCACTGCTCTCGAACATAATCCTATGGACAACTAACGGGTCTCGCACGGCAATTAGCTCGCAGGAAAACACATGCATGCAGAACCGAACGAATGAATATTTGTTGTCGGAATGGCTCTGCGACCGGGAAAGAAACCGAGAAAGAGAGAGGACTTTACACGACGCTCCTGATTCCAGAAAAGAGCGAAATCCGTGAGTGAATGGAAAAATGCCCGACCGTGGATTTGCGATCAACCCCTTTTCAAAGTGTCTCGAGTCTCTGCCTTCTCTGGCTCAAGCACGAGGAACATCCGAGCCGACTTGGTAATTTCCGAAGTTACTTAGCGTATAAAGACTATCGACTGAAATCCAGTCGGTCGAGGGAGTATATGTCGAAGGTACATACATAGTCGGACTTCGACAAGAGGGCTTCCTTGTTTAGTCGAGTAGGTAGATTCTGTCGTTTACATATACCCTTTAGGCTTGTCATGTGGTGACTATCGGCAGTCCAGGATCTGGCCAACGGGAGCGAGAGAGAGAGAGAGAGAGAAGGCAAGCCGGACGGCCGGGATGGACATTGGACACGAGAAGGACGCAGTCACGGAATGGACCGGAGACGGGAACGGAGAGTAGGCAGAAGAGGGTTCGAGACAGCTGAACAGGGAAAAAAGGGATAAATGTTTCCTCGCGAATGCCACCTTGTGTTCTACTGTCCCATTCAATGTCCAACTGGACAATAACGTATGCTCGCATCTTATCTCGCTGTTGGGAGTCGCTTCTAAGGCAAGGTCCTGAAATTTTGGAAAATGGAGGGTCGGGTCGAAAACTGGAATCTCTTTGCCAAGGTTCTGGGTGATCTTTTGAAAGAGCGAAAATGAGGTTCGACAGTTCTCGGGGCAAATCGCCAAACTATATTTTTGGAATTCCCAATTTCGAAAAAAGAATACTCCAAAAAAAATGTAGGGATTTTCCGCGTAAGCTCCTTGGTAATTTCGCAGCAACGGGTTTTCGCTTTTGCTTGTCGAGACCTTCGGCGTACGTTCATTCATTCAGTCTTACCTCCGCTTCGTAGGACGAACCGCCTTGAGTCTTCGGCTTCATTGTCAATTGTAACAATTTTATATGAGAGCAAGGCAGGAATTACCTTCCGAGATACCTATCGGAGGAGAAGATAAGAAAAAAAGGAAAGACAAGAAAAGTCGAATGGGAATCGAACAAATGAAGCAGAAAAAGGAAGAGAATGGGATAGAAATGGACTTTTACTGTCGTCGTCGTCGTCGTCGTCGTCGTCGTCGTTTCTGTATAATAATAAATACCTTGGCCTCCCCTTCTTTTACATCAAGTGCAGAAAGGAGATAAATATGTAAGTATGCGTTGGCTGGTCATACATGTCGGAGTAACGACACTAAAGGAAATTTGTAATGAAATGTACAAGACATAATGGCGGATGGAGAAGAAAGGCAGGAGTGGAAGTAGAAGAAGGTGGCTCGGGGAAGCCACTGAAGCGATTTATCACGAACGCGATGTGATCGGCCTCGCCTCTAGCCAGTGGACGTTAATAACGTTGCATGGATCACGAGTTCTATCCTCATCCTCATCCTTATCCTTATCCTTATCCCCATTCTCGTCCTCCTCCTCCTCCTCCTCCTCCTCCTCCTCCTCCTCCACCTTCCTTTCGCGCTTTGCTCTTTTTCTTCCCGTGTCTCTCTCGATCCCTCTCTCTCCCGTTGAATAGCTAATAAAGTCGAGGCGAGGATAGACTAAATGTACGTCCACACCAGACTCGGACCCCAGAACCAGAACCAGAACCCGCGGAAGGGGTAGAATGAAGTACCTACCGGCAACGGCCGTACAAAGAATTACCCGGGAAAGAAAGGGAAAAAAAAGGATGGAGTGTATGATAAAAAAAAAGACGCAAGGTCACGTCGGCTTACGAGATAACCGACCACGACGTCCGTCCACGGAGAGGATTCTCAATTATAAGTCGTATAGTTAGTCCTGATAAAAAAGAATCCTTTCATAATTAATCAGTAAATGGATCGGAGAGACGCTGGAAGAGAGTTTAATGAAACGTTAACGAATTTCTCGGATGAGGAGTATCGCTTTTTTCCACGGATTTCTTTTACAGTCTTCCTTTATTCGCTGATAGCCGAGACATGGGCTACAAGGGGGATGAGATTTAAGTGTGATTGCAATGGAATCGTTCCCAACCCGCCCGCCGTCAGGGATAAAGGTGACGGAAGGTAAACGCGGGATAAAAAGCGACCGTTGGGTTATGAGTTTACACGGTTTGCATATGCCGATACGACCCGAGAATGTTGTTTCACGGGGTTAGTGCCGGTGGATGTGATCCCGTGCCGAGGTTGCCGTAGTCCATATATGCACAGGGGTTTCGGGTAAACGAAGAATCCCCCAACGCGATCTTACGCGTGTTTCTTCTCCTCCAGGCGAGAGGGCTTCGGGGAATTTTTTTTCATGGGATTTTCACGGTTTCTGGGATCAAGGGAAATTAGTTTCGACGGATCTCGAGGCGCGCCATGAGAATATATTTTTAGAATATTGAAAAATTCTAGGATCATTTGGGAAATTTTGTTCAGTGAGATTTCTCGTTTTTCGAAAATAGTAGAAATGATATTTCTACCCGAGTAGCCACCGTTCCGGCAACATTGTGTAAGATTTTATCATTGAAAATGCTACAATCTGATTACAATTATTATTATTATTATTATTACAACAACAATCATTATTACTCGTGTTTCGATGAAAAACGTTCGTTGTTCCGAGCCGCAGTAATTCTGGCTTACATGCGAGCAGCAATTTTATAGCACTCATCAAAGACACCAGCGATCATATAACAATAATAATGAGACAATTATAAAGTAAATAAGATACACGTAAAAAGTCTAGTGGAAACAGCAGTACAGGCAACCAGTATAATGTGTATATACAAGAACTATGTGTTACGTACTTAAATGCAACATTATTACTATCCTGCTCCGACTTCGCATGACCATCGCTATCATTATTAGCATTAATTGTAATCAAGATAAGTATAATAATCATCGTTGTTATTATTTTAACCCCTATTTTGGAGTCCTTTAACAAGTGTTTTCCCGGTAATTCATTATTTATTTATTACTTCTGATAATTTACATTATCCCTTGTTCTCCATCGGGACTTTATTATTTTTAACGGATATTTTTATACCTGTAGTATTATATTTACGCTCGATTTCCAAACCTTTCGAACATTGTATATTTTAAAATTTTTTTCTTTGATTTATAAAATGTAAATTCCTTGAATTTTGGCGACACTCAAAAATTAATTCCGATTTGCAAAGAAGAGATGGCGTTTCCTTGTTTGTACAAACAAACGGAACGGTGAAAGAGTTCCGCGAGTTGCTGAAGAGAGAGAGAGGGAGAGAGAGCGAAACGGGAAATCGACGAATTAACCGGAGCTATGCCGAACGAATAAATCGTGCCGGTAAAAATCGTACCGGTCGGTCGTAAAAGTTACAAGAAGTTGAGGAAAGCGCGGTATAGCGGCAACTATTCTTTTTCGAGTAGTTACACTCAAAGCACCACCACCAATATTGCTTCTACCACTACCGAGGCAGGGCAAGGTGAAGCAAAGTAAAGTAAAGTAAAGTAAAGCAAAGCAAAGTAAAGTCGTCGTGGATATAGAAATCGCATGGGCAGACCAATATATATGTATAAACGAGCAGCAACAGAATCAGAAACAGTAATAGAGGCAGCATAGCAGGAGCAAAAGCAGATACTGAAACAGTAACAGAAACAACATCGTGCATAGCAATAGTTTGCTGACTCGTTGAACAGGACTCGAAGCCGACGGGGTAGTATTGGTGGTTTTATGCCGTATATATGCTCGTATATCCTGCCGGAGAGCCGTATGGCGGTAGTCTGTAGCTTTTACTAAAACCCATGTCTTCTCTGCTCCCATACATTCGCAGATCCGTCCCTTTTCCAGCCAGTTTCTATTTTTTTTTTCTTTTTTTTACATGAAACGTCAATTCTACCGCTCACACACGTGCAGTCGAGACTTCCCCGTGTTATACATTTTGCTCCTTTACAACTGAAACTTCAAAGAAGTTAAAGGCGAAGGCTGTGTATCGAAAGGGGAAATAACTTTAAGTGTTGAACCCGGTAGTGTAGCATAAAGCAATCACAAGATTGTTACACCTTGCGTCAGGAAAGAGAAAACAAGTGGATTCAGCCTCCGTGGCTACGTACAATTCCCGAAGTCTTCGAATCTCCTCTTCTTTGCTCGGCAGCCTGGCCCGATTTCCATATTATATATTTCGAAAGAAAACGATTTTTCCAACGCTCGCGTGCCACAGATTTGTTCTCCAAGCTCCTTTTTTTGACGATTCCAAATTATTTCGAAACTGCCGCTTAAAAAAAATAAAAAAGGAAATATGTCAAACCAGTATCCGAAATTTCGAAAAATGACATTTTCCCTCTCTTCCTCGATCTGTAACTTCTCCACGTACTTCGCAGACCGTTAGAAACACGTCTCTAATCTACATCCTGTTGTTGCAACACTCCTCTGCGAGATTTTCCGCTTAGGTACGTTTGCGTTGAAGAAAGACAGATTCGCAACGGATTTTACCTGCAAAATAAAAAGAGTCTCGCAAAAAGTGGGAGAAAAAACACAAGAATAGAGGGAGTGCAAAAATGTGAGTCAATTAAAGTCTTGTACAGTAACGTGTACGTAATCTTGCAGACTTCAGCCAGCGAGTCCAAAGTATTCCATACTTAAATCCTCAATTTCACGGCTACCGTCTTGTCGAGTGAAGCGTAACGAGTTCATTCATTTTAGCGACATTTTTCTCCTTCGGCACGCGAAGCTGAAGTCACTGTAGAAAATCGGGACCGAATCTCGGAATTACGATAATGGAAGTCGTGTCGAAGCCTTTAAGCACGGAATGTCCTCGGACGTTTGGTGCAATTGCTGTTTCGATGTGTATAATATATGGGATTAATTGTCATTGCAATAGCCATAGAATTTTAATTACGAAAGGAAAAAAATTGCAAAATGTTTCACTTTTTTGGCGATTCTTCCAAAAATTGGGCTAAAAATTAAAGTTTCAAAAACGGGGTTAGACAAGTCATTTCGCCCTACCGAATTTAAAAATTTCAACAAAAAGAGGTCTAGTAAGTAATCGAATAAAAAATCGATTGGAAAAATGTTGATAAATAGCTTGTTATTAAAAGAAAGCGATACGCGGTGAGGAAATACAGTTGGAAAATAGATGCAGTCGTCGAGAAAGAAAAAATAATATCGTCGTATTTGCGTAACAAGTGTGATACCGGCAAGACATCGGAGTCGCGAGTAAAGTAGAGCAAAAGAAGCTTTTATTCCGTTAAAGCTGGCGAACGAAGGAACGGGAACTTGACATTTTGAGTTTACGTCACAAAGATAGAGGGAAATACATATGTACACATCACCTGCTGTAATATATACATCGTTCCTGTGTGATTTCACTTTACCTTATTTTTTGCTCCTTTATTCCCTTCTTTCTGTCTTACTTTTGCTATTTTACTTGACTACTGCTACTGCTACTGCTGTTGTTATTGCTATTGCTGTAACCTGCTATGTACCTATACGTATATAGGAACTACTATCATAGCGTGTTCCTTAAAGTGGTTCTCTCTTCTACATTCCTTCCGAGTTACCTGCAAACCAAGAGAAGAAAATACGTGACGTGAGATATCATCGAAAAAAAAGAGTCTTTTTTTCCTCGACGAACTGCGATATTACCTTATTCGATGCTTTTCTTCCCCTTTTTTCTTGCAGCTTCAATTTTATGCAAGAATATGTTTTACATAAGTTTTTCAGTGTCACACCGAGAGGTTATTGCTCGTAATCACACCAGTAGCGAATTTAAGAGTCGGAGGTAAACACGGAAACCCCAGAAATTTCTAAAGGAAATAACGAAAAATGCGTTATTCCAAATTTTCTGCCGATAAGAATCTATTTTTTCTAAAAGCCAATTTCTTTTTATCCCATTTTTTCGGATTTTTAGTGAAAAAGAAAATTTTTCTCGCGTCTTTTAAATACAAAAATAGGATCTTCCATCAAATCCAACTGACACCCGATTTCCCATTAAAAAGGTGATTCTCGTGGAGCAAAAAATCTTGTTTCTCATAAAAAAAAGAGAAGCTCTCCATGAAGAATCAACTAGATCATGAATAAAATCAATTAAAACGATTCTTTTTTTTTATTACTCAACGCCGTACTTATAATTTAAAGGAATTTTCGATGGAAAGCAGCGAGGCAAGGCGTAGGAAAGAAATGGTTAGTTTTTTCACGTATAAGATCCTTAGCTTAATTGCTCTTGAAATACCTGATTCGCTTGGAGATGAGTTAGGCCCCATGCAAGAACCCTCGAATTAACTTTTATAATTCGAGGGTTCTTTCAAAAACGAGATAGCATATCTCTCCCTTGTCAATACCGATGTATATAGTTATAAAAGTTACGTGACAGCAACGTAATTACCATCGGTATCTTCTCGCATTCCCGTAATTTCTTTCATTAGATTTTTCGTATTTCGGCTCCTTTTTTTTTCTTTCCGAAAATCCCCTTGTTTTTCTTGTTCTTATTATTGTTATTATAATCCGGGTATGAGCAAACAAGAATTTATATCATAGGTTGGGGGATCCAGGGTCATAATTACCGGGTCCCTTCTTTGGGCGGTCGATAAAAAGTTCTCGGGGTATGAAATTAGGAGAAGATTGAGTTCCAAAGGTTGAGTTGCAATTTCGAAATTCGATCAATGCGTGAAGCAATTTTATCAGGGACGAAGGGAGTTACTTTCAAACATTCCGGTGTGTTTTTTCTTTCGAATAATTTTCAATGACTTTTTAATAGAATGATTCCTGCAAAAATTGCTACCCGATAAAATTTCGGTGAATTCACCAATTCTCGAGCACGTGGTTTTAATCGAAACTCCAAATTTGACATTTTTATTATAGAAAAAGAAAAATCTCCAACACCTCGGTTTATGGGATTTTCTTCACCCTCCCTGTCCCTGTCCCTGTCCTTTATCATCGTCCCATGGAAATTAACTCAACTTGTATTTGTACGCTAAAAAATAAATGAAAAAAGGGTTGGGGGAGGGGGAAGGATATAATAATATCACATACAGAGATTGGGAGGACGAGTTAACGTAGCATTGCGACGAATAGACAATATATCGTTGCACCAACCATTACGGAGAACCATTAGATAGTCGACACGTCGAGATAACGAGCATTAGCTTCTACCACTAACGCGATACCTACAGCGGTGTTCGTCTCGTTCGTGTGCGTACGCGTACGTACGATCGGATGCAATTGCACCGGACGTGTGTGCGCCTGGCATATACATTCTTGCATAAAGCTACATATATGGAAAGCGCAGCACCAACGGGCGTAACGATTCATAGACGGTTGAACTCTATACTGACCGTTTCTACGTACCTTTGAGTATCGCTACCCTGTAGTTTAGTAGCTTTACTTAAACTAAATCTTCTACACCGAATTTAACAACGTTGATGTTCGGAAAAACGGAGGATGCGGACTTGGGATTTAGGATTCCCGAGCCTCGAGCGTAAATTCCGGGTTTCGTGGTTGCGCGGCACGGAGCAAAAGGCGGCAAGTCCTAATTCGAGCCCTGCGAATTCCGAGTTCTCGCGAAATTCGGGGAATGCCTTTGGAAATGCAATTTTTCGACAGGGCGAGGGTTTGGAATTTTTTCACACGCCCGTTTTTCGAATTAAGAATTTCCAGGGAAAGATACTATTTGCGCTCTTTGAAGATTCACTCGGAAATCGTTTATATTGTACCATTCGCATTATTGAAACTTCCTCTTTCATGAAAATTCGTTCCTCGGAGTTAGAAATTATCGAAGATGACGAGAAGTTCCCTGCATTACGGGGGACAAAAACGAGTGAAAATTGCAAGGTGCGAAAGAAAGAATTAGCGCTGGGGGAAAAAAAGTTGATAAAAATGGGGCTTTAAGAAGAAACTATAATAGAAATAGAAGATCATTATATATAGTAGCTCGGAGGTATTCAATATGATCACTACTCATGCTACGAGAATGAAGCGTCATTTATCTTCACAGCATGGGTATAGTAATCACGATCATGAGGAAAGTGTTTTAAAACCATGTTCTCTATACTGAATACTAATATTATTCTATCTTCGTGTTGTTTAACACTTTTATTCCGGGCGTTTCAAGCAAACGAAATTGACCGTTGCATTTTTCTCGTTGCGACGAATTTTTCCAGTGGATTCGAAAATGTCGCTTTGCAAAACGTCGAGGGAGTAATTTCTAATAAGCTTCATTTTTGCCCTTCATAGCAGAGGCACCAAACTGTCGAATGAGATATCGTAACAGTTTTTACCATTTCGCCTAGCGAAATAAGGAACCTTCAAAGCCAACTGGAAAATAACGATATGAGATGAGAAGATCCACCCCTCTTCCATAATTCATAGCTTCAAGGGGAAATTTTGTGGAAACTTGAAATTTTCCAGGCTCGAAGCAGTCACGCTAAGCCTCGAAATGCGCGGTCGGGGATTCTCCTGCGATTTTTTCCTTCAACCTTAGGAATTTTAACGCTGAACTCGAAACTAACGGTACAGATCGTGCTTTCCACTTTCCCGCAATAATTCGTGGCTTTCGTGGGAAATTTAATGAAAACTCGAAACTCGGAGGATTTACGGCAGGGCAAAGCGGAAAGCAAAAATCCCTTTTACTTCGATAATTCGTATCTTCGGCTGAAGGATTTACGGATACTCGAAATTATGCGGTTCAAAGTGCAGCCGTTATCCTTTAAACGCGCGATCGTATATTTTCCCCCTTCGACTTATGAATTTCTATAACCGGATGAAAATTTCCAAGTATAGGCGGAGTATCAACGTAATCCACATTACATGGGATATTTGTGCTTCCATAATCTCCCGCGCCGAACGATTGTATCGACAGACGCGGCAATTCCCTTATAAGTAACCCGTGGTAGCTACGAAGGACCGGGACGTCAAAAGGACGAACTAATCTTCCGAAAGATTATACCCACAACGTGGGCATGAATCGAATAAATGATATGTCAAATTTAACGAGCCAATAATTAAAGTTGAATGGTAGCCATGCAACCACGTGAGGTAACGCCGAGTAACTTATTGTAATTTGTATTGGATACTTAGATATATATATATATACATATATACTATTCAATAAAATGCGTGTCCATCATCTCCAATCTTTGTATCCTTTTAAATTCAAACTTCCGCATTCATCGTATGGTACTTGCGTATATGTACATACATGCGCCTACCTCTGTACGTACCAGCAAGTAGATACATACGTTTCGTTCGTGGCACTCATAACATACTCATACGTATAATATATGTGCACGTGTCGTAAAAGATAGACCACTGCAGTAAAGAAGGTATTATATAAGGCGTTAAGGATTAAGTCGTTGTTGCATTTAAGTATCATTAATCTTACGATAAGTAGGTATATATACTTCACGGTGCAGTATGATAAGATGCATGTGCGCATATGCGGAGGAATAGATAACACGGACGAGTCGCGCGATGATATAATGGTACTTCAAAATCGTCCTAATCAAGCAACTTTTATACGTGGGTGTATCAAATGTATGAATTTACATATGCAACGCTTATAACGCACACGCGAGATGAAGGAAGAGGAGATCTTCCACTCGACGACCAGCCATCCAACGACGAGGTTACTTTTTCCGAGGCATTTGTTAAATCGCGAAGACCCACAACTGGCAATGTCTACTTAGGTTGGATCGCAATTATTCATTTAAAAATAATGCCCCGCGTTCAATCGTCGCAAATGGACTTTTCGTTTCCAAAAAATAAAGAAACCGTGAGTTTCGTTAAATTCCACGGGGACTCGAAAAACTAATAACCTAAGACTGGACGAAAAAGAAATCGTGGAAGCTTCCACTTTTGCTCCAGACACCCGCCTTTCTCTTATAACGAGACGTCCGAGTATTTCCGACCAGAAGTAGATTTTCTTTACATTTAAAGCTCGACGAATTCTTCGCTTAACCGAAGTTTTCCTCGTCGACATAAAATTCATCAGATATCCGTAAATTAGTAGATTCGTTTTCGTTTTATACCTAATAAAAATTGTGATGGACGTTAATTACATTCCCAATTTCTTGCTTCCTTCCAATAATATTCCCCCTCCTATTAATTTTCCTTCTATGTTATCTTGCGGAAAAAACGTATTATAAAATTGAATTCTTCAAAGTTCCCAACTTGGAGCTGCTTCCTAATTAATTTTTTTTTTCCTCAATCGCTGTCCCGCACAGGACAAAGATACGTTCCACCGCTTTTTTTCTAAATGTAATTGAGTTTCCTCCGTTTTTATCATTACCCGGTTCGAAGGATCGTTCCTGCCTCGTTTTTTCCGTCTCGTATTTGGGCCCGAACGAAGGCGCTACCTCGCCTACGCGATCTCCTCGTCACCCGGGAAACCCCTTTTCTTCGCTCGGCTCCAGGACGAAAGAGAATAAAGTCACGAAGGGCGATCCACCTTAAAATAAATCCACGCGATGGATTTCGGATTCGACGAACATTCGAAGATCGAAAGCGTGTCGACGGGCTGGAAACGAATAAATGGACGAATTTCGAGACGATAACCGACGACGCGCGATAAGCGCGGGATTGAGAGAAATCCATCCGCCCCGCGCTTATTTGGTCTTAATAAAATTCCGCCTCTGCCGTTCCTCCGCATTCCTCCGCAACACAGGCGGAAAAAAAGTCCTTGTTGTCTTACTCCCGCGCTTGTAAGCGAATTATGTAAATTGAAACCGAGAGTTCGCTATCACGCATGATGTCGGTACATACATAGTTTTATTCATGGATGTTACAAAGACAAGAGGGAAGCACATGTATTAGAAAAGGAAAACCACGAGCTGGCTCCTCTCTCCTTCCCTTCCCTCCTCGCCTCCTCTTTTCATTTCTTTCCTCTCCTTTAAACCATTCTTCTATCTCGCTTGAATGATTTACTCGGATTCGCTTTACTGTTTAGTTAAATAAACATTTACAAACTTCGTTCCCTGCTTTACGTCCGCGCAAATGCTATTACCGGGAGATTCCCGCCGTTCGACTTGGAACAAAAGCCTAGAAAAAATCCACGGGTAAGGAGAAAAATCTTGAGAAAGAGGAAGAAAAAAAAAGAGAAGAAGAGGATTAAAGGGAGACCTTATAGTAAGTTTAAAGAAACACAGCAGGCATTTCTTCTGCTTCCACCCACTAAGATGAGCTCTCGTGATTGTAAACGAAGGGACTTTTAGCAACCATCGCAACGTTTAAAGAAATGTATGTATACAAATGTAGAAATAAGATTCCCTCTTGCTCGCGCACAAGATATATCCTTCCTTTTGTCTCCCTTCCCTTTTTTTATAAATATATATGTAAGATTCTACGTCGTTACGTTGTAGAATCGCTTGTCCTTTAAAACTTCTGGTATAGGAGTAATGGTGGTAGTAAGGAGAAGTAGGAAAGCCCTCAGACACATTCCTATGGGAGTCTTTGGAACCAGTCACAGACGCTTAATGTGTACCTGGAGATTCTACTGGTGGTTACTAAAAAAAAATACTGCCGAGTTTTACTTTACTTGACTTGACTTGACTTTACTTTTCTTTACTTTACTTTGGAAGTTTGACTTCACTTTCAGAATTGCTACAAATTTACGTCTTTTTCCAACCCCAGGTTCCTCCTCTAAAATTCATTCATTCTGGATTTTTTTAATTAACTACCGCACTTTCCGCTCCCAGTTTACCGCAAACTTGTTTCCTTTTTTCTTCTTTTCGTGGACTTGTAACTTGGAAAAATTGATTTTGAAAAATGGACGATAAGGACAAATATCGTTACGACTTTGAAGAATGAAAGACCGAGTCGCGTGATAAAAAATATGGGACATTTACCAGCACTTTTGTACGGTACGATAGAGTAGAATGGAGTAGGTGTGGAGTAGCGGTGGAGCACTCGGAGTGGCGAAGCAGCGAAGTAAAGTAAAGTACGGCAGAAAAGGGTGAAAACGATAGGGAAACAACACGAGCGGCTACCGGAGGAAACACAGACCGGAGTAAAATAAGCAAAGAGCGAGCAATCTGGCCATTAAAATATATACTGCATTTGCCACTACCACGGCTACTATCGATACCAGTGCTACCATATTCGCGCCACTACCAGTACCAGCAGCGCTATTACTATTACTGCACTATTACTCGGCTGCTCCTGCTGCTGACCGTTCTCTTCTCGCATGCTGCTACTCTCCTTCGGCTTTTGCGACACGACCTGGGAGAATTACGACGAAGATAGCAATAAGAAAGATACGACTTTATCGTCCTTCGCCGTATAGCTACTACCTTTACCTTTACGTATATAGTTGGAACAACTAAAGGTAAAGGTACGGGACTTATACCCTTACTTTACTCTCACCCCCTTTCCCTTTCGCCATCCAATTTCTATAATACTGGGATACCTTCTGCCGTCTTCTTCCCATTCCTTCTTCCGACTTCCCCCAGTGGCTTCTTCTTCTTCTCCTTCTGCTACTGCTGCTGCTGCTGCTGCTGCTGCTGCTCCTCCTGCTGTTTCCAGTTTCAGGCCACTTCCATTCCTAAGCTTTCCTAGTTTATTTCTCCATCTGTCTTTCTTCCTTTTTCTCAGTCGCCCGTCCTCTGCTTGTACAAGCAGAAAAGTAGACCCTTCTTCTTTCCTTTTATCAGATTTCCTTATTCCTTACGTTTTCTTTCCATTCCTTATTCATTTTTCTACCTTGTCTCTACCTACGGATGCTGCAATATACATATATAGCTTTAAATGGAGAGAAGTACGGAAAGAATCGTGAGAGATCTTAATTTATGCAATCCTCTCGTAGTCTGACACTTAACAATGTTTCTTTCGCAATCACTAAGTAAGATGGCAGGGAAATCTGCAGACTATTCAAATTAATTGAAACTCTTTTCAACGACTATTTTAATGTTTTTCAAAGTACCGATACAATACGGGAGGAGCAGAAAGAAAAGACAAGGAAAACCGTTGCTCTATTATGTCGTCTGCAAAAAAATCCGACAGCGCGAATCGCTCGTAGAAAAGGGCTTGAATTCATTCCGATTGCAATGCAAATTAGGGAGAAAAAAAACGTGTCGCAGTTGGAGCTCCGATACAAAAATTCGTACCTGTAGAAGAAAATATCCGAATGAATGCCCACTTTGAATCCTGAAAATTTCAATTTTTCGAAAAATTGATTCTGTCGAAAATTAATTTTCCCAGAAAAAGTGTCTGAAATTCGAGAATTGGTAGTCGGTTGAAGGGCAAAATTTTCAATTGGCTGAAATATCGAGTCGCGTGGAAAGAAAAAGGAAGAAAAATGCGCGTCTCGCTAACAACCTCATTACCGCGGGATCGTTCCATTCGATTCTCGATTTCCGAGTTTACAAGGGCTCGGCGTTGGCTAGGAATTCATAAATCAAAGCGACACTGGAAGTAAGTACATACTAAGAGCGTGAAGTTTTAGTGTACATTCCGGTGCCGCCGAAGGACCCGGGTACTCATTCCCCACGGTAGTACTTTACTATTACTGGAAGATATACGTCGTCCACGCAATCCCGTGATGCATTGCGCGTTCAACCGCGACTGGAAGTCGAGACACCCTCAACTCGAGAAACTCGCTTTCCACCCTCGACAAATGGCCACAATTACGTGCATGTGCCAATACATAACCTACATCATTCCGAGTAAACTCCCATTTTTATTTTCAACTCCGCGGGAACAAAGTGCACCGAGTTTGCCTTTACACCGATATTCCCTCCCTTTTCCTATTTCTTTCTCTTCTTAAAAAATAGCAGAAACTTGTCAAAGAACCAACCGCCGGGTGGGTCCCTTTCGAAAGAACAGGCTGTCATTTAAGGAAACGTGGGTCGTTTACTCAAGTTGTCCTTAAGATATAGATTTTTCCCTCGTTCCCAAGAATTTCTACGACGTACCGACTCCCTTAAGGAATATAAGACAGTTAGGAGCAGGTGTAAGAAGACAAATGAACGCTAAAGGGAGGTTTATATTAAGACGCTGAATTTTTAGCTTCATATTCGAAGCGAGCGATTGATTTTTTCTTTCGCCGCCGGGAATTATTGGAATGGAATAACAACTCCGCGGTATTCTTCCGCCTGGAGATGTCATTTAAAAAGCCGGAAAACTGCGAGAAGCTTCTGTCGGATTATATCGTTGGGAGGTTGTAAATTTCAATTTTCCATTGCAAAGTCAAGCAGACGCCGCTCTTAAAACTCTGCGAATGTAAATTCAAATTTACGATAACGAAAATGCGTCCAACCCTCTCGCCGAAGTTGCACCCTTCCGGTTCGAATTCCGTTGGTTCTCTACATTTTTTGACGCATCACAAAATAACGCTCTTTTTATTCAGTTACGAATTTCGTTCCGTTTCGTCCCATCAATCTCAATTCTTAAATAAAGAATGAACAAATGACTGATATTATCAACAGTTTTTTCATTCTATTTTTTAATAGATTCCGTCGTAATACCATCTATCAAAAAGAACACTGGATTTCATTCGGTATCCATGGAACATCCTTCCTATTAACTTTTCTCGGTTTTTCTTGAACGTACCATTAATCACATGGTAACCTTACGCACTCTATAATGACTTTACTGTCAAGACGAACGTTTCATTGTCAATGAAACATCCCTTAATTATTTATGTTTTAACTTGTTCCCAAGAAAAATTGCTCGCATTTACGGGGACAAAGGGATTTTCCTAAAAAACCTAATTTTCCAGCTTTTCAATCAAACAATTCGTATCTCCCGTGTCACGAAATGGAAATCCTCCAGGGGTAGTTTATTCCAACCGTTGGGATCTCCACTTTCGACCTCGCGAATTTCAAGATCTTGAAAAATTTCTTTTTTGAACTAGGAATTATTAAAGACGGGAGGATATCCACTTTTAAAATTGCACTTTAAAAATTCATATTAAATGAAGGAAAAATCCTAGAGGGTTCTACGAAATCTCATTTGGAAGCTCGTAAACTCGACTTTCGAGCCCGCGAATGTGGAGATTCAACAAACTCCACGCTACGAGCTAGGAATTATTAAAGATGGCGAATTTCGTGAAACGAAAACTCGACATACATATTTTTCCCGCCGAACTTTAGGAATTCGTAACAATAGGTGAAAACATCGCGGCAAGATTCACGTAAGCTCGTTTCAAAGCTCGCAGGCTCCGTTTTCGACCCTGCAAATTTCCACTCTCTATTAGCTTTGTAGTTTTTCGTTTGTTTTATACAATACCAATTTCCTGTCGAGCGGAGTCTCGCTTTGGGATTCTAAAACGTGCAATTAAAACGGGGAAAGTTTGCCTTTCCTTCATTCTAATGAGCAAGATGATAACGAAATTACTATGAAAGCTAACATAAAGCTTTGTTGAATGATATAATAGTCATTTTCTGAAACTATAGATACGGTAGTGTCTTTCGAGAGAGTGGAGGTAAAGTAGGATAACAGAGACAGTCGATTGCTTCGCGCTTCGGTTTGCATAAGTGTCAGGTATATACGTGTATGTATATGTATGCACGTGTATACGCGCGTAGATAGACGCATGTAAGTAAAGACGTATGTATGTGTGTACGGTAAGTTTATATACGTACATACGGTAAGTTAAAGGTAAGCCGAGGTGGTACTCATAGCTATTAAACTCCCCCTTAGCATTCGTACGGCTCCACTTGTACAGCAGCAATGGTATCCGTGCTGCCTGTGTCTTTGGCTCGAAATAATTTGCATATGCAAATTGCACTCGCGATATATAAGTAATTAATTCACAATCAACGAAAACTTACAGTTATATTACATACGTTGATAAATACAATTCATTAGAGATTAGTGTAATTATTAATTAGATCGGGGCAAAAATTACGCCGATAAAAACGTCAGTGGAATTAAGATAAGCCCGAAGCGTCGCCAATTTATTTCACGAGCTTCAATAAAATTACGGGCATGTATGTAATACACGCCGTAACAGTATGTATCGCATTCCTTCCCAGCGATAAAGGATACAATTATTATTTACGTATAATTATTGGATAAGAAATTGTTTCTCTGGATATTTTTTTTTCCTCTTCGGTACCTCCCGATCGTAATTTTTTTTTAACCGGATTCTTCTTGAATGAATCTTTGAAATCGAACCCATGATGCGAGAAGCTCTTCCCCAATTACGACAATTCACGGAATGAAGATTTCGTCAAAAAATGCAATAAATAATTCCGATCCCCATCGATGAGCAGCTCGCGTTTCCTGCAACGATCCAACGAGAAGCCAACCAGACGGTGTAGACAAGAATAAGTTCAATATGGGGAGCGAGGGTAGGATAGAAAAAGCAGGCGAGGAGAAAGGACGACATAGTCAAGTCTGTCGGAGGAATAATTTGAGATTCATCGGGAATGCAACGGGCAAAGCCACTTGTAATTCTTTTCTACCCTTCCAACATCATCTACATCCATCTTCAACTTCAACTTCCTCTTCAACTTCCACCTCCATCCGCAGTTCCATCCCCGACTCCATCTTCTGGACCATCTTTTTAGATTTCAACCATTTCCCTCTTACTTTGCTCCCCAGCCCAGCCCTTCCCTACCCTTCCCTCCTTCATTTCTTGATTCACAAATGCCGTCTTTTCATCCTTTTTTTTTTGTCTCGCCATTTGTTCGGAATAGCCCACACAGAATAGTTTGAATCAGGAAGAATAAAAAAAATGCAGAAAAGTATAAAAGGAGGGAAAAGAACGAAAGCGCATCGCTTCGTTCGTTCGTTCGTCGTTCCATCGTTCCTCCGTTCCTTCAGTTCGTTCGTTCGTCCGTTCGTTCGTTCGTTCGTTCGTTCGTTCGTTCGTTCGTTTTCTCTTCTGTTATTCGTTTTGCCAAAGTTAACTTCGCATTTAACATCTGCCTCCGAGGTTAAAATTTCCCTCGAGGTTTACTCTAAGTTGTACGGCACGAAACAGTAGGAATATCTTTTGTCTCAATTCAAGCCGAGACCCTCCGCAAGGAGAAAAATCTCGGAAAAATATATAGCGTGCGAGTTCAGCTTCATTCTTACAGTAAATTTCCACGTTTAAGGTCTTTGCGATTTCACCTCCCAACGTGACGGATTTGAAAGACTGATTGCGAGGTTCCTTAGACGCCAGGCAAATCGTCCGTTTTTCCCAGGGAATTTCCAACGCTCAATGTAAATTGCATGAAATCTGCACATTTTTCGGGCTTCGAAATGAGCTTTCGCTCGAATTTTCTACCGTTTTCCGGTTTTCGGTGCTATGAATTTCGAGAAGGAATTTGCAAAAACTTGGGAATTAAAAACCCCGAAATATACCACGATCCTCTAGCGAAATAATCAATCGATCTTTCATTCTCCGTCTTAGATCCGCCAATTACATGAACGCAACCAAGTCTTGCGAGCTCTCGGACATGGACAGACTGACCATCGCGGGATCGAACGCCTTCCAGCTGGCCAAGGGAGTGGATTATTTGGAAAACCACTGCGTCGACGAACCGGTGAAATTATGCGAATTCAAGAAAATAAACGGACGCATCCTCAAGACCGTCGACTCCGTCTACCAGGACGTCGGGACATCCGAGGAATGCCGCGAACTTTGTCTCAACTCTCCGTTCAGGTGCCACTCGTACGATTACGGAGACACCGGAGACATGGTTTGCCGTCTTAGCCATCACTCCAGAGCCACTCTTTCGGATATCCAGGTAAGGAAAAATACCGAATTCCCCGGAAAGCTAGAAATTACAGAATGGAAAGTTTCCATTCCAAGCTTTCTCTCACTATCTACAATCCCCCGAATGGAATTCCGTCCATTTTAGGAACCGTACCTCGACGTACCGGAAGCCTCGACCTACGAATTAAGTTCCTGCTACAACGTGACGATCGACTGCCGCGCCGGGGACATGGTGACTCGCATTCAAACCAGCAAGCTCTTCTACGGGAAGGTCTACGCCAAGGGATCGCCCAATTCCTGCGTGAAGGACGTCAAGGGTGCTCTTGAATTTGAGCTTCGTATGGCCTACGACGACTTGGAGTGCAACGTCAAGCAACAGGGTCTGGGTCGGTACTTGAACGACGTGGTGATCCAGCACCACGATACCATCGTGACGAGTTCCGATCTGGGTCTAGCGGTGACCTGCCAGTACGACCTTACGAACAAGACCGTCTCCAACGAAGTCGATCTGGGGGTTCACGGGGAAATCACCCCGGCCTTGTCGGAGGAGGTCATAGTGGACTCGCCGAACGTAGCCATGAAGATCACCGATCGCAATGGGAACGACGCCGTACCTTCGGCCGAGGT
Source organism: Gasteruption jaculator (assembly GCA_949825005.1). Taxonomy (NCBI): domain Eukaryota; kingdom Metazoa; phylum Arthropoda; class Insecta; order Hymenoptera; family Gasteruptiidae; genus Gasteruption; species Gasteruption jaculator. The sequence continues at coordinate 9,208,272 of OX463776.1, forward strand.
CGGGGACCCTCTGGCGCTCAAGTTCGAGATCCTGGATCCCAACAGTCCCTACGAGATCTTCGTGAGGGAGCTCGTGGCCATGGACGGGGTCGATTCCAGCGAAATCGTCCTCATCGACTCCGACGGATGTCCCACCGATCACGTCATTATGGGGCCGCTCTACAAATCCGCCAAAACTGGAAAAGTGAGTGTCGAATTTTTTTCTCTAATTGTTATTTTAGCGCGCGTTCGCTTCGGCAAACGTAAATTCAAAGCTATTTTACTTCGATGCCATTATCTTTCATCAATAGGAAAGATAAAAATCCCTATATATTGTAGTACTCTCCGTCATTAAAAATTCGTTATGGCTTTCGTTATTGAAAAAATGATAACGATGCAAATAAATTATAACGTTGAATGCCGGTAGTTACGATTAATTTTCATTTAAAATAATGAAAGAGGAATAACAGTAACAATATCAATGATGATGATGATGATAATGATAATAATAATAATAATAATAACAAGAGCAACAACGATAACAATGGCAAGAAAAATTCATAAAAGTAAATGATTAATTATCCGCAACTTATACTCCTACCACTCCATACGCGCGAGTGTTTCTTTTCTTGGCAAATATTTTTCGCACAGTTGAGTAAATTGAAGGATCATTAATTTTACTAACGCTTCAACTATTACAAGCAACGGCGGTATATCCATTTTGAATGAGATTGAAAATTGATAAGAATTTTGATTCTTTCTTTCGAAGGAAAAGCTCCTGCAATTTTTCATTTCAAAGTTGGCAAATTTCAAGAAGGAAAGTGAAAATTAGTAGCTATGAAATTGAGAAAAAAAAATTCTTGAAATGATAGAAAAGAATCGAAGATACCTACGGACGAATATGCACGTCCATAAATTTTGTCCGTTTAAGTAAAGCAGGAATTTGCAAAAACGTCTAGGTATATAGTACATATGTTCGTCACGTAGAAAAACGTTAGTAAAGTTCTTCCATTTCACAACCGGTTTGAATGAAATTGGAAACATTTTTCAAAGCATATAAGCTTGCTTTTACATATATATGTATATACGTATGTATATACGTATGTATATAGCAGTACCTACCAGTTCGCATACGTCGGATGACTTTCAAAGTGGACAGGAAATCAGGTTGAACACCGTAAACTTACGAGGCTTAAGATCTGACTGATCTCTTTGCCTTTTCACATTTATGACAAGTCTTTATCGTCGTTGAAATATACTTTTTTCAGTCTCGTATGCGGCACAAATGTTAATGCCTGTAATATACTATATAGTAATATATCTATCTGCGTATTCAGAGGGAAGTGACGAAATGAGAAATTCCTTTTAATATTTCATATAATTATTCATTGACGTTGTTGCTATTATTAGAAAAGAAGAGATAACGCGCGTTTCCTTGAAGTTTACAGTTTCGAAAAAATTGGTGATCGCACCTGCGGAACAACATTTTTGGAGAACTCAAAAATGATAATATTCGAAGTAAAGATCGTAATCTTGAAAAAAAAGCGTTTGTCAAGATCTTACCATTTTCCATTTCCGAGATAGGAATTTTCAAAGGCGGAGCCAAAGTGTGCAAAAATGAGAATTTCGAGCAACGAATTAATTTTCCCTTATAAATCCAACGAGAGCTCGAAACTCATAATTTGCCCATTTCACAAAGGAATTTCCTGCAGCGAGGAGATCCGGAAACCCGCAGAAGCTTCCTGTATCATTCCTCCGGCATCGCATTTATACCTCAATCCTCTCGAATTGCGTTGCATCCAGAGCCCGGTGTTTTCCGACGATTCTTCAACCAACAAATCTCCCGACGCGAAATCCACTCTCGAGTAAACCCTGAAATTTCATCTGTTGCAGGTACTTTTATCCCACTTCGATGCCTTCAAGTTTCCGAGCTCGGAAGTGGTTCAATTCCGAGCTTTAGTGACTCCCTGCATGCCCACTTGCGAACCGGTGCAATGCGACCAGGAGGAGATCACCGGCGAGCTGAGATCCGTCATTTCCTACGGAAAACGACGTCGCCGAAGATCGACATCGTCCGTCGGCGGTCAGAATCACGACGATCTGCTGTTGGTCCAGTCGATCCAGATTACCGACAAATTCGGATTCGAGCGCGAGGACAAATTCGACAATAGCTCCTCGACGAGAAACACTTTGTTCCTCGAGAACGAGAACACGGCCGTAAGTAATCTCGGACTCTGTATGAATCTCGGCGAGGCTATGATAGCCGGAACGGTATTCCTAATTGCTCAAATTGCTATTATCGCTGCATGGACATTCACTTGGCAGAGACGCCGACAGATTTTGAAACATCAGGAGGCTTTATCGGTGTCCGTGTCGGTTCCAGGATCCCATAACGGTGTCCCCGGACGTACCGATAGCCTCTGTAAATTATACGATGCCGGTTATTCTCGTCGATTCTGAGAGCGAATCCAAGCCATTTATTTTCACCCTCGCGCCCTCTGCCTTTTTATCTCCTTTCCTCTTTTACGTGCAATTTTTCCCCTTAAGTGGACAATTGGATTCCAGTTGTTGAGCTTCGTCGGGGCTAGTCGAGGTTAACGTAGTAGATTTTACCGTGCCAATGGGAAGGATTTCGAAAATACTTGGCAACTTTTCTTTGGAATCCAAACTCGGCCTCCTCGGCCGGCCCCCGGATTACCCACGCTTGGCTCTACCGCGGGTGACTATCGGGTATACCTGGGTGCCTCAAAGGTACGACTACCGGATCCGGATTTCACTCCCCTAAACTCGATCGAAGTCTCCTCGGCGAGCTAGACTCGATTTTCGTCGACACTTAACCGTATTTTCTAAATAAGCGAATACCATTAGACGCAATTACCACCCGAAGTGGTCACCCCTTTTCTCTCGACACCACCGATAGTTTCCACTACACGGAACTTCCTACAGCCGGCGAAATCAGCTCTTTGACATCCCGGAGATCCTCAAAGATAATAATCCCTCGGTTCGCCCTCTGGAACCTGCCGATGCACGCGTGAGATTCAGACGGACGTAAGCCACACCCTTATCGGCCCCAGTCTCTCAACAGTCCATACATACACCTCCGCATGCACAAACACACACGAGTATGCGCCTATATGCACTCGGTGCGTACAGAGGAATATGCAGCCGGAATAGTATTCCGGAGTGAATTCTAATTAACATTGGGAATTGAGCATAATTATGCAGATGCTTCGGGGAAGGGGTGTGAGAACCGGGAGAGGGTGAGAGGGAGGAAGGATATCGGAGGGACCAGCAAGCAGAAGGGCTGATTTCGATGAGAATGGGAAGGGCGACCGTAGTAGATACCACCCCATAAAGGGGGTGCGGGGCAATATCACGGGCAGGGAGGACCAGAGGGTACGTTGCGTGCGCGTAAAGGGGTTGACGGAAGGTTAATTGCCTCTTGCGGTGTCTCCGAGGCTCGACCCGCAGCTACGGCTAAACCTAAAGCTTAAGCCCGAGCTTAAGCTTTAGGTCTTAGCCGAGAGGGTCTGGGTTACTTGATAGAGTGGAACACGGGAGGGATGATTTGCCGGGGGTGGAAATTTAACTCGAGTTCGGCTACAACCACCCAGTCCATATTACGGAAAATCCTCACACCCGGGGGGCAAGAGGGCGAAGTTATCATTCCCTCGAACCGGACTTTCGCCCTTTCGGATCGCAAGACTCGGGGTTGTCCTCGCCCTTAACGATATCCTTTCTGTCCATATTTATATTTTCAAGGAAGGGGGGCAGTGGGAAAAGCGCGGGGTCTGTCGCTCGCTCATTTAAATTGAGATCCAAATGATTTGAGCTTATCAATCTGGACCAGGGTTGCCGGCGATCATCTCGGAATTCACGGAGCTGAAAATTGAAAGCTCATTTTTTTTTATGAAACTGGAAAGAACGAGAAGGGCGGAGAGTGGTAGAATTTACCATCTGACACGGATCGCGTTTTTTCTCCTTTGTTTTACTTAGTATTTCGATACAAGGATGTAGGAGGAGATTTTTTTTTGGAAGGAAAGAATCGATAACATTTTTTTTAAATTGGTGGTGCGTTTTCGGGGCTCCAAAAAAGGGTGGACCGAGGCTGAGAGTTTATCGTAATCCAGGAATTTATTTAGTTACGACAATTTTTCGAAAATTTTCCAAAAGTTCCTGAGAGTCTTTCGAAAATTCCGAAAATAGATTTATTCAGGGGGAGGCTTCACCTATGAAAACGTATTTTTTCAAGTAATTTCACCACCTATTAATAAAATTTCCTCGTTTGTAAAAAAATTCAATTTTTTGGAGAAAGTGTCAATTTCGCTCACGTCAGAATGTGAAACTTCCCGTCTCGCTTTCGAGTCTCCTAACTCTCCACCTGTACACTCTTTTAGCAATAATTTGTGCAATTTTTAATAACTGATGATACTTACTGTAAAAGTAAATAACTCGATACGTCGACGCGTCGCGTTATTTATTGACCAACGTATTTATTGTTGGTCGTTACATGAAACAACGACCGACGATAAGTACGACGACGATAAAAGGATGTTAATTAAGGAAGGATAAATTAGCGAAAGCATTTTCACAAGGTGCCTATTCTATTTTTACAATTCTAAGTAACGTCCCGCATGGAACAACAAAAATTAATCGTGGATATACATGTATATTTTTTTTTTATTTTTCACCAGCATCTCGTATATTAAATGTATATCTATATCCCACGGTTGAACGCGTTGTTAGGTTAAAGTTAATGACGACAGTAATAATAATTACAATAATAATAATAATAATAATTCGTAGCTAACGCTGAGATAGTATAATAATCCAAGCTGCTTTTGTGGTGAGAGGGTAGAGCCAATTATACAAGTTTTGACAAACTATATAGGTATGCTTTCGCCAGGAACAAGAAAGTTTTATAGTTTTGTCAAACTATCAAAAGTAGTAATTGATGTCGACGTACATATATAATATGCCTTAATTAAAGACCCATATGCTTATCTCGTAAATGTACACTTAAATGTACACCAAAGTCACAGTCTAGGATTTTTTCGCCCCCCCCCCCCCCCCCCCCCCCGTTTTCCTTGAAGAAGACACGAGAATTTCCCATGGATGAAAAAATCACGCCCAAAATCCCAATAGCATAAGGAATTTCCCAATTTGTCGAAACGCTCGAGGCCAAACACGAGGCAGAAAAAGGTCGATAAATATCGAATCTACGCTATTATTATCTATTAAACCGTGACTAATCGAAATTTTACACTTTGTTAGACTTCTAATCCGATCGATGATAAATTGATCGAGAGGGGGAGGGGGAAGATGGTACGGAGGTACGAAAAAAAAATTCAATTAATGAACCAGACGACAAAAAAAGGACACGGGAAGAGGGAAATTAAACGTAGGATTGCTTAAATTTCTACCAATTAATTTTTTGCAAGATCCGACCTTTTTTTCATTAACAAGTGTTTCGTCTCACCACCGATCGGCTGATACCGGTACCAGCGGCGAAAAAATCCATGCAGCGTGATAACAATGCCAACAGAGCGAGAGCAAAGAGTCACTCCCTTTTTTTATACATAAAAAATTTCAAATAAAAATTCGATATGAAATTCGCGAAAATGAGGAAAGTTTGAAATTCGGGATGATCGAATTTGAATAAATAAAAGAAATGTGTGCGACAACTTTTTCTTCTCATCCTGCAGTGGGATAATAAAAAAGTGGAACGACGTCAAACGAAAAATATGCAATTTTTAGTATTTAGTAAAAAAAAAAAGAACAAACAGGAATCATAAAAATAAATATAGTTGAAGCAATAACGGTAATTATAGCAATGAAAAGACGAAAAAAAAGAAAGCTGCACTTTTCATCGACTTCATCGAACTTCTAAATGCAGCGGAACGCCTTTTTATGAAAAAAAAATAAATAAAATAAAAGGGGGTTTATGGAAACGAACGAGAAGAAAGGAAAAATGAAATCATTTCCCTCGTTCGAGTTTGATCCAAGTCAATGGAAACTGCCAAAATACGTATACCGATAATGATAATAATAAACATTCCGAAGTAAGAGACAATAATAATAATTATAATAATAATAATTTTATACTATTTTTAAGTATGTATACGAGAACGTTTTTGCAAAAAAAGAATTAAAAAAAAAGAGGAGAATCGCAAAATTGAACAACCTCTACTGCGATTCGCAAACTTTTGGAATTTTTCTGGAAAGAATTTCTCGATATTTTCGGGATACGAAACAAAAGTCGAAAGCTACCCCTTGCTCCATTTAAGGACGTATTTCTGTCGAACGGATATTTTTCGAAAAAGTAGTGGACAAAAATTCCGAGAGTTTGTGGATCCGGAACGTGCGAGGGAGGTTTCTCTTCCAGCAACTGTTTTTGGAACAAATATCGAATGCAAACCGAAGCAGAGGAATGCGTTTACGTTTTACATATAAATAAATATATATTTTGTCAATATTGGGCTTGAGGACGACCGCTTTCATAATTTTTATTTGCTATTTTTTACCGGAAAAAATAGTTTTCCCGAAACCGAGAATGAGTCCCCCGGATGGCACGTGTCGTCGTATGCCGGAGGGGACTCGTGTCTTCTCGGCCCTCTTTTTCTACGTTCCTCCCGCTTTATTCGCTCGTGCTTCCACTTGAAAGAAGTAGAAAAAGCCAGTGCTTGTCCTCAAGCCTGAGGTGCGCGCCAGTTCAGTGTGAAAGCTCGAAAAAGCTTCGAGTCTGTCCTGTACCATGACGCGAGCGAAGCTCACGGCAGCTCTTAAGAAAGGAAAGAAAATATATCTCCTCTTGATTTTTTTTCATATTAATAATTTGTGTCTCCGGAGTCCTCTCTTTCTTTTCAACCCCTTTGTACGCATTCTCAGATTGAATAAGTAAATAAATAAATAAATAAATGAAGCTTGAGATACCGTCACGTACAGGACTGTATTCGAAGAGACGTCGAGCGAGGATGATTTTTCGCCGCACTCTTGTACTCAAAATAATTTTTCATTTTCAGCGCTTATTTATTTTATTGTACCCGTACGATTATTTTTAAACAATTTTATAATAATTGATCCACTGTACTCTTGATATTGTATTTTTTTTGTAATCCAATGTTTTTCAGAAGATGAAAATCCGAAAGATTTCCTGCCAATGGCAGAATCATTTTGAATTTCGACAATTTTGGTTTTTTTTTTTCTTATAAGAATTCCAGCGATGAATAGTCATGGTATTATTGACGAAAAATTTGGTATTACTTCGTTTAGACGTAATAATTCATAAATACACGTCGAGCGTTTCCGAGGATTTAATTTCTCTAAGAATTTCATTAACGAATGATACAAAAAGAAAGAAAGAAAATGCTGATGATGTCGGTAATGATGATAATATAATTGATAAGACGAATTATGAATGAATTCGTCGACCAACGAAGAATTCAATTAATGAAGTAAAAAATTCGACGAGATTATTTTCTTCCGCCAAACGATAATGTACTTGTCAGTACCGTATAACACTGTGTACATAGAAATAAGTGGTACAGAATAATTAATAATAAACTCATTTTCTAACGAAAACCCAAATTGTTTTTGTTGTTATTCTTGTATTTCTACCTTCCCAATTAATCACTTACTCGTGTATTCCTTCATTTGTCGGGGGAAGCTTAATTTTCTGTGAAAATTACCCTTCCTGACTCTAAAAAAAATGTTGTTATCTTTTTTGAAAAATCGATCAATTTCATTTGAAAAAGACAATTTTTTAAAAAGTGTTCCCTTGGATGGTTGCCGTAAAATACCTTTTGAGCCTTCGAGATTCTTCAGAAAAGTAATGACGCAACAAAAAAGGGAAGGATCCGCGGAACCCTTTTTGGATTCAATCACCATTAGTATTCTTCGTTCGAAGAAACGTTGAGATACGTACCTTGGAGGAATTTAACGTTAAAGTGACATGATCGGAAGTAACATAGCTCCGCATCCGGAGACCTCATACCACCACGGACTACCATAGAATGTGAGTATTTCTTTTTCCCGGGGAAAAAGGGGTGAAATGAGGGTACCTATGTACCAATAGCTACCCATGTACTCAAGTGTATGGCTCTATATACCCGTACACGGTAACCAAAGGTTATCGACTCTCTGCGAGTCGAGTTGAGTCGAATCGACTAGTTCGTTCATTCGGTCGGTTGTTAGTTCGTTCCCTTCCGCAGTAACAAAATGAGCATTAGTAAAAATCTCGATGGGTTTTCGGTATTTCCGGTACATCCTATGCGAGATGACGTTTGAAAGGTCTCGAAGGCTTCACACGCGCGACGCTGAACCGAAGAGATCGAAGGGTAAGAGAAGCACAGCAATTCTTGAGAAAGAAAGGGGGGTACGTTTTTGTGGAATACGAGGGAACGACGAACGGGACGGAAGGAGTCGAGGAAATGAATGAACAATGGATTTTTAGTCGTATTTATCTATTATTATTTGTACCACTTCCTAGAAAAAGGAAAAGGTCCCTGTTGTCGATTTTCAAAGGGGATGACTCTTTTCGACGTTTTCCTTGATGTTTCAGAAACTGCAGCTTCCGAAGACAATTTTCCAGAAATCTAACAATTTTAGAGCATAGAGAGAATGAAAGGCGCTTCAAAATGAGCTTTCGTAAAGGTCGCTACGATCTTTTGGATTCGAGATACGATTTTTTGAATATGAATTTCGATGTGTACCACTGTCAAATTCCTAAAAAAGAAATTCCCCACCTCGGAAGGAAATTATCTGGAAACTCGGAATTTGCAGAACAAAAGATCGACCCTCTACCCCCTAAAACTCGCTATCGTAGAAACGTCCAACGTGCTTTTGTCCCAAGTTGTGAATTTTGCGAAAGCGGAAGAACCGAAGAAAGATAAGGGAAAACGGCAACTGGGGCCTAATATTCATTGAATTTACGAGGTGGTTGAAATAAATCTCTCATTAATTTTAATAGCGAATGAATGGCGATAACTGAGCCGTAGTTAGTTGCAATAGCAGCCAGGCAATACAGTATAATACAGATAAGCAAAAGAGAGGCACAAGTAAATAGCACGATCGAGAGGTACAACAGATCTTGTTAGAAGTAATTTCCCGACGGAGGATCTCGCGTCCTTCCCTAACAGTTCTCATCCTGGTGATGGTACTATTACTACTACTACTACTACTAGTCGAAGCAGTAGTAGCAGTAGTATAGTAGTAATGGTAAAGTAGGAGCAAAAGCAACGGCAACGGCAGCGGCATAACAAACTGGCAACTGTATGGTAGAAACTGGATACTATATAGACACATACGTCCCCATAGACAATACTATATATACCCACACACCATACACACGCATAGTTTTATGTGGATATATAGTTATAGGAAGGGTCATCATTCACTCGACCGCCGCGTCATGGATGCTTCGAATAAGGGGGCTTTAAGTTGTCCACTCAAAGTCATTTGTCAAAAGTCCTTTAGTCTAGTCCTGCATGGATACATATATACATTATACATACATATATTTACTATATATATTTTTTTTGATCTCGCATCGTTCTTATACCGACCAACCAACCCATTCGAGTCCTTATTACTCCCGTTTCGATTGCTACAATCGTCAGATTGAAACACAGGTAAATACATACATATGAATCAGAGCTAGCCGATAAAGAAAGCGATTCATAGATCGCAGCGACGTTATTTGGTAAAGCGGAAAAGTCGGCATATTATAATAATTATGCCAGCTGACAGCCAAATCTTCCAATTATGAAGGGCTTTCATCAGGTAGTACTGCTCTTTGCCGAGGTCTTCTCGCGCTAGCTCGAAGGGTGAATCGGGGTTGGAGAAGCGACACGAACGTATAGGGATGATAGAAAACGAATACGCTAAGCTCTCGATCAAGCGAAGAAGGGGCTGCTCCGACTCAATTTCTGTAACCAGCTTCCGCCTTTTATTTCTTTCCCGCGTCCCTCCAATCCTGCCCGTAATTGTAATCCAGTCGGTTTCAGCGATCCTGTTTTAATGAAAACCCCAATTGAATTTGATTTTCATTCCTGGACGAGGCAAGTTCGTAAAAGGATACGACAGACAGACAGACAAACAGACGGACCGATTGATATCGTTCGGGGGAGGAAGAGGTCTCGTAGAATGTTCTAATTTTTAGGGTAGGAAGAGGATATTCGGGGTTGTCAAACGAGCCGTCGATAAACTCTTTACGCTTTTTTGAAGATGAAAGTGAATTTGGAATCTATGATTTTTTAAGCTAGGGTCTCCGCTTTTCGAGGAAAACTTTCGTTGGAGTTTCTGCGATTTTTTCCAGCCATATTATGAGTAACAACACGAGGACGACAATGCCGGAAAGTAACTCCAGGAGAAGGTTCAAAAGTGTTCCGGTAAAAAATGATAAAATAAACATTCTTTTGCTTCTTTTCCTCTTGAGGTAAAGAGTATTTCTTGTCGTAAGGAGAAAAATAGTAATGTGGAAAAAAAGCCGAGAGAGATAGCATCGAGATGGAATGAATAAAATAAGTACGAGGAGGCGATGAAGTAACGAAATGAAAGACATAGATGGAAATCGAAAAAGAGGAAGAGGCGTTGCGGGATATGTAGACAAAGGATCAAGGAAGAAGGCTAGACTTAGACCACAAAATGTTGTTGAAAGAAGAGAAAATCTCTTTTCCTCTTTCTCTCTCTCTCTCTCTCTCTCTCTCTCTATCCGTCTCTCTCTTCGTACTCCCTCGGGATCGTGGATCCTATAGAGTATAGGAAGAAAACAACTTTTGCTTCGATTTTCTTTCGGTGAAATAGAAGCAAAAAAGAGTATGTCTACCGTACCGCCATAGAGATTTTGATACAGAAGACACTTTTCCTTTCCTTATTTCAGCTATTTCCCAAAGTAGACACTCTCTCTCTCTTCCCCAGGAATTTTCTCTCGTTTCCATTCGCGTTAAAAAAATATTTTTATTAAATTTCCCTTCTTGTTTGTACTTGCACGATACCTTTCGGTCGATTATCGTCATGATTTCGAAAAATATCGAAGTAAAAAAATGCGAATAAGTTGCATTTACGTATCAGTATCCCTTTAATTTCGCAATAATTTCTTCCGATTCGTGAGGGATCTTTTTATTAACGATACAAATCACGAAATTATCATAGCGTTGGAACCCATCAATATGAGAGATTAAGCGGGACATGTGTTAGGGGAAAGTAAATCCTGGAATTCGTTTGTTCTTCCAGGGCTTTAAGGAAAACATCGTGATTTCCTCGGGCAAAGCAATTACGATGGATTCTGATACCCACACGAGGCGAGCGATCCCTTTCCTAATACCTCGGGAGATTCCACTACATGGAATAGTTATATCCTCGATTGAGAGACAGAAGGATCCAACTTTATGTAGTTTGTAAGAATAAACACTGGAAACGAAAACCAAAAGTATCCGGACGGAGACTTTTAATCTTCCAGCCCCTAGAAAGATAAATATTCCATTATAAAATATGAAGGAAAAAAATATGAATTTTTTTACATAAACAGGGAAATTCCTATATCTCCGGGACGAAATTTCATATGGGCTCGAAATTTACGGGGTAAAAAGTGGTGTTCCTGATCCTCGAAATTCGATTTCGCGAAACAGCTCGTGATAATTTTCTTTTTGTATCAACAAGGGAATAAAAAGAGAAAACCAACAAGAAGAAAAATGAAAGATAAGAAAACAATGAAAAGATAGGAAGTAACTGTTACTTCATTGCTTGTTAATATAGGAAAAGTAGCCTCGAAAGTTTGAAGGAAAATATACCAGTACGTAGAACTATGTACTTTGGACTACTTTATAAAGCTTTTTAATTAACTTCCTTCCCTACTTCTGCTGTTGCATCGAAACTTTTCTTTTAAAATTGATGCTTAGAAGTGCAAGAATTTGTAGAAGCAAGTAATTCAATTATCTTTTATCTATCCTATTTTTTCCATCTCACCTGAAAATTCACCAAATCGGTCTTCCGAATTTCCGTCTACTCGACCTACGCATTTCGCATTTGCAAAAATGTACCAATTTGAAACTGAAAAAAATATAGGAATTTTCGCATAAGCCCATACCAATGGTTCGTCCGTTCACTTTGGTGGCTGGAACTTGAAAGTTTCCGAGAATTTTTCTCATCGAGTCACGGTCCCTTCCTTAATGGAAAAAAGTCTACCCGATACAGGTGAGAGGCGGCAAAGCGGAAAGTGGAGAGTATAATTTGAAATGCCAGCAACGTTTTTCAACTGTGCGACAATTAGTGTCTTAAGCTTTTATTGGAGGTCGGAGGACAATACGTTTCGCAAAGTCTACTAACCAACTATATTATATGTATATATATAGAATATAACTATAGCATCTTTCCACTGCGGATGATTTCCCGCGGGACACTAATCCCGCCTTGGACGAGTAACTTTTCGTTGTTAGTTAAGTATCTTCTTTCCTACCATTGCATTTCTCGATATATGTATATGCCGCAGGAGTATCCGTTACTCTTACGATCGGCTCCAAAAATGGCTCAAATTCTGCGGCATTAAAGTATGAAAATTATATCGTCACTCGAATTCCCACGGGACGACGGTTTCCTTGGAAATCAAATGGAACCGAGTAGGTGTGCGTTTGTTTATAATTGAAGTGGAAGCGCACGGCAAAGCGATTTCGAACATTAGTAACTCGAAATGTACTTTTTGCTGGACCTCGAAATTTTTAGGATACAAAGTAGACATTTTGAGTTTTAAAATGACCCATCGTGGACCTTAGGATCACCTCGAATTTCAACAGATTAAAATCCAAGTTAATTTGTACGCAATTATACTTTGAAGACGTATCAAAGGCTTTATCATAAATTTCATTTTTTATCATAAATTTATCATACATTTGAAACATTTAACCTATGCGTGTTCGCTCGCCGTAATAATGGACGGAAGAAAGTTGCTTATACGTACATTAAATCGGTTAACGAATACGTTAGACGTTAGAAAATACCAACATGCCGTGTCTCGAAGACATATGATTATTTTCTTCCTTATTTCCTGTCTATCTTCCGATTTCGTTAAACAGGATTCTTATGGCTGGATGTACCGTTCTCTTGCTCGTGGTGTACGCGATTTATGTGGATACCCAAACTTATTACGAAAAATTGTTACCACTACCTTGGCGATATTACCTACTGTCATTATTTTCTAAAGCCCATAACGGCTTTCTTCATTTTAATGATACAAAATGCTTCTCTTTTTACGTAAATTCGTGACTGCGGAGGTAATTCGATAACAAGTTGCAATTTATCGGCGAGTTTTTATGACTCCTCGTGAAATATTCTACAGCAAAGTTACAGAATTACAATTTGCTGCAAGTTGAAAGAAAGGTTTTATTTTTAAATAGAGCTTAAAGAAAATTAATAAATGTCACATTCCGCAAATCAAAATTTGCGGACGTCAATTCGTCTAATTCCCAATGAAGCACGCACGTGCGATAAATTCCCCAGAGCTAATTACCGAAACGTCCAAAAATGACACTTCATTTTGTTACCTTACGTAATTGGTCAGAGCGTGCTTCAAAAGGATAATAACAAACGCCTTAGTTTCTCATAAATTTCGCTACTTTACGTTGTTTGGAATTTTTACCAGGCGACAAAAATACAATTTTTTAATTTTCGAAGCTTCAATTAGTAAATCAGTTGAGAGTTCAGCCTAGAACGATGGAAAAAAAAACGAATTTCATTATATCGTATTACGTAGAATGAAGAAAAATGTGAAATATAATAATAGCAACAGGTTCGTGTGTCGTTCACACACGCGGGAGCCACTCGGACTTCCCGCTTGTTTATTTCCATCCCCACAGCCGACGTAACACTTCCTCTTCGTCTCCACTCGATCTCTCCTCGCGCGATTACGGCATGGCCTTGCAATGCTGCCTCGGTTATCCGCTTCCTTTTCTTTTTCTCCTCTTCATCCTTGCCATCGACAACAACATGGGCAATCGTAAGAGCAATAAATGCCAACCGAAGCAATAACAACAAACTACTGGAACCGCTTCAAGCGAGACCGCGGTGGATCCGAGGAAGGGCAGAAGCCGAGTGGAGCGGATACGCGATACGGATTGGGCATGGGCGAGGAATTGGTGTCTTATCCACTTGCCATTTCCACTCCGCTTCTGTCTACAATCGCGCAGAATCCGCGGGAATTCAGAAGCGGAGTCTCCGAATTCTCGCTCGGGAATTCGGAACGACAGGACGTGGAAGCGGAATGGAGAAGAGGAGTGGAAGCGGAGCAGAGTGGAGAGGAGAGGAGGGGAGAGGTGGGGAGAGTAGTAAATGACAGCTGAGCGAAAGGGGAGAAAAAGGAATTGAAAGGAGAGGAGGGGAAAGGAAAGGAAAGGGAGGCGATGAAGGCGAGCAGAAGCGCATCGTATAGTCCCAGCCTCGTTGCTCCTGGTACCAGTTGGGATGAAAGACATTGCCTACCACATTCGACCTTGCCAAGTTCGTTACTCCTTCATCCGAACCCATCTGTTCCCTTATAAGATTATAGCACGAAGGTTTATATTCGAGAAGTTATCTTTCGAGAAATCATCTCCGACGTTGTTCCTCTCTCCGTCCTTTTTTCATCACCCTCTCGTTTTTCTCGCTTTCCATCCTTTGCTACGTGTTGCATCTGTATAATGGTATGAATGGCAGCAACGATAACGACAAAAGCAACAACGGTACCGGTAACGAATACATGGCGAGGTTGTCGACCCTCGTACGATGATTCGATCGGTGCAATTTGTTAAATTTGTAGTTTCTCGTAGAAAAAGAGAAAAAGAGACCAACGCGGGGAGAGTAAGTTACTTAATAGCAATTCAGCTGCGGTGAGTTAACGTCGAATTCAATAAGGGTACCGTACCCGAGGAAGTCCCTACAACCATCGATGCAAGAAACGCATAGGTACAGGTACTACATATCCGCTAGTCCGCCTTGCATCTGTCGAGGATTCTAGCGAGTTGCATGCACGACCGTTGCGTTATTACTTAATTAATTACGAGGCGAATCGGAGCCTTTCATCTGCCTTCGAATCACCTTTTTTACCCATCCCACGGAGAAGCCAAAAAAAAATGTAATCGATTGAACTCCGAAAGCGCGTGAACACGGTTCCAAAAATAACAGCCCCTATTCTCCTATAAATCCACTCCTTACCGCGCTCATTTCGTCGTTATAAAAATAAAAATTGCATTATCTTATCACGAAGGGGATAAGGTTGGAGTTCGAGGGAAGGAAAACACATTCTCTTTCGTTATGTTACATAAAGGCGGGCAATGGATGGAATACTGTAGGTGTAAAAGCACCTACATATAATAATGTCTTCCTCTTCGTCTTCGTCCTCCTGTTTGTCTTCGGCTTCGTCCTTTTCCTCGATGAAAACTGGATGGAATACGGGTTATAACGGTGTGCCGCTGTTGCTGTTGTACAAGAACACGTACAGGCTTGAGGTTTTCCAGAGATTGGGAAAGGAAAGCCAGCCAGTCAGCCAGCCAGCCAGCCAGCCAGCCAGCCAGCCAGCCAGCGAGCAAGCGAGCAAGGGGACGGACGGATGGAAGGCGAGGAAAGGAAGGAGGTTTTAAATAAATTACATAATATCACGGGCGCTGGTGGTTTTGTTGGTATAACATCGACGGTGAAGATGCGAAAACCGCCGATGTTATAGACCGACAAGTACATGGGACGGAGGGTAGATAGATGCATGTTACAGTTTATTGAAAAGTTGCTTTCCACCATAACTCAAGTTTATGGATATATAGGTGTAAAGATGTACATACATAGTAAAGACAAATGACGGAAGTTTAGTAGCTATGGATCCGTAACAGGATCTTCAAACACGTTAGAGAGATAAAAGATAAGGAGGCGAAATAAAAGCAACGAGGGTGCAAGAGAGACGCCATCAATATTATACAACAATTCTCGCTTTTTTTTTTATGAATCATCATTTTCACTTTTTTCTCCCTCCTCCCAGGATCTTCCATACTTAGCCCCCTTTTTTTCGCTCCTTTGTAGCCCTTACACCCTCCGCGTTTGCCGGAGCTTTTCTTTTTTTCGATGAAATTTAAGACCGAGGATAATGGGAAAAAGAATGGGCAACACTCTGGGCAACGGCAGCGTTTTGTTCCAGTATTCGAAAATTTACTGGGGTTAGGGCAAAGGTCCCGAGGTCCGATATAGGAGCGTTCGCGGTCGTCACCCCGTAACCTCCAAGTTCGAAGGTTCGCATCTCGAAAGCACGAAACTGCATGGTGCAAAAATTCGTAACTCGAAAACGAAGCTTCGCGAGAGGGTGAATTTCGCGAGGAAGGAACGGACTTTTCGGAGGGTGGAGATTTTTTATTTTCAGCGACACGACGCTCACTAAAATATCCCTTATTATATAATTCAGGGATAAGGCCGAAGTTACATATAATGGTGCTCCGATAATAATTAATTCGCATACCCATGCAGAAGGTATCTCCCCTACATTGTTTGCAAATTGATCGTAACGAACCTCTGCTACTAGAGCATACGGCATTCCTGGACGGTAGCGATACGTATGCCGAAATACCTGCTTCTGTTGTTCTCATTGTTAACAGAATTCATCGACCTAGTTGTTGGGACATTGATTCACCCTCCCTCTCTCTCACCCTCTTTTCTCATTCTCTCCTCCTCTCCCTCGGTTATCCGTCACGATACCCAACGCTTAAATAAATTGTTACGTCTAACCCGTTTTCGTGAGAAACGAGAAGACGTTTGATGGGTAACGCGAAGCGGATAAGGTGGTCTCGCGATATTCATAAATTCATACAATGACCAGAAAAAATCTTCTCAAATGGACGGAATCTCTGGTGCGAATCCTGTAAATTTGAGATTTCTATGAAATATCCTATCAACGTCAAAATTTTTGGACCGCAAGAGTTTGCCGGAATAGGAGACGCACGGATTGAACTTCTCGAGTTTCCAGCTTTGGATCCGAACCGGCTCCCACGATAGCTCATTTTAAAGCCGGAAATGTGATCTTGGGTCGGAATGATTCCTCCCATCCCGGAGATGCGAACCTTAGCGAAGCTAAGGAAAGCTAAGCAAAGCAAAGCGAAGCAAAGGTCTCAGCCGTCCGCATAATTCCACTAGCGGAATTGTATAAACAGAAACGGCGATTCACACCTCGTTATTGCGCTATGGAGATTTTTCATGGGTTTCTACGATATTCCTATAATCTCGCCTATCGACTTTCAATCTCGAGATTCTGCACCTAGCATCGCCTGTATATGGAATCTCACAAGTACACCCGCGTTCGCGTGTTCTTCGGCTGGATAAAAAGTGAAGTATAGTATAAAAGTTGAATTCCGCAACAATATTGGAGAACTTCCATAACTTCTTCTTCTCTCCGTATCGAAGTGTATGTATGAATGTATATGTAGGTATGTATACACACGGAAATCATCATTCGAATAATCTTTCCTTCTTTTCATTCCGATGCTAGACAATTTCCAATCGGCTTTATACGATATCATTGAACACGTCACGATATAATCTCACGTTAGACAGTCGGAAGATAGACACCGTAGAAAATAAGTTTGCTACCGTCGAAGATTCCCCCGAGATTAGTGCACGTTGTTGGAAAGACAGGAATTTTAAAATAATTGTATGCACGCATTTTTCGCTTCGTCCCACGATGATGCGAAAAATGGAATACCTGGAAGTCAAGAGAAAATCCCGTTTACTCGCAACCGAGAAATTTGTATCCATAAGAGAAAAATTCCCTAGCAGAAATTGCACTTCTTCGAATTCAACTTTCCCAATTTGTAGCTGCGTATGAAAAAATCGTAGCGACCTGCGCGATAGCTCGTTTTGAAGCTCGGAGTTTTCGCTTTCCAACCTGGAATTATCGAGTTCGTAAAAAAATTCTTCCGATGGGTATGAATTTTCGAATGATAAAAAACGATAGCCCTGCCGCTCGATGTCGGGGTCTACTTTTTACGATGGAAATTCAAAATTGTCGCGTGAAAGAAAATTTCGCCTTCCAGTGACTGGAACGCGTAGAATTTTCACTTTACAAGTTTCGCGACAAAGATGAGGGTAGAGCAACGAGGAAAAATAAGTGGGATGACGAGAAGAGAAAAAGAAGTAAGAGAAAAGGGATGACCATGCTTTTCTTGTCGCCTCCATTCATGTGTCATCAGTCACGCGAGTAATGAGTGTCGGAAATACATGGTTTCTTGAGTCAAACGAGCCATGCATGCTAGGAGTTTCTGTCTTTTCTTGACGCTATTTATTATCGGTTGTGCGTGCATACGTGCACAGAAAGTAAATCGCGATCTTTACCTTCATGTCAATGAACTTGGAAACATTCGTCATAGTTGACACGTTCATCCCTTTTTATTTATTTCTTCTTGTTCTCCTTATTTCCAAGATAATCAATGAAAAAGCAATATTTCAAGTGACAGCGGATAAGAGTATGCTTCCTCCTGGGAGATATCGTTACCGTCCAACGCACTTTTTCCAGGCCGTGAAATTTACTGCCTGAAAAGTAGGACTATCGAGGTCGAATTCGAGCTATCGTCGAGTTACGCGCGATTTTTTTCTTCCCAGTTACGAACTTCTCGACAACATACGCTCAATTTTCACCCCGACGATCGCGGGTGGGTAGCTCCTCCGCCTGTGCCCACCCTTTTATCAACCTCTCGTCTTACTGCGCGATACATTTGTGACACGATTCGCGAGCATCCCGCGTACAAAACAACGTTGCAGTAGTAATCTATGGTGTCGGTATATACAGCAAAGCCCTTAAATTGACTGGGGTAACCAGCAACTGAGTGAGAGAGGGAGAGAGAGGGAGAACGGAATGAGAGGAGTATGCTATTACTATATGCTCTCCACTATAGTTTAGGTATGGTACATCTGTATATATGTATATACGATAGCGGTTGAGGCGGTGAGCCAGTAAAAACATGCATCTATTTCCATATAACAGGTTTATATATTACGCCGTCACTAACAGCACGTAGTTACATTTGAATATGCTGTCCTGGAGCTGAGAGCAACGCCAATTCAGCATCGGTAGGTACAACGTGGATATACCCAGTCTACCCTCCTATCGCAGCACGAGTTAGGTCTCCACTGAAACGTGTATCACAACCTAGCAGCGGATACTGATTATGGTTGCGCTCGATTACTTCTAACAATTCGAATATACTCACCCGAGATTATTATTAAATGCCCGTTTAACGAGGACGGGATTCTCGAGTTTCTCCTCAGCTCGCAGCTTCCGCTTCTGGTCCTCGTGCCTGTCGGACGTGAAAAATTCGAAGAGGTCCTTAACAAATTCTCATCGGGAGAATAACAAATTTTCGTGGGATTCAACGATGCCTTCTCTCCCAAAAATACCACGAATCTCCCTCAATGAACGTGCAAAATTTTTTTTTTTTTTTTATGCAAAATCAAAAAGGAAATACCAGTGTTAATAATAACAATATGAAACCCGTCTAAGAAACAAGAAACCTCATACGCACGTCCCGGGAAGAAGGAGTTACCTAATTAACATTCCTACCATTAACATTCACGGTACTCATTAACTCACTTTTTCAGTTTCTTTATTGCACATATCTTTAATTAGATTTTAAATTCAATTTAATACTTCCACTTTTTTTTTCGTCATCTCGTCGGGATCATCGTCATCGTCATCGTCGAGGGGTATGTATATATGTATATGCAAAGCGATGATTTTATGGTACCTCGAGTTCCATCCCGACCCAGTTGTCGACAGTGGAAGAGATTTTAAAGCTGTATTATAATGCAATCAACGTATATATATACACGTATGTACATGTATATACATCAAGAGGAGGAAGACGGTAGGAAGATGCACTCACGCAAGATCAGTAATGAGCTTCCATGTTACAGAGTGCTATAATAGTTAGTATAGTCGTTGGTAAGGTTACCCTTATACCCACCGTACCTGCTACCTATATCATCCCCCTTTTAATACAGTAACAGCGGCAGCAGGAGCAGCAGTAGCAACAACAACAGCAACAACACGACAACAACAACAACAACAACAACAGCAACATCAACAACAACAGGAGCAACAGCAACAGCAACAGCAATAGCAATAGCATTGGCAACGTATGGTTCTCTCCCTCGTCATTGTGCGTTCTCTCTCTCTCTCTCTCCACCTCTCCTTGGCCTCGGTATATGTGGTGCATAAGATCCATATATGTATGTATACGTGCATCTTGTGCTTCAGCTGTTCTCTAATCTATTATTCCTCTCTCCGGGCCGCTTCGTAAACTGCTTATCGCACCAAATAGAACGTGTTTGACGTGTTACGAGTTACAAGAAGAGGAAGATGAAGAACAAGGGGTGCGAGCGATCCTGGAGGTGCAAAACAAGGCGATACGTTAATCAACCTTATCGACCTCGATTTTTTTTTCTCTAGTCGTTCATTCATTCGCAGCTTGATCGGAATTGTTATTTATCATAACATTGTGTTGCACGGAAGACACCCGGCAGTGTGCAGATGGATAGGAGTTTATGGCACTGCTGGTGGTTCTGGAACTTCCCGTTCTCGTCCTTCCTGGTTTTCGATTCCGTCTTTAACAATTCGTAACCCCCTGGATCTTCCCCTGGTCCTCCCTTACCGCCGTTTCTACATTTTCATCGAAACATCAAACGAAAAAAAAAAGAAAACGAAAAATAATCGCTCTTTCGTTGTCACTTTTTTTTTCAATTTTCTTGATGATAATGTTTTCACACTTTAATGCACGTTATGCCTATACACGCAGGTCACATTTGTAAGCCTGGTAACGAGTAATGGCTTGAACGGCTGCAAACGTCGGTATTTCACGCGAGGAACGCATATGCACGTGGTCGACCGGGCGGCCGGTCGGCCTTTAGCACGTGTGAGGCATTGGCCAATTTATTATGTGCCGCATCGAAAAAAAAAGAAGAAAAAAATCCACTTCTCCCGAAAAAATGGCAAAGAAATATCGTTAAAAATTTGAAGATCCCGAAAAATTGCTCCCAAAAGCAACGGATTCACGAGGAAAAAGATTAAATCCTGGAAATTGCAATTTTCGAGGAAAGAGAGAAAAAATAAAAACAGAAGAATATATAGTGGCAAGTAAAAATGCGGTTGATCAAAAGCTTCTCTCCCGTGCCGGAGAAAGAGAAAAAAAAAGAAGGAAAAAAAAGGTGGTGGCGTATATGGTTATCATTTCATTGAAGTGCAGTAATACCTCTGCTCTGCACGGGGATAGAAGTACGTGTCAATCGTATATTTTACGATTGCGTCAGCGATTCATGACAGTTCCGTTCACATCTGTAGCGTTTGAGTTATTGGAATGAAGAATACAGAAACGAGGGAAATAGAAAGAAAGCATCGAGTCGGATTATATATTGACGAATCATAGAAAACTGTTGAACGTTTTTTTTCCCCTTTTTCTCGTCGCTTTTTTTTTTCATTGATGCGACGTTTCTTTCGAAACTGTAATTTATTTCAATTAGTTCGAGATGACGCGAAAGGTAGACCAACCCCAATTGACTCCGCGAAGAGCGAAATGGCAGCTCGTATGAAAAATAACATCGAAACCAATAACGGTAGGAAGTTGAATGAAAACTCCATCGTAAGTTTTGAATCTCTATTTTTTCTCGTAAAACATTCAAGTAAGATGTAGGAAAAAAATTTTTTTTTTCCCCAGCAATTGCAATTAATTTTATAGTTTTCCATAAATGCGGTTTATTAATTCGGATTTCCAAGTTTGAATTTGTTGAAAGTAAGGAGCGACAATCGTCATTGTTCATTCTTTATCGTGACGTAGCCGCCATGCCGAAACGAAAGTTTCGCGAGAACTTGAATTTTGTAGTATAGAAAGCAACGAATTTCAGCTTTGAAGGGAGTTTTGATTGAGCTCCGTAGGTACAACGTTTTGCTCCATAGTTACGGGAATTAAAAGTTCAGATGGAAAAGCTGCAACTTTTGGGTACCTACCGGTTGAAAAACTCCGGCAACTTTCGTCATAATGCACAAAATAACTGCTAGATATTTGAGAGGAACTTTCCCTCCAGTAGTAATTAAAATTTGTGTCTTTCGATTGCACTGGAATTTATTTGATTAATGCAAAGCTCCATTCTTCTACAACGCATCAAATACAATCTTTTGATTGACAGTCAACAAGGGAGTTTAGATCTCCTCTCGGTTAATGGTATAACGATACATTGGTAATACCAACACCAATTCTATCTATTCCCTGTACGATCATATTATCTCCATTATTGACAATCATACAGGCATTCTACCGCAATAACGTTTTGGAATATTTATACACATAGATTTTGCGGTTCAAATATGAAACCCATCAGATATTGACATGTTACTCGTCGGTACACAATAAACATTGTTGTACAGTATAATCCTATTAATTTTAAAGTGATTACACCAGGCGCGTTTCGTGAATTACCGTTTTAATTAGCTGCCGCTGCTTCGTTGTTGTTGTTTTTTTTCTTTCTTTTAACGAACGTTCCTTCGATGCGAGTGTTAATCAACGAATTATTTTGATTTCTTCATCACTTTCTAGCTCCTGGGGGTTGAAATCTCTAGCTACGGGATCTTGAATTTTTGACGAAGGAAAGCTTATGTTCCAGCTTTTATGAAATTCTCCATGATTTATTGATTAGGAGGAAATGTTCGGCATCTCATACCGATAACGTATGGTGATCTACTATACCACATGTTGAGATCGACAACCCGTAACTGTATCGACGAAGAATTTGAATTCTTGGATGTCGCAATTCCGCTCCTGTCGCATTGGCGCTCATCGTACGTATAGATAAATCGGGATTTAACGAAACTCCCGATATAATTTGTAAAATAACGATTTTAATTAACCGGCTTTAAATCTATCTGACGATGACACCGGAAGTAGATGGTCGGAGTGATCGCGTCGGTTGGCCTGTACTCTGTACCTACTATCGTGTATACGTATATGTATAATGATAGCCTGCAGGTATTATGCGATATAGTAAAGAGGGGAAAAGGGAATTTAGTACTACTATCTGGTACACAACAACGGCTGGTGACGACATGTTAAACCATCATTCGAATCCGGTACCATCCTTTGTCCTACGCGGGTGCTTCAATTAGACACAGAATCAGCTTACTATT
Organism: Gasteruption jaculator; assembly: GCA_949825005.1. Taxonomy (NCBI): domain Eukaryota; kingdom Metazoa; phylum Arthropoda; class Insecta; order Hymenoptera; family Gasteruptiidae; genus Gasteruption; species Gasteruption jaculator. The sequence continues at coordinate 9,231,418 of OX463776.1, forward strand.
AACAACAACCGAACGCCCCGACAAAACCAACGTCGATTCAGATATTCCCGGCTTTTGCGATTGGTATAGGTATACGCAAAAACATGTATTTCATTCCCGCGTTATGCGTTGCATTTACCGCATACACCCCGTGTATACGTACGTGCAGCTAGTGCACCCGCGAAAAAAAAAATCGGGATAATTCAATCTTTTGAGGTATGAAAATTTGCTGTGGCCTTCCGGAGATGACTTCGGAGGGGGTTGAAATTTGCAGAAAGGAGAAAGCGAGGATTTTGTGCTTTCGGAATAAATAATTTGCTTAAAAATGTTCAATATTTTTTTTACCTTTCAAGTTATCAATTTTTTCGAGAATTATCGAAATTTTCAGGGTTTCCATCTTTCGGGGAAAAATTGTGTGTGATTTACACTTTGATGCAGCTGACGAATATTAAAAATGGAAAAAAGGAAAGGAAGAAGAATTCAATCGAAACGAGCGAGATGGAGTGAGAATTTGGGAAACACAGAGGCCGCGAAAATTATGCGATCCCCTTTCTTGACGTATTTCCCTATTGAGTTGGAAATTCGAAATTAATGTATCGCCCGATATTACGGCGATGCATCAAAACCATACCGAAAAATATATGGCGCCGTTGATGTATTGGCTTTTTAGGATACTTTTATCCGAAAACGAGGATATAGTCGTCGGTAATAATAGTAGGGATGAAATGTTGTTGCCATTCCGGCACGTGTACGCTGCGGGAGGAGAATTCCTTCTTTTTCATTACTTTTGCAGCCAATTGAACGTACGTACGTACGTACGTATATGTATATACATACATCCGCTATTAATTCCACCGATATATTTTCAAATATATGTTCATGGATTCTTTATGACGCAAAATCATTGTCTTTTTTTCCCGATACCTCATCAATAATAAAATAAAGAGCGGCCGTAAATCGTCTGAAAAAACAGGCCAGAGGACATTTTTGTAATCATGTAATTCCACAGAAACACTTCCCGAAATAAACTCTACCCCGTATTTAGAAATAAATAAAAACCCAAGCTTTTCCGTTTAAACGCGGCATCAGCGATTAATTACAAAAAGATCATTTGAAAACAAAACATGAAATAATGAAATACAATAATAAAAAAATAGAAATAAATAGAGATCTTGCATTTGGAAGCACTCGAACCTTTTGACAAAATAAACCGCTTCCACGGGCCGCTGTCATTGGCTGCCGGGACGGTGAATATTCGCCTCAAGTTCGCGCGCAGTAGAGACTCGCCTTTACGGTTTGCATTTAAGTTTCGCGGGGAAAGTATAAGCCGGAAATTGGCACGAAGTTGCCGATATCGTAAAACAAAGTAACAGGGGTGGTATTTCCCCCCGGAGAAAGTAGAAGGAGAAAGTACAATAAGTATCGAAGAAAGGAAAGACTCCAGACTCCGTCTGGATACGTGCTGGAAATGAAATAAGGGAATAGGATTTTTTTTCCTCTCTTCCTCTGCACGTGAATCTCGTTTCTGAAAATTCAGATGCTCGCGGCTATCATGATTCGCCAATATTTCTGTGTTTTCATAAGAGAAATCCAGGAAATATAATAACCTATTGTAGCAACTTTTTTGGGGGCGATGCTTTCGGTTGGAACTCGATTTTATTGAATTCCCGAGAAAAGGAAAACAATCAAACGTTATTGATTTCCATTTTTGCGGTACAATTTTCTTGTTACTTTACAAATCAAAGTCACGGGTTATTATTTGAAAGCTTTCCGATAAGTCAAGCACTTTTTGAATTTTCGTAATATACCTAAGTTTCCAATTAATCGACGTTCGATTCGAAAATATTTCATAAAAATGTCATTCGTTCCAGAATTAATTTTGAAAGTTCTTACATTCTTACATTTCTAGAAATTCGTCTTTGCATCGAGACTCTTGTCTCCATCTTTGGGAGACAATAGGTATTCAATCACACATCGCCAAAAAATGTACGGCTACAGCCAATAACTTTGAAATCATCTCATTCTCAAGATACGAATTCTACATCTTATGAAAAAAAAAAAAAAAACAAATTTATGGATCGAGGATTCGAACTTACGCCAAAAAGTTTGTACCGATTCAACGTTTGAATGTTTACCGACTGCGCCACCGACGCTCTTGGAAATTGCTGTACAAGTTTAGTATATAAACTGTGCCACATGGTTCATGGTTCTCATTTTTGAACCGGATTTAATTCCCTGGGGATCGACATTAACAGGTAAATTCCCGGATACCTCTTCTTCCTCTTCCACCGAACGACAAAGTTTCATCTAAATCCGCCACAGGTCGACTCTCGGCTCGGCTCGGCTCGGCTCGGCTCGGCTCGGGTCGGTTCGGCTCAGCTTGGCGCATTTTGATGGCGGCGCCGAGTCAAAGTCGCTTCTACGCTCGTGTGTTTCAATTCAAAATAATACACGCGAGAATTTGGGAATCTTCATTTCGATGAAGATGAAACGAACGAAAAATGACATCGTTGATGCGACTGTGGAATCGTATTTAAAACGACGCAGATATCAGGTATGTAAAACGAAAGAATGTTTTCTTCTTCTTCTACTGCTACTCGAATCGCCCAGTTTCTTTTGATTTAACCTTAAAGTTAAGCGATATACATAAATAAATAACTGATCAGCCTGACCAGCGAGTCCGGTACTTATCGGTTACTGTACTCATCGAATGCGTATGACAATCGTATTATCGATGCGCTTGTATGGGACCTGAATTTGCAAAAATTCGAAAAATCTTGACTCTCCTTTTTATTGTTATTTGCGATACTTAACCTCGCAGAAAGGAGCAAACACAACATAACCTGCAAATAAATATTATCATTGGTACCAATCGGTTCCTCGAACGTTACGTTAACGGTGGGAATCAACGAGAAAGAATCGAGGTAGTACCGATAAATGCAACAATGTATCTTTCAGGATAACGAAGTTTTTCGTAAGCCCGAACGAACGGGTTGTCAGACTCCCGAGGAAATGACTTTAAGAGTCACCGCCGAATGTGGACTTTCTAGAGACAATTCTATCGTATTTAGTGCTATTATCAACGACGTCAACGCTGCCGATCAAGCTTATCAAAGGTAAAATACACCGGACCGTGCGGATAATCGCCACGCCCCGTAAATTATTTTTATAATACAAATTATTAGCAAAAATCCTTTGGATTTCAAAGAAATTTTGGAAATCATTTTATTTACAGCTAGGAAATATTTCTATTTATTGAACTATAAATTCAAAATAAAAAGAATACAAATTGATACCATACAGGTTACGCAGCTGGATAAATACGGCGTCGAACGACAGGCTAAAGGCCGAATTACAAGGACTTTTGTACCCCGTTTTTTGCCATTTTTATTTAGAAATGTTGCACGCCGGCAACAGACAAGCCGCCGTTCAATTTCTCAAGTCCCACCAAAATGAATTTACATCCGACACGGAGAAGGATTTTCTGGAGGAACTATCGAGCGTCTTCTCCATACAAGACATAGAGCTCAGACCGTTGGTCAATGCATTTAGAACGAGGAAATACAAAGTCGATATGTCGGACGAGGCTCGCATTTGCTTGCAGAAGTTTCTCTCAAAACAAGGACATATTATACTCATGCAGGTGACAGCTGAAAACTGTTATTGGTATCGATAAGATTCGTTTAAAAAATTCCCTCTTCTTTTTCTTCTTCTTTTTCAATAATCCGAAAATATGCATGTAGGTGATAAACACGCACGTTAGTATCATTAAGAAAATCATAAACACGCATCGTGTCGGCGAGGAGACAAACGGAGAAAGAATTTCGCGCAGCGAAACCAACGTCAATGGTCACGTCGAACAACCATCGGGAACCGGGGTGGACCGAGAAATGAGAGAATTGCAGGAAGCCATTCGGTTGATTAGAAACAATGCCCATCAACCGTTAAGGATATTTACTATCAGCAATGCCATTGAAAAGTAATTTTTTGTTTCGCGCTACAAATCATCAGTTTTCCGAGAGAAACATTTTTAATTGTATTCTACCGAAATTCTGCTCTATTACGAAAGATCGGATGCTTTTTTCCAGCGCCAGTTGTGGGATAATTACGCCAGATATGGACAGAATTGCGGCGGGTTTCAGTACAGCGGAGATCCGACTCTGGGGCATCGGGGACACGGTTCTAACGCGACCGAGATACAGGAGCCCCACGATGAGCCTCGCTTGTGACTCTCCGTCGATCGGGCCACGGTCGGAGAACAATTTGTACGTCTTTTTTTTAAAGATATATATTCTTTTCATTTTTTATTCATATCTATTTATATATTTATTTTTTTCTTTCCAGAGAAGAAGCAGGAGCCGTTGTGCTGAGAGGACACACCGACGTCGTTCACGATCTGAGATTCGTTTCCAACAACGAAGTTCTCCTTTCCGTTTCCAGCGATAAGGACATGAGAGCCTGGCGACTCAACGATTATTCTTGCGCTGCCGTGTACAAGTAAGTAGATGGATAGTCGGTGATCCGTTGCAATTTTTCAACACATAATGATTCTTTCAATTTTTTGTCTCAACTTCTCAGTGGCCATAATTACCCAATTTGGTGCATGGATACGAGTGCCTTCAATTTGTACATAGCGACTGGCTCGCACGATAGAACTGCCAAACTTTGGTCGCTGGATCGAACATTTCCTTTAAAGATATTCGCGGGACATTTCTTAGACGTCAATGTACGTATGCATAACAGGAACGAAGATTTTCCAAGTATCCAAGATATTTTACAAGACTTGAAATTCGCGATGTTTTGCAACTTAACGAGTTCCTATTTTTCAATTTCTTAACGTTAACGTAATTTTAATTTAATTTTACAATTTCTCAAGTAACGCTGGAATATTTTGAATTCATTAGAATGTTTTTCAGAGTATACGATTCCATCCAAACGCTCGATACTTGGCTACCGGTTCTGCGGATAAAACTATAAGACTATGGAGCAAAGACGACGGAACTCTTCTACGGGTTTACGTCGGTGCGCAATCAACCATTTACAGTTTAGCCTTCAGTCCCGATGGAAAATATTTAGCAGCCGCAGGTATCGAGACAATTTATTGATTTTTGCCAATGAAAATGGACCAAAAACTGGAATAAACTTTTCCCAATTTATATGAATTCTTTAGTAAATATAATTTACGTGCAAATTACATTAGCAGGAATAAAATTACAATAACCGTAGTCTCTACTTACGATTCAAATACTTGTTGGATATTGCCATTTCAGGCGATGACAAATCCATTTCTATTTGGGACTTGGCGACAAATGCACTCTTAACGGAATTACGAGGGCACCAAGATTCGATAATGAATTTAGATTGGAGCTCCGATGGTCAATATATAGCCAGTGGAAGCATCGATGGGATCGTGAGGCTATGGTCTACACAAGATTACATCAATGTTGGTAACAGGTGAGATATTAATCTACAAATCGTTGATTTATTTTTAAAAATCAAGCACTTTTTGTCATTTTTATATATTTTGAAAATTGTTTTCTAGCGACGGCGGGAACACACAAACGGAACAACCGGTAGATTCGGCGCCAAGTTATTCCACATTTTGCTCAAGTATTCTCTCTCTTCGTTATTATCAAAAGAATCATTCGTTGGTTTGCATCGGAACGGTTTAATGAGACTCCCATTGATTTAAGTTGACATGCTTTTCTACACAAAATCAGTCGAAGCCAAAATTACGAAAGCATGTATCGATAACTTATTTATTTCCTCTTTCGTTTAAGTCTTTTTCTATACCTTTTTTTCTTTTTTTTTTTACGTCACATAAATTTTTTCGTTCGTAATTATATTTTTATACACAAAAGAAAAATTAGAAAAAAGTATTCTCAGTACCGGCTGTGAGCAATGATTTTGATAGTGGATGATGAAAATTTACGTTATCTTAATTTCTCCATGTTCATTTGTCCGAATCTCAAAAAGCAATAAATGAACAGATACGAGAAAACTATCCTGAATTTTTTTTCCCCAAATATAATTTTTTTTCTTGAGAATTTTAATATAAAGAAATTTTCCTTAAAAAAACAACAAGAGTTTATTAGAAGAATTAAATTTTTTAAATTTAGGAAATTATGAAACAACAAAGCGTAAAATGTCTGTTGTAAGTCACAACATTTTTTATTCCGAAACCGACTTGAATTCTTACTGGAATGGGATTGTTTATTCATGTATGTACAATTCAGTGACTTCTAGATTATTCATTAACCATTCTTTGTTTTTATCTTCGCTACAAAATACTCCTTTTCCGGTAATTCAATAGCTCTTCCCTTAAAAAAAAAACACCATACAGTCGCTCTCAAAATCGTTAAAATACACATTAGAAAAGAGACGATTCGAAGACAAAGTAATTAAATAACACAAACGAAAAGTGACAATTTTCTTTGTTGTTGTTGCTTGATAGGACAAAGTTGCTTTTAAACATAATTAAAAAAAATGAAAATAAAAATATATAATTAATTATCGATAAATAGATCACACTTTTGACTGGTTACTAAAACCAGAAGGCTTATTAATTAAGAACCCATACTGTTGTTGCTGTTGCTGTTGCTGATGCTGATGCTGATGCCGATGCCGATGATGATGATGATTAATGTTACGTAATGACCAAAAATGTTCTTCCTCGCTCTCTGTAAATTTCCTCGTTCTTTGGATGAGAATATACGTTTCTATCGTTTGTAGCGTCCTTTTATAAGTTGCAACGCTTTTGCCATCAAAGGGGCTTTTGTTTTTTTCACTAAACTCGTCGATGCTGAAACCAAAAATTTGAAAAATTTCACAGGCTTGGTATCAATTATCCATTTCACCTATTTGTATAGCTACTTTGAAGCTCTAACTTATTATTAGAATATTTCATATTATTGCCGATAAAAGTAAAAATTACGAAAGGCCTACTTACAGTGAGAGGTTTTCGATCTTGGCATGGGTGGAGGCGGAACCGAAATGTTGGTTTCGTTGGGGTTACCGGATACCAATTTCCTCTTTAAATCCGTTGTAGCGTTCGACGCCGTACTTTTTGCGGTTCCGTATTTTGCCTGTTTTCGTAAAACGTTTCTCGGCGGTTTCACGACGTTATCAACGTATGCAAGTTTTGCCGATCTCACCGGCAAGGAGTTATCGATGGACTGCTTGATATTTGCCGTCAGAGTCTTTAGTTTGGCTTCGCGTTCGTCCAAGCAACGCTGAAAAAATTCAAAGGGATGATGCATAAACATATGTATTTTCAAAAAATCTCACAATAGCAATAAGTAAAATAATAAATTCATTACCATATACATTTCACGGAAAGATTCTTTAACACCGTCCACCTCCAGCCTTTGCTTATTTCGAAACTCTCGATTGCAGTGATACTGCCACAGAGGGTCCGTGTCTTCCACAAGATAGGGATTGTGATGTTCCAGAGTGAAAAGCTGATCCGCCGAGGCCCTTTCCAAAACTGGTTTGATAATATAGTAAGGTATCCCTCCGGTGTATTCCAAAGCTGTCGCGAGAAAGAACAAAATAAAGGAGTTGTAGGGGTAAAAAGTTAAGAACGAATGAATACAGGGATTTTTCTTACCGTCTATGTTTTCGATCAAAACTCGCATGCAAAGTTCATAGAGCGACGGAACACTCGCGTACCCCGATTTATTCCCGGAATAAACTTTTGTTCTGAAAGAATATACATTTTATTATAAAAACATTAGGAAATAAATAATTATTCAATATCGAAATTCCATATTACTCAATTGAAAGTTCAATTTGTCAACCTTTGATTTTTCACATGAATGACGTCGTGGAGGGCTCGTTCCTCGTCTATCTTACGGTGAATCGGGTTCACGTAGGGTAAGGGCTTGTAATTTGGACTGATTTCCGGTAAAGTGGACGCTAAATCTACGCTTAGCGGCTCCAGCTTGACGTTTGGAGCCAGCAATGAGGGTGCCTGGAATGATTCGTCAATTGTAAATTATTTGCATGGAAAAAAAAGGCAGAGATTTGGTTCCAGAGGAATCGAAACTTTTTCTTTACTCACGCTCGACTCGTTAGGGCTAGAAGACTCCCTTTTAACAGTAACCACCGGTTTGCTCGTACCAGGCTCGCTTTTGACCGTTTTAACTACAGCTGGAGAACTCGGAGGAGGCACCATACTGCGTTTTTTCGCAGGTGGAGTAAAAGTGCACATTCCCAGAGCTTCGGCGAAGCTTGCTCCTAAAAATCAGAGGATCCCATCATACTTTATCGCCCGGAGAGCAAGAAATATTTTGTAAAATTCCACGTTTAGTAAAAGAAATATTATACAAAGGAAAAAAGAAATGAGAAAATTCTTTGAAAAAGGTTTCGACTCTCACCGGAATTACAATCTATCCCTTCGTCTCCATTGATCTCCTTCTTGATCTTCTTCTTCTTCAACTTTTCCTCCAAGGACTCGGAATTCTCCTTGGTGGATTTGCTGCTACCGCTGCTACTGCTATTGCCACTGTGGCTCTCCTTTCTTTTATGATGCCTCTCTTTGTCTTTGTCTTTTTCTTTGTCTTTGTCTTTGTCTTTGTCTTTACTCGAATCCTTATCACTAGAATGCTTCCTACCACTAGAAGAACTACCGCTATGACTTTTTGACTTAGAAAACGAGGAGGAGGAGGAGGAGCAGGAAGATTCCTTCTCTTTTCGTCTTTCGTGTTTCTCTCGTTTCTCCGGATTCTCCGGTTCGGTTTTACTTTGATTCTTACTCGATTCGCTCCTACTTTTATGCTTATCTTTAGATTTATCCGAGTCCGGGGAAACCGGTTCCTCTTTGATTTGAATCTTCGAGCGTTCCTCGTCGGACCCGGAGTCGGGAACGGAATCTTGGAAATGCACGCTGCTTTCCTGGGTCTCCGATTCCTCGCTCTCGCTTTCGTTCCTTCTTTTTTTCTTCGACTGTGCCTTATCCTGGGATGTTTCCAACTTACGCTTGTTTCGTTCGTTACTGTCCGAATGCCTCTCCGGCTCCCTGCGAGAGTTCTCTTTATCCTTGGAATTCTTCGAATCTCTCTTTGAGTATTTTTCGGGATCTCTGGATTTCCTGTCCTTCGAGGAAGACTCCTGGTGCTTCTCGTCCCTGCGACTCACCTTTTCCTCCTTAGGCTCTTCTCGAAGCTTCCGCTTCGTGACTTTCTCCTCGGAATTTGATTTTAAAGCGCTCGTTCCGGAGTTACCATCCTCGTGCTTGTGGTTTTTGGTCTTTGACTCCTGCGATTTGTACCTGAAAGAAATTTATTAGCCCGGCGTCTAGTCTTAAAATGTAATCAAAGTTCATTCGCGGAAGTCGATTATATTTTTGTTTATTGAAATATCGAATTATTGTAGCGTCAAAAATAAGAATCTTTATGATTTACTCCAAAGCCGAATTCAAGTTTTCTCGACATCTCTAAAGATAATATACCTAATTGTTTTTTCCGAATTTGTCGTCGTAGAATTTTGCCTTTCGGGTGACTCTGGCTCGTCGCTATAGTTCTCAGGCACATCCGGAACGCAACTCTCGTCTTCCTCATCCTCGTCGCTATTATCCTGCGCGGCGACCATTTGCTTCCATTCCGCTACCAGTGTTTTCGCCGCATTTCCAATCGAGCCGTGATACTTCCTCAATGCATTGATCGTTCGCCCGATTCGGGTGATCTCCAGGTGCTGCACCGTTACGGGTAGTCTTCGAAGTCTCGAAATGCAGTGTAACAACTGAAACATCGTCGAATGACGATTAAACAATTTGCACGCATAACAAATGAGAGATACGATTTTTTCCATAAGTGAAAAGCTTCTAATTTTTCTTTAAGGCTCCCAATGGAGACGGTAAAGAAACTTTCAGTAGAAAAATTCCATGTCAAAAAATTCCTTCGGACGTTGAAATTACTTGGGTTCCAATTTCACAAAAAGTTTAAAAAGAAAGATTATGAAAAAAATCACGCAAAGAGAGCCGATATCCAGTGTTTGCTGGAAAGTAGGTCGGAATATAAAATTCTTTCGAAAACTAGGAAAAAGTTCCTAGTTTTTGTCTATCAATTTCACGAATAATCCTGGAAAACACATTAAAATTCTCGAAAATGGCAGAAAACCTTCGAAAAAGCAAAGAAACGGTAAAGGAATGTCGCAACATCTGTTATCTCTCTGCCTAAAAGTCCGAGAAAGAAAAGAAAAAATGTCATTGGGAGAAAATGAAGCCACAAAAGGGACAAAAACTCGTTCGAGGTTTGTAATGCACGGAAAAAAAAAGTCGAGCGTCGCATTCACGGAATCGAATTCAAAGCCAAATTCGAGAGACGCAAACAAACGTAAAAAATTTTTGATGGTAAAAAGAGTCCACCTCCTTTTTCCTCAAACCAAAAAGCAATGTATTTTTTTGGTTCTTTTCTCCCCAGCGAGATGCGAGGTTAGGAGTCACGATTTGCACGGAAAGAAGTGGGTTTTTTCGCGGTGAAAGAATAAATCCAAGTCGCACTGACGGACGAAAAAGGTGAGAAAAAAAAGGGAAAAAAATGAAAGGAAACACGACAAACCTTTGACTCGTCGTTGGAACATTTTTCGATACATCTTTGATAATGCTGAATTTTATCGACAACGGACATGTTGCTCAACTAACAACAGATAGATCTCACGCTAACGCCGAACAGCTGTTCTGACCTGCTCTTCCGTCTCGCAGTAGCATTCCGTTAGAGCCAAGATGGAGCCAACCCAAACGACTGTCTGTCAATGCCCAACCCAAACTGACTCGTCGGATATGACGCGTCACCCTTCCATGATGTTTTTACCCACTTTCCGGAATTTGAAATTCCAAGTTGTACCTTTGTATAAGAAATTTCATCCTAAAGAAATATCGAGGGTCGTTAAAATGAAATCAAAGAAGTCATATTTTATTTTCTTTTAATCCTTATTAAGTACCATTTTGTCGAGAGACCCCCCCCCCCATTGATGAACATTGGTTCGTTTTATTTGACCCGAATAATATACATAGTGTATATGTATATATAAACACACACACACTACGTATACGCAAATTCTTACATACTATAATTGTCGTTTTATTTACATTTTTATTTTCTTTTTTTTAATTTTACGTTTGTATTACTTCACCATCCGTTTCTTCTTCATAAACTATATACTTGAACATTGTGATTTCAGTTTTTGAACTAAAGTATTCCATTTTCTTTTCGTTAATTGAAAGTTTAACATATATATATATATATATATTTATTACTGTATATATTTACATTAGATTTGTCTGAAAAGTTATCACGTTTAAAAAAACGAGATTGAATAATAATTATCATTTCATTATTTTTAATTCGCACATAAATCGCTTTCTTCTGTTCGAAGTAAAAAAATTGAATACAAAGCAATAATCGAGTAACACTGGGGAAAAGCAGAGTACTTTTTTCGTTAATGAAATTCAAAGTTTCGTGTTTGCACAAAGAAGAGAAAGTCTATTTCCATGGTTTAACGAATAGCCTTGTTTTCTTCCTTCATGTCGAGGGAATTTATTCGATCAATTTCGTCATAGGAATAAATAAGGTTTAATAATATTTACTAATAACATAATAAATATTGCTTAAATATATATAATAATAATAATAATTAGAAATATTGGGGTCATTTTTTCATCAGTGGATCTATTACTCCAATTTCTAGGAAAAATACCTGAAATATAGAACTTTTTTCCTTTGTTCAAATATTCAAATAAAAAAAGAACACCGTAGAAGAGATTATTAAACTTTTCATGAATTTTGGAATACTCTGTGATAGAAATGCTTTCATGGAAAGCAAATATGTAACTCACAATTACAATTTTTATTACGACAATAAAAATCAATTTTAAAATCGTAAGAAGAAAGCAGTTGAATTTCCTTTGAAAAGAATATCATAAAATCCTAATTTTTTTCGAATGATTTTTTCAATAAATATCGAATAAAAAAACCGTAAAGCATAAAGTATAAATACCTAGCAAAAATTGTAAACAAAAAATGATTTTCGCAAAATCGCGGAAATGAAAAGTGACGTTTCCCCTTTCTGTTTCTTTTACGGATGAATTTTTTAACGAAAAAATACCACTTTTTCGAAGTGATGGAAGAATCAAAACTATTTTTTTTAACTATTCATTTAGTCTTTTATATCCTATTTGTATTTCCTCGCTATATATACATATATATATATGTACACATACATATATATATATACATATATTTAGATGAGTATGTACGTAGATTATAGTTAAAAAAAAACCGCGAGATTCAGCCTTCTTACATTAAAGTATCAACGATTAAATAATTTAAATATAGGTGTCAAAGAAGGAAATAGTCATTTTTACTATTATTGCCAAAAAGTCAATGACACTATCGTACATTTCTTTACTTGGAAATCAAATATACATGAGTAATTCATGTAAATTCTATTACAATTCTTCGAGAAAGAAATCTTATCTTTGATTCGTAATGTAATACGTCTAAAATGCGAATTGATCGTTCCCTAAAAAGGTTGACGATATTCTAAACTATATTTTTTTGTGTTATAGAAAAACGGTAACTTTAACTGTATGCAAAAATTGCAATCAATTCGCTGAAAAATAAAGTAGATTTTCAACTATTTCCTCTTTGCAGTCTATATACGTATTTATAATCATATATATTTGTTTGTAATCACAATATCATGCACTCGTCGAAATAAATTCGATAAACGCGTATAAATTTTGGAGTAAATCTTTTGCGGAAATAATTATTTGTCAAAAAAATTAAATTTTGATTGATTGCAGAGACTTCGGTAGAAAGCGAGTTTGCAACTGTTTCAATTTCAATAAAATTCTGAAGTAGGAAAATAAAACCGCGCTTTCTACGGAAATTTTTATTTTCAAATAGATTTCGCATGCTCTTAAGAGAATTTTCATGACTTATAAAAATCCTAGCAGCGACTGATAGGACTTTTACCGATTTTACTAAATTTTGAAAGAGTAGGGAATCCTTCCTTTGAAATTTTTACATAAATCTCTTTTAGGTTACTTCTCTTCTAAAGCAATTGCACAAAATATTTCCGCAAAAAAATTTTGGAAAAAAAAGATTAGCAAAAGAAATACTAAGCGAATGATACGAAATCGACAAAAAATATTTAATCGAAAAAGAACATAATTCAAAATTATTGTAAACAAACGCTTTGTGCGATTTCCCAATTTTGACTAAATTTGACAACTTCGATCGTTTCTTATTTCCCAAATTTTACACGGGAAAAAATTACAAATTAATTTATGCACAGATTGTTGGAAGCGATGAAAAGACTGAAAGTCGATTAATTATGGATTACCGTTTACGTATTACTTATGCTCAATTATAAATTAATATATTACTAACGTGTAATTATTACACTATAAAAGTTACGTAAAGCTCCTAAAATCTTTTCAAAGATTTTAAAAGAATATAAATATATATTTTTCCGTATATCATTTGCTTGGGAAATAAAGAACAATGTGAAATTAAAGACGCACTTTGTAAAATATCCATACTGACCAGAATGTTTCTTGCCTTTTACTTTCGCTTGATGACGACGTTACTTTAGATTACGAAACAGATACGATTTATCGTTACGAGAGAGACCGATCTATGTACGTACACGTCTAATCAAATGATAAAAAATATAATCCGAAAAAAAAAGGTTAATCTCATCATAGATATCGACGTGATGGAATAGAATTGAAGATTTAGAAGAAACAAATGTGGATTTGAAACAACAAAGTAGTACAAGATGTTTAAGTTACATTTCAAAAGTTTGTCGTAACGGTAATCTTGAAAAATCCTTTGACTCGATATTTTTTTAATTCTAAAACCTTCTCAATTTCAATTTTTTTAATGAGAATATCCTAAGGCACTTTTTGGATTAACAACTTTTGGCAATTATTTTTTATCTTTGCTGAAAACGAACAAATAAATAAATATTTTCTATTACAACTTTAAATTGCTTCCGATGACTCTTAGAAAAATTAAGTTGCTATGTTTAAGAAAGATACAAAATGTTGCATACATACATGCGATGACTCATCAAAGTATGTATCAGAATTGACAGCTAACTGATAGATACAGCAAAATAAGAGAAACGTATAATCGATTGCTCGCTTTTTTTCTACATCTCGAAATGGTTTCACGGTAGAACGTTCATTTGAATCCAACAATCGTAACGACGATACAACATTTTTTTTTACAGTTTGGCCAATCGCGGGATATTCTGTGTCAATACGGATATTTTGTACTAGGAAGGAACACCGTAAAAAAAAAACAATAACAATATCAGTAATTTGTGTACAGAAAAAACAAAAAGATAGAGATAGAGATAGAGAGAGAGAGAAAGGGAGGAAGAGAGAATAACCGATTTCACGCAAATAGAAAGATAGATTGAAAACTGAATGCTAATGAACGCTATTAAAGTACTTCCTTATCCTTCTGCTTATTAAAATTCACGTGAAAATCGTAAGCAGTCTTATCGACGAGTGCGAGCCTTTGTTATCATTTGAGAGCTGCACGTATTTCTTTGTCTCGTTATGTTACAATGAAAGAATCCACGAAAATGAAATATTTCCCTTACGGCGGTGTACAGTGGATCGACGTAAGATCATTTGTACACTCGAGCTAAAATTCCTCGCTTCTTTTCTTTTCGTTATATGTTTTCTCGTTTCCTTTTTCTTACGTTACATCCGAATTAGTCGTTAGCAAGTAGTTACATTGGTCCAAATAACGTTCTTCTGGTCGAAAGGATTCCTGCAAAATGAGAAACCAATTATTTTTCTCCAGAGCCAAATTACAAATACCACGCATAATAGAAAATCTCCAGGGTAATGACAAAATAAAAAGATGATTTTTCCAGGTAATGTAATTTTCTCGCAGCTAAATAGTTAAAAGTTTCTGGTTACCCAAACTTTGAGTATGTCGATCTCAAATGAACCGTGGAAATCCAGTACCAGAGTGATGGTAAACGTAAGGTGGCGGCGGTGGTCCAGGAAAGTGTCTTTGGCGTTGACGTGGAATTAGAGGATGATGAGGACCGATCGTACCGGCAGAACCGGCGCCGTGTTGTTGCTGTTGTTGTTGTTGTTGTTGTTGTTGTTGCTGCTGCTGCTGCTGCTGCTGTTGTTGTTGCTGTTGTTGTTGCTGCTGCTGCTGCTGCTGCTGCTGCTGGTGTTGCTGTTGCTGTTGCTGTTGCTGCTGCTGCTGCAGAAGATGCGACGTTCCGTCTCCAAGATCCAATTCCAATTCCTGCTGTTCCACCAGCTGAAGAGCACCGAAGGATGCCGTAGCCATCGCAACGTCTGGCATTATCCCTGATAAGTGACCGTCGTTGCATGGATTGTTCGACTCCCCCTGCTGTTGTTGTTGCTGTTGCTGCTGTTGTTGAAGATGCTGTTGCTGCGACATGAAAAGAACCGATAAGATCCGAATTAAAATCTTCAAGATAAAACGTTGTGAAATGCTGCTAAGGAGGACAAGTGAATAACTGTCATAATTATTGGCATTAAGGATAATTGAAATCTTTGATAAGAATTTACCGCCTGGGTATCGTCACAGGACGGAGAAATTTTCCGGGAGTTTAGACGGGTCATTACAACGTCCCGTTGATGCAGAGGTGAGACATTTCACATTTACCGTGCCGTGGAGTGCGGATATGAAAGCATCGGAATGGGTAGTTGCATATTCAATTATTCAATAGAAACTTTATTACCTCAGCCAAAAATCTATAATTTTCCCCTTCGGCGACCACGGCCGGAAGCTCGTGCCTATGGGAGGCATAAGAGGTAGTTTGGCGTGGAAATGTCATATTTCGATAACACGAATTATTGGAAGCGGCGATGTTCCCACTGAGATTTGAATTATTCGCATCTTCGATTCCTCCTGGTGTGTTGTCATCGTGTTCTCTTGTACCGTAACAAGCAGCGTTCTAAATATATTAACAGAAAAAAGGGAAAAGAAAAAGTGAAGTAACAGTAGTAACAGTAGCAGCAGTATCGGAAATGATGAGACAAGAATTATCCACATCTTCTTGACCTTCTTTCCTAGATAAAATCTAGACTAAAAGAAGAGCCTCGTCATTGCTATCAAACAAACAACAATAAAGAGATTATACCGATTAATGATTTTTCTACGGTACTAGCAACAACGCTCCCGTTGGGATTTTATGCCCAAAAAATGGAAATTGCGCCCAAAAAATTCGTCTTACGAAAACAACCTTTGGACACTTTCAGAAGACCCATATTCGATGTATTTTTTTTCCGAGGAATCCATTTTCATTGTCAAAGTTGCAGATTTTTCACGGGAAACAGGATTTTTCCTCAGAAAAGCTACTTTTTTCCAACTTCTGCTGGGATTTCATCAAATTCGACCTTTGCAATCGATTGAGCGCGAAAAATACACCCTAAAAATGACTTGTTCAACCCCATTTTTGAAACTTTAATTTTTACCCTATTTTTGAAGGCATGCCAAGGTAAGTATAGCAAAAAAATGAAACTTTTGGAATCAGCCTTTTACGAGCAAATGAATCTGATTGGTTTTTATAGCGTCTTCACTATTTCGTGATATATCGTGACATGTATTTTTTACAACAGGATTATATCTGATCTTAAACTCTCGGCTTATATGCACTGAAACTGATAGTAGCTTCAGATAAAGAAATTCTAGACGCGTAGTTAATGGATCGGAAAATAATACTATCGAGATGTTGAAGGTTCAGCGAACAATTATTTTTCATGAGATTATCATGAAGTTATTATTGTCGATTCCTTTTCGGTAAAATCGCTAAAATTTAGCCGTAACTAATACCGCGGGAAGAGCGAGTAATTGAGATTCCAGAGCATTTTCCAGATTTTCCTTATCGGAGCAAGAAACTTTTCCGAAGAAAGAAGGAAGCAAGAAGCAGAAACGTTGGTTTCTAATGGAATTAATCATCAACGCGGAAACGCAACAGACGATTACGTATTAAGTAACCGTGGTAGCTTATTACGGTACGCTTTGCAAGTGATTGCAATGATTAATGAATGCCGAGTGACCCCACGAGCTGAATTGCGGAGATGTCACCGAGGATGAACTTGTCCGCTGATTGCTACAAAGAGGGAGAAAAAGGGTTGGAGTCATAGCGGCCTGTAAAGTGTCCGACAGCGCGTATACAATTCAGTTATCAGCGTTTATTCGTATGGAATAGTTGCTGATAATAGTTGGCTTGTTGGCCTGAAAGTCGACGCAATTCGCGCGAGAACGTTCAACGAGTCTGTTTCGCTTCGTTCCGTTCCGTTCCGTTACGTTATTGTTCTATTACATCCACTGCGTTTTTCGGGTTGTACGATTCTTTCTGTCATTAATTCTTGCAATTTTATTGCAAAGATTTTCGCGAAAAACAGAAAGAAATCAAATTTAAAGAGGTGAAAATTGCTCCTCAGTGGTGAGTATTTCAAATGAATATTTGAAATGTCAATTTTAATGAAAGTAACGTTTCAAGATTATTTACATTGTAAAACGGTGTAAAAATTCCGAGAATTTTAGTAAATTCACCAACTTCCAAGTTAACGACTGTTGGAAGTCTTTGTAACGATGGAAATTAATCGAGTAAAATTACCTAACATTGGAAAAATTGCATTTATCGGGATATCGAAGAACAAAGAGACTTAGATCCAAGTTGCTCGAGGACAAAGAGTATCGGGTTTTTGCTCGTTAAAAATGTAACCCGATAAGATTTTCATAAGAATGAAGGAAATCTCGCGGCCAGTGAATTATCAATATTAGTTTCATGAATTCCTATATCGCAACGATTACATACATATGTATGTACCATACATTCGAGGAGGATAGACGCTCTTTGAAATAGACGCATGAAAGCTAGATCAATTAATTTTCGCATGACAATTTTCGTATGAAATCGGTACTAAAAGAGTTATTACGTATACATATGTATGGTATGTTATACATACGAGTAATGTACCGCGAGAATCAAATGGCGAAGCGAATACACTGAAATATTTGAAAGAAGACTCAAGCATATTAGAATTGGTAAGTGAGGAAGGTAAATAAAAAACGCGAACGAAGAGAAACGCATATCTGCCACATTTACTAATAAACGCTGGTTAAACATTTAACTGTAATTGAGAACATGAATGTAAAGTTAGACGATCACGTGGTGGGATCGCATAAGCTTGGTCTTGGCTATCTTTATAAATAACGTCAGGTAAAGTTTGCCGAGAATGAAGAATTCGCCCACGGAGAGCCACAACGAAATGGTTTAACGTTACTCCAAAGTTTAGGTATATCTCCTCTATGTGTGTGTATTTTTTATACCTACTAGGATCGGCATTTCTTTTTGATACACCGCCTGCCTCGGGGAGCGTTTGCAATAGATTTTCGATAAAAAGAAAGGTTGATCAAAATAAGAATGGTAAAAGAAAAGTAAACGTATGTTTGCTAACCGGACTTTTTCTCGAAAATCACACAAATGGAAATTGTAAAATCATCGGCACGGAGCAAGTGCTTCCATAAAATGCACGCAGTTTGAATGTGAAATAATTCATGTAAGATACAACGCAGATCGGTGACGAGTTGTATGTTAATAACAATTGTGCCCATTCATAAAAAATGCACGTAACGTTAAACGAAATGTGGCAAATACAATAGTCGATAGAATTGCGTCAGATGCATTCAAATGAAAAAATTCACCGATCCAAGCCAACCAACGAGGGATTTGCCCTCATGGGCTATTCCTCCTTATTCAATGGAATTTTCAAATTTTCGCGAACAAACGAAAAAGGATAATTATGACTCGCGAATTTCAAGGTTCGACCAATATTACCGATAACGATGTTGAATAAGCAACCGAAGGCTGAGCGATAACGCCTCGTTACGAAATGATAATTTGCCATTACTACGATATTTTTCGAATTTTTAGATCTAGGTACAAATGCGGTATTATAAATACAATAGGATCAACGTTTAATGGAATAAAGAGATGCGAAAAATAATACATAATAAGTAATTGACGACCTCGAGGAGGTGGACGCGAAGTTTTCATTTGAATTCTTTTTGATTATTTCGTTATATAATAATAATTAACACAAATAATAGATAATTACTCCATAATATTATGCAACCATTGTAACGACAAGCATCGTGAATTTTTAGTCATAACGACACTAAACTTTGCAAGTCACCGTTACCGACAAGAATGAATTTGCATCGATTTTACATGTAATCGGAATCTTTCAATTAACCGGACTCGGCCATGCCCCAAAAAAAAGAAGGAGAGGGGGGGGGGGGACCGTATCTTCTACAGATATTTTTGTTTCAGAGAGAAAAAAATGACGTCCAGCGACGTTCCGGTGAAAGACCTGAAAAGCCTCTTAGAAAAATCGCTGGGTCAGAAGCTGACGGTAGAGAAATTATCATGGAGACATTTGACGGATCCTGGAGAGAACTACGGGAGCGTGATTTTGGCCATCGACGTGGACGCGTCGATGGATGATTCGACTCGAGAGACGCTTCGTTTGGTCGCAAAGCTGCCACCGTGCTCGGATTACTTGAATGAATTATTCAACACCCCGGTGTCGTTCCTAAAGGAATTCCAGGCCTACGACCGAACCTTTCCCGCCTTGAGTAAATTTCTCAGTGACTACAAGTACCCGGGAAATTTCGACTTGGCACCCAAGTTCTTCGGCGGTCGCTTGAGCCTTTCCGGGAACGAGAAATTCGACGAACAGGCGACCCTCGTGCTGGAAAACCTTACTTTTTCCCAGTACACTTGCGGCGATCGCGTTCGCGGGTTGGACAAAGATGAAAGCGTGTGCGCTATCGAATCGCTGGCAAAGTTTCATGCCATTGTCGTGGCCTTGAAGTTGAAGGACGAAAGGACTTTCGAGTCCGAGGTGGAACCTTCGTTGGAAACGGTCTTCTCGGATACCGTAACGAGTTGCCTCGACGACATGATCAACCGAGCTAGAAATACCTTGATAGAACTTCCGAGTGGGAGAGTTTACGAGAAGAGGCTAGATAAAACGATCGAGTACGCGGCTATACACGAGCAGGTGCCCGAACCCTGGGGAACCTTCGTCCACAACGACTACTGGGTAAACAATATGATGTTCAAGAAAACGGAAAACGGAATTCGGATGAAAATGGTGGACTTCCAATTGGGCTATTACGGGGCAGGAACGATGGACCTGATCTTCCTTCTGATGACGAGCTTGCAACCCGAGGTGCTGGACGAGCACCTGGATGAATTCCTGGACCTCTATTACGTACGGTTCGTCAACGTTCTGAGACACTTCGACATCGACAACCTGGACGGACAGTTTTCCCGGTCAGGATATTACCAAATAATGGAAAAATTTGCGCCGAAGGTTCTACCGAAATGTATCATGATGATACCGGTGATCAAAGCTAAAAAGGGCAGCGCGCCGAAGATGGAGGACATCAAGAACAAGGAAGCGTTTTTGGATTGCGGCAAAGGCAATTTTGATGTTGAGCATTTGCTACGAATCGTACGCATCTTCGATCAAAAGGGATGGCTAATGAAATAAGGTTACCGAAGATTAGTGGAATTGAATTCCATTAATTTCTTCAAATCTCGTAAAAATTCTCCACTCGACACCACTTTCGGCTGGCCGAAAATCATATAGCTTCTTGGAGCAAAATTATCTAAAGATTCAAGGGTTTGTTTGGAAACGAGAAAACTTTGCGTCTTTACTCACTCAACCCTCTTTTGGATGGACAAATTTTGTTTAGTTTGGCGTAATCGGCAGTGCAGTTTCTCTCGCGGCGTACCTCCTTAACTTCAGTTTTTCCATTGCCCTTCTTCTATCGCGTACTCCAGGGACTTCCCGCGATACGAATATAAAGATAGCAAAAGTTTTGTGATAATACGACCAAGGAATTCTAGTAAGTTCAACGAAGTTTACTGGAAAATGCTCTTCTGGGATTAGACGAGTTCTACAATATTTACGTTTTGCTCAAACAAAGCCTAAGATGTCTCATGATGTTTATACATATGTATCAGAATTGTAATCCAACAATTCCCGCCCGGGTGATTTTAAAATTAATTTTCCAATCAAACCAAAGGCTTACTTCGAGTTATTCTTGCTACAGAGCAAAAAATCACCCGTTTTCTAATTGTAAGCCAAGTGTAGAACGAATAGAGTGAAAAGTGTTAATAAAAAGCCAACCCAACGACGAGTAACTCACTTCAAGTAAATCGGCAACGGCGTCGGGTAAATTGAATTCTCGTACGACTCTCAACCGAACCTGTCGGTTGATTTCATGCCGGGAAGATAGCGGAAGACTCACGGCGCGTTGGCAACTTGGGGATTGCCGTAGTTTCTGCTCGCGTTTCAACATCGCCAACATCGTCGCCGTGTCTGGAACTTTAGAGAACGTTCCTTTTGTACGAGCATGCACGTAATATATTTGACAAAGGCGAAGGATGAAGACCGAAATCGTGGATATCGTTAAAAGTCGTCCAATTTCGCGGAGAGAGAAAAAAAACACGGAATACCTGGAAGAGCCGCGGCTAAAATATCGACGCCAACGGCACCCATGGCTCTTGGCTTCTCGTCGACCATGTAAAGCGTGTCTGGAATATCGGGAATGTATCTCGCTCTGCGTAGTCGCACCAGTTCCGCTTCTTGTACCATTTGTTCTTCCACCAATACCTAGAAAAAATTACCAGATTAAAGAAAACATCGTTGTATTCGTATTTCTCGTTTCTCTTTCTAAAATCTTCTTTTTTTTTCTTCTCCGAAATGTCAAGATGGAGAAATCAAATGGCTCTCATGATCCAACTGTTGTATGTATTATGTATGAGCTTTTTTTCTATCCAGTTTCATCTCATACGTAGGAGCCACAAGACTCGTTCCACTCGTATTTACATACGCTAATGCGAGAATGATACTTATATAAGTCACCTTAATTTCCTCGTAATAAGGCATAAAAAGTCTCGGTCTGACGAACAATCCGTTTTTCTTGCCACCTCTTATCCACGCGTTAACTCGAAGATTCTCCCTTTCGTCCCCAATCATGTGACTCGGTGGCGTGGAAACCAACCCTCTTCGTATAGCCTGAAAAAAAAAGAAAGAAAAGATAAAAGAGAATGTATTATTCATTGAAAATAAAAATATCGGGGTTACTTTTAACACTGGGCTACTTCTCTATTCGTACCTGAGCCAGAATCTCGCTATTAGGCGGTAAAACGTGGTCCATCCTTACGAGAGGCAACAATTCGCTGAGGATCTCTCGTAACTCGATATCACTAAGATCGCGTTTTTTGATTCCTTTTCTCGCCACGGAATGAACGGTGTGACTGAGTAAATTCGGCTCGCGATCCTCCATACGACGTACAAGCTCCTGCTCGCCCCATTTCAGCACGGCTTGCAGAACTTCGAGTTCACTCGCTTGTACAAAATGACTTTGAAGTACGTTCGCTAAATGCGCGTGATCCAGCTGATGAAGTATCGACGATGAAGCTACCGGTTGAAATTCTTCTCGCAAATAATGCAACGCTTGCCTGTGTACCCATGCCGATCCGTGTGGTTGGCTACCCCATCTGGGAAATTGTTGAATTATTTTTTTTTTTTTTCCTTTTCTTATCACATTGCGTATTTGACGAAAGTGCATTCTGTCGTTACATTCCACTCCATTAGTATGATATAA
Organism: Gasteruption jaculator; assembly: GCA_949825005.1. Lineage (NCBI taxonomy): Eukaryota > Metazoa > Arthropoda > Insecta > Hymenoptera > Gasteruptiidae > Gasteruption > Gasteruption jaculator. Next base: position 9,254,103 of record OX463776.1, read on the forward strand.
GAAACAACAAAAGGAAAGAAACACAATATAGATAACATACATATGTATGTTATGGTATATTGTGATTAAAAGTTTCATCGCAAACGTACTTTAGGACCGTTGGAAGAGAGTCTAATGTTAGCCATTCGAGAATGAGATCCTCGCAACCTTGCGAAAGTATATCCAGTTCGAGGAATCGCCCAATTTGGTACAATTCCATAGCCTCTTCCAAGGGACTCGGACGCATCCGGCCGGTGTGCGTTAAAGCTTGCACCTGAAAAAGAAAAATAGAAAAAGAACGTGTTCAGGTTGGATCTTTAAAAAGAGTTGTGGAATATTTTTGAAAAATCGTGATTTGATAAAAAATCGTGTAATACAAGTATGTAAATGTGCTCACTTCGCCAAGGCTTCCAGCGCCATTGCCGGATCCACTGCCGCGTAAAATGAGTGATAAATCGACAGTGTCAAGGTAAACGGCGTGAAGTAAAACCCTCGCGTATCTTTTGGGTATCACAGTTTCGTCTAAAACTATTCTAGTTGGAATGTGAAGTGCTCTTTCGGTATGATCTTCACCAGATCTCGTACGTCTCTGTATAAGATTGCGGAAGAACGGAGATCTTGCCGATAGTATTGCTTTATGACAAGGTAATTCGAGTTTGGGTCGAAAACCGTACTCCGAACTACCGCTATCCGGCCTCTGGTAATCATTGTCCGATGTAAAAACTAACGCCGCATCGGCATAATCTCCGGTGTCTAACAAATATCTGAGATCGTGTTCCAAAGGATTCGGTGTACCGAATTCTTCGCTTAGACGTCGTAACAAACTCGTTTCTAGTGCCGCGTCGTGTTGCATCGTGCAAATGTCCCCGGTATAAAGATAACGTAATAACGCTGAAAACATCTGTACCTCTAGATTCGGTGTTCTTAATTCCAAACATATTCTTGCTCCGAAGCCTGAAACGGAGAAATTATATATGTACAACATTATCTATCGATCGTTAAAAACAATCGTGATTCTCCTTCGAATATTCATCTAAATTGCATCTTGTATTTTTCAAGTGCTTGTCAATGAAAAATACAATATAGTATATTCGATGTGAAATACATAATACGTATATGGTACAACATTGAAGAAACTCACCCGGACATCCGGCGAGCAATTCACGAAAATACGGACAACGTGCCGATAAGAGAGCTCTGTGAACTGGAAAACAGGCTCCTCGGTAAACAAGATCAACGTCCGAACAATGCTTATAATCGTATAAAGTCGATAAATCTTGTTTGTAAGTAGCTGCCGGAGGTCTGGCCAATTCTGCCTGTACATGTAAATCTTTCAACGCGGCCAATGCTTCGTATTCTTCCAATAGCGCACTCGCTTCCAGTGGGCTCCAGGTCGACACCAGCTCTCGTATGATTCTACCGTGATCGCAGGCTTTCGACGAACGTCTTCTCCGTATCAGCTTTTTGCGCAATGTTGCAAATCCCGTTACCTTCTTCTTACGTTCCCTGATCGACAAAAATTTCACAGATATTAGCAACAATTTTAACTTTCTACTAGGTTTCTACTACGAACAATTTTCAATGTGAACATTCGTTATTATCAAAAAGATATTTTCTACATTTCCCGCCCTACATTAATTTAATCTTCATTTTTGCTTTCTTATCGGCAACTAAAATGAATCTATATAAACTATTGAAATATTTTTCATCAAATTCTTCCTTGCAAATGTAATATCAAAGAATTGATTCTCTTTCTTTATTGCGCACCAATTTATAGATACTTAAAAGCAACAAAATATCGGTTCTTAAAATTTCGTAAAGTTTCAATCATTTTCGCTATTGCGATATGCACGGTTTGGAACCGTGAGACCATGTTTTACCTAACGACGATGCCAAGCTGATCTGGATTTGCACCGGAAGAGGAGAGCCGAGCGGCTTGGACGGGATCTCCACCGACAGTGGCGAGATTCGAAGAAGCGGATGTTCCCATTCTATGGGTCATACGTAAAACATCTCCTCGCCCTCTTCCAATGGACCAACAGTTACCGGCGCTATTCTCACTGTCCCCTCTGCGCTCGAGTGCACATGGGATTAATACCCGAAATACACTCATCTCTCACCCAGACGTGCGCCTAAGGATTTATATGGAAATCAACATCAGTCCCATTGTTATCGAAATTGTTCGCTCGACGACACAACTATATTATATAACACAATTGCAAACTAAGCGGCCTCCTTTCCTTGACCCAATTTCAAATTCAAACAAAGTCGGTATATCGATAAAACAATAATTACGATATCTCGTAACTTGAAATAACGAAAGCTGATTAATTATTACAATTTAAATGACATATGAGAAACCGGGCGGTCGTTCAAAAATAAAATTATACATTTTTTCTGCATTTCTTCTTGTACTTCTTGTATTATATGTGCTCTCTTAGAATGTAAAGTATAATGCATCCAAATTAATAGTACATGTAGCAACTAACAAATTTCAAAAAGAGAGAGAGGGAGAGAGAGAAAATCACAAAGAATGCTGCATTATTACTCCTAACAATTTTGGTAGCACATCTGAAACTTCTTTAATACTTTATCGTCGCAGCTAATTTGTATTACCGATTGTCATTACTATCTTTATGTAAAAGGGCATCTCTGTCCCTTAAAAACGAATGAATGAATGAATGAATAACAGAACTTGAAACTAGTGAATATCCAGTTCAGCTGAATTCTTACAATATAAAATGGGAAAAAAAGGCGCTGAAACAACTATTTGAAGTAATACCATGATATAAAACTTAAATATATAATTCAATTAAATGACTGAGAGTCTAAAAAATATTTGCATATGTACTTCCGACAAGGTTTCATCGGACAATAAATTCCGATATGCGGAAGAAGAAAAGAGCATTTAGGACGTGACTTAATTAGAAAAAAATAGAGAAATAGGTCATCTCACGAACTATTCCTTGAGTTTCATTCAAAAAGGCAGACCCATATATATACATATATACACATGTATACACGCATGCATGCATGCATGTATGTATATTCATCAGAGGTCTGTGTATGTGCGAGCCAGCTGAGAGTCCATAAATCGAAGGACTAGAAAAACAATGATAATAATAGTAACAATAACAACACCCCAAGCTAGGAAGGAAGCCAACGATTTGGGACCCCCAAAACTACGAAATAAACATTAACATCAAAATGAAAAAAAAAAATGAAAAGTGAGAGAGTAAGGGAGATAAAAAATACGAAAAATAATGGTTTCCCGTAAGTTTGCAAAAAGAACAAAAATTACCTGGGTTCCTCCAGTGGGTGTCTCTCCGACCGGAACATGACGGGAAATTGGCGAAAACCAAAGCGATCTCACCTCCTCCTCCTCCTCCTCCTCACGCTCCGGGTATCACTCAAAGAAGCAAACAGCGCAAAACAACACCGGCGGCCATATTTGTATTGGAAAAAAATATTAACGCACCACGAAGGATATAAACTTTTTCATTTCCAAACAGGCGGCGCGTACATATAAGAGGAAAGGTGAATTCCGTTTGGAATCACCCCTTTATTCTCGCACTCTCTCCCTCTCACTATCACTATCACTATCATTCGCTCACTCACTCACTCACTCACTCACTCACTCACTCACTCACTCTTTCTCTCTCTCTCTCTTTTTTTATCCTCCCTCCTCCCGACGTTTTCTCGTCGTCTTCTTTTCAACCTGCGACGCTGATCACAATTATCGACGCTCGCAATTATCACGGGATGACATCGACATCGATCCTGGTTCGGAATCCTGCCTCGACACTGCCGCCGATTCTTCCCGTTACACCTCTCCTTTCTTTTTCATCCTCAACAAAGTCCTTTCGCAGCAACGTTTACATTCCCTCGCACGATACATTATCGGAGGCGGAGATACGATGCGATGTACATACATACATATGCTACCCATATGCACCTACGCATGCATTTGTGTATGTGTTCTGTATCCAATGGTAGAATTGTCCCAATTGGAGTAAGAGAGCGAGAAAGAAAACGGGGAAAGGTAAAGAAGAGGAGAATGGCGTTAACCTCAAATCACAATTGACGAATTGACTCGTTCGACGTTCCTTCCTGCAGGGCTGCCAACTTTCCAACCGTGAGTTCCGGTTGACTACAGGCGTGTTCTCGCATTTACCCCCCGGTTTCGTTACAACTCCGATGCGTATGTATGGTTGGTTGTCCATGAATATTGGTCCGTCAGAAATAAAAAATGATTTGTAAGTAAAGTGACGCGTGTGTAAATTAGAGATGGTTTAGAATTAGCGATAGTTTTTCGTAGGTGATATACAATTTTAATGCGTTGCCAATGAAAGGAACGTAAAAAAAAGAAAATTTTGTTTTGAGCATCGATCGGTAAACTTAGAAAGAAATTCTAAGCAAATCCGAGAGATGGGGCGACACTCACGCATATCCCTGGATGATTACACTGATTTATACTTTAATAAAAAATCCAATTTATGTTAGAAGGGACATTTCTTTGCCGTTACGGTTTTCATATCAATAAAATTCTATTTAGTTCGCATTTATTCTTCGATCTGAATTGGTAAAAATAGGTAGAGAGGGCGCCATCTGTAGGAACGTCAGTGAAATTTAGTAGGTAAGTCACCCATCATCCAACAGATGGCGCTGAAATAAGACTGGAAAAAAAACACCTGGGGGAAATCTTAATAATACCTGTTTTGATTCCAGGATATATACTTATTGTATGTATGTATATACATAGATAGGACGCAGCGACGTCAAATGTCAATATTTCGGAGGAACTGCCGACCCTGCCGACTTGTGAAGTTGCTTTGCGATTTGTCGGTGGTGTCGACTATCGGCCAAAATAGCACCAGCAGGTCTAGCGTTATCGGGCTTTATTTGTTGATCAATTAGAGAAAAACTATTGATTGAATTGAAAAGTACTGGAATTACTTTTCTTTTTGTCAGTGGTTACTTCGTACCATTTAACTTTTGGGATATTTTACGAAGAATGGACGAAGCCAAATATCTTAAGCGGTAGGATTTTGGGAAAAAAAAATGTACCCGGGTATATGTATTTTCATACTTTTGGAGTTGACTTATCAATTTTTGAATTGCAAATTTTGGGTTTGGTTTTTAACGAATTGGAATATCCATAATACGAATGATTTTCTTTTGATCTTCGTCAAATGTTGATATTTTGGAAATCCAGGGATGCACTTTACTTTCTGAAATACCCGGGCATAAGAATGATATTATATTTTATTCTTTATCAGCCTCCTGCATTAATTCTACATATACATTTATGTGTATCCATTTCATGCGTACCGACTTACTTCATTACATTTTACCATTTAATAAACAGGAAAGTTCGATCTCGAGCTTTGGATGTACATCCCACGGAGAAAGCTCTGGTTGTCAGTTACGACGTTGAAGCGTTAATTTTAGGAGAATTGGGAGATCCGATGTTAGGAGATCACAAAGTAAGAAAATCTATTAATATGTCACATGGATTTAATAAACATTTTATTTTTCTTTCCTGTTCATATTTTTTATTATTATTGTACATGCGAGATGTTTCTTGCGTTTGTTCTCGCTACAAATATGAAGAGTTTGATCCTTCCACGCATGAAAAAGAATGTAATTGCGTAAAATATAATACGTTAGCGCCGTTATGTAGTAACGTAACGTATCGTTTTCTTTTTTAGGAATGCCAAAAGATAATTAGATTGAAGAGTTTAAATGCCGACACAAACGTCGCTTTATTAGCAAAGGAAGTTATGGAAAAATGTTCATTGATTCACGAATCCAAGTTACACGAAGTCGAACAGTTGATATATTATTTGCAAAATAGGCGTACCAATGCCGACGGTAAGTAAATTTATTTTAATTGTGAAAAAGTCTTGAATAATTTCAAAGCGTGGAATTTTTCCAAAGAATATTTTTACATATTCTTTAGCTTCGTGATAGATTCTTGCGTACATATGAAAAACGTTGTTTTCAATCGAATTATCTTGCAATTTAGAAAGCTCGACACTTACAGTCTATTATTTAAATAATTTACAAAGGGTACGACAATTCGCAACCGCCAAGACCGTCCTCGTCGAATTCGCTAAACGTGGACAATGGAGATACGGATCGGGCTCTGATAAGTAACGTCGACGGTTACATCGAACTTCTTTACGAAGAAATTCCAGGGAAAATCAAAGGATCTTCTATGATTTTACAATTGGCACGAATACCGGATAACCTATTGGAGTTAACAAAAAATGGTATGTTAATAACCTCAAGTACGTTATATACCTTACGGAGAAGAAAGGATTAAAAAAAAACCCCCTAGCTTCAATTATTTTTAATGAAATAAAATTTTTAAATATCCTCCTTATGAAAATTCCACCTTTGTCTTTGCAGAATCTCTTTTAAACGCCTTGGCAAGAGTTCTAAGAGAAGATTGGAGAAGAAGCATCGAACTTTCCACAAATATTATATACATTTTTTTTTGTTTCTCGACTTACAGTCAGTTTCATAATATCGTGCTCGAATACAGAGTGGGTATCAAATATTATTTTATTAATAATTGGCAAATACTCGGATGTCAGGAGCAAACTCGGAGGTAAACTTCTTTATTGCTTCTTTCATTTTCTTTCAGATCGGTTCGCTATGCATGGACATCATCGATTACGAACTACGGCGATACGATCAGTGGAAAGAAGACATGGAGAAACCAAAGAAACATTTTGAAAATAATACAGGATTAATTCTGTATCCTCTGCTTGGTAACGAGAATTCCGATAAAAAGACGCGAATTATGGACGATATCTGGAACATCGAAGGTCCGCTGGATTACGAAGTGAAGCGTCGTTCCGCTGAAATTACAGTTAACGTTCCAGAAAGTGACATTAATAAACTCAAAGAGGAACTAGAAAAAAGTCGAAAGAAGTTCAAAAGTCTTACGAAGAAACAGGAACATCTTTTGAGGGGTAAGGGGGTAAGGGGTTTCTCATTTCTAGTACATACAATTGTTAATGTATCTTTTGTTTTCAGTGGCTTTTTATTTGCTGCTAAACATCGCCGAGAACACGGAAGTCGAGCGCAAGATGAGGAAGAAAAATGTCATTGGAATGTTGATTAAAAGTTTGGATCGGTCTAATAACGATTTGTTAATTTTAGTTGTTACATTTTTGAAGAAACTTTCGATATTTCGCGAAAACAAAGATCTCATGGTTTGTATTCAGCTTTATCTCATCGAAAAATACTATTATTTTAAAGACATTATTTTAAAAACAAAAGCTACGCATTAATTTTTCGTTTTTAGGCGGAGAGCAACATTATTGAAAAATTACCACGATTGCTGCAGAATAAAAACTCCGATCTTCTCGTCACGACTTTGAAGCTACTTTTCAATCTTTCTTTCGATACCAAACTTCGTACGAAAATGATTCGAGTTGGATTGTTACCCAAACTCGTGAAACTTCTAAGTCAAAGTGAGTTAAATATGTATGTATATTTTATTAACTTGAAGGGAAAGGCCAACGAATCAGACGACTTCTCGTGAATTTCAGGTGAAATTAAGAACAAAACAACCATTTTGGGTTTGCTTTATCACGCCAGTATGGACGACAAAGTCAAATCTTTATTCACTACTACGGATTGCATTCCACTGGTATGAAAACGAATTTTAATATTTATATCGTACCATTAACGCACATGTGAATTCGGAAGTTTCGTAATGTGGGAATATTTGTAACAGGAAAAATTAACGTTCGCAGGTGACGGAAATGGTTTTGGAGAACAATGAAAATCAATTGAAACCAGAACTGATCGCTTTGTGTATCAATTTGGCAACGAATAGCAAAAATGCACAATTAATGATCGAAAATAATCGATTACAGGGTTTGATACGGAAAGCATTCAGAAATCAAGATGCCTTGATTATGAAAATGATAAGAAATATATCGCAGCATGATTGTACGAAGGAGAGCTTCATAGTAAGTTATTTTTTTGCTTAGGTCGTTGAACCAAATTTCTAGTTTTTATGGGAACCAGATATTTCTTAATTACAATAGAAAATGACCTACCATTTAAATACCATTTTTTATATATAATTCAAATGCATAAATATGTATTGTATTTGTCGAACGACAAGAAATTCTGCTCCTTTTTGTGATTTCGAAAAACAAGGAATATTCATGCCAAGTACGAAAATCATATAAATTCCAAGGAAAAGTATTTAGATATCGTTAAATGCATCAAAATATTTTCACAAGGAATTCGTCGGAGATTTTGCTATGGCGTTGAACCAATCGGATTCTCAAGACTTTGTATTGGAAATCGTTGGAGTTTTGGGTAATCTCGCCTTGCCGGATTTGGATTATGCACAGATTCTACAAAGGTGTAACTTGATACCATGGATACGGAATCATTTGGTACCCGGTAGGTCCCTTCTTTCATGAACCTATATTTCCAAAATTGTCGAGTGTCCAATTTTTTTTCTTTTCTTTTCTTTTTTTTTTTTAAGGAAAAGCTGAAGATGACTTGGTGTTGGAAGTTGTAATTCTACTGGGAACTGCAGCTTGCGATGAAGATTGCGCTCGATTGTTATGCAAAGCAGATATACTATTATCCCTCATCGAGCTTCTAAAAGGTTGTTACCTTTTTGTATTACTCATTCCGATTATTATTCATAAATATTAATCTCGGTTGTGCGTTACTTTGCTAACAAAATATTTCCTGTGAACTCTTAGCGAAACAAGAGGACGACGAGATGGTACTTCAGATAATTTACGTATTTTACCAAATCTCCAAGCATGATTCCACGAGAGATTACCTTATTCGCGAGACTGGTAATGGTAATTGGTGATTTTTTGCTTTTTCCTCTCTATGAACGAAAACAGTTCGACTCCGGTGATTTTGCTTGTTGCCGATGTTTGGAATTTCCGAATGACTTCAAAATACGATAAACAAAATCATAGGATACCATCTTTTAGGCAATTATAAATGATTATTAGAAAACCATTCAAAGTCTATGTAGATATTCAAACAATTTTCAAAGTCTAGGGCTTGAGAAATGAAAATTAGACTGCTGCCATTGTAATATTTTTCATTTCATTTGTTTTTTTTGCTTTTTAATGATCTTCAATTAACTTCTCCTTTTTCTTTCAATTAAACAGAGGCTCCTGGATATCTAATTGATTTGATGCACGATAAAAATCCAGCTATCCGGAAAGTTTGCGACGCCTGCTTGGATGTGATAGCGGTGAGTTCAAATATGTACATACATACATACGTACATAATGCGTACATACATAAGTATATTTATAGAGAGCAAAATATAAAAAGAAATTTTTCCGTAATGTTAATTTCCAGGTGGTATTAAAATTTGGTATTTTGGTAATCTCTTCTTTTTAGTACTTAAATGAATTGGAATGGGATATTACGATTCCCCGTAATCCCCATAGCAATGGATAGTTGAGCAAAGTGGATTATATTTTCAGATGTGCGATAAAGACTGGGCTATGAGAATTAAGGTTGAAAAATTTCGTTCGCACAATCAGCAGTGGCTGGAAATGGTAGAGTCGATCAATCTCGATTCCACGGTGAACCATTTGATGCAAGACGAAGACGATACACTCCCACCATTCATCAGCAATGATCTTTTAAAACACACCATGCTTTTCCCATCCAGTAAGTAAATCAAACATAAAATACATACATATGTGTATGTACGTGTTATTATGCAATGTACGATTCTAATTCTCTTTGTTTCTTAGGCAATTCGGCTTCATTCAACATGGATGATGGTTTGTCGGTAATAAAAAATTCCTCGGACTCCTCGGATAATCCCAGTCGACCCGTAAGCCGGTAAGTCAAAAACTCGTCGAAAGCACGTTACATGGAAAATTCCAGTATGTATACCGGTATGTACGTCGACGTGTATTTCGAAGACTAACAAACAGGAATTAAAAAATAATTGTCATTCACTCGAATTTTTATTTTAGGTACAGCCGCGATTTCGATGACATCGGAGATTTCATGACACGATCCAAATCCCGAATGTCCATCGGATCTGGAATCGAAGATTTTTATCTTTACAATTCGAACAAAGTGAAATTATCGGAATCCTCCGATAGCTCGCATGTTTTGATTTAAACTTCTAAAAAAAAGCTAGAATTAAAAACAGTTCGAGTGGCTGGAAATGATTTTTATATTCGTATTTGATTATATAATATGAAATTTCAAATTTAATTCACAATTTATTCAAAGTCACTAAATATTTGCAACGTTTATTTATGAATTTCCAATATTTAAGATTCACCGCAAAAGGCGGTCAAGTGTTTGTCAAAAAGAATCTTACGGGAAAAATTCATTTCTCTCTTATCTGACGGTATTTTCGTCAGAAACAATTCATAACATTTGATTGTCATATGTTTTTTTCATATATTATATATGTATGCATTCGGAAAGATATGACGAAACGGCCATTTCTAGTCACTCGACAGCAAATCATAATAACAGTAAGAAAAAAATGTTTATCGTCGTTCCATGTATGTATAGTATTCTCACGTTTGATCTCACTTTACGATTTGCATTTTACAATACAATTGAAGTTAGTTTGTTTTTCTTTTCTTCGACAGTTTTTTGGTAAAAACGAAAAGAAAAAATGCGTGCAATAAGAATGCGGTGATTATTTTTGCTTCGAAAAATCGGCAAATTTCGTTCCGCTTTATAAGACTACCGTGCTGTTTGCCAGTAATTCGAATTTCGTATATTCGATATTTATACATTTCAATAATATATTCGGTAACAGCATCAAGTCAGTATTAATTGTTATCAATAGCGATTTTAATTGCTAGGGATAATGCGTAATTAATCTCGAAATGGGTTTCGTCTCAAGAGTAATTACGTATTGTCTCGACAGACGAAATAAAAGGTTTCACTTGAAATACTTTTAAACGCATTTTCGAGATCTCAATTTCTTTATTTCTTTTTTCTCCTTATGTATAATACTTTTCATCGATGATCTTTTACCCTTTATTGCCTGATTCGGAACTTATTGTTGGAGCTTAGGCCCTTTCGTAAAACGTATTTCTGGTTCGGCTGGAAGATAACGGTGAAACTGTTATCGCCGTCGAGGTAAAAATTGTGTTCTTTCCATCCCCAGCTGACGGGAGAGTCGAGAAATCCCTGAACGTGCAAGCTGCACCATAACAAATTCCTTTGGGAGAAAGCGTATTCCCTCATGACATTATACATCTTACGAATTTGCTTTCTCGTAAAAAATCCATCGTATTGCACGTAATGCACTTGTCCAACTTCGATAAACGGTTCGGGGCACTCGTACGTATTTACATAATTTTCCTTAGGATTCTTTTGTTTCCTGCAAAGAAAAGCATTACCAAGTTTTTTTTTTTTCATCTACTTTCGTCCTTGTCGATGTCATTTTTGTTACTTACGCATCACCATCGATGCCAAAAACTCCGATCCATTCAAATATATCATTTGCATTGTCATAATTTTCATGAAAAGTTGGAATCCGTAAACCGTATCGAGTTCTTCGATGTTGCTGCTGCTGCTGGCAAAGGGAAACTTTGTACTTTCTTTCGTGGAACCATGCCGCTATCGAAGATGGACATAATTTTTCATCTGAAATTTTAGTTTGCACAAAATTCGTTAATCTCATCTTTTCTTATGTATTTTTAATGCGTTTAATCGCGTTAACAATTTTAAAAATGATTTTTTCCTAGATAGAAGATTACCTGGTGAATCCCAAGAGACAATAACGTCGAAGGTTTCTCCCAAACGATTTTGTAGACACTCTCGGACTCTCTGAGAATGGTTCGTCGCGGAGAGGGAGGAAGCCTGGCTTTTCAAATCAATCGTCACGACTTGCAAAGACAAAAAAGAAACGAAAACGAATGGACATTTTTCCCCCGTCTCATCGGTAAAACAACAACAACAACAAAACCATCATCATCATCATCATCATCATCATCATCATTTCATCTCATCTCTCCTGTTCTTTCTTTGGATGATAATCGACAAATTGTGGTGAGAACTAGCAAAAAGTTTCTAGAAATGAAAGAGAAAAGGAAGAAGAAGAAGAAGAAGAAGAAAGGAAAGCGAACAAAAAACATTTCAAAATGGGGAATCGTATAAAGAAACTGCAGCAGCAAATGCAGGGGAAAACTCAAAAGCACCCTTTTTCTCTTTTCTTAGTACCGCGTGGGAAGAATCTTGTGAAAGCACTCGTTCTTTTCCCGAAATTCCCCTCGGTGGCTAGTCAAGCGAACGACAAGGTCGGACTGGTGTCCAAGTCGATATTTCCTTTCCTGATTTCCCTGCGGAACTGATCCAACTCATCGGCGGCAATACCCTGCCAGCTTTCCAGCTCCGTCAACCTGCGTAGATTCTCACAATTTTCCATTAGGATCCTCACAGTCTCCATCGATAAGTCGCTGCTGTAAAGGATCTTCAGCTCCTCGAGCAGCCTCATGGAGTTTTTTCTGAAGACCTTTCGCATGGTCTCGTCGCAAATACCGGTAGATGAGCCCAGCTGGATGAAGCGGATGTTTCTGCAATTGGACAACAGGAACTCCAGGTGTACGCTCGCGCAATCGACGACGCACTTGATCTCTTCCAGGTGTTCAAAAATCTTCGCGTCTCTGCGCAACTTCCGTAAGGGGTACGAGTTGTTGAGGAAATCGCAGTTGTAGAAGACCAGCTTGCGCAACCTCGTGCAGCTTTCGCTGATCAGGATAAGGGCGTTCGGGTCGATCTCATCCACGCGCTCAAAGTGCAGCGATACCAGTCCCGAGCCGCATTTCTCCAGCAGCTTGTCGATCCGATTGGCGTAGAAATAATTCCCAAGAAACTTGAGTTCCTCCATGCATTCCAGGCTCGAGAGTACCCGCAGGTCGATTCCGTTCTGAACGATCATGATCGTCAGGTGACTCGCTCTCGGCAGCATTTTTGCGATCAGCCGAAGTTGAGAGAATCCAAGGATGTAACGACACTCGAATCGCCGGAGACACCGCAGACTATCGACGCCTTCGCCTTCGAGCCGTTCCAAAACGAAGCCGAGGTCGTCGCAGCGGCCGATGTCCTCGATGCTGCGTCGTTTTAGGATCTCGGCCATCCCATAGACGGTGACCGACGTTCGGAAGAGCTTCAGCTCCTTCAGGCGAGACATCCTGGCGAAGCAGCCGACGCTCCGGTCGGTAACGGACCTCGATGCCGTCACATCCAGCTTCTGCAGGTGCTCGCAGCTCTGGCTCAACGCGGTGACGATGCTGTCGGTGCAGTCGAAGCACAGGACAAAGACCTTCAGGTTCGACAAGTTCTTCAAAGATCCTACTATCAGCTTTTCGATATCGGCCGTTCTCCAACCGGCCGAGCCCGAGCCCATATCCAGCACCTGCAGCCCGGTCATCCGCGATAGGTGCCGATAAAGAACTTGACGCATGATCTTGGGCCACACCGGAAACTGGATGGTCCTCAAGTTACGATGCACGACGATCTCGGTGAGGCTCGCTTGGACGTCGATCCCCGAGAGGAAGAGAGCGGCTTGCTTCATCTCGCCGATCGAGATCTCTATGGATCGGAGAACGTGTTTCGCCACTCCGTCGAACAAGTGCCAGGGCGTCGACGCGCTCAGATGGTTCTTCAGCGTGGTTACGAGCCATTTCTGTCTCAGCGCTCCTTTTTCGGGGTTGAATTTGGTGATGGAGTTGACAATGGGGATGATGATTTTTGCAAATTCCGCCACGTACCGGCCCACCGAGACCATAGAAAGCTCGACCAGAGTCGGTACTCGGTGTTTCTTAGGCATTTTAAATTCGTCGTCTGGGCTTTCTTCGCTCGATCGAATGTCGGGTGGGTCTTTACGCGTGATTTTTTCGGATGTCGACGAAAGAAATTGGCGCTACCAACCGCATCGGCGTCGCTTGCCCTTTGGAACTTACCATAGCGATCGTGCGGTGCGCGTAGAAATACACTGGCACTCCCCTCTAACCCCAGCTTCTGGTATCGTTCGCGAGACAACGAAAGGACCAACCGACCGTCCGGAAGTAGAGCCACCAAATTTTGGACGTCGATCTTCCGGTTTATCGATAACAGACTGACTTCTCCTAAAACAAAGAGGTTATTTTGTAAAGATAGGTATCGCTATTATTATTATTATTAATTATTTATTTATTTATTTATTTATCAAATTAAATAAAGGAATTGGTGTAATAACTGCACATAAAAACTTTTATTTCAAACCTGATGCTCGAAATTGCTGGGGTTTGATTGAAACTTCTACTCAATTGTATTTGCATATTATGACAATAGCGATGGCGACGAAAGAGCAAAAGGCAATACAAAAACAGACGCAAGACAAGACAAGACAAGATAAGAAAAGAAAGGATCTTACCTCTTTTGACAAAAGCTTCAATAAATTCCCGATCGGTTAGGTCGTCAATCGAAAGATCGTCGACTCGATAATAATCGGTGTCTTCTAGAAGACACCGTTGCAATTCCTCGGGTACGGTAATCGTATCAGGAATTACGAGAGACACCTGGCAAAGAGCCAAACAACGTTGTCATTTCGGGAAGACTTGTTTACTTACTTACATAAAGAAAAAAAGAAAAATATGAGCTGACGGCGGCATTAAACGGCAACGGGGAAAAGAAAATGAAAATAACGTTGCCGATAAACATTGTAATAAATGTCACTGGTTCAACATAACCTTCGATAAAGGAGAAATCGGAAGTGCGAGGCATTGGGTCACAAAGGATTGCAACTCGAACGATTCTTTGTCCTACCGAATGATTGAAGAAGTGCGCGTCAACGACGGATGACGAAAGATACTTTGTCTGAAAATCGCCATTCTCCGTTGTTAAATAGTGTTGCGGAACCTTGAAATCCCAGACTTCCGGACAAAGCATTATTTTAAATGCTGCACGCCTTTTTCTTTTTGTCTCTCTGTCTCTCTCTCTCTCTCTCTCTCTCTCTCTCTCCTTTGCCCGCTCATAGCTGGTTTCTTTACATGGGTTAGAGTCACCATCTGTGACTCGATCACGATATTTGCACCTTTGAATATGTGGCGCCATCTGTACTTAATGTTAAATACCAGAACATGACACGTATCCAAAGCTGCAAATACCATGATCGAGCCAGAGATGGCGACTCTAATACATATTCAAAACGTGGACTACGAGTCATAGACTGTTTGTTATTGCTGAAAACTATTTTTCACGTAGCGCCATCTGTACTTAATGTTAAATACCAGAAGATGACACGTATCCAAAGCTGCTAATACCGTGATCGAACCAGAGATGGCGACTCCAATACATATTCAAAACGTGGACTTATATCACATTTGACAAACTATATTTCATTACATTCATGGAATAAGACGCACGATTCATTGTAATTTATTCTCATTGTTACTTACTCCCTTGTGTGTTTCGTTCGTGTTGTTCGAGCGAAGTTATCGCAATCCCGATAATAAAAATAATAAGTCAGTGCGTAAAAGTCAAAGTTATTGAATTAAATGTCATCGATGCGTGGTGTTCGGTTTTCGCCATTCAAATTTTATTGACAACTCGATATTCAAATTAAATTCACAGATAATTTTCTCCATACATACTTAATTACAGAATTCCACGACTGCTGGAAAATCCCTTTTTTTTTCGAAGACTGCGAAAAAAAATCGTTGATCCATTTCCTTGTGTGAATTCGGATATCGAGCTTTTGCATTTTCTTCAATTTCCTTAAATACCGATCATGCCTACAGTAAGAAGAGCGACTCACGCTGGTAGCTGGTACTCCAATTTAAGTATGAGAATTTCATATGAGACTTTTATTATTCCGTACTAGACTTTCCTTTTTTGTCTTTTTTTTTTTCTAAAGGTTACTACTTTTTGAGGGTTTGCTCCTTTTTATCACTAACCAACGGTATATCAATCATAACTGAATTCATTCTCTTAACTTTTACAATGAGATTTAAAAATGTCCACCATCGAACCCTCGATAAGGTAAACTTGCAATTATCAAATAACAGAGAAAATGTTTTCACACCGTTCCATTATGCCATTTGGTATCGGAAAAGAATTTTTATAACGACATTTTAATTTCATCCATCAAAATGAAGAAAAACTTGGTATAATCTCGTTTATCAAACGAAATTCTGCCCAGGTAACGAACTGAGCGAGCAGCTGGAGAATTGGTTGGGCGCAGCCGACCTTTCTCATGGACCCGCTCGTGCAATCATCGCTCCGTTAGTAAAAACAAAACGAGATAAGAATTTTAAAGTTAATTTAAGAAATAAGAAAACTCGGTAGCAATTAGACAAAAGAAAAAAATTTTAAAAAAACGTTTGCAGACACGCGGGTTACAGCTACTGCGGCGCTTGTGCTGGATTTGCTTATCGACAAATCAGTCCAGTCGTCGTGTGAGTCATAATTAATAAAATTTATAGAAGTATGGTCATTCCGGCCGAGCACGTTTCTTAGATTCGGATAGATAGAGGTATCCGTACTTGTACGATCGGATATGGGCACGATTACAATTTCCAAGGCCCCACAATTTGAACGTGTCGTTATTTATGTTAATTTATAGTTAATATTATTAGAATATACGATCGGATCGTGAGGCCTTGGGAATGGTCATCTTTCCCAGATATACGTCGTAGGCACTTTTTCCAGAGTACCTTTTCGGTTTGGATACATAGGTTTTCCCAATGTAAGAACGGTATCCATACGCCAATAAACTATTAAAAATGTATTTACGTCGATGACTGCGGAATTACAAAAATACGATACCTATATCTATACCAAGGTGCTTTGCCTCTCAAAATGTACCCGTTGGAAATGTACACCGCTCATTTTCGATATCTTACATTGACAATTGACAGGAAGAGGATATTCATATTGGGACCTTCGCATCACGTTCGAATGCCTGGCTGCGCTCTCTCATCCGCAACCGTATATCGCACCCCACTCTACGATTTGCATATCGATAAACAAGGTGACAAGACTATACATATTTCTTTCTTATGCATATGGCGTAGAGAAAATTTAAAGGAAACTCGAATTCCAAATTTGATCTTCTAAGAATCAAATTTACAATATGCGGTAATACGTGTTCAAATAAGAAGTTTCCTCTATATCTTTTTTGACCTTTCCTATGTAAATTTCGTTAAAAATGCAGCGTAACGCCATGGGCGATAAGCTCATTGGGAGGAAAATTTTAACCTGCTGGCGGCCGGGATTTTTTTTCGTTGATACATGCCTACTTTGGTGGAACACTTCCATATAATCATCCCTCAATGGTCCTCGGATATGTTGGAATCATGGCAACACCACTATAGTGGTGTTGCCGGCCGCCAGCAGGTTAAGAAAAGTAAATTAGTTTGCAGAGAACTCGAAGAAACTGGGCATTTCGAATGGATGGATATGACAACAGACGAGGACGAGCATAGTATCGAAATGCAGTTACCATTTATAGCTAAAGTTATGGAAGAGTAAGCGTGTACATATTTACCTTTGTATTTTATTTATTTTATTTTATTTACACATACGTATGTATGTTTACAATATTATAACCTACATATACCTTATCTTATCCTACCTCACGTTACGACTAATAATTATTGCATAACAAAATATCTATCCCTTGTGGTATTCGTCGACGTTATTCATTTTTTATTTTATAGATTCAGAGTTTCCTTTACCATTGTGCCGATACTCGTGGGTTCTTTGACACCGGATAGAGAAGCACTTTATGGCAGGATACTCGCTCCCTACATGGCGGATCCTCAGACGCTCTTTGTCATTTCTTCGGATTTTTGTCACTGGGGACAACGTTTCCGATATACCTATTACGATCGATCATGCGGACCGATTCATCGATCTATACAAAATTTAGATAAAATGGTACGTTTAACGTTAAGAAAACGAAGGAAGGAGCTATCGCTCTATTGTTTTTAATCGAATGCCGACATAAATTCGCGTGAAATTGACCTTTTATGATTACCCACATACTTGTAGCGTTCATACGCCGTAGACTCTATTTCACGGATATATCATTTTATATTTTTCATTGTTCCAAAGTTCTCCATAAACATTTCAGGGGATGGATATCATCGAAACTCTAAATCCTGTTGCATTCACCGAGTACCTCAAAAAATATGGAAACACAATATGTGGACGTCATCCGATAGCAGTATTGTTACAAGTAAATTTTGTATTAATTACAAAACAATTTATTTGCAATATATCCAATGGACATTGAAGTTTTTTTAATTTGCTAACTTTTCCATTCATTTTCGCAGGCGATCCACAGCTTGAAAGGTAATACAAACGGCCAAAGAATGAACTTGAAATTTTTAAAATACGCTCAGAGTAGCCAATGTAACAATATGAATGACAGTTCCGTATCTTACGCTAGTGCTTCTTTGGTTCTCGAGTAAATAACATTATTGTTTTGTACATATATTACACAAATGAATAGGTACATTCGGCAGATAGGTATGTTCTTTTTTATTGTATTTCTTTTCTTCATTTTAAAAGAGGCACCGTTATGCTTAATCGACATATTTGTATCGTTCGTATCCATCGACTGTTATCATACGAATTGAGAATAAATGATTGCTTTTGTTTACTGCGACAAGTGATTATCGTGATATGTCATCATTCAATTGTAACATTCACAAAAAACCCCTAGCAGTATTTAAAAAACCTGAAAAAGAAAGAACGAAAATTACTTTGAAAATGCATCTCGTCGAAATTCTACTGAACAATTCAAATGAACTCTTTTTCTCGATTTCAAAACCATTATTTGTCCAAAAATGCCCGGTATTTGATTGTAGCCGTAATGGAACTGTCCTTTTTTTATTACAAAAACCTATCAAATATTTGAATAAGTAAAAATGGACCAGGATTTTTCTTCATATTTATTACAATCGGTGACATTTTGCCCTTGAATTATAAAAATACGTGCTTCTACATAATACGTTTAACAAAAAATTCCAGTAAAATTTTTGCGAGACTGCAAAAGGAGGAAATCCTGAGGATTTGATTTTTTGTTTTCGATATCAATACTTAGACTGTACTTCCTGATGCGAAGTGATACATATACATATATAAATAAATACACACACACACACACACACACACACACACGCACACACACACACACACACACACACACACACACAATAGCAATTATCAACAAATAATGGAAGAAGCTTAAGAATTTCATTGCTTTGGCTCTCGATGGAATTTCATTGCGTGGCAATTTTGAATAAATTTGTCACAAATAGTTTTCTTCTTATCGTTACTATCTTTATTATTATTATTATTATTATTATTCCTACAATGGAAGTTAACTTCAATCCAGAGAAGGAGAAGAAGAGAAAATTATATGTCTATTTGTTCGTAACATTGCTCTTTCGTTATCGTGAAATTATTTTTTTTCTTAACAAGGCAAGGAAATGATTTCATATCCTTCCAGAGGCAGTGAGCTTGTCAATTACACGTATGGTTTCCACGGTTAAATGCAGTCAATTATTGTGAATAAAATTAAGAAACAAGAGTTCTCCACATAATATTATATTATTTCCTATAAGAAGAAATATCGTCTTAGTCATTTCATCAGTAGAAAAAATCGTGGGTAAAAGCACAAAGGTCACATACTTTTTTTGGATACACGCAACATTTCTACATCGTGAGATTCTTATATTCGGTAATTTTTTTACATTTTATCAATTTATTATGTTTTCCCCCCTCTACCAAACGTATCTTCACCTTCCTCAAAGCCATACGTGTGGTAATTGAAAAGTGCGTTGCACCGATACACTTTATAATGATATTTCTTTATACATTTAGGATTATATGAATAATGTATTTAATAAAAGATTGTAATGCAATTTAAACATGTTTACTTTCATCCTTTTCAATTTTGCCTTTATCATTTATTTCAAATGTTATGAATATTTAAGTTCAACGTTTTATCTGTAAATCCCTTACAAAAGATACATGCATGTACGTACATATGTCCTGCGACGGGCAACCATTTTATAACGAAATAATAAACTGTAAGTTTTATCACAGAAATGGACCTCGCAATTGTACGTTGTTGGGACTTGGTGTTGCAGCTTTCTCTTTGGCAATATTCGAATTCCTCTTCCTTTTTTTCCGTACTAGCATCGAACTCACGGTATTTACATTTACTAAGAAAAAACGGCGGTTATTTTTAAAGCCTAATTTTTGTCTTTTCATTTTATAGAAATGCAACTCACCAACGTTAAATATCTTTTTTGCACCATTGATACTCAAGCAGCAAGAAACTTGTTCTTCGAATTCTCTGTTCTTGTATGAAAAAGTATTTCCGCCTATTTTCAATGTTTTATTTTTTAAAACAAAATCTTCTCCTCTCAATTCATCCGCTTTTAAAATTATCTGGAATACAAAAAACATTTGGGTTTAGAAAAAAAAGTTGTCAGTACGTGAAAAACAGGTATACCAAAAAAAAAAAGAATAAATAAGAACGATTTTGCAGTATCCTAGTAATGTTTACTGTGAGAGAACTTACACTTTTAGGAATATCTAAAATCCATATTTGGTCATTTTCCGAAAATCTTTCCATCTTCCTAACTGGTGGATTTTCAATTTCTTCAAATCTGCCTCGTGTACCTTTTACGAATTCTCGAAGCTGTTAATAAGGAATTATTATTTTTTTTCAAATCTAATAAAGTCTTTTGAAATATTTCGAACAAATTTGAAATCCTGGATAAGAATAAATAGGTAGGCACCGCAATTTTTACCTCCACTGGTCTTCGTTGAAAAAAAAGGGGCGCATTTTCATTTTCGCCGTTTCTGTCTTCGTCCTTTTCCTCATGCTCGTTTCCTTCGTTTAAAGAATATAATTCATTATTCCAATGTTCTTCATTTCTCACTGTGTTTGAACGTAATTTCGAAAGGACATACTTTAGCGATTCACTTTCATTAGCGACATTTAAGTTCCTCGACTTTGAAATGTTTTCAGTAATGTTTGTTATTTTTTCATCCTCGTCCAAGGTAAGTTTGAACTCGTTGTCTGTATCTTCTGTTTCCTTCTTGCCTTCATCCTGGTGTTCGACTTCTTCCTTCCTTTTTTCATCATTCACGGAATCTTTTAAAGTATTACTTTCATCGATACGAACGTCTACTACGGTCTGCCATCTACTATGTTCGTGCGACGATGCGTGGAACTCTTTTTGAAATGCAATATTTTTATCTTTATCCATTTCATCTTCCGTTTCGGTATCGGTTGCTATAATTCTGTACCTCAAATTCGTCACGATTTCGGTTGAAGTTATTCTAGGAGCGCTCTCTTTTATCGGTACGTTATTTTCTTTATGTTCTTTTGCATCCGATTGTTCGCCAACGTTAATACAGTTTATTTCAAATCGGCGAAATTCCTCTTGTGGAATATATGTCACTCCGTGCGTATCCCCGACTTCTTCATTTACATTTTCAAAATCTCTTTCCTCCGATTCGCATTGCTCCATCCTTAAGTCAAAAGTATCTTCTTCGAGATCCACCGAGTTTTCAATATTCCCATTGTTCTCATTCGCCGATTGGAAGAAAGGCGAAAGTCGGCCCGATCGTAAGGAGGTCGGCGATATTTTTCCTAAAAAATATTGAATTCTCTTTTTGTAAAATGGTCGACAAAAGTATGTCGTAACAATCGATGCCGGAGCTTTCTTTAGTCGCAATCATCGCCGTACCTATGTTTTTCATCAAATATGTATGGGCTTTGAGATTACCATTTCAAGAAAGAAAATGAAAATTATTATCCAGTATCGAAAAGCAAAGTACCGTCGTCGTTCGTGGAGAATACATCCTTCGACTCATAGACGTTTCCTTCGGTGGAAGCTTTTCTGGATGATTTTTGCTTCGGCTGTGATTTCAAAGAATGGTCGAGATTCATAACGCTCTCATTATTTATGGTTTTTTCCAAACGGTCCGATGTCATAAACTCGGAGGTTGTCGTTCTTTCTTCTATTTGGAAAAAAAGAGGGTTTGGAATAAGTAAAATCATAATGTTTTCTTTGAGAAAAAATTCATATGGACATCCTAACATTTTTGTACCGTATGATTTCGAAAGATTTCGTTTTCATGGCGGTAGAATGAAAGAGAAGTAGAAATGAAAATAGATCTTACCCCTTTCGCTGCTACCATGGACCTTTTTCTTCTTTGAACCACAAGAGTAAGCGTCGTCGAGTGACTCTTTGTACTCATTTTTGCGAAAATCATCGATCTTTTTTATTACGTCTAATTTTGTCCGTACATATTGTTCATAATTTTTTATATGAACACATTTTGAAAGCTGTTTATTTAATAATTTGGTTTTCTTGTGTATCCGTCGTTTCGGTGCCACGGAAGCGAACAGGTCGCGCAGATGCCTGTAAGGATCGTTTCCGAATCTTCTCTTAACCGTGTTGTCCACGGTCACCCAGGATAGAGAGAGTGACATTGTCCTTTTTTTTCCAATGCTATTGTTTACGGCCGCCTTCTTGGCGCTGAGCCGCTGGCTGGCTGGGTAACTGGCTGGTTGGTCTTTGTTGATTTCCAATTTTAGGTTAACCTACAACTAGATGTTATGAATGTGTATGTAGTACTATACGCGGATGTATTATATTGCATATAGAAGAATGGATATGACATATACATATATATATATATATATATAAATATATATACACACCACCGTAACTCTACTTTCCGATTGGCCAGCGGAATGCGGAAGATGACGGAGCCCTGAGCAGTTGGCACTCGAATTTCAAAAGTAAATATACCACTAGACACACTCGAAACAAGTCACAGGTGTTTTTATTGAGTTCTTTTGGTTATATTCTGTCTCCGTCAATCTCCACCAGTCACACCGCATTCACGATTCATAATTCCCAAAAGGAAAAATCCGTTACAACATCAAATTATAATTACAGGTAATGAATCGGCGGCATTTATTAATCACTTGTGCGTATAATTTGTGAATGATTAAATTGTCACATTATAAATATAGTGGTAAAACAATAATATTGTGAATATCCCATGATTTAAAAATTCAAGGTAGATACATATATGTATATGTATGTATGTACATATCTATTAGGTTGCCCGGAAAGTTCCTTTCGCGTTCGCCGCTCGGAGCCTTATCTCATTCTACCGTCACTCATGTGGTCACTATAGTTATCCTCTGGCAAGGCAATAGAACAGTTTTCGACGTTAATTAAAAGTGTATCGAATGTTTTTTGCGTGGTGAAAGATGGAAGACCAAACGACGCATTTTCGTCATGCTTCCTAAAAACACTGCAAAGGAGATTTGTAAGCTTATGGTGATCGATCTATATAACTGTTCAAACAGTCCGGAATTGGTTTAAGAGGTTCAGAGCCGGAAATTTTAATCTGAAAGATGAAGATCGCAGTGGACGTCCATCCACCACTGATACTGACATTATCAAGGCCTACCTCGATAAAAACCCAAGGTCTAGTGTTCATGAGATAGCAAATGCTTTAAACATTCCGCGAACACCGATTCATGAGCATTTAACAAAGCTTGGGTACGTTAATCGTTACGAAGTGTGGGTCCCTCATCAACTGACGGAGAGCAATCTCCTGAATCGAATCTCGTAATATGTATATATATTTGTAGAAATAAGCATATCGTTGTTTCTCTTATCGTTAGAAGAATATTCCAAATTTCAACTTTGCATGTCATTATACGAAACGAGTACCTAAATAGCAGTAGGTTACATAGAGTTTTCCCTTATTATTCAGAAATATAATTGTATGGGGAGTGGAATTCTTTTACCAGTAGTACAGATAATACATATACATATATAGACTCTCTCCTAGACCTCCCAAGCTTTTATTTTTAAAACATAGAGGTAACTATGAGTGAGCCTTGAGAGATAGAAATATGTACATATGTACGTAGGTAGGTAGGTAGGTAGGTGAATAGATAGATATAGATAAATCCCTGAAGTATTTATAACAAAATAGTAACGGCCGCAGTAGAAGCAGAAAGCAAGAAACGGTAGACTCTGATCAATGTATGTATATCATATACATATATATTTACAGAAAAAGAAGGAGGAGAAGAAGAAGAGAGCGACGACAGATTATTTGGGCAATTGGGAAGAAAGAGGCGGCGGAGGAGGCAGAAAAATAATATTTGAAAAAAAAATACAGGTTATTGTGGAAGTATAAGAATTAAAATGAAAACCGTTTGGGTGGTCGGTGGTCCAGGCTGTGGAAAAGGTACGCAATGCGATAAAATAGTGGAAAAGTATGGATTTTTACATTTGAGCAGCGGAGACTTGTTACGCGCCGAAGTGGCTAGTGGAAGTCCCAGAGGAGCTTCCTTGCAGGATTCAATGTCCAAAGGATTGTTCGTTCCTACTGTAAGTGGGTAGCCGAATTATAAAGATTAAAAAGTGGACCTCCTGGGCTACAGTTTAGCAAGGAGAGTCTTACGAGATGTGCATACATATTGACATACCTATATAGGGGTATGAATGGTGTAAAGCGTGGCTGCGCGAGCAGCGTTATCGGCTGAAGAAAATGATTTTTTTGCAGGATGTGGTACTTAATTTGATTAAGGAAAGAATGGAAACAGCCAAGAAGGCCGGTGAGACGAAAACTGGATTTTTAATTGACGGATATCCACGCGAAGTGGAACAAGGAATCGAATTTGAAGAAAAGGTATAACCACGCGGTCGTAGCTGGGTAGTATAAATGATGAGTCGGTAAATCGTTAGATAGTTTTTTAACCTCTTTTGTTTCCTCAATAGGTATGTCCCGTTGATCTCATTCTCTTCTTTGACGTTGCAAACGAAACTTTGAAGAAGAGACTGTTGGGTAGAGCCGCGGTGTCTCAAAGAGCGGATGACAATGAGGAAACCATTAAGAAAAGAATCGAAATTTTTAATGAAAAGAATGGCCAAATTATGGAGCGTTACGCAGAAAAAGTTGTCAAGGTAAAACGCAAGACTTTTTCAACTTTTTTCACATAAACCCGTCAATTTTCATGTTATCTAGACTTTCTTTTCCTCTCACTTTGTAGGTAATTATCTGTATATTTCGAAAAAATTCAATTTTCATAGCGTGGCAAAAGGAAATTAATCAGTTAACAGTTTCAAATCCAACTTGCGATTGCTCCATCGAATTCCATTGTTTCGTTTTACAGATTAACGCGGAAGGAACGGTCGAATCGATTTTTTGTCGAGTGTCCGAAACCCTGGATAAATTATTAGAGTCGTAACGATAGTTGTGCTCGTCGTTATTTTAAATACGGGAGAATAATCTAGGAAAATGGTATGATAATAGTTGCGAAAATTTTCGTTGATTTTTGACGGGCGACACTCTTTATTTTTTATTCCAAAGTATTCAATCTTCGGTCTTTTCGCTGATCGAGATAACCGGAGAAGGGAACATGGAGCAGACAAAGTAAAGAATGGTTGAAATTAATATCAAATGATATAGGGCAAATTGTGATGACGAATGTGGAAAAACAAATGGGAAGAATGAAACGTACGATGGTATAACGAGTGTGTAAAATAATGCATACATACTTATATCGGTAGATGGAAGAAAGGGTCATGATTTTGTTTGAATTTCGAATAATGTAATGATGTAATGTGTTGTTTGAGAAAATTGCAATAAACGCTTTTGTCACGAGTCTTCGATGTCGATCCCCTTTTTCTAAAAGAAACATTTTCCATCGCACGAAAGATGACACGTGTTTTCAAACTTTTTAACATTGTAAGTCGCTATATGTTATATCGCAATAAACTTTGATGTTTCCGACATATAAATCCGGTTGTGTGTACATACATACACATATTGCATTCACATAGGCACACACGTATCTTACCGATACAAGGGGAACATGGCTTGCTCTCGTTTAAAGCCGTTTCATTTGGTGACAAGCACGTTAACTTTCATAGAGGACTTGGCAAATGAATTTCGAATTTCTGGTTACATTTGGTAAGAGGGAAATATCGGAATTACGCTAAAGCGCAATGTCTTGTTTTGCAATCGATTCTGTGACAATGCGTTTAACAATTCCAATTCTGTTGATCGTCTGCGTAATTGGCATTGGAGCGTCCAAGGGCGATCGTTGTTGCAGCATGAATTATCGTGAATTGCCGGATTACAAATTGATCGAATCCAACGTAAAATCAAACCAAGTTATAATTGGGCAGAAATCCGTATCGGATTTGGAGAAGTGCAAAGAATTGGCCGTTAAAAAAAAAGCATTGGCTTTTAATTACAAGAGAGCGCAGTCATCAAGAAATAGTAAGTATATCATTTACGTATGTATGTATGTATGTATGTATGTGTAACTAAATTCATTCATTCAACACAGTTCCACTACGTTCGATATTTGCACCAATCTGCACCTCGCCTCGTGCTGTGGCTAGGATTTTGCCCAATCCGCATTGTTTATCCGTAGTTTTTATCAGGATATCTTCCAGATACTAACTTGTCCGAGTTTTCGTATACCGCAGGAAGTAATTCCAATTTTCGCGGCCTCAAGAGTAACAATAATAATTGCCAAGTTTTACGTTGTCCAGAAGTGGCGAACAATTCCACAAGCTTGTTCAAAGACGCCGATTATGAATATTACAGTTTATATGGGAATCTTCCGAAACCAGGTAATCATTATCGAAGTATGTACTATGTACGTATACCTATACATCTGTACCTAATACATACGCATCACATTGTCAGTATGTGAATCGAAACTTGACCAAAGGTTAGATATCATCGTTGATCGATAAAGATTTGAATGTCGGTTATCATCGTGATCAATAAAGTTTGATAAAAACTCGGAATAAAAGTGACATTTTCAGAAAATGGAAGTCTGGTATGTGTGGAAAATGCAGGAATTTTCGTAATTTCGAGAGTAGCGGAAAATTACACGGAGGCTCGAAAAATATGTCGAAAGATAAACGCGAGTCTAGCTCACGTTGTTAGCGAAGAACGTACGCAAGGTCTGGGACTGTTCCTTCCTACGAACAGCCCGGTATTCGTAGGATTGAGCAGCAGGGACGAGGAACGCATCTGGAAAAATGAATTCGGTTGGTTTTTCCTAATGTTTACATAAAATGGTCAGTCTCGTATATGCGGATAAATACATAAGACTATTATTATTACCTATACATCAGTGTAATCGTGCCTATTACACGTCGTTTCCATTCCAGATGAACCCTTATCGTGTTTTGATTTTCGTGCTTGGGACGTTCAAGAGCCAAGACATTCTCGTGGTTGCGTGGTACTGATACGTTTAGCAAAATCTTTTCTCCCAGTTTGGAGAGTCTTCCCTTGCTACGTTGCTTTACCCTTTGTTTGTGAAGTTTCTCCGTTATGACTTTGTAAACATTACGAATCCCTCGTGAAAACGAGATTCAAATATGGATAAAGGATAGATATTTTGCAATAACATCGACTATTTGCATATGAAGAAGAAACAGTAACACGACTTTTGTAATACGTACAATATATGTATGTATTTTTAAAAAAGAAAGATTGTATTTTTTTCTGATTCCCACAAGCGATGTGTCAAGAATACGTAGTACATACATACTTGATACGATTGCTATCGGTCGCACCGATCAGTTTGGCGTTTCTTATAAAAATATCAAAATCGAAGCAACCGAATCCGTTAGCGAACACGATTTGAACTGAACAAGTAAGCGGATAAATAATAATCGGAATAACAAAGACAGTAATGAAATTGTTCAAAAAAACAAAACGAGAATAATATAAATTTCCTTCTTTTCCGTGTTTACATACAAGTTTAAAAAATTCTTTTTGTACAGGTTTAATTCTTGAATCACATATTAGGTACATTCGTCTTTTCTCACACATTAGGTATTTTTGTAACTCCTTTTCGTTTTAATTATTATCACGTATAAAGCTAATTATTTGATACATCATACAATATATGCGTATTGTATCGCTTGTAAATGATGTTGTTGTTCTCTTTTATTTTTACACCGTAAGTTTGTTTTTGCAAAAAGAAAAACGCAATTAGCACCATTTTCTTTTAAAACGCACAACTTCATTGAATTCAACTCAACTCATTCAACTCAATTCATTATTTTATACATACATATGCAAATTGGTATGTTAGTTTTATCGTTAAATTTCTTTCGATTACAAATTAACGCTTCTCTTTCATAGGACGGGGTTTTAAGAGACTTGATTCGGAAAAATTTTAATTATTCTTATTCCTTATCTTATTTGTGACCTACGTGTTCAAAATCTTTCTGTAAGTACATATACGTAGCAACAAAGAATCGGATCGAAGGTGATGGTGGAATACAATTTTTTCCGAAGAAAACTGAAATATTGAAATACGTACATATACGTACACACATACATATTTTCATCATCATCATCATTATAATCAATAACGATTACAATATTGCAACAGCAGCAGCAGCAGCAGCAGCAGCAGCAACAACTGCCTTTTCGGCATATCAAACGATATGATAAATATTTGTTTGCTGTTGTTTTATCAAAAGAAGTTGGTTGGTGGTTTATCAGAAGGAGATTTTGATATTTGCGTTCTACTATTGTAATATGAAGATTTATGAAAGCTTTTCGGAAGAGACGCCAAAGGTTTGGAAAAAAAAGCTGACCGTCACATTGGAGCTGGATAATGGATCGTTTTGAAATAATTATTGCAAAGAAAATTTGACAATGAAACACGTTGTATGTATGTATGTGTGTATACACGTAAGTCAACTCGAAATTATTGAAAAAGAAACGCACTCGAATTCATAAAATAATATAATATTGGCACAGCTTGAATAGTTGTTTCGTTTCTACCGCAGCTAATAATAATTCTTTCTTTTCGTAATGTTGTATTGTACAATAAAATGAATGTTAAGACAATTAATCAGTTTGTCTACCAATAAAATCTTACTCGCTATTATTTTTTAGGAAACTTCATTCATGTATAAGAAGGAATCCCACGAGGTTTAATCGAACGATTAAGTACGAATAATAATTAATTTGTTACTTTGCCTCTGTGTAAAATTTCTCTTTCGATATTTCTTATATTATTTTTACTAAAAAATACTTGATATCGTTTTCTTTTTATCTTCTTGGAGTTTGCTTAGTCTCCGAAAGACCATTCTTCGACAAAATTGTTTCATTGTCAAAGAAAATGAAATATGAATCCATACGAGAACTATTGTAATGTGTCGTTATTTATGTATGTCGATTTTCCTTAAATTGGATATATCCTTTAATTGGAATGTTGCGTTTCTTTTTGTTAAGGAAGCGAAACATACGGAAGAACGTCATTGCTGGAATGTTTCTTTTTCGTATATTGTATTAAAGTCTTATTACTGCATTTCTATTTTGGAATTCTTGGACTTTTGTTTGTTTCGCTAGCGAGTGACGGACAAAAAAGAACGAATATCTTAGAAAAAGAAAAAATGTATAATAACGTTAATAAATTATGTATATATGTAACAAGAAGAAAAAGAAAGTGATGGAATGGAATGAAGAAGAAGTTAGGTATGCGATGTTCACAAGACATGAAGTATCGCTTCTTTTCATCTTCGAGTTGATAAATAAGTATTAAACTTTTGGAAATTTTGACAATAAGTGTTCCAACTGTTCCGTAAGACGTTTTATCGTTTCTTGGAGCGTCGTCTGTTTCTCTTCTAACGTTGAAACCTAGTAAAACAAATTGTTATTTCAAATATGCATATCTATCAGAAATTTTAAAAGGAAATGTGTCGGAGTCCGAGTCGAATTTTAATTTTTAAATTCCAGTATACAGTGGAGTATCCTTGGCCTGGAGTATTCTAAAGAGATACTCGTATTTGCTTATTAGAAAAGACGTGTACTTTCAAATAAATTCAATGGCAAAGTAATAAAGATAACATTTTTGTTCCTTACCCTTTCCAACAACTGACTGTAAAGATGATAAGGAACGTACGCCGGTGGACTGGATGCAGAAATCGTTATGCTTTCGGGATGTTGACTCGCCGAATCCAATTGTTTATCCTTTTGTTTTCCATCATCGATCTCTAATTCTTGTTTGATGTTCGTTTCGTTCGTCGACGATCTTCAGACCAAAGACACGGAGTTAAATAATTGAAAGATAAAAAAAAAAGACCGACGATTCGTAAGAACGATACTCACCGAGTATAGGATTTCTCTTTCTTCGTTTCAATTTTATCGTTGCATTCCGCTGCTGCTACTTTCCTTCTTTCCATCTGATTTAATTTTAATTCTTCTACCTGTTTAGTAAAAAAGGAAATATTATAATATTCGTATCGAGCAATGAACATTCTTTCGCCCGAATTAACGGTTAAATAAATAAATAAAGGGAAAAGAAATGATCGATGAAATGTTACCCAAGGAGCCTTTCTTCTCGCCTTGGCTGTAGTTCCGTCCGCATCGTCTTCGCGTAGATGTTCGAGGTAAGATGATTCCACGTTGCCATTTACAATGCTTTCTTCCTAAAAAGAAAATGAAAAAAAAAAGTAAGGGAATCGCCATTTCTGTGTGTCAATTGCCATTAAAATAGATGATATGTGCCACGCGGGGTATTGATTCACAAGAAAAATTACAATCACGGGTACGCTATCAAATAAAAATTTGATTTACCATAATCATGCTCGAAACATTCGCACCAGATGGAATAACACCGGCCGGAACGACTCCCGTGTTATGTCTTAAATGCTGAGTGGAAGGTGGTCTGCGTCGAGGAGCTTTAGCCCTGGATGCTGTTAAATGCGAGAGCGGCGTGCCTTCGCCTCTTTCAATACCATCCAATTCTTCGCCCAAATCCGCGCTGTTTCCGCTCCCATTTCCATTTGCACTTGCATTTCCAGTTCCGTTTCCATGTCCGTTGCCACCAGCGCCGACAAAGCGTTTCAAACTGGACATGAGAGAATGATTTTCCGAATGTCTCTTTTCCCCAGTCCCACTGCAGCTTATCGTTGAATTTGTAGGCGATGCAATTGGAACTGTGGAACTTGGTGATTTTTTTATCGATTCTGAAACATATCATCGTAATGTTTCAAACATATCAATTTCTATCATCTAAAAGAGATTAATAAAAACAAAATAATTTACCACTTACCCGTATGGAGACTGCTGCATATATCCAAACTTTTCCTAACATGTGCTTTTTCACTTTTTTTCAACGAATGAATATGTTTCGTCATTTTCGACGGAACTTGGTTCTCTTGCTCTTCATTTTTCGGGCCCAAAACTTCGACGAAATTATCCGGAAACAATCCAATTTGTCCATGTAATTCTCCTTTCCACCATCCCTTATGGAAGCAACGCAAAAAATTCACATAACTTAGAATTCCAAAAGCAAAAGCAACCGCATTGATTATTGTCCGAGATACTTTCGAGAAATCGAAAATTAAGCCAAGTGATTTTGATGTCGATTTTTCAAATGCTTGCTAATAGTAAAACTTGGCAATCGCTCCAAAAGGCAAGTGGTAGTTATCATCGTCATTTATTTCGTGAATATGCATATGCCATTGATTTGCAATTGCATCGCATATGTATGTCTGTAAATACATATGCTATACATACTCTTCGTAAATAGCGTGTCATGGAATATCATTTGAAGGAAATTGTGAGAATCGTTGGTTCGAAATAGTAACACAAAACGACATTGGAGTACTCACTTTATCGGGAGCATCTCTCGAGATAAGAGCGATGATTTCACCTTCGACCAACGTCAACTCGTCTTCGTTGGCCGCGTCATATGGAAAAAGGACTCTGCATAATTCTCTTCTACTACGAGCAACGGTACTTATAGCGGCGCAACCAGTGGTACCCATCGTCGATGACTCTCTTTTTTCACTATCCTCGAAAACTGGCGGAGACACAAAATTCGAAGGAAAGACACCAATTTGACCTCTCAGTCTACCTCTCCACCAACCTTCTTCGACAACTTCAAGAAACTCTATCGAATCTTGCGGTATCAGCGCTAATTCGTCTTCGTTGCATGGCTCGTAGCTATATAAAACTTTACAAAACCTTCTCCCGGAACTGCCATTTCTCAATGTCACTTCTTCGCTTTTCGTCGACGAAGCTGCGTCACCTCCGGTTGCACTCGGCAAAGGGTCTAACACCTAATAATTTCAAAGTTTTACATGTACATGCATATAAACACGCGCGCATACATGTATTATATTTTTTTAGATCGCCGAGAGCACCGATATACTTATGCACATTGAAAAAAGTGAGAAAGTTTTAAACGAATCAAATGTCTGTTTTGTAGTTGAAATGGCGATTCTTCGCTTGTAAGATGTCGCGCGCAAATTTTGCGACATCTTACAAGCGGAAGGTTAAAAAGTTAAAGGTTTCCAAATATCGTACAGAAAGTAATAATGTCAAAAGTTTCGCATCATTTTGCATCCTCTCGAATAAAAATATATCGACAAGTTCACTATCGATAAAGCATAAAATAATGCAACTACCTTCACAAAATTATCGGGAAACATGCCGCGCTTATCCCTCAAAGTACCTTCCCACCAACCTCCAACCATTACTCTAATTTCTTTGATAACATCCCCTTTGCGCAAGGTCAATTCATCCGGCTCTTGAGCCTGATAATTGTGCTCGACGATTGCCTCCATTTCTTCTCAATCTTCCTAATTCTTTTCCTTTCTTATCTCTCTTTCGAGATCCAGCTCTCCTTAATGACCACTTTGGTCATTATTTTACATCTGTAACAAAGGTCAGTGGTACGGATGATAGAATTTATCTTAAACAATAACTATCACTGTTTAAAGAAATGAAGATTTTCAACCGTTTCTGTCTGTACCGATGAACAGTCCAAATTTATCAAATTATTAGTCGTCGTCTTCTAGCTATTTTCTGCATAACTTGGAAATAAAATATATGGCGATAACCATCATGTGCTTTAATTGATCCAAAATTTTTAGACAAGACAGTTTCAAGAATGACAACTACAATTTTTATGTAAAACACAGTTAACAGTTGCTTTTTCGTAAACGTTCCAAAGTTCCATGATATATATGTATATATTTTCCAGACAAAAAATTTGAATTGATAACAGAAAATGCGTTAAACGGAAATGGTGATTCAGCCGGTAAAAAACCAGAATGAATAATCTTATTATTACATCTTTTTTATCAGGCGTAAACGATTTTGAAATGCTAAATTAGATAGTGGCAATAGGAATGATAGATAGTGATGAGAAAATTATATACCTTTGAAATTTTTCCTGAAAAGAAAGTTTAGCGAAAAACTAAAAAAACGAACAAAATAATGAAACAGGCTTATCGGAATGTATCAAAATAGAAGGAAATTCCAATAGTATTTGACGAAACAATGAGAAAAGTGAGAAAAGTAAGGAGAGGGTAAGGAAAAGAGATAGAGAGGGGGTAGAGGGGGAAAAGAGAGAGGACACAAAAGATTTGTCAAATGTTGAAACGATAACAAGACAATAATAGTAGTTAAATGAAGAAAAAACTTACGAGAAACATAATAAGGCCAATCTGATAATCTGACAAATTAATGATTTTTCGCTGATTAAAATAAAGTTCTTCAGTAAACTCAAATTTTCTTAGGCGTATCCCAAGCTCATTTGACAGCAATAGCAGCAACAGCAATAGCAGCACCAGCAGATGACCAACAGTAGCACCACCACTACCATCGACTCCACCACCAACACAAACACGAGCAAATATTAGCGCAGCCATCTTGATTACTAATGTGAAAAAAGTATCGTTCAAGAAAATTCTCGTCAGAGGGCACACTAACCGAATTTCTTACGAAAACGAATGCAATGATTCGCCGTTTTTGGACAAAAGTTCAAACACTGGACAAGTTATTAGAAGGAATGAGAAAACAAGAATAAGGGTTGGTAATCCGCTAAGAGATGGCACCACAAACAACCAACCATTGCGAATGTAAATGGAGGACACCAAGAGATGGCGCCCATACACTACTCTTAATGCGAAGTAAAGATTGAATTTGGCTCGCTGGTAGGTTTTTAACTTTATAAAGCTTACAGAGCGAAGAGAGAGCCACAAACCGAATTTTAAAAAAAGGCCGGTAATATTGAAATTCAAAGGAAGGACCGAGAGATGGCCCAACGCGCGCAACTCGATATTGGATATAAGCAAAGATACCCGAGTTCAGAGGAAGGACCGAGAGATGGCGCCACCCACTCGATTCTATATTGGACAAAAGCGAAGATTCTGGAGTTCAGAGGAAGGGCCGAGAGATGGCGCCACGCACTCGATTCTATATTGGACAAAAGCGAAGATTCTGGAGTTCAGAGGAAGGGCGAGAGATGGCGCCATGCACTCGATTCTATATTGGACAAAAGCGAAGACTCTGGAGTTCAGAGGAAGGGCCGAGAGATGGCGCCACGCACTCGATTATATATTGAACAAAACCCACTCACGTTTGAAAAGTTGAGATATCAGCACGAGATTCTGTCATCCTAACAAAAAAACGGCAAAATTCACCTTTTTAAAGAAAAAACCGATCTAATCCAGATCGAACCAGAACTGTGTAACGCACAATTACCCACTGACAAATTCGAACTTCCAATGAAGAGATTTAAATCGAAGATATCTGCTAACTTAGCTACATACCGGTAACAATCGAGGTTATGTTGCACGCCCACACTCCACTGCTACAACAAAGAAAAAGGAAATCTATACTATCACATAGTGAAGAAAACCTAAGAAGTCCAAAACAAGGTCCAACCACAACTTCCTCTATCAAAAAAGAGAATTTAATTTCATTCGCCATGAAGAAAACAGAAACCAACATTCCCAAAACCTACCTAAAAAAGCAAAACAACTCCAGCTCAAGAAGTCTCGAGCAAAACCAAAAAAAAGAAGCAATCCTCGCCACCAACAAGGAAAACCTACAACACGCTATCAACATTCCAAACCAATCTCCGATCCATGGAAATTCCACACAAAAGGGATCACTTACAGTCACGCCGCTTAAGTTCACCAGCACCAACACATTCGCAATGTTAGACGTTACTAGCACCTTCGTTCGTTAGATTTTTCTGAATTTTGGATATGTTATAGTGGCTCTAAAGACGCTTCGATTGAGCTATTGCGGAGCCTTCTAAGACATCTGGAAGTGTCAAAATTTTGAGTTTGAAAATTTTTTTTGAGTTCAGATCTTTTGACAAACTAAAAATTAACCGATCGGGCTGAAATTTGGTATCCTGCATATAGGACCCCTTCTGAGTCGAATGGAACTTGTCCCAACTTCCTACGACCACGGGAACTTGGAAATTTTTGATAAGGCCCATTTTTTTTGGGACGGTTCGGGACGACAATACGATTTTTTGAAACTTCCATTCATTCTGAATACAGCCCATGTCACTTCGTTCGAAAAAAATTTTGAACTTATTCTTGATGTTTTTGCGATCAAAGTTTTTATTCGTGACACCTGTCAAATTTTGAAATTTCAAAATTGACCGATCGGGCTGAAATTTGGTATCCTGCATATAGGACCCCTTCTGAGTCGAATGGAACTTGTCCCAACTTCCTACGACCACGGGAACTTGAAAATTTTTGATAAGGTCCAATTTTTTTGGGACGGTTCGGGACGACAATACGATTTTTAGAAACTTCCATTCATTCTGAGTACAGCCCATGTCACTTCGTCCGAAAAAATTTTGAACTTATTCTTGGTGTTTTTGCGATCAAATTTTTTTTTCGTGACACCTGTCAATTTTTGACATCTCAAAATTGACCGATCGGGCTGAAATTTGGTATCCTGCATATAGGACCCCTTCTGAATCGAATGAGACTATTCCCACCTCTCTCCGACAACCGGAAGTTGCAAATTTCGCGAAAGTCCAAAATATTTTGGAACTGTCAAATTTGAAAATTCGATTTTTAGATAGCCCGTGAGCTGTAGAATACAACCCACTTAGGTAGAATCCTGAATTTTTTGGACTTTACTCTTGTATTTTGGCGATCAATGTATTTTAGTTGACAGCTGTCAATTTTTTTGGATTTTCGGTGGCAAGTGACTATGGATTTAGCATATAGGACCCCTTCTGAGTCGAATGAGACCAGTCCCGACTGTCTCCGACAACCGGAAGTTGCATATCTCGAAAAAGTCCAAAATTTTTTGGAACTGTCAAATTTGGAAATTCGATTTTTAGATAGCCCGTGAGCTGTGGAATACAACCCACTTAGGTAGAATCCTGAATTTTTTGGACTTTACTCTTGTATTTTGGCGATCAAAGTATTTTAGTTGACAGCTGTCAATTTTGTTGGATTTTTGGTGGCAAGTGACTATGGATTTAGCATATAGGACCCCTTCTGAGTCGAATGAGACCAGTCCCGACTCTCTCCGACAACCGGAAGTTGCAAATCTCGCCAAAGTCCAAAATTTTTTGGAACTGTCAAATTTGGAAATTCGATTTTAAGATAGCCCGTGAGCTGTAGAATACAACCCGCTTTGGTAGAATTCTGAATTTTTTGGACTTTACTCTTGTATTTTGGCGATCAAAGTATTTTAGTTGACAGCTGTCAATTTTTTTGGATTTTTGGTGGCAAGTGACTATGGATTTAGCATATAGGACACCTTCTGAATCGAATGAGACCATTCCCGACTCTCTCCGACAACCGGAAGCTGCAAATCTCGCCAAAGTCCAAAATTTTTTGGAACTGTCAAATTTGAAAATTCGATTTTTAGATAGCCCGTGAGCTGTAGAATACGACCCGCTTTGGTAGAATTCTGAATTTTTTGGACTTTACTCTTGTATTTTGGCGATCAAAGTATTTTAGTTGACAGCTGTCAATTTTGTTGGATTTTTGGTGGCAAGTGACTATGGATTTAGCATATAGGACACCTTCTGAATCGAATGAGACCATTCCCGACTCTCTCCGACAACCGGAAGCTGCAAATCTTGCCAAAGTCCAAAATTTTTTGGAACTGTCAAATTTGAAAATTCGATTTTTAGATAGCCCGTGAGCTGTAGAATACGACCCGCTTTGGTAGAATTCTGAATTTTTTGGACTTTACTCTTGTATTTTGGCGATCAAAGTATTTTAGTTGACAGCTGTCAATTTTGTTGGATTTTTGGTGGCAAGTGACTATGGATTTAGCATATAGGACACCTTCTGAATCGAATGAGACCATTCCCGACTCTCTCCGACAACCGGAAGCTGCAAATCTCGCCAAAGTCCAAAATTTTTTGGAACTGTCAAATTTGAAAATTCGATTTTTAGATAGCCCGTGAGCTGTAGAATACGACCCGCTTTGGTAGAATTCTGAATTTTTTGGACTTTACTCTTGTATTTTGGCGATCAAAGTATTTTAGTTGACAGCTGTCAATTTTGTTGGATTTTTGGTGGCAAGTGACTATGGATTTAGCATATAGGACACCTTCTGAATCGAATGAGACCATTCCCGACTCTCTCCGACAACCGGAAGTTGCAAATCTCGCCAAAGTCCAAAATTTTTTGGAACTGTCAAATTTGAAAATTCGATTTTTAGATAGCCCGTGAGCTGTAGAATACGACCCGCTTTGGTAGAATTCTGAATTTTTTGGACTTTACTCTTGTATTTTGGCGATCAAAGTATTTTAGTTGACAGCTGTCAATTTTGTTGGATTTTTGGTGGCAAGTGACTATGGATTTAGCATATAGGACACCTTCTGAATCGAATGAGACCATTCCCGACTCTCTCCGACAACCGGAAGCTGCAAATCTCGCCAAAGTCCAAAATTTTTTGGAACTGTCAAATTTGAAAATTCGATTTTTAGATAGCCCGTGAGCTGTAGAATACGACCCGCTTTGGTAGAATTCTGAATTTTTTGGACTTTACTCTTGTATTTTGGCGATCAAAGTATTTTAGTTGACAGCTGTCAATTTTGTTGGATTTTTGGTGGCAAGTGACTATGGATTTAGCATATAGGACACCTTCTGAATCGAATGAGACCATTCCCGACTCTCTCCGACAACCGGAAGCTGCAAATCTCGCCAAAGTCCAAAATTTTTTGGAACTGTCAAATTTGAAAATTCGATTTTTAGATAGCCCGTGAGCTGTAGAATACGACCCGCTTTGGTAGAATTCTGAATTTTTTGGACTTTACTCTTGTATTTTGGCGATCAAAGTATTTTAGTTGACAGCTGTCAATTTTGTTGGATTTTTGGTGGCAAGTGACTATGGATTTAGCATATAGGACACCTTCTGAATCGAATGAGACCATTCCCGACTCTCTCCGACAACCGGAAGCTGCAAATCTCGCCAAAGTCCAAAATTTTTTGGAACTGTCAAATTTGAAAATTCGATTTTTAGATAGCCCGTGAGCTGTAGAATACGACCCGCTTTGGTAGAATTCTGAATTTTTTGGACTTTACTCTTGTATTTTGGCGATCAAAGTATTTTAGTTGACAGCTGTCAATTTTTTTGGATTTTTGGTGGCAAGTGACTATGGATTTAGCATATAGGACACCTTCTGAATCGAATGAGACCATTCCCGACTCTCTCCGACAACCGGAAGCTGCAAATCTCGCCAAAGTCCAAAATTTTTTGGAACTGTCAAATTTGAAAATTCGATTTTTAGATAGCCCGTGAGCTGTAGAATACGACCCGCTTTGGTAGAATTCTGAATTTTTTGGACTTTACTCTTGTATTTTGGCGATCAAAGTATTTTAGTTGACAGCTGTCAATTTTTTTGGATTTTTGGTGGCAAGTGACTATGGATTTAGCATATAGGACACCTTCTGAATCGAATGAGACCATTCCCGACTCTCTCCGACAACCGGAAGTTGCAAATCTCGCCAAAGTCCAAAATTTTTTGGAACTGTCAAATTTGAAAATTCGATTTTTAGATAGCCCGTGAGCTGTAGAATACGACCCGCTTTGGTAGAATTCTGAATTTTTTGGACTTTACTCTTGTATTTTGGCGATCAAAGTATTTTAGTTGACAGCTGTCAATTTTGTTGGATTTTTGGTGGCAAGTGACTATGGATTTAGCATATAGGACCCCTTCTGAGTCGAATGAGACCAGTCCCGACTCTCTCCGACAACCGGAAGTTGCAAATCTCGCCAAAGTCCAAAATTTTTTGGAACTGTCAAATTTGAAAATTCGATTTTTAGATAGCCCGTGAGCTGTAGAATACGACCCGCTTTGGTAGAATTCTGAATTTTTTGGACTTTACTCTTGTATTTTGGCGATCAAAGTATTTTAGTTGACAGCTGTCAATTTTTTTGGATTTTTGGTGGCAAGTGACTATGGATTTAGCATATAGGACACCTTCTGAATCGAATGAGACCATTCCCGACTCTCTCCGACAACCGGAAGTTGCAAATCTCACCAAAGTCCAAAATTTTTTGGAACTGTCAAATTTGAAAATTCGATTTTTAGATAGCCCGTGAGCTGTAGAATACGACCCGCTTTGGTAGAATTCTGAATTTTTTGGACTTTACTCTTGTATTTTGGCGATCAAAGTATTTTAGTTGACAGCTGTCAATTTTTTTGGATTTTTGGTGGCAAGTGACTATGGATTTAGCATATAGGACACCTTCTGAATCGAATGAGACCATTCCCGACTCTCTCCGACAACCGGAAGTTGCAAATCTCGCCAAAGTCCAAAATTTTTTGGAACTGTCAAATTTGAAAATTCGATTTTTAGATAGCCCGTGAGCTGTAGAATACGACCCGCTTTGGTAGAATTCTGAATTTTTTGGACTTTACTCTTGTATTTTGGCGATCAAAGTATTTTAGTTGACAGCTGTCAATTTTGTTGGATTTTTGGTGGCAAGTGACTATGGATTTAGCATATAGGACCCCTTCTGAGTCGAATGAGACCAGTCCCGACTCTCTCCGACAACCGGAAGTTGCAAATCTCGCCAAAGTCCAAAATTTTTTGGAACTGTCAAATTTGGAAATTCGATTTTTAGGTAGCCCGTGAGCTGTAGAATACAACCCGCTTTGGTAGAATTCTGCATTTTTTCGACTTTACTCTTGTATTTTGGCGATCAAAGTATTTTAGTTGACAGCTGTCAATTTTGTTGGATTTTTGGTGGCAAGTGACTATGGATTTAGCATATAGGACACCTTCTGAATCGAATGAGACCATTCCCACCTCTCTCAGACAACCGGAAGTTGCAAATCTCGCCCAGGTCCAAAATTTTTTGGAACTGTCAAGTTTTAAAATTCGATTTTTAGATAGCCCGTGAGCTGTAGAATACAACCCGCTTTGGTAGAATTCTGCATTTTTTGGACTGAACAGAGTCTGAAGGAGTCTGAAAGAGCTTGAAGGAGACTGAACAGAGTCTGAAGGAGCCTGAACAGAGTCTGAAGGAGTCTAAACGGAGTCGGAAGGAGCCTGAACGGAGTCTGAAGGAGTCTGGAGGAGTCTGAAGGAGACTGAACGGAGTCCGAAGGAGCCTGAAGGAGCCTGAACGGAGTCGAAAGGAGCCTGAACGGAGTCGGAAGGAGTCTGAACGGAGTCCGAAGGAGCCTGAACGGAGTCTGAAGGAGTCTGGAGGAGTCTGAAGGAGACTGAACGGAGTCCGAAGGAGCATGAAGGAGCCTGAACGGAGTCTAAAGGAGCCTGAACGGAGTCCGAAGGAACCTGAACGGAGTCCGAAGGATCCTGAACGGAGTCTAAAGGAGCCTGAACGTAGTCCGAAGAAGCCTGAACGGAGTCGGAAGGAGCCTGAACGGAGTCCGAAGGAGCCTGAACGGAGTCTGAAGGAGTCTGGAGGAGTCTGAAGGAGACTGAACGGAGTCCGAAGGAGCCTGAAGGAGCCTGAACGGAGTCTAAAGGAGCCTGAACGGAGTCCGAAGGAACCTGAACGGAGTCCGAAGGAGCCTGAACGGAGCCTAAAGGAGCCTGAACGTAGTCCGAAGAAGCCTGAACGGAGTCGGAAGGAGCCTGAACGGAGTCCGAAGGAGCCTGAACGGAGTCCGAAGGAGACTGAACGGAGTCCGAAGGAGCCTGAAGGAGCCTGAACGGAGTCTAAAGGAGCCTGAACGGAGTCCGAAGGAGCCTGAACGGAGTCCGAAGGAGCCTGAACGGAGTCCGAAGGAGTCTGAACGGAGTCCGAAGGAGCTTGAACGGAGTCCGAAGGAGCCTGAACGGAGTCTAAAGGAGTCTGAACGGAGTCCGAAAGAGTCTGAACGGAGTCTAAAGGAGTCTGAACGGAGTCCGAAGGAGCCTGAACGGAGTCTAAAGGAGTCTGAACGGAGTCTGAAAGAGTCTGAACGAAGTCGGAAAGAGTCTGAACGGAGTCTGAAAGAGTTTGAACGGAGTCTGAAAGAGTCTGAACGGAGTCTGAAAGAGTCTGAACGGAGTCTGAAGGAGTCTGAACGGAATCTGAAGGAGTCTGAACGGAGTCCGAACCGAGTTTGAGCAATTTTATTCAATTTATGTCCGACGCTTTAACTAATAAACTATTGATTTGTCGACAAAAATGTTAAGAATAAAAAGTGCTTAGAATTTGATAACGAATGCCCCAGAATTTTTTCAGATTTTTTTTACATATAGAAAAAAAAAGGTAAATTTAAAAAAATTCACGGAAAATTCTGAAAAAATTCAGGTGTGTTCCTACGACAATTCCAAGCTTTTTTTATACTTGTTAATTTTTTCTGAAAGTGAGTTTTCGAGTAAAAAGATTTTTTGTATTCGACACATGTAA
The DNA here is from genome assembly GCA_949825005.1 of Gasteruption jaculator. NCBI lineage: Eukaryota > Metazoa > Arthropoda > Insecta > Hymenoptera > Gasteruptiidae > Gasteruption > Gasteruption jaculator. The sequence goes on from OX463776.1 coordinate 9,295,782, forward strand.
ATTTTTCGAAAAAATGTCAAGAGTAAAAAGTGCCTAGAATTCATCAAGGAACACCCCAGAATTTTTTCAGATTTCTTTTACATATAGAAAAAAAAAGTTAAATTAAAAAAAATTCACGGAAAATTCAGAAAAAATTCAGGTGTCTTCCTACGACAATTCCAAGCTTTTTTTATACTTGTGAATTTTTTCTGAAAGTGAGTTTTCGAGGAAAAAGATTTTTTGTATTCGACACATGTAAATTTTTCGAAAAAATGTCAAGAGTAAAAAGTGCCTAGAATTCATCAAGGAACACCCCAGAATTTTTTCAGATTTTTTTTTCATATAGAAAAAAAAAGTTAAATTAAAAAAAATTCACGGAAAATTCAGAAAAAATTCAGGTGTCTTCCTACGACAATTCCAAGCTTTTTTTATACTTGTGAATTTTTTCTGAAAGTGAGTTTTCGAGTAAAAAGATTTTTTGTATTCGACACATGTAAATTTTTCGAAAAAATGTCAAGAGTAAAAAGTGCCTAGAATTCATCAAGGAACACCCCAGAATTTTTTCAGATTTTTTTTACATATAGAAAAAAAAAGTTAAATTAAAAAAAGTTCACGGAAAATTCTGAAAAAATTCAGGTGTCTTCCTACGACAATTCCAAGCTTTTTTTATACTTGTGAATTTTTTCTGAGACAGAGTTTTTGATTAAAAAGATTTTTTGTAATCGACACATGTAAATTTTTCGAAAAAATGTCAAGAGTAAAAAGTGCCTAGAATACGTCAAGGAACACCCCAGAATTTTTTCAGATTTTTTTGACATCTGTGAAAAAAGTTGAATTTCAAAAAATTTTCGGAAAATTTTGAAAAAGTTTTAGTGTCATTTTCTGAAGATTCTAAGCCTTTTTTATACTTGGCAATTTTTTTGTGAAGTTGATACTTTAGAAGTTGAAAAAAGTGTGGCACAATTAACACTTCCGAATTTCACCGGATTTTTTTCCTATTTCGGACGAAAAATGGCGTGAGATTCCCATGAGATTCCCTTGACCCTCCCGTGACACTCCCAGGACACTCAGTTGACACTCCGTTGACACTCCGTTGACACTCCGTTAGAGCGATACCCTAGACCTCACACAAATTTTTTTTTTTTTCTTCACCTACCAAAACCTTAGCCGAACCTTAACCCTATAGTACCCTTAACCCTAACCTAACCTTAACCCTAGCCTAACTTTAACCCTAGTTTAACCTTAACCCTAGCGTAACTTTAACCCTAGTTAAACCTTAACCCTAGCGTAACTTTAATCCTAGTTTTACCTTAACCCTAGCGTAACTTTAACCCTAGTTAAACCTTAACCCTAGCGTAACTTTAATCCTAGTTTTACCTTAACCCTAGCGTAACTTTAACCCTAGTTAAACCTTAACCCTAGTGTAACTTTAATCCTAGTTTTACCTTAACCCTAGCGTAACTTTAACCCTAGTTAAACCTTAACCCTAGTGTAACTTTAATCCTAGTTTTGCTAGGGTTTTGCTAGGGTTTCGCTAGGGTTTTGCTAGGGTTTTGCTAGGTTACTAGGGTGTTCCATCGACGGAATCGTCTGAATTTTGGATATGTTATAGGGGCTCTAAATACGCTTCGAATGAGCTGTCGCGCAGCCTCCTACGACGTCGGGAAGTGTCAAAATTTTGATTTTCAAAATTTTTTTCGAGATCCAAATTTTTCACAAACTCAAAATTGACCGATCGGGCTGAAATTTGGTACCCCGCATATAGGACCCCTTCTGAGTCGAATGAGACCAGTCCCGACTCTCTCCGACAACCGGAAGTTGCAAATCTCGAAAAAGTCCAAAATTTTTTGGAACTGTCAAATTTGGAAATTCGATTTTTAGATAGCCCGTGAGCTGTAGAATACAACCCACTTAGGTAGAATCCTGAATTTTTTGGACTTTACTCTTGTATTTTGGCGATCAAAGTATTTTAGTTGACAGCTGTCAATTTTGTTGGATTTTTGGTGGCAAGTGACTATGGATTTAGCATATAGGACACCTTCTGAATCGAATGAGACCATTCCCGACTCTCTCCGACAACCGGAAGCTGCAAATCTCGCCAAAGTCCAAAATTTTTTGGAACTGTCAAATTTGAAAATTCGATTTTTAGATAGCCCGTGAGCTGTAGAATACGACCCGCTTTGGTAGAATTCTGAATTTTTTGGACTTTACTCTTGTATTTTGGCGATCAAAGTATTTTAGTTGACAGCTGTCAATTTTTTTGGATTTTTGGTGGCAAGTGACTATGGATTTAGCATATAGGACACCTTCTGAATCGAATGAGACCATTCCCGACTCTCTCCGACAACCGGAAGTTGCAAATCTCGCCAAAGTCCAAAATTTTTTGGAACTGTCAAATTTGAAAATTCGATTTTTAGATAGCCCGTGAGCTGTAGAATACGACCCGCTTTGGTAGAATTCTGAATTTTTTGGACTTTACTCTTGTATTTTGGCGATCAAAGTATTTTAGTTGACAGCTGTCAATTTTGTTGGATTTTTGGTGGCAAGTGACTATGGATTTAGCATATAGGACCCCTTCTGAGTCGAATGAGACCAGTCCCGACTCTCTCCGACAACCGGAAGTTGCAAATCTCGCCAAAGTCCAAAATTTTTTGGAACTGTCAAATTTGAAAATTCGATTTTTAGATAGCCCGTGAGCTGTAGAATACGACCCGCTTTGGTAGAATTCTGAATTTTTTGGACTTTACTCTTGTATTTTGGCGATCAAAGTATTTTAGTTGACAGCTGTCAATTTTTTTGGATTTTTGGTGGCAAGTGACTATGGATTTAGCATATAGGACACCTTCTGAATCGAATGAGACCATTCCCGACTCTCTCCGACAACCGGAAGTTGCAAATCTCACCAAAGTCCAAAATTTTTTGGAACTGTCAAATTTGAAAATTCGATTTTTAGATAGCCCGTGAGCTGTAGAATACGACCCGCTTTGGTAGAATTCTGAATTTTTTGGACTTTACTCTTGTATTTTGGCGATCAAAGTATTTTAGTTGACAGCTGTCAATTTTTTTGGATTTTTGGTGGCAAGTGACTATGGATTTAGCATATAGGACACCTTCTGAATCGAATGAGACCATTCCCGACTCTCTCCGACAACCGGAAGTTGCTAGGGTTTTGCTAGGGTTTTGCTAGGGTTTTGCTAGGGTTTTGCTAGGGTTTTGCTAGGGTTTTGCTAGGGTTTTGCTAGGGTTTTGCTAGGGTTTTGCTAGGGTTTCGCTAGGGTTTCGCTAGGGTTTCGCTAGGGTTTCGCTAGGGTTTCGCTAGGGTTTCGCTAGGGTTTTGCTAGGTTTTGCTAGGGTTTTGCTAGGGTTTTGCTAGGGTTTTGCTAGGGTTTTGCTAGGGTTTTGCTAGGTTACTAGCACCTTCGTTCCATAGATTTTTCTGAATTTTGGATATGTTATAGTGGCTCTAAAGACGCTTCGATTGAGCTAGGGTTTTGCTAGGGTTTTGCTAGGGTTTCGCTAGGGTTTTGCTAGGGTTTTGCTAGGGTTTCGCTAGGGTTTTGCTAGGGTTTCGCTAGGGTTCCGCTAGGGTTTTGCTAGGGTTTTGCTAGGGTTTCGCTAGGGTTTCGCTAGGGTTTCGCTAGGGTTTCGCTAGGGTTTTGCTAGGGTTTCGCTAGGGTTTCGCTAGGGTTTCGCTAGGGTTTTGCTAGGGTTTTGCTAGGGTTTTGCTAGGGTTTTGCTAGGGTTTTGCTAGGGTTTCGCTAGGGTTTCGCTAGGGTTTTGCTAGGGTTTTGCTAGGGTTTTGCTAGGGTTTTGCTAGGGTTTTGCTAGGGTTTTGCTAGGGTTTTGCTAGGGTTTTGCTAGGGTTTTGCTAGGGTTTCGCTAGGGTTTCGCTAGGGTTTTGCTAGGGTTTTGCTAGGGTTTTGCTAGGGTTTTGCTAGGGTTTTGCTAGGGTTTTGCTAGGGTTTTGCTAGGGTTTTGCTAGGGTTTTGCTAGGGTTTTGCTAGGGTTTTGCTAGGGTTTTGCTAGGGTTTTGCTAGGGTTTTGCTAGGGTTTTGCTAGGGTTTTGCTAGGGTTTTGCTAGGGTTTTGCTAGGGTTTTGCTAGGGTTTTGCTAGGGTTTTGCTAGGGTTTTGCTAGGGTTTTGCTAGGGTTTTGCTAGGGTTTCGCTAGGGTTTTGCTAGGGTTTTGCTAGGGTTTCGCTAGGGTTTTGCTAGGGTTTTGCTAGGGTTTTGCTAGGGTTTTGCTAGGGTTTTGCTAGGGTTTTGCTAGGGTTTTGCTAGGGTTTTGCTAGGGTTTTGCTAGGGTTTTGCTAGGGTTTTGCTAGGGTTTTGCTAGGGTTTTGCTAGGGTTTTGCTAGGGTTTTGCTAGGGTTTTGCTAGGGTTTTGCTAGGGTTTTGCTAGGGTTTTGCTAGGGTTTTGCTAGGGTTTTGCTAGGGTTTTGCTAGGGTTTTGCTAGGGTTTTGCTAGGGTTTTGCTAGGGTTTTGCTAGGGTTTTGCTAGGGTTTTGCTAGGGTTTTGCTAGGGTTTTGCT